>CANTUR010000150.1:0-1200000 GCA_947683625.1 Mallotus nudiflorus | reverse complement strand
ATTTTAAACAATATGCATGTTTTATTAATGAATTATGTTTAAAATATTTTTGAATATATTTCTAGTTTATTTTGTAGTTTAATTGGATTTATTTGACGTATATATATACTCAAAATATACTTGGTTTAGTTTTGGTATATTTCTAGTATATATATGGTTTATGTTGCTATTTTATTTAAGTTCATGCATCATTTATTTTTATGAATATACGTTTTATATTTTAATGAAGGATATCAATAGAACGTGCTACCTAGTGGGCAGCACTAGGACTGAGTACGTACCGATACGCTGATAGCATTTAGGCTATATTACTAACCTATTGGTGGATTTTGATTGGATTTGATTATCTGATGTGAGATATGATTTGAGAGTGTGATTGCTAGAGCTCGGTTGACCAAGTGTCTCAGGGCCAATCACGTTGCTAGTCAGACTGCTGGAGCTCGATTGACTTAGTGTCTCGGGGCCAGTCTACTGTCCAAATGGAGCAAGTGAATATATTGGAATAAGTGAGCCTGTATGGCTAGAGTGTTGTTTAACACTGTTTTGAGGTTGCGATTTTCTAGGGTTCTATTTGATCCTTCTTAAACTGTGATTTTCAATAAAAATATATAAAATGATTTTATTGCATCTGCGTGTATTTGCTTGTATACATATGAATTATATATACTTTTGACTGTGTGCATTGTCATTTAGTATGCATGTATATATATTATAGTAATTCACTCAGTTAGGTCTGACTCCCCTCCGTTGACTATTTTTCAGGAGAATCATCTTCATCAGACCTTAGTAGCAGACCTGTACGTCAGATTTCTTCCGCTCCGGCTTCTTTATGTAAACTGCTTATCTGAGTTTTATTTTATAATCTAGACACTGCAGTAGTTATGGTCGATTGTGAGATTATTGTATTATATTTGCATGAGATATGTACTTTAAATATTTGAACTGGATTTGTATTAAAAAGTTATTTATATATGAGATGAGGATATTGATTTAATTGTATTTGGTGGAAATATTATTTTGATATTTATGATTTTATTCCGCTGCATAATATTTTATTTAATTGTGTTGTTATTATTAGTATTGCATGTTTTATTTTATTTTAAGGCTTGCTACTGGTTCCGGATTCGAAAGAATTCTCGTTCCCTAGCGCTGGTCATGGCTCCTGTTTTGGGTCGTGACATATACATAAATCATGCCCGAGAGCAAAGTATCACTAAGCCACATACATTCACCACTCACTCTCAATTCTACTAGCGCACACACGGTCCTAATGAAACCTATCAAATAGTCTGTTCTACCGTAGTTTATTTTAAAAAAATAAACAAATATAAATAAACAAGAAAAATTACAATAAAATAAAATAAAATTTATCATATGAAATTTTAATATAAACATGCTAATATAACTATAGCAATAATAGGAGAATTTAATTTAAATAGATATTCTTATAATAATATAATTTTCTAATAAATTCTCCTATTTTTTAAAATCAATCAATCAATATATATATATACACACACACACACAGTTCAATTATTAACTTACACATTGAATGTGCTCCTCTACGCAATTGCACTCAACCCTGACTTGTTGGCTCAACTGAAGGCACGACTAAAGAAAAGAAATAAATAAAAATGGAATTCCTACAAATTCTAGATTTTTAAGGAAAGACTCAATTAAAATATGACTCTACTAAAATCGACCCGATATCATGTTTTACGAAAAATTTACTAAAAAATTCGATAGAGTCTCCTCTATAAAACAGACATCTCTCTATAAGAGTAGAGTTAACCCTGCACATAAAAATACTTCAAATAACTGCAACAACTCTAAATCTCTGGTTAGAACCCCAAACTATACTTTATGCCCAACCGAGAACCAATTTCACAAATCATAGTATAAATCAATAAAATTCCATTTAAATATCAAAATTAATTTATTTACAAAAATAAAGCATAAAAAACATTTATTTATAAAATAATTAATAAAATTCACATAAAAATCAATTTTTGCTATAAAGGTCCTTATTCAAATTTTTCAAATTAAATAGTATTTAATTATCAAAATTTAGTTAAATTATTCAATTATGTAATTAAATAACCGAAAACTCATTTAAATCATAAAAATCATAAATACTATTTTATTCGGATATTATTCCGATAATTACTAATAATTAGCTAAATATAGGAATAAATTCATAAAAATTATTTTAATATTATTTATTACTAAAAAATTATCCAAAACATTATAATTCACCATCAATTAAAACATAAAATTTATCAATTTATACTAACTTTCTCAAAAATTCATTTTTTGACATAAACATTTGGAAATTTGTAATAAAAATTCGGTACATAATTTTAATAAATTTCCTTAACGAAACTTGCTTAGAATAACTAGTAGAATTTATTAAAAATATAAAAAATTTCTAGCTAAAAAATAGTGTCATGAACAGTAACCTGAGACTCCAAAAATTCAAAAAATTTTGAAAAATTCACAAAAATTATTTTTGGAAACATTATAATACATACAATAATCAATCCTAAGGAACATACATCAAATAAAATCAAATAGACATTCAATTTCACAATTTAAATAAAAAAAAAACCTAGAATTAATTTCTCAAAATTGAAGTCCTTATCGATGCTAGAATTTAAAATTGATTGATGGGAATGATTATCCAAGAAGAGAGGATCGTTTGCATCCACTAGCGTAGACCGTCGGCACTGAAGTTGGCTCCGGCAAGCTCTCCCCCCCAAAAATGGCCAAAAATAGTAAAAATGGAGAAGGAGGGAGGAGCTCCGTCAACTAGTGGTGGTGGTGCAACTCGACAACGCGACAAGGAGGAGGTGGTGCAGTGATGATGCTATCGGTGGTGGGGGTGGTGACAATGGGTGGAAGAGAAGGGGAAAGAAAGAGGAAGGAGGAGAAAAGAAAAAAAAAATAGAGAGGGGGAGATCTTACTGCACGTTTCATTCAAAAATTATATATTTTTTTTAACACAAAAGACAAAAAAAATATATAATATATTAAATTAAAATATTATTTCCAATTATTCTAATCACAAAATATATTAAAATGTACACAATACAATAAATCAATATTAAAATTAAATAAGAAATATTAAAATAATATTTAACCCCAAAAATTAAATTAAATCCCACTAAAATTAAATATCACAATTTAATATAATAATATAGAAAAAAATTATTAACACTGTATATCTTAAAATTTATTTTTTTAATTTAATTTATGAAAATTTAGGTCTTTAAATTAACAATACATGTTTATATTTACAATAATATATTAGATTAATTAGAAAAATTAAATATAATTTTTAGCTATAAAGGCACTATATATACATTTAATTGATAAATAATATATTTTTAAATTAAAAATAAAAAAATATTTTTATTTTTATAGTAATTTTTTATTTTTTATTTTAAAAATGATAATAACTAGTATTATATTGATTTTCAATGAAACGGATGAACTTAAAAAAAAATGAGAAAAAAGTGGATTTGAGGAAAGCCACTCTCATTATTATTATTATTATTATTATTATTATTATTATTATTATTATTATTATTATTATTTGTTGTGTTGGTTTCATGTTATTTGTTGCATCATACGCTGAATTAAAAAATTTGTATGTGCTAATAAATGCATTTAGCTAGCCTCAATGGCCATCTATTTAGAAGAGCTTTGGCGCACAACATGCTCCTCCACTCACTCAACAATTTGAGTCTACGCCGAATCTTTTTGACCTTTTCTATTTCTTGTGTCTTTTGGGTATTGCAACCGCTTGATTATCTGTTATAAGAAGACCTTATATATCTATGACTATTTAAATTTGGAATATTTTATAAGTTTATTCTCTTAATTTTAAATTAATTATTTTGATATCCCAATTTACTAAATATAAAATTTATTACTATTTTCCAATGCTATTTAAGATATTTAAATAAGATTTTTACTAGTTAGAAAAAATTATTCAAATGTACAAACTAATTGAACAATATTTATATGTTAAATTTTTAATGTCACTTTAAAGAAAATGTGAAATTCTATTTAATTGTCACTTTTATATTATCAATAAAATTTAAACCATTTTTTTAATCAATTTTACCATTATTTGTATCAGTTCAAAATTATTAATACTCAATATAAATTTTTAACCTTTCAGAAATTAAAAGTAATTTAGTCTCTCAATTTATTTTTTTTCTAAATTTAAGATTAATTAATTATTTTTTAATTCAAGTAAAAAATAAAAAGAAACAAAGAGAATAATATATTAAAATAATCAATATATAAATAAAAAAACTGCATAAATATGATAATTTAAAAAAAAACACAAATATATTAAACTTCTTCTGTAATTTAAAAGTCAAATTACGAACATTATACATGTCTATAATTAACTCAACTTTTGTTTTTATATCCAACTATGTGCCCCCCACTAAGCATGCCAACCCACTAAAACTCGTACGGTTCACGAATCACGGGTAGGGAAACAGGCAACAACATTCTACTATACACGTATAGATACAAATCATGTGTCATTACTCATTACCCTACATTTGCTCCATTATTCAAAAAGAAAAAACGAATTACTTTTATAATAAATCTTTATTTAAGGATTATTTTTCTATTCGATTTGTATTTAAAAAAAAAATAATTAATTAATTGTGTTGAAATAACATTACCATGGGCTGGGGGGCAAATATCTTAAAATCAACTGCGGAGGGAGGGGGCCATGGACCCCTACCCTCCCAAAAATTTCACCCTTTTTAGAGTTTTCACAAATATCTGTTTGACTTCTGTAAATAAATTTTCTGAAATATGGGCCTTTTTTTTTTTTTTTTGGATCATAGAAAGAAATCTGCATTACGTTACATTATTAAAGAAGCATGTTCGATATAAAATATGAATTGGAAGAATGATGACAAAGGAGAGGGAGACAAAGTGGCCAACACAAGGTCCCCTTTTTTTTTTCTTTTTTCTTTTTTAAAAAAATAATTATTATATATTTCTGTATTTTACTCTATTACACTACTTCATTCATAATATTTAAAAAAATATTTATTTATTTTTAACATTTACAACACTCGTTAATTTTTCTTTATGAATGAAATAGTACATAATTTTATAATTTTTAAAGATAAATAAATATTTTTTAAAAAATTAAAAATAAAATAATATAATAAATCAAAATACTAAAGGCATATAATAAACAATAATAATTTAAGAAAATGGAGGCCCGCCTTAGATTTCTCAATTATTCAGATTTTATTCTATCCTTTTTCTTTTTAACTTAGCCTACAAATATACTGCTGCACTTATCCACACACCAGCTGATGTGGCAGTTTGATTGGTTTTGGCAATTGTATGGCAGAAGGCTGGGAAACTGGTGTGAAAGGGCACTTGAATCTCACATTGTTTTTATATTATTGGGTGTCTTTGAACCACCGCAGGAATATATGAAGGGTATTTATAAAGGAATAACAAATTTGACACTCGCGAAAATGATAAGGGTGAGCATGATTCCGTTAACCCAACTATAAAATAAAAATTTTAAAATAAAGCGCATTATATAATTTTTTTTAATATCTAAAATTATAATCGAACCAATTATATTATTTATTCAATTAATTGATTAATCAATTAAACATGTTTGATCATACCGATTTCCAATTTGTTTATTTATAACAATTTTTATTTAATATAATATTAAATTCATCGTAAAAATTGCATGCTTCTTGTGTAAAAATTATAAAAAAAAATATTATCTATAAACCACTTATATTATAATAAGAAAAAATATATATATTTATAAAAATCAAATCATTTCAAAATTATTTTTTATTAATTAACATAATTTTTTACATGTTCTATGATAAAGATTTTATATTCTATCACTATATATATATATATATATATATATATATATATATATATATATATATATATATATGAAAACTTTTAACTCATATTTTATATTTTTTATATATGTGGTCGAGTCGGTTAATCTTAATTTTCTAAAAAAAAATTTTTAAAATTGAATCAAAACTAAATATATTGGCTTAGTTAACCTTCCTTTTGTATTGATTTTTTAATTTTCAATCAGTGAATTGATTTTTCAATTTTATTTGCTTACCCTAAATATCGAACAGTAGTTAGAGGCAATTTTTCTATTTACCTTTTTTCTTTTTTGTGTGTGGATAATCAATTGGAACATGGTAAATAAGAGATATTTTAATTTCTAATGTTTTCTTATTATGATTTAAAAAATGACTAGGAGTAAAATTTGGTTAACGTGTATTTATGGGGATTGTGTGGAGGAGGTAATAATAGAGGAGATTCAGAGGAGTTATTGGTAGTTTAGACTCAAGATCTCGAGATGGAGTTGGAGAAGATTCTGGCGGCTCATACTTTTATAATACTGCTGGGGTTGCAGATAGTGTGGTGGGCTGTACCCTGGAAATAATGACAGTGATATCATTGAAAGTTTATATTTAGATGCCGGTGGTGGAGAGTTATATTCAGGCGATGATGATGGTAATGGTGTTCTATATTTCAGGTGCTTGTGAAAGTTCAATGATATTCTATTGAGTATAGAAGATAGAATAAATATTAAATTAAATTAAAATTTTTAACCGATAAATATTAAAATTTTATGAAACTGAATAAATATAAGCTTAAATTGATTCAATTTAAATTATATGACTAATTTGGTACAGTAATATAATTTTTTAATTAGCCCATCAATAATATTACTTATTAATAAATTATCAAATATAATAATTAATAAGTTATCAAACATAATAATAACAACATATTTTAGCTAAAAATTATAATATTTGAAATCATACAATGTTAATTTTCATATTTAATATTTTTTATTTTAAATTGAAATATAATGTGCTATCCACATTTTTACTTGTTGTTGATAATAATAATAATTTTTTTTATTTCTCATATTTTAAGTTTAAAATATGTTGTAATAGATATTCCACATCCTCATTTGTTAATTGAATTATTTGAAACTATGTAATGTGAATTTTTTTATTTTTTTATTTTAAGTTTAAATTATAATAGACATTTCACATTTTTACTTGTTAATTGAATAATAATAGCAGTAGTAGTAGCAGTAACAACAACGGTAATGATAATAATATTAATAATAATAAAATTTGTTAATAATTTATTTATTATATTTTAAACACAACAAAACTATTAATTTTTATCATATATTATTATATATATGTACATTACTTGATAATGTAATTAAAAGTATATACTTAAGTTCACTCCTATTTTATAATATCTATGTATTATTTATTGAATTAATACTCAGTATTATATTCGGTTTTTAGTTCGGTATGGTTCAATATGCTTCTTGATTTGATTTTTTGTAAATATCCAATAACATACTAAATTAGCCATAAAGTTCAGTACAGTTCAGTTTGAGATTAAATTTATTATGTTCAGCACGGTTCAGTTCGAGATTAAATTTATTCTATTTAGTACAATTTTATCATCTTTCAATTCGAAATTGTGAGCATCCCAAGCTGAATGTTCAAGAACATAATGTGCAACATTCAAGCTCAAGCATTCGACTATCTCCATGCATGTTGGTGCTACTTGGTATCCAGCTTAATGTCCGAGATTCAAACTCAGATGTTCGACTGTCTTTATGCATGAAGGCTTGGTGGTAGGTGGATGCTCGGTGAGTACTCGGTAATTGCTTGGTCGATGCTTAAAGCTCAACATATGATCTGAGCAATGATTCCGAGCAACTTTGCTTTTTTATAGCTTCCGAGTATCTGATTGGATGTTGGCACCCACATTCTGGTTTATCCCTAAGCATCAATGCTTAAAGTTCAGAAACTAAGGAAGTCAAGGTGAAGATATTTGGTGTACTCAGTACCATGTGGGTGCTCGTCGTCTGGAGCTTCGGTGTTTGGCGAGTTCTCTGCGCCCCCTTTTTTTATAAGTTTTATTATTATAAGCCTCCATAAATGATGCAAGCTTTTTAGGCTCCTTGTTGATACACCACATGTATATATTTTTGTTTAATTAAAGAACTTTGTTTCCTATACAGGTTACTCAGAAAGGGAAGGCAACCAAATCCATTTAGGGAAAGGTTCCTGCCTCAAAAAGACTCTCAAACGAAGAAGGAATACTCTCTTATTTGGTCTAGGAATCCTATCCAAAGAGGAACCCTACTCCTTTCAAGTTTAAGTATCACTATAAATAAGACCCCATATCCCTCATTCTCATTCATTATATTCTCCCATATTCTAGTTGCTCTCATTTTCTCTTTCTATATTCTCTTTCTATTTTCTTACTTAGGCATCAGAGTATTTATGGGGATCCTCCCCACCTCTCACTTTGCCCCTCTTTGTTGATCACCTACAGGGTTTTAAGCTCAAGAGTTTCGAAAATAAGTTATCAAGTGGTGCCATCTGTGGGGACTCTTGGGAAAAACCATTTGTATATCTGCCAAGTTAATACATTGACACCATGACTTCTAGCCCACCACTAATCTTGACTCCTAAAACTCACATCAACCTCTCAACACTCATTCCTCCAATCAATTTATCAACACCTCTCCTAATAATAGTACCTTCAATAACTTTCCAATATGCCGGACCTTCATATAGAGGTACACATTTTCCTCTTGGAAATACCCAGGGGTGGCTGGCTTTGGGCACTGACCTTCCAAATTATGCCTAATTGTAATACCATCACCGACCAACACCTTTTGTACCTTTTCCAAGCTTAACAGATACATTGGCTGTAACTACGCCTAACCTGAACACTGTAACCCAAACACTCAACCTCACCCCAACGAATAAGGAAGCAATAATACAAAACATCCAAGCTCAAATAACCCTAATGCAATAATAATTGAACACCTTAGTTCAAAGTGGCAACCCTGGGCCGACTCACATAGACAATAACATAACCCCTTCGGAGATACCTAAGGTGAACAAGGGGAAGAGTAAAGTTCTAAAAGGAAATCTAGTTCAACAATTCTAGCTCTCAATGACTTAAAGTTAACTCAGAGGGTTGAATAAGTTATACACAAAGCCCGTACGAGACCAAGGAAGGAAGATGAATGTATTATGGAAGGCAAAACGCCATTCATAAAAAGGATAATCCAAACAGAGATCCTAACCAAGTTCAGAATCCCACAACTAGATCAATATGATAGGATCGAAGATCCCATCAACCATATATCCTCGTTTAGAATAAGAATGTTGCTCCATAATGTGAATGACAAAATCATGTGCAAGATCTTCCCAAGCACAATCATAAAAAATGCCCAAAAATGGTTTTATCGGCTCCCAGAGAACTCCGTCACCTCTTTTGAGGATTTAGCAGAGAAGTTTTATACCAGGTTCATCACCATCATTTCCCCTGCCAAAAATATCAACGATCTCCGGATGTGCCGACAAGAGACTGATAAGTCCCTACGAAGCTACCTCGATTGATTCAACAAGGTAGTCATGCAAATCGAAAACCTTATAAATGAAGTTGCTATAGAAGCTTTGAAAAATGGCACTAAACTCGAAAAGCTCAAAGATAAAATAATGACAAAGGAACCTGGTACTTTTGCCGAAGTAATGGCTATGACAGTCAAAATGATAAAGATGAATGAAGATAGAAAGATGCGAAGGGAAGAAGAAAAACCACCAACCAAAGAGGAAAGATCAAGATCCAGATGAGCAAGCTTCCCAAGAGCAAATTTCAGAAACATGGTAGAAAGATTTGAGAAAGAAGCAGACAAATACACACCTCTAAATACCTCTAGATCCAGAATATGGATCAGACAGAATGGCATCAAAATTACCCTAGTTAGAAGAATAAGCCTAAGTTGGAGAGCCACGCAAGATAGGGGACACTATTACTAGTATCATCAAGAATATGAGCACTACACCGAGGCTTGTAGAGAATTGAAGAATGCCATAAAAAGATTGGTGCAAAATGGTAAACTCAATAATTTTACCAATGCATCCAGAGGAATTAAAAATCTGAATGCCTGTGGGTGAGACAGGCCAGAAGTAAAGAAGGCTTGAAATGAGCCAGCCGACATCATTAACATGATTATTGGAGGAGAAAACGCTGAGAAGAAACCTAAAAGGAGCCATGGAGAAGGGCCAACCTTCAAAAAAAGAGAGATCATATTTGATTCAGAAGATGGGTTTCATGTTCATCATCCCCACTATGAAGCCCTGGTGGTAAATGCGTCATACATTGACAATTATCTAGTGAAGAGGTTATTGGTTGATAACAGAAGTGCCATCAATGCATTATCTTGGAATACTTACAAAGCCATGGGAGGCTCCATCACTAACCTGAAAGCCATCTAAAATCCCATTACAAGCTTCTATGGAGGAACCATACAGCCGATGGGAATTGTAGAGTTAAATATGGAATTTGGAAATCAGGACGATAAAAAGGCAAAATTCATTAAAGCTTTATTCAATGTGGTGGATCTCCCACTGGCATATAATGATATTATAGGACAACCAACACTTTATGAAATAAATGTAGTCACAAGCATCCAACACTTGATTATGAAGATTCCAATCAAGGGCAGAACTCTTATAATCCATGGAGATCAGCACATTGCCTTAACCGGGCATGCCCCAAAGATAGCTACCCACTACCTACAATTGACCAACTAGTAGACTCCACTGCTAGCCACAGACTATATAGTTTTGTTGACACAGTGCAAGGATATCACCAGATACCGATGAAGAAGGAAGATCAAGAGAAGACATCCTACATCACCCATGAAGGTCTTTACTACTATAAGGTGATGCCTTTTAGACAAAAGAATGCTGAAGCAACATATCAGAGGATGATAAATCACGTACGTCAGGACCATATTGGAAAAAATGTAGAAGTATACGTGGATGACATTATTATCAAGAGCAAGCATGTAGAGCAACACCCAGCAGACCTGGATCAGGTCCTCTAATTATTCAGTGAGTCTAAGATCAAGCTGAATCCAGAAAAATGCATCTTCAGAGTCAAAGCAGGTAAATTCCTAGGATTCATGATATGGTTTTGAGGCCAACCCGAAAAAGATGGAGGCCATTCTTAACATGAAAGCTCTGAAGACTATCCATGAGTTATAAAAGCTAAATGGCAGGATCACGGCTTTAGGACATTTCATCTCTTGCTCGGCCAAATGGTGCCTACTACTATTTCAAGCTTCAAAAATATTCTAACAAATTTGTTTGGACTGAAGACTGTCAGGCGACTTTTGAAGATATTAAAAAATTCCTATCCTCTCCACCTCTGCTCAACAGGCCGGTCTCAGAAGAAACCTGTACTTATACCTTTTAGTGGGTCAAGAATGCATAGCTTTGGTGCTAGTAAGGGAAGACGAGAGCCAGCAAAACTCAGTATACTACGCAAGTAAAATACTTCAAGGGTCCAAGGTTTAGTACCCAATACTGGATAAGTTGGCCATGGCCATTGTCCATGCATCGCAGAAGCTCAGACACTACTTCCAAGCTCATCCCATCATTATCAGATCCCGCTTCCCTTTGTGGAAAATTTTACAAAGGCTTGAGACTTTGAGCATATTGGTTCAATAGTTGGTATTACTTAGAGAATTTAACATTAACTATGAGCCTTAACAGTAATTGAAAGCTTAAGCATTAGTAGATTTTGTTCAAGAAATGATGTCGGAAGATCTCACCATCACCAAAACACCATAATGGAAGCTCTATGTGGATGGAGCATCCTCCACTCAAGGATCCGGCACTGGGGTTATCCTTAAGGGACCTCATAAAATTCACATCCAATTTACAGTTTGAATAGAGTACAACGCAACCAACAATGTTGCAGAATATGAGGCACTCATCACAAGATTAAAGTTAGTTACCGAAGTCAAAGTCGAACACCTCACAATACACTCGGACTCTCCATTAGTAGTAAATCAGCTCAACGGGACATTCCATATCAAGGATCCGAGCATTGCCAAATATGCAGGAAAAGTTATACAACTCTTAAAGAAGATCAAATAAGACAATGGACAGTAGGAGATAGTCCATATACCTAGACACGAAAACTCTGAGGCTGACCTCTTAGCCAAATCCATAGCTGAAGATAATTAGGCATTTAAGGGGATGGAGTTCACCAAAGCACTGACAAGACCTAACACTGAGGACCCAAATATCATGGAAGTATAGGAAGTCTCGAAATGGATGTAACCGATAGTCTAATACCTGAAAAATGGAACACTCTTAGAAGATAAATTAAAGGCTCAAAAACTACAAATGAAGGCAGCCCACTACTCTATCCATCACAGGGAGCTCTACAGGAAATCCCTCTCACACCCATGGTTCAAATGTATATCCCTAGAGGAAGAGAATTACATACTCAGGGAAATCCACAAAGGAATTTATAGAGCACATGAATCCTACTACACAATAATCAGGAAAGCACTACTTTAAGGATATTGTTGGCCCACCATATCTAATGATGCCCAGAAGCTAACTCAAGAATGTCATAACTGCTAGTAGTTTGCCCGTCTTAATCATAAGCCTATATTTGATCGGCAGCCCTTGGCCCTTCGTCATATGGGGAATGGACATCCTGGGTCCCTTCTCGGCCTCCACTTCATAGAAAAATTTCTTAATTATGGCCATAAACCATTTCACTAAGTGGGTAGAAGTGGAAGTAATTTTGACCATCACAGAAGCTCAGATTCAACACTTCTTCTAGAGAGAAATCATTTGCAGATTTGGCATACTGAGCACCCTGATCATAGATAATAACAAGTAGTTTAATAATAAGAAGTTTAGAAGCTTTTGCTCCGACCTCAGAATAAAGTTTCATTTCACCTCGGTAGCTCATCCGCAGATAACTGAGCAAACAGAGGTCACCAACAGAACTATCATGTAAGGGTTAAAGAAAAGACTCGACAAGAAGAAGGGAAACTGGGTTGAAGAACTTAACAACGTAATTTAGGCTTACAAGACCACTCCTAGATCATCCACAAAAGAAACACCATTTGGGCTAACTTATGGTATGGACGCGATAATACCAATAGAAATCGTTTCACCAAGTTATAGGGTCAGCCGAGACCCGAATATGTCTAGACCTATTAGAAGAAAGAAGAGAACGGGCGTCCACTGTAGCTGAAGCATATAGGCAGAAGATAGTGTAATATCACTTCCGGAGTAGTCACCCAAGATAGTTCAAGATAGGAGACTGGGTACTCAGAAGGGCAGATATTGGCAAAGGTAACTCCAACACTGGCAAATTAGGTCCCAATTATGAAGGTCCCTATCAGGTTACAAAGCACACATTTAAAGGGGCATACAAAATGAAAGACAAAGAAAGCAAGGAACTATAATGATTTTGAAACTCAAACTGCCTTCGAAAATACTACTAATAAATGTACTTGGAATGAGATCAAATAAAGTATTTTCATTCATTGGAAAAAAAAAATATTACAAAAGTCAATTTGTAGACACCTAATTTCGGGATGATGAGTTATGGATGCGACAGTGGACTCAAGTGATGAAAATATCATAAATAGGTCCTCAATACTTGAAGTTTGAAACTTCAGAGGTCTGATTGCATTTTTCAAAGAAAGGATTTAATGTTTTCATGGACTAAATTGTAGTGCTTTTTAAGGACTTAATTGCAAAACTTAAATTCTTTCAATGACCTTTTTGTAATTAAAAATTAAAAAAAAAAGTGGTCAGAATTTTATAATTTTGATTGGAACTATATGAATTACACTAATTCCGATCAGAATTATGTAATTTTGATCAAAATTATGTAATTCCAATTGGAATTATACAATTTGGGTCGAAATTAGACCTTTTATATTGGGTTCTCAAATTTTCTAAAATTTTTCTGAGTCCTAATTGGTCTGAAATTCTCCTAAAATTATTTTGATAATATTTTTAAGGAAATAGAAGTCTTTTAAAAATCAATTTATAAGTAGGATTTGAAGATGACTCACTATATAATGAGCGTTTTGGCTCCTGAAAAAGGGAGGAGAGGAGAGAACCAAAGAAAGGAAAAGAAAAAGGCAGAACGAGAGAAAAGAAAGAGGGAAAGAAAAAAAGGAGAAAAGAAAAAAAAAAGAAAGAAAGGGAAAAAAGAGAAGAAAATAGAGGAAAAAAACATCTTATTCTCTACAAAAAATTCTTTTGTTTAATTGATTAATTAAAGATATTTGGAGAATTTTTGAATAACAATATTCGAAAACCTATTAAGAACGGTGATTTTACAAAATCTGAGAAACATTCTATTAAAATCATCCATAAGCATCATCTTCTCCTTATTTTATTTTATTTTATTTATTTATTTCTTTTTTGATTTTATTGATTTTTAATTTTATTTTATTATTGATTCACTAATCATAATTTTTGTTTCTTTTTTCATGGTGATTATGGAGGAAAATACATGATGATCATGTTTGGAGGATTAAACTCATAAGATGTCCATGGAATGTCATGGACAAAACCTTGTAGTTTTAGTTTTTAGGTCTTTTTATTTTTTATTTAATTTTTTTTATTTTATTTATGTTTTTGGGGTTGTATTAATTACTTTTTTATTATTATTTTCCATAGATTATTGTAATAGCCCAAATAGTGGTAATTGTGGAATTATATGTGTGTGATTGCATGTTTATGTTGATTAATTGGTTAGTAAAATTAGGGTTTCAATTGGGTAATTAATTAAAATTAATAGTGGAACTATATTAATTTAGGTTGCATGTTAATGAAAATTAGGGTTTTAGAAAGAATAATTAATTGGTTGTTTGATCTTTAATTTAATTATTTTGATATGTTTTCTTTGTTTTTAGGCTTATTTATTTATTTTTATGTGTTTTGGGCCTTAAGCCCATATTAAATAAATTTAGGTTTTTTTATATTTAATTAATTAAAATGCATCATTAGACCCATAATTAATTAGATTTTAGGTAAGAGATAACTTAGGCCCATTTAATAAATTAGACATATGTCCACCTAATTTAATTTAATTAATTTAGACTTATTCCACTAAATGTAAGTTTTTTCATAATTTGTAAATTTAAGATCACCTTAGAATTAAAACATGTAGAATTAGACCCACTAATTTAAATACTCAATAATTTGTAGATCTAAATCCATTTTTAGAATTAAAATAAATAGACTTAAATTCATTTAATTACATTTAAAAGGAATTAGGCCCTTTAGGCTCACTTATTAAAGACATGTAGATGTAGCTCATTTAATTAAAATTAATGTAGATTAGACTAACTTATGGATTATATGTTTGAATGAATGCATTATTTACTTGTATTTTCATGGCTGGTTTACCTCGGAGTTAATTGCTAGAATAAATGTTTATATGAAATTGTATGTAAATAGAGGATAATCTTGGGTGGCGACTCATCATCTTCATGTCATGTCTTTGTGATAGTGGTTAGTGTGTTTCTTTAGAGCCCTGAGCTCAAATAGTGTCACGGTTGCTAAAATCTTGGACACGCGCTAAACCCCACCGTTTACACAATTACAAAAAAAAATCTCTAATCTACTAAGTGTACATTCGATGGTTCAGATTTGGAGACGGGAGGGGGAACAACATTGATAGCATTAACAAGTGTTGAAAGCTCAGAAGAGGACCTTTCAACTGATTTAGAAATATTCCTTGCATGAAGTAAAGTGGCCTTGTGCCGGGCATCCTCTTCAGCGACAATCTTAGTTAAGTCAGCCGACGTTATTCGATCCAAGTAAGCCAAGTCCAGCTCTGAATTCTGAGAGAGCAAGACCCTCCTACATTCAGACCGGTAGCCCTTGAGAAATCCTCCCACCATGCCTTGATAGGATCTCTTATCGTTCTCCTGTAATTTCTCGACCTCAACTAGCTTTTTCTCTAGATTTATGATCTGAGAGTCCTGCTTTTTTATCCTTTTGGTCAGTTGAGCTTGACTGTGCTCTAGAGTGGCCACCTTTTTTAGCTCACCTTGGCTTCAGATTTAGCCTCTGCATATTTAATCTAGTAAAGCTCTAGTGTCGCCTTTGCATTATCTAATTTCTTCTTAAATCAATTGCTATTGTTCCGACCTCCATCTCCTTCAGACTATACTAGCTCTTAAGATAGAAATATTGGTCCTTTGCCAACAGCAAAGCCTGGTTCATCTGTAAAGGGATAAACTCGTGTCATTACCTCAAATACAAGAAAACATAAAAGAGATCAACTCAAAAGTGTTCATCACTTACTTTTAGTGAATGCCCAATCATGCAATTTAACAGCTCCTCCCGACCCTCCTCGATTTAGCATTGCATATCCACTGGCAACCTTAGTGACTTAGCATATTGATCTCGGACCTGGGCGTTCGAGACACTCGGTGGTTTCACTTTGTTCAAGATCCACGCCCTCATATCTGGACACTCGGAGAGCCTTGGATGCTGGATGTATATCTCCTCATCCAGCTTCTCAGCCTCCGAGTCTTAGTTGATCAGCTGCCTCTTTCACCAACCTTCCCTTTCAGACCGTGAAGACCCAGCCACTGCCTTTCCCTTCGAATTGCTGGCCGCTTCCTCTGGGACCACAGGTACCTCAGGATTGGGAGAGGGGGAAGGAGATCTGTACTTCTTCTGGCCTTATTGGCTTGTCAACTATAAGCCAAATTCCATCCTCAAAGGCAAAAAAGTAAGTCATCTACAATTGAAAAGATAAAAATAGAAGTCAGAAAGATACCTTTTGATAATCAAAACATACCAGTAGACTAAACACGGTTCGGGCAGACTCTCCATAAGTATCTTCTTGATACTTCTTCAGCTGACTGAGCCTTGGCCAAGCCATCAAGATGAAGTCTCAAGACCATCTTTGTATCGTGGTTGGTTAACTTTGGAAGTCGTTTCACCCTGTGGCACTCGTCAGACCACATTCACCGAACATCTAGAAAGTCTGTACGGTGCTCAATGATGAAAAACTTGTGCCTCCACTTCATGTGAAGATTCAAAAGATTCATAAATAGGTTGTGGTTAAGGACAACCAATAAAGAGAATATCAGTTATCCCCTCTTCCTAGTCAGACTATACAAATACCATAGGACATCTAAGTCCAGCTCCCTACCCTCCTAGTGCATCAACTGAATGAACCTAGTCAGAATCCGATAACTATTAGGGTGAAGCTGATCAGGCACTATGTTATACCTATTTAGAAAAAATTTTACAAAAGGATCCAATGGGAACTTCAGATCCCCTTCTAGTTGGTCACAATGAGCCTTAAACTTCTTATCTACAGTGTGTAAGGCGTAATCGACAGGAATGCTAAAGCGCCTCTGATACCACCCTAACAACTCCTCATCAATCCTATAAATAAACAGATAAGATCTAACCTATTTCATCGGTGCATGAGTTTATTTAAGAAATGAAATAAAAAAGGAATGAAGGAAGGAAGAAAAGGATCACCTGGTTACAAAATGAAAAAGTCACTGCAGGAAAAGCTTGGTGGCAGTAGCAAAAAAGAAAAGGAGATACCAATAAGATAGCAAAGCAAAAAATGCATCACATCGAAGAAGCAAGGATACTTATAAAGCTACGAAAGGCTTTGGAGCAAACCATTAACTACCCTCATAATTATTTCGGTTCTCCCCACATCATTAAGGGCAGTCTGGAAAATAGGAAAATCTAATAATCGAGCAGTCATCATTATGGCAACAGAAATGTCTCATCTTCTGACACATGAACAGATGTGACAGTTGTACAATTAAAATTTTAAAAATTGAGGCATAGAGGTGACATAAACATTACCCGTCCCAGGCGCATCACTGCCAACTGCTCTTCTATACTCGGCATAGTAAGATCTTACATCATCTGCCAGCAATTGAAGCTAGCATATTCAGGTCGCTTCTATAGTACTAAGGTTCCGAGAATCTATGCCCTACGCATTAAGTCCAGTAACTGAAGCTGGCTCCCTTAGGTCGCTTTTATAGTACTGAGGATTGGCATCTAAGGCATATTTGCAAGACACCCAGACTATACGACACTTGGGTCACACTTCTAATGCACCAAGATAAAGTCCAGTGACTAAAGCTGGCACCCTCAGCTCGCTTCTATAGTATTGAGGTTCTGAGCATATAAGCCTCGTGTCCTTGTACCGAGCATTTAAGCCTTAAGCATTTAAGTCCAATAACTGAAGCTAGTACCCTCAGGTTGCTTCTATAGTACTGAGGTTCGGCACTTGGGCTGCACTTTTAATGCACCGAGCATCAAAACTCCAGTGACGATTGGTTTTGTCACGTTATCTTCATATTGATGGGTTAATCCATTACGTTTTTTTTTCTCAGATTTTGTGCCCTCCCAAGTCTAGCTGGCACTTCCGTGACAGTGTCAATACTCAATACTGAGCTTTATCTTTTCCTGTGGCTAAGGCTGGCCACCTCAGCTCACCCCTCCATATCAAATGCAATGATTCAAGCAATCTCTCTCTATACAGAAGAATAAATGTTTTATCATTTACAGACCCGGATACATCAAACATGAATATCCAAACAGACTCACGGGGGGGACTTTTGATACACCACATGCATATATTCCTATTTAATTAAAGAACTTTATTTCCTATACAGGTTACTCGGAAAGGGAAGGTAGCCAAATCCATTTAGGGAAAGGTTCTTGCCTCAAGAAGGCTCCCAAACGAAGAAGGAATACTCTCATATTTAGTCTAGGATTCCTATCCAATGAGGAACTCTACTCCTTTCAAGTTTAAGTATCACTATAAATAGGACCCCATATCCCTCATTCTCATTCATTATATTCTCTTATATTCTAGTTACTCTCATTTTCTCTTTTTAGATTCTCTCTCTATTTTCTAACTTAGGCATCAGAGTATTTATGAGGATCCTCCTCACCTCTCACTTTGCCCTTTGTTGATCACCTGCAGGGTTTCAAATTCAAGAGTTTCGAAAATAAGTTATCACTTGTAATCCAAGCTTTAAGTTACAATCCATACTTATAACGCCAATGTTAGAAATGTGAGAAAATTCATTAAGCAATGTTGTAGCTTCAAGTGGTTTTGAACCTCGTAATTTGATGTTTAATGAAATCAGGTATGTGGTAAAGCATAAAATTCTTTTCTCGTTCTTTGGTAGCTCTTTACTTTGGCTTTCTCCTGAGCTCTGACTTGATAAGAATATCAATCTTCAAAAGTGTTAGCCTTGACCTTTTGTTTGAATCTAAAGTGCTCCTGCGAGTATATCAAGACAAAGAAAGCTGTTGATTTTAGTTCTTTTTTGAAGTTTGGATCTTCAAGTCTCTCTTTACTGTTCATCAACCAAATATGCTGCATATCCTTTAGGCCCTACTGTTGTCTGGAACGTAAAGAGCATACAGGAACATCAAAATCTAATTCTGAGTATTAGAAGAGATGTTCCTCTTGTGGTTTGTAATTGTCCATATGTGACTTCAGGTACATGATAGTTCTCTAGTTGCTTTGAAATAAATTTTGTTTATAGAGAGACCATATGCTACTTTGCTTAGTCCTATACATGTAGATATATATTTCCATGAGTTTTGAAGTCGATAATAGAGAATAATTTTGCCTTGATTTCCTTCAAAAATTACAAATTCATGCAATGCCAATCAATGATGCTTGCTTTACTAAGTTTGTTTTACTAAGCTTGTTTTCATGTTATTTTCTGGTTTCAGAGATTTTTTTTTTTTTTTTTTTTAGGTTTTGTTTGTAGTTTTAGAGAGAGATTTTTTGTCACTTAGGATTTTCCTAAGTGGTTTTATCCCTTGCAATAATTAACAAAGAAAAATTTATTTATGAAAAAAGTATCTAGTGAAAACCTTTTTTGAACCGTACTATACCGATTCATTCTGATAGTTATGAATCTTTGTATCGAATTGTTCCAAAAAATGGGATGGTATTGGTACAGAGATTTTTAAATTAGGTATTGGTATTGGAGATTTAATTTTTAAAATCCCAAAATATGATACAGTTTTGAGATTTTAAATTCTTGGATTTACCCAATGTGTGTTTATCCCTAATTAGCACTCCAATAAAATTTTAACTGAAAATAGCTATTAAAATTTTATGAAAATAAAATTAAAAGTTATAAATTTTAAAGTGACAAATGAATATTTAGAATGATAATAAAAAATGGTAAAAAATTAAGGATGGTAAGTGTAATTACCCAGGCAAAGTGACAATTGAATTTCACAAGAAAAAGAAAAAAGAATCCAAAGTTGATTGATTAGTGTATGTGAACTAAAGCTATTGAAGGAGTAGTCAAGTAACAACTCTTTTCTAAGGACGTCATAAGATATAATATTTAATTTATGCTATTGTTGATTTAAAAAAAAAGGGCTAGCTCTGTTGTACTGTTCATCGATACTAAAGTTATATGATCTCCTAATTAAAAAAAAAAAGAGAGAGAATATGTGAACTAAAAGTTGGTTTTGGATTTGCTTGAAGAGCAAGCAGCGCAAGATTGGCTGTTATTAGTTGGTATGTAATTATAAGACATCTCCATTCCATGCATTTAATCTCATTACAATTATTGTGTGAGACAAGCAATAAGAAAGAAAGGTCAATTATCTCATTTAAAAACAGAAAAGAAAAAATAAAAAAAAAAGGGTAAATTATTATGAACTATCATTATAAGGGGTCCAAAACCCAGTCCGAAAGGAGCCAAATTGTGCGTCAACCAAGGGGATCGCATATCAGCTATACATAAGTTTCACCACCACATTCGGCGTTCTTTGATGATCAAAACCTCTCATAATGCATGCATGCTATCCACGTTGCAGAAAATGAACTATGACTGTCTACCCTTCATTTTTTTTTTTCTTGAAATTGATATGCCAACAACTAATCTTGTGCGCCGGTACGCAACAACCTTAGGGTATTCATGGTTTCTATCATTCGGGGTTTTTGGATTTTTCTTTTTCTTGAAATGTAGTTATTCGATTTGGTAAGTGAATGAAACTCCTCTCCAAACCAAATTCCCAAACTGAGTTTTCTTCGATGGAAAAGCCAAGATTTAAAACTACTACATATCAAATCTGTCAATTTGAGATTGATATGAGTGCACATTATAAATGTATTTTGGCTAAATTATATTTTTCCTCCTATATTTTGTTGTAATATATTGTTTTATCTCTAATATTTTTAAAAAATATTTATTTATCTTTGATATTTATTTTTTTTACCACTGATTATTCTCTATGTAGTGATAAAATAGTACATAAAAAATTAAATATCAAAGATAAATAAATATTTTTTTTAAATGTAAATGATGAAGTAGTGTAATACGATAAAATATACAGAAAAAAATGTAATTTATCCACCTATTTTTCAGTATAAAAAAACCATAGAATAGTTGAGGTTTTTTTTTTCATATCCAATTAATAATATATTGTTTGGCTTTTTTTAGGATAATTTGGTTTGTTTCGCATAAAAAAATAATTATGAAATATACAACACACGATCTTTAACATACATTTTTTTTTAATTCAGTCATTTTTAATTTTAATAAAATAATGCACGATTTTAATTTTTTTTATAATTTGATCAATGAATGGTAAGGTAGCTGCCACCCATGACGGTTCGAACGCCACGGGTATTCTTTCTTTTTTGGTAAAAAAAAAAATTTTATATATTAATAAATGTCACGATCCAAAATAGGGGTTATGACCGGCGTTAGGAAACGAGAATTCTTTCAAATTCGGAACCCATAACAAGCCTAAAAATAAAAAAAAAATGCAATAATAGTAGCAATATATAACGCAGCGGAAATGAAAATCATAAATATCACGATAGTATTTTCACTAACTGAATTTAAATCAAATCTCATCTCATATATATAAATCTTTTAATACAAATCCAGTCCACATGATACAATATCTCGCATAAATATAATACATAAAATCCCACATTTTAATTTTTCACTACTACAGTGTCTAGATTATAAAAATAAGACTCAGTTATTATACATCACAATATATAAATATAAAGTCTTTAGCAATTGAGTGTTTCTGTCTCCATCCATCAATATAAATATTTATATTTAAATTATTTTTATAGCTAAAGATTTATTAGTAATCATAGTTGATTGGGTCTGAAATATATATTTATTTTGCAGCTTAATAAAAAAAAATGTATATTTTTAATCATAATCTTTTGTATCGATCTGCCAACTTTGCACTATGATTTAGTTTCATAATTTAGGGTCTATTTATTCTTAATGCTATTGTACCGCATTAATATATAGGAGGGTCAAAATATTTCTTTGAAAATTTTGATAAATGTAATTGTGAATTTGACATAATAACAAGTTCATTTTTTTTTCAATTTTTAAGACTGTAAGATTATAAATTAATCCTCAAAAAATGATAATAATAATAATAACAATAAATTGATTTTGTTTTCTTTCTTTATTTTTAAACAACTAGTAAAAATAGTTCACATTGCCACAAGGAGGAAGAGAAGGGTTAAGAAGTTCAAATTCTACTTTTTTGTTTAAAAAAAAAAGTTAATAGAGACATTATATATATAATTTAAATTTTAATAAATTATATAATAAGAGGCAATTTTTCTTAAATTAATGACGATAAAAATCGAATATTACATATGAGGATATTCATAAAAAAAAACTTAAAGAATATGTATTATTTAATTACTATTTCACTAAAAAAAATTTTATTTTTTTAAAAAATATTTATACTTTTTACCTAAAATTAAGAACTTTTTCTTTCTATATTTTAAAGGGCAAAGCTAAGAATATGGTTATATTGTTGTTATAGAATAGGAAGGATAGATGTAATGATTTGGGAAGAAAAATATATGTCAATGCAACAACCATAATCGCTCTCGTTGCCAAGAGAGGGTTTTTTAATGCGTGTTTTCTTTAGTTAATTGATTGGGTACTGAATTAATGATTAAGATCATCCAGCTGGAAAATTAAATCTCATAATCATATGCAACATCGTTATTTGACTTCAAGTCCAAAAAATCATAATACACCACACAAATTAGGCTCAAACTTTAATGCTGGTTACCACGCAGATTCCTTGCTCGTTATCAAGATTCAAGAGGTAAAAATGCTATCCACAACCCTTTTTTTTTTAATATTGTGTAAATTAAGTTTGATATCTATATATCTTTTGCTATTTTAAGGTTTAAACCATTTTTTAATAATTAAATATTTCAATTGGTAAAAAAAAATTAAAATGATATATTTAGCAAGGTTAAAGTGATTAACATCAAATTGACTTAAATAACTTTATTTTACATTATATTTTATTATTTTGTGTATTCTTATTTTATTTTTAAGAAACCATTAGGAATAAAAAATATTATTTTTTTATTTATTGACCTAAATTTAAAAGATAAATATTATTTTTTAAATTTTATTAAATTGAACTTTAATTTTTTTCATTTCGTTCTAGTTAAGTTATTCTTTTCATTCATTCCAAATAAATAATTCTTTTATTTTTCATTTTTAATCATAATAATTAAATTTTTATTTTTTTATTTCATTTTAGTTAAGTAGATAAATTTGACTTTTTATTTATTTAACTAATTTTTTAAATATTAAAAATTATTCTTATTTTTTTGATAAGTGGTTCAATTATGTTTTTTTATTTTGGTTTATTAATATTTAACATTTTTCACTTCAAATATAGTATAATAAATGAAAGAAAAAATAATTTATAAATTAGAAAATAAAAAAATGAAAAATAATGTAAAAGAAAAAATTAATGTCAATTTACCATTTACAATGCAACACAAAAACATTTTAACATGGTAGAAATACCATTTTTTAAAAATATTTATCAATTCAGATACTTAATCATAAAAAAAATTAATCTAGACATTAAAATAACAAAAAAAAAAAAAAAAAATTAAAACCCCATTTATACATTTTTTTTTTTTTACATAAGACATACAATTGATTTGTGATTAAAAAAAAATGGCATACAATTGGCGATAACTTTGTTTTCTTCCCTTTCAATCATCAATACCTTTTCCCCGATAGATTTTATTTATTATTTAAAATTATTAAACAAAATTATTTTCAATTTTTTCCTAAATTAAAAATATACACTTAAGAAGTCTAAATAAATTGGCGAATTTTTTTTTTACTTTAACTAGAAGTTTTGAATTTGAATCTTAGATATGCAATAGTTTCAAAACTCTTGAATAAATCTTTGTTGCCATTCGAAGTCTTTCCAGAATTAATTTCGAATTAATCAGATCCTACGAGATATTGAATATCGAATATATTGGATAAAAAAAAAAAAGAGTATACATCTCTTGAGCCATTAAGGTTAAAGTTTGTGTGTATTGAATTGGGTGAGTTCCAGTTGTTACCACTAGAAAACTGTCAGCATTTGCAATTTGGATGAGAGGTACAACTTTTTTTCCAGAAAAATCCAAAAAGCTTCAAAGAAATGCTGAGCAAACTTGTGCAGTTGGCCACTTGGTTGATAAGGAAAAAAGTAATGTCACTTGGCGCTACCGTTTGAATAGTCTCTATAATTCTTCCATATTACTGCACTATGTGCTTTACATGGAAACAGCTTTTGTTTTGTTTTTTTGTTTTTTTATGTCTACTGACGGTATTCAGAACTCTTTACGGCCTGACTAATCCTCCCTCGCATCGAGTTGCCAAGTTTCGGACTGTTCGGTAGCAAACATAACACACCTCTACTTCCTCGCTCCGTCAAGCCTAAATTTTCCGCAATGCCTCTCAGGCGATCCGAACATTCCCTGAGAACAATGTCTATTTCTTTTATTTATTTAACTCCAATGAGAGTTCAAACTCGAATTGACAAAAAATTTTGTGCATATGCATAATTTCAGTATCAATGTGTGTGTGTGTTTTTTTTTTGGCCTTTCTCATCTTTTCGGATACTAAGACAAAAAAAAAAAAAAAAATTGCATCACAATTAATATATATAAATTTTAGGAATGTCATTTAGGTATTGATTTTATTTTAATAATAACGTCATATTTTTAGATTTTATTTTTCTACTATTTGAGTAAATACAACTGTTCCTTTTATAAAAATAGTCATAAATAAGATATATCTTAACGTAAAATTTTGTAATTTAAATAAATTTTAGAAATTTACATTTTTGTGAATATATTTATATTTTTCAAGTATGTATTGTCTATAACGGATGGTTAACTATTTTGTTATGGGGTAAAAAATTAGTAGAAATTATGATTTCAATCTTCCACCCTCTATATATTCCTTAAAAAGTTCTAATATAAGAATAATATTTTAAAAAATATAATATTAAAAAAAAATTATAAAATTATAGCAGAAAATTTTAGAAAAATTAACTTTCAAAATTTTCCTATTTCATCATTCTTTTATCTTAAAAAAAAAATTACATTAATGAGGTATAGATTCTCATACAAGCTTCTAAATTAATTTATTTTTAATCAACTTTAGATTAACTTTTGCAAAATAAAGCATATAGTAACTTGAGAAGTATAAAAAAAAATATTTTATCTGTATTGCAATTACATTTGTTTCTTTTTCTTGATTATTTTAATTTCACATACTAATTTATCAACACAATAAACTTTATTTTTATTTTTATTTTTTTTATCAGACAATAAACTTTATTCTGCTAAAGCAAAATATTCCGATGAGTTTGCTTTATTTTAAAATTTTGAAATTGAAAGAAAATATTATTTTCCCGTTCACAATAATTCAAGTCCTTCTTTGTCATTTCGCAAGTGACTTTTTTTTTTTTCTTTACTTGCTTTTGGCTTTTATTTTATTTTATTATTTATTTATTTTTTTGAGCTGCCCTGTTTCAAACTCTGCACGGCCCTCAGAGGCTCTGCATAGAAAGGAGAAAGGGAGAGAAAAAGAAACTGAAGCACACAAAACAGAGCAAATTAAGCAAACAATGTAAAAACAAGCAATCACTCATTGCACCAGTAAACGCGCAAACCCTAACCTCTCTATCTTTCTTTTTATTTTTATTTTTTTCCTTCATTTCCATGGAAAATCTTTCACATTCCCGTCAACCAAACATGCTTTCCAAGAAGAGCTACAATGGCAGCTCCACCAAGTCTATTTACGACGACGTGTTTGGTGGACCTCCCAAGTTCCGAGCCCCTACATTGTCTCCTCGAGTTGAAGACTATAGTGAGATATTCGGTGGGTTTCACTCATCACGCGCCTCCTCGATTCCCGTGCTCGATCTTCCAGTGGTTGATGAGGCAACCGGGATTTTCTTCGATACACGCAGCTCTGGGTTTGACTACGGTGAGGTTTTTGGTGGATTTAATGGCCATGATTTTGCAGTTTCTTATGAGGAGTTGATGATGGAGCAATCCAACGGTCAAGCCGATTCCTCCGATGACGAGGCATGGTATGATCATAAAAATTTATTGTTCTTTTATTTTTTCGTTCTTCTTTTTGGATTAAACGCGTGAAAAATGTGCGAGCAATCTTCTTTGGTTTTTAGTTGTCTTGTCTGTGTTTTAAAGTGATGCTAGTTTTTGTTTTGTTTTATTTTATTTTTCAAAAGTAGCCTGAATAAATAAGTTTCTTTGCTCGTTTATCTCTTTAGTGAAGTGTGAAGGAAACCAGGATGGAGATTGTAAATTAGTATGGTACTGGGAGCTGTTTTCATGAAATCTTGAAATGGGTTCTATTGCATTGTTATGGACTTTTGGGGTCAATGGTTAGCTTCACTAATCACAGAAAAGTTTCAGTATGTTCAACAAAATCTTCTAAATTTGCACCATTCTTGTAAAGTAAGATTTTTATTAATTAATTATCCTTTTTTTTTTTTTGTCGAATTGATTGGCTATGAGTTTCTTTAAAGTGCTGATAGAACTGGGGGCCGCTGCATCTGTTGGTAAATTACTTGTGCATGTGAAGGGGCTTATCTGCAAATGTGTGGGTTATAAAAATTGTGAACCTTTTACAACAGTTTTTTGATGCTTCTGTTGCTGTCTGGTGTTATCACATTATTGAGGAATTGCATTTTTTTTATTCCCAAATTTTTTTGGTGAATCCTGACCCTTTCTTTTGTTAGTGAGTTGAAAATTTTGATGGTAGAAAATTTTATGAGTTTTTCCTCACACATAGGACTCCAGCAGAAGCAGATAATCTATCAGAAGAGTTGGATCAATCTGCTAAAGACCAAGGTTCATTAAATGGAGACTCACATGAATTAATTGACGATGGTTTGGAATTCAATATATCATATAATAAAGCTAGTCGAACAACCAACAAAGATTTGTCAAACAGGTTTATTGGCATAACTCAACACCATGATGTTTCTGGATATACTTTTGTGGTTGATAAAACTACTTCATCATCAAAGACAGACAAGGAGTGCCAATTTCTGCAGGAAGGTGATGATGATAATCTTAATATTAACTATAGCTCAGAAATGTCAAGGGGGAGGTATCTCAAAAAGGTCATGTCACACCCAGCCAATGGTAGTGCTGAGGGATGGTCATCTGGAAATGGCATGAGATATCACAATGAATTTCTCAGAAATAGTTCTCTTCCTAGTGGAATGTTTGTAACCATTTCTGATGTCAGTCTTAGAACACAGCCCTCTGATCTACCTCCGCCTTCTAGACCACCACCTGCATTAGATGACAGAAGGGGTGATTCTGGCACAGCAACTCCATCCAGTAAAAGTACTGCTTTTGAAGAAACTGCTGGTGATTGTTCTCCTCCTTACTTCGATGTAGAAGTAGATGTGAGTTCATCTGCTGCAGTATCTGCTGCTGCTATGAAAGAAGCAATGGAGAAAGCCCAAGCAAAGATAAGAAGTGCCAAAGAATCCATGGAGAGGAAGAGGGAAGGTTTTCAAAGAACAAAATCATGTTCAAAAAATGACAGAAAGGACAAGGAAGAAAAAGTGTCCAAACTTATGAATGACTCTGATAGCGGAAGAAATGAACGAGGGTTGGTCATTGATCAAAGAGAAGATAATGGAATGGATTTTCCTGTTCTGGAGAAGCAAAAAATTAAAAAGATAGACTTGGTAGAAGGAAAAAAGCATGTAAATGTGGCCCCATTATCTGCGGAGGGGAGTTGTGGAAGAGAATCCTCGTCATCTCAAGGGTCTAATAGAATTGATGCAGCTGGCGAATGGAAAGAAGCTACTCAATTTTTCGAATTGGTAACCAATAGATCCAGAAAATTCTTTGGCCAGGAGAACAATGAAAATATTTTGGTGCCTGATTCAAATTTTCATGAGCATTGGAAGAAGGAAACTGTGGAAGCATTACAGCAGCTCCAAGAAAATGACAAGGGAGTAAAAGCAGTTAGGCCAGATCATCAACTGGGGGAATATGGGAAGAAATCTCAGGAGTCAAATGAAGCTTTTGAATGGGACAGAATCAGTGGGATCTCACTAGAGGCAAACAAACTGAAAGTTGATAACAAGGTAGAAGTTGCTCAAGAGGCTTCTAGACAGGAAGGGAATGACAAGAAAATTGAGACATACTGGCAACATGTTGAAACTGAAAAGAAACCAACTGGAGCTGATGTCTCTTTGGAACATGTGAACTCTTTAGATGTTCAACAGAAAGAATGTTTTGCAGTTGGGCAGATTATGACGAAGCACAAAGAGAAAGGATCACGGCCAAAAGATTATGGTAAAGGTAAGGGGGATATGAAAAAATCCCCTCTTGAAAAGGAAGACTGTGAAAGGAGACCAAGAAAGGCTTTTGAGCTGGAAGAAAATGAGAAGTTTAATTTGTTGCTTAAACAAGCAGAAGATGAAAAGAGGCTGAAGAAGGCCTCTGAGTGGGAAGAAAAAGAGAAGAGGATAAAGGCAGTTTGTAAGCAGGATGAAAATGAGAAGTTGCAGAGAGAGGCTTATGAAAGAGAAGAAAATGAAAAAAAAGAGGTGCATTTGCAAGAAGAAAATCAGAGGAGACTGAAAGAGGTTCAGGAGAAGGAAGAGAATGAGAGGAGATTGAAGGAGATTCGTGAGAAAGAAGAGTTGCAGATGAGAAAAAAAGAGGCTGTTGGATGGGAAGGGAATGAGAAGAGAGAAATGGGGGCCTGTGAAAGAGAGGAAAATGAGAAGAGACAAACGGAAGCTCACAGAAAAGAGGAAAGTGAGAAGAGATTACAAGGAGTTCTGGAGAAGGAAGAGAAGGAGAGGAGATTGAAAGAGACTCTTGAGCAGGAAGAAAGGCAGAGGAAGCTAAGAGAGGCTGTTGAATGTGAAGAGACTGCTAAGAGAGGAAGAAAAGAAAATGAGATGAGGCAGAAAGAGGCCCTTGAGAAGGAAGAAAATGTGAAGAAAGAAAGAGAGAAAAATGAGGAGAGACTAAAAGAGGCTTGTGAGAAGGAGGAGAATGAGAGGAGGGTAAAGGTAGCTGCTCAGCAGGAACAGAACGGAAGGAGACAAAGTGACGCTCGTGAAACAGAAGAAAATGAGAGGAAACAAAAAGAGTTAGATGAAAAAAAGGAAAGTGAGATGAAATGCAAGGAGGCTTCTGAAAAAGAAGGAACTGAACAAAGAATTAAAGAGATGCCTGAAAACAAAGTTGGAGAGAGAATAGCAGAAGTATATGAGCAACAAGGAAACTGGAAGAATTCAAGAGGGGCTCAGGAAAGAAAAGGAAGTGAAACAGTACCAAAAGAAGACTCTAATCCAGAAGACATTGGGAAATCATCCCAGGCTGAAAGTAAGTGGGAAGGGATGCAAAACCTTCCTGTGGAAGCTGGTGAGAGTGTAAAGCAAAAGGGACTAAATGATATGGCGGAGGACCATAGTGAATTGAATGTAATATGTATGGTGGATGAAGATAAGAACCATCAGACAACTCAATTACATGGCAAGCATGAGAGGAACCATGGAAAACTGGAGGGAACTGCAGAAATAGCTTGTGAAGAAATTAGCAAGAAATTTACTGAACTGAGAAATGGTGAAAATGAAGCATTACCTGGCATGGTCCAACGCAACTTAGAACATGATAGGAGCCGATTCCCAACAGAAGATGAGAAAATTCAGAGTAGCTACCAAGTGGACTTGGATATCAGAAATGAAGGGAAATTTACTTATGAAAGGAGTGAGAGAGGAAAGAACACTGAGCAGATGCAATTTCACCTCAGTAGGAGAAACAAGGATAATTTCATGTCAACTGGAGCAGTGAAAGAGTCAGTTGAAAATGGAAGAAAAACGGAAGTTGCTCAGCCAGCTATATCAGAAATAAAAGGAAGCACTTCAAGAACAGGTCAGCAGGTTAATGCAAGTCAGAGTATTGAAAGAAAAGTGAAGAATTCTTGTGATGCTTTTTTATCAGAAGACAAGGAAGCTGAAAGGTTGAAAAGAGACACAGAGCTGGAGAGGGAACGCCTTAGAAAGATAGAAGAAGAAAGGGAGAGGGAAAGGGAAAGAGAGAAAGATCGGATGGCTGTTGACATAGCAACGCTTGAAACTCGTGAAAGGGCTGCTGTTGAAAGAGCAACTGCTGAAGCTAGACAAAGAGCACTGAATGAGGCCCGTGAAAGATTAGAGAAGGCATGTACAGAGGCTAGAGAAAAGACCTTACCTGACAAGGTATCTGCAGATGCCAGGCTCAGGGCTGAGCGTGCTGCAGTAGAGAGAGCAACTGCAGAGGCACGAGAGCGTGCCTTCGAAAAAGCAATGGCTGAAAGGGCTGCTTTTGAAGCAAGAGAACGAGTAGAAAGATCTGTTTCAGATAAATTCTTCACTTCTTCCAGGAAAGGCGCAATGAGATCAAGCTCTTCATCCTCTGTAAGTATACTCATAATTGGTGTTCTTCTGAAGCTTTGTTGTTTTTCGGAAGCTTGCTATCTCTTAACAATTTTTCAATGGATGCTAAATGGCAGGATCTACAAGATCTACAGTCCCAAGGCACAGGCTCATCTAGCGGTTCTAGATATCAACATTCCTCAGTTTGTAGTGGTGGGTGCTTTATTAAGCATCAGCATCAGGCTTGTGTTTTAATTGAAATGAACTTCTCTTCTTGAAATTCTACCTGTAAATATTGGTCTATCTTTTCTTTGTTTCTGCTGAACCATCAATCACTCATACAAGGTGTATGCTATACAGAAAGATTTGATGGAGTTGAAGGTGAATCAGCTCAGAGGTGTAAAGCTAGATTAGAGAGGTATCGCAGAACAGCTGAACGTGCGGTATGATTTTCAATCCTCATTAGATGGTTGTAGTAGTAGTAGTAGTAGTAGTGGTACGTACCACTATTACATAAGGTCAAGAGAATCACTTCTATTTTTTTATGGTAGGCAAAAGCCCTGGCGGAGAAAAATATGCGTGATCTTCTTGCTCAAAGAGAACAAGCAGAGAGAAATGTAATAAATCTGCAAAGAAATTTCTCAAACTCCTCCAGTTAAATAGCTTTTTCACTTACATTCTTGAATGAAATTTTGTTTGTAGAGGTTAGCGGAAACCCTGGATGCTGATGTCAAGAGGTGGTCAAGTGGGAAGGAAGGAAACTTGCGTGCATTGCTTTCAACTTTACAATATGTATGTTGCAATTTCCTAGAATTTTTTCCTTGAATGGCTTTCTTTCTTTCCCCCTTTTCTTGCAGTGCAACTATGATTAAGACTGTGTGTTAGAAAATTAAAGCTTTTATTGCTATATCCTGAGCTTGGGGAAAAAAAAGTAAGCATTGACTTTAAATGAGATTTCAATCAAAATCTGAAGATTCTTGTGGCCCATGTTGTCAAGGTCTGTGGATGAGGAATGGTTTGCAAAGGTCTAATGGTTTATGTGATAGTTCTATTCATGTCTGTTCTTAGAAAACTGAGGGGTTGCTCAATTTATAAATTCTAATGATTCTGAATTTCAAAGTTTCCCCATTGTTTTCTAATTTTCCATTGGCTAGTTTGTGAAATTTTCCTGTTCAACTTATACTGTTTGAGGTCTAGTCTAAACCAAAGGACATAATCTTGGCGTCTTTGATTGCCATTTTCCATAATTCTCAGTCCCTTATTACTGAAACTTATTGTTTGTTTGGCAGATACTAGGACCTGATAGTGGTTGGCAGCCAATTCCACTTACGGAAGTTATAACTGCCGCTGCTGTGAAGAAAGCTTACAGGAAAGCCACTCTTTGTGTCCATCCTGACAAGTTACAACAACGTGGTGCAAATATTCAACAGAAGTATATATGTGAGAAGGTGTTTGATCTTCTGAAGGTTCGTTACTAGCATTTTTTTTTCATTCAGCTTGAAATATGAGCAACTTTGATATAAATATAATGAGAAGCATATATTTCTTCTCTAAGACAAAGCAATCTTGTATAAAAAGTTGCTGGCAAATAGTCCCTACAATCATCAATTGTGAAGGCAAAATTAATGTTAGATGGAAATCTTTTATTATGGTCTTTTTCTTCTGATCTTTAATTTTGGCTTGAAATGTTGGGGACTCCTATTTTGTCTACATTTTGTTGGCAATCATATGAATTGGTTTAATAGGCACGAAAAGTTTTGGTACCTTTGAGACAATTTTAGTCATAAGACCTCAAATATTGTGTAGAAGCGTCATTCGAACATGACTATAGAGGCATCATGTTGTTGTGCTTCTCAGGGACATGACATGTTTGTTGCTTATTATGCTTCTGATGATTAAACAGTAATCTGTAGCCATAAAATTGCTTAGTATCAGTGGGCCTTCTATCGAAAGCATAATTTTACTGTGATATAAAGCAAGAAATCCCCTTACCATGGTATCGTATCAATTTTCTTATTATTTGATGGTGTTCTATTGCAGGAAGCATGGAATAAGTTCAACTCGGAGGAGCGATAGCATTTACATATATATGCTGAATGATATTTACAGTAGATCACCCCCCATGTGATTGATTCCTACAGTAGATCACCTTGATGTGTAAATATATAAATTTGTTAGTAAATATCTTTATATGCATTTAATTTCTCTTGTAGTTTCTGAATATCATTTTCTGCAAGAAGAAACAGGAACGGAACAAGTATTTTTCAAGGAAAAATCTTCCAGTTTCAGTTCAACATACAGTTTCCACATTTTTCTGTTATTTTCTTTCCAAGTAATTTTTAGTATGAGTTGGAATGGTAATATTTTGAGAAAATTACAAAGTAGGGACGTTTTTTTGGTTGGTTTACGTCTTATTTTTTTAATTAATTACATGCCTAAAAGCTATATCTTTTTTTTTTTTTTTTTCCTTTTTCAATGTTGTACATTTTTTGTTTGAATTAGGACTGAATATAGGAAGGAGAAAATACCAAATCAAAATTTTGAAGTAAAAGACATTAATACCATACCGAACTGAATAATTCTAATCCCGAATTGATTAGAACCAAATTTTGTGATTAATTTGGTACGGTACTGAATATTTATAAAAAACTAAATTGAGAATCTTATGAAATCATACTGAAATTGTATCGAATTGAAAATTAAATATAATTTTGAATATTAATTTAATAAGTAATACATAAATATTAATAAATAGTAGAAAAAAGTATGAAAAACTATCTTGTGATTTTAAGATTTTACAATTTTAAGTTTGTGTTTCATTTTTTAATAATTTAGATTTTATATTTATCGTTATTTGATAATTTTTAATATATAAAACTAACTTCATTAAATGAGTATTTTTATATTTTTGGTACTTGGATTCACACAAGGCTTCCTTGCTACCTTTTAATATTTAAATCCTATAGGGTAGTCTATTCTTATAATTAAGACACTAGAGATTACTTACATATACCCAAAAGTGAAAAAAAATAACAGGTAACTCCAAGATTGTTCCATATTCTATTTATTTGAATTGTTTGCATACAAAAGGTATAGAAATAATCTCTATTTGATATATTTTCAAATGAGTATTTCATGAATTTTAAACTTTTCCCATTAGTGAATTTAACCCAAAATATCAATGAGTATTCTTAAGGATAACTTATTTCAACACATGAACAAGAGTTTTTATTTTTTTTATTATTATTTTTTTATGAATATGGCTGTTAGTTAAAATTGATTGAGATAGTAGAAATGGTAAACATTAACTCAATAGACAAGTTATTCAAGATTGTCTTTGATTTATTTAGAAGTGAGGATGAAAAGAATAAAAAATATACTTTAAAAAATAATTGTGTACTGTTGGAAATAAATGTTAAGTAATTTATACTATATATAAAAATATGAATAAAAGGAAAACTTTTTTAGACGAAAAAAAATATGTATATTCTATATAATTAAATAAATAGTCTTGTTTTAATGATTTGAGTTTGTATTTTAAAATTTAAACTTTTATAATTTGAAATCATACAGATTTAAGCTCAAATAAAATAATTAATATTATCTTTATCATCAAATTTAATAAAATATAAATTATAAAGTATTATTATAACGTTCATATATAATTATTTAGAAAAATCTTATTAAAATATTAATAATTTATATATTTTTTATATTTTTATAATCCATATTAAAAAATTAAAAATATTATAAAGTGATAAAAATAATAAATACATATAAATTATGACTAATCTTTTGCATTGAATTAATTTTATCTTACAAATATATACAAATATACAGTAGACTTTTATTTTATATTGAAAAAGTATTTTAAATTTTAAATTGTAAATAATTAGTAAAGTAATTTAATTTATAAATAAATTTTATATCTAAACATGTTAAATATATAAGTAACTAATAAAATAATTGAGTTACAAAATTTAAAAATTTTATTATGATTAAAACTTTATTTATGAATTACTTTTCTTTTAATTTAGTTATAAAATTAAAAATTAGATAATAAGTATTACCCAATTTAATTTTTAAATGAAACATATTAATAGCAAAACAAAATTTTATACTTTTATATTTAGTTTTTGTTTTGTTTTCTTTGTTATTATTAAGTACTGTATCTATGTTTTGGTAGGCTAAAAAATTTAAATATGTATATTTGTAATCTATTTATACGTCATTGGAAACTTACCATTTGAAAACATTTAATAGATAACTATAAAATTCACTCTAAATATTAAAATTGAAAAAATTTAATATATATTTATTTTCTATTTTATATTCATAAATACAGTATTACAACTCAAATAATTATGGAAAAAAAGTTTGTTCTTTCATATTTCATATTTATTTTATTATTCTTATTTTAATTTGTTTACATTGTGATCAACAATGAATATATATTTGTATTGTATAATAATGGAAGCAAAAAAATTTTCGAAATACAGATTTTATTTTCATATTTTTTTTATTTTCTTATTCATTTAATTATTTTATAATAATAATTATTATTTTTTAGTAATTTAACTTTTTAACTTATTTATATTATAAATATATTTATTTGATAATAATATAAATAAATTGCAATGCACATGAGAAAAAAACTAATAACATAAAAAATTGTGCTTTCTGCACTAATTATTACTTATCATGTGAGAGATAGCAATATTGCTAATTTTTTATGGTATTAAGATGTCATTTTTTACATTGTAATTTGTACAATTAATGAGTTATTTTCTTTATATAAATTCAAGTTGATTGGCTTTTCATTTAAGAGGAAGTTCTAATATTTTCTTTTATATGGATAAATATCAATGAAAGATTTTGTACAAAAAAAAAAGTGAATAAAGTTTTAAATGAATCTTTTTTACACAACGCACCGACTCTATCAACAATTTCTGATTTTGACATATAAACTCTAGTTTCTACCAAGCAAACGTCTACAAAATGCTAAATTCACTACCTCCCTGGGAAACTCTTCTAACCAGGTTGTGATAGGTGAAGTAAGACTGAACGCTAAACTAGCTACCTCATGGGCAACTTTAACAAGATCTACTTTGAAACAACAAAGTAACAGAATCGAAATGGGAACAAAGGGACTTGATGTCTGATGTAATAAAGTCCATCTCAGATAAGTCTTCGTCCTGAGATTTAATCTCTACACCAAACTAAGGCAATCAGATGCAAGGATAACGTTCTTAAGTTGCAACGATATGGCTAATTGCACTCCCAATCTACAACTAGTGGCCTTGGCTACCTCGGGCAATAAAATATGGCTGTCCTGTCCTACCTGAACTGCAATTAAGTTCCTGAGGCTGTTACGGATCACAATTCTAAACCCAGAACCCCCGTCACTTTGAATTGCAAAAATGGTTGTCGTCCATAGGCCTCCATCTTGTATAAGTGGGCTTACACTCTAAAGTACCTATAGATTTTTACATGGTATCAGAGCGGTGATCCCGGACTTGTATTTACGACCTAATTGTATTTGGGAAGTACCTGTGGTTAGGTACGACCTGTTTGTATTTGGAAAGTACTCGTAGTGGGTGCAGTCAGTCTAATTGAATTTGGAAAGTGCCCGTGGTGGGTGCAACCCGATCCGACTTTGTCAAGTATAATTGTTTTAGGCCCAATTACATTTGAGGGGGAGTGTTGAAAATATATCTTATATCCCACATTGAAAATGTACACATGAATACAGTAGCTTATAAGTAGTGTAGATTGAGTCTTAACACAAGTTAATTGGTTTTGTATTAGATGAGTTCAACCTTATTTATAAGTTCACTTGTGTATGTGGGCTTATATACGAGTATCCTTTAGGAAGCAAGCCATGCAACAATCTCTATGTGGTATGCTAATTTTCCATAACCATTTCTAGTTCCGCATCGAAGATGAGGAAGCCGTGTTCCCTAGACTCATTGATATATTTTCTAGGCTAAATGAAAGGTTGTCGTCTTAACATAATATATCTCATTCTTTGTGTAATGCCAAAGAAGAGAGTCACCAGAGTTCCTCAAGCTAATTGGCATGGCTAGAATTTGCCTCGCATCACTTGGTTGAAAAATACTGAGGTTCAATTGTATATTCCAAGCAGTGCCATCTGCATTCATCAAGTCACACACCCACAAGTCATGATCCATAACATCATCAAGCAGAATTGCTTTTAAAAAATGGATTCTATGGGAGCCAACGATCGTTCCAAACACTAATGCTAGAGCCATTGCCTACCCTCCACCTAATACCCTCTTTCAATAGCTGTTGTCCCTCAATGATACTCCTCCAAGAAAAGCTTGGATTATGACTTCTTTGTTCCAAGAAAAAGGTTCTAGGAAAGTACTTAGCCTTTAATAATCTTTCTAAAAGAGTGTCGGAATTATGAACAAGCCTCAACCTTTGCTTCCCTAGCATGGCCAAGTTGAAAGCCTAAATGTCCCTAAAACCCATTCTGCCCTCTTCTTTTGAAACACATACTTTATTCCATAACATCCAGTGAATGTTCTTCTCCTTTGCACCCTATCGCCATAAAAATTTAGCAATCAATAAGTTTATTTCGTCATATACTAGACTAGAGGACTTATAGCAGTTCATTAAGTAGCTCGGAATTGCCTGAGCTACAAACTTAATCAATATTTATTTCCCAACTAAAGACAGTGATCTCTCTTTCTAGTTGGATAACTTTTTTCGTATTTTATCAACCACATCATTGAAGAGGAGCTTATTTGATATAGTGATTGCCGATGGCAAACCTAAATATTCAGCATGCTTATCAACTTGTTTAACCCCCAAAAGATTTTTCAATGATAGCCTGGCTTCTTATGAGACATTGGAGCTGAAGCAAATTTTTGACTTGTCAAGATTAATTTTTTGTCTTGAAGCTTCTTCATAGAACTGCAGGATATCTTCATTGCTTGCACTTCTCCTAGTGAGGCTCTCTTAAAAATAATGCTATCATCTGCAAAAAAAATAAATGGGACACTACAGGGGCTCTATGACAAATTTTATAACCATGAAGATAATTTTGCAACTTAGCCCTTCTTAATAAACTAGAAAAGCCTATGCACATATAAGAAATAAATAAGGTGACAATGGATCACCATGTCTCAAACCTCTAGATAGAGAGAAGGACTCAGTCAAATTACCATTTATGAGAATAGAACATGACACCATGGAGACACATCTCATAACTAAATTGACCTAGGGGAGAGGAAAATTCATTTTAAGCATGAATTTTCAAGAAAGTTCCATTCAACCCTATCATAAGCCTTACTCATATCTAACTTGAGAGAAAAAAAAACCTTTATTCCCCTTTTTTCTATTATTTATAGAATGAAAAACCTCAAGTGCTAACAGGGCATTATTAAGAATTTGTCTACTAGGAACAAAAGCTGACTGAGTATCATGAATAATATGAGGGAGACACTTTTTAAGCCTATTAGTTATTGATTTAGTCACAATCTTAAAGACAACATTGCATAGAATAATAGGCCTAAAATCTTTTAGGGTTTTTGGATCAAAACAATAAAGGTTTGGTTTATGTTTTTAGGAGAAAAGCCGTTGTTTAGAATATTAAGAATCAAATCCAAAATTTCATGCTTTATAATATGCCAAAATTTCTAAAAAAAAATGTGGGCATACTGCCAGGACCTGGGGCTTTGATTGAGTACATTTGAGAGAGGGCTTTAAAAACTTCTATATTTGAAAAAGGAATGAGAAGGTCAGCTCTCACTCGATCATCAATGCCCTTGTCCATAGCCTTAATAATATTATTCGTTAAAGAATCACCAGCTGAAGAAAATAATTCTCTAAGTAGTTTAAAAAAGTCAGAGCAATCCTGTCTTCATTAACAACCTAAACCCCATTTGGATCTTTAATTCTAATGATGGTGTTTTGTCTATGCCTTCCATCTGCCTTTCAGTGAAAATATTTTGTATTTTTGTCACTATCCTTTAACCAAATCACTCTTGATCTCTAACTCCACATCATTTCTTCTCTTCTTAACAACACATCCATTCTCCCCTTAATTTCTTTTTATCTACCTATGGTATTATAGTCTTGGGAGCTTTGTTGTAAAGTTTCCAATTCTCCTTTTAATGACCTAAGCTCTGAATTAACATGACCGAAGCTATATTTCTCTTATCTTTTCATATCACGTTGGTATACTTTAATTTTTAAGTGCCATCTAGAGTCGAAGGTCGTCCAGTTTATGTACCCCATGCCTTTTCAATCACATCTCTACAAGTATCATCCTAACACCACATAGCCTCAAACCTAAATCTTCTCTCCTTCTATCTACATCTTTTTCTTCTCACTTTATGAGAATAAGCGCATGATCATTTTCCTAACGTACTAAGTTACAAACTTGAAACCCGGGAAACGTTTGAACCCAAGCCTCATTAGCAAGAAATCTATTGAGGCATTCTTGAATATTACAATATGATGCTTTGCCATTGGTCCAAATGAATGTATAACCCAAATAACCCACATTATGGAGCCCCGCATCCCGAGTTGCAGATTGAAAGGTAACTAATCTTTTAGTATCTTTTGGCCTCCCACCTTTTTTTATAAACTCAAATAAAACTTCATTAAAGTCTTCACCACAAAGCCATAGACCATAGTTACTTGTACGCGGTACATTTCGGTTCATAGTAACGGTACTGGTACTTGGAACTCCAGTGTCAATATATATAATACTCCAAGGGTAGACTTCACCGGTTCACTTTTTTAATACGTGGTACATCAAACATATATTTTGGATAATTTAATAAATAATAATGAGTTTTTTTATTTAGAATAAATACAACAAAAGCTATAAAAAAAATCAGACCTATATATGTAATGATCAAATATAGTTTATAATTTATTATTAAACTTTGATGTTGTTGACAAATATTAGTAATACAAAACATAGTTGGAAAACCATAAGAAATTTATAACTTAGTAATTTTTTCAAGTCATTTAGAGCCAATTTAATTTCTTTAATTTCTTCTTACTTAGCATCTTGTTCTCTCTTGCATTTGATGGTTTTTGTGCTCTTTGATATTTGAGGAATAGTTATTAGTTGGGAATGAGAAATGTTCTTTTTTATTGGCTTATTTTTTTCAGTCTTTTAAAAAAATTAGTACTTTATTTTTAGAGATCTGGTGTCACGACCCGAACCTGAGGGCACGTGACCAGCACTAGGGAATGGGTAGGCATAAAGCCCCCGAAACCCGTAGTAAGCCTAAAGGAAAAGAAAAATAAAACAATTCATATTTTAAACTTTATTTGAAAATAGAACACATTATCAAACTGATTTTTCTCAAATTACACAATTTCAACTGTTTAAATAATAATGTGTTTCAACATCTCATATTATAAATCAAATTGAATCTTATACATAAGCGTGGTTTACACAAATGAATTACATAATTATGTTTAAACCATACAAATACTTAGAACATATACTACTGCAACAACCTAGATTAACACACAGTACAACTTACAATGACCTACATAAAATAGCCGGTGAAGAAGAAACCCGACGTGGAGGTAGTCTGAGGTCGAAATCCCAAGCTCTTGAAAAAAATAAATTGAGGTGAATCAGATCTCACTGAGTAAGTCAATAAAAAGAGCTGTACGGTTTGAAAGCCTTTTTGAAAACTATATATGTTTATAGTGAAAATAATTTATAATATATAAGTATAGCTTTTGAAAAATCTCGGTAGAACCCTAAACCCAAAATCTAAATGGCCAACCGGGCCCACTTATTCTAACTAGACTACCGATCCCCGAGAGAAAAGGCATCAACCGAAGCACCAAGCCGTAGTCCTTCACTTAATCCAAATAAATAGCACTGGCGGTCCCCGAGAGCTAAGGCATCAACCGAGGCACCCATCCCAGTCCATTATTGACTTTCCAATCACTGGCGGTCCCCGAGAGCAAAGGCTTCTACCAAGGCACCCGTCCCAGTTTAACATTCATCAATCATACAGTTATCGAATCCATCTCTCAATCTCTACCATGTGCACATAGTCCTGGTGAAGCCCACCAGGTAGCTCGTTCTACCAAAATTTCTCAATCGATTTTAAATAAATAAAATGCATTTAAATCGTAAACAATAGCATTACATTAAATAAATCATATAATCATCATAATAGAAATACGAGCGCATGCATTCTTTAAATAAACACACGCATAGATCGTTCTATTGACTTACAGGATGAATGCGAAGGCTGACGACCACGCGTCTGCCTTGGCCTCACAGCTTCTGCTCCGAAATGCTCTAAAAGAAAACAATAATCGACTTTTAAAACATGACTAAGGAATCAAAATCAACAATCAACAAAATAATGAAATTCCAGACTGACTCGAGGAAAACCGGACAAGACTTGACAGACAGGATTTAACCTAACTAACGGTAGAAATTTTTACGGATATCACGTTTTACGAAAAAATCTATTGAAATTTCGACAGAGTCTCCTCTGTAAAACGGACATCTCTCTACCATAGGTAGAGCCATTCCTGCATGAAAAACGCACTTCTAAAAATTCGCACACAGTCTACACTTGGGTCGGCTCTCCAACACAGTATTAGCCCGACCGGATTTACAACTCAATTCTAATTAATAAGTTCAGGAAAATTTTACTTTCATAAATAAACATTAAAATCATATTTAAAGTATAACATGAAACTTAATTAAATTTAATTAGACATAAATATATAAAAACCCATAATTTCCAATAATATACATTATTCTTAAAATATGCATATATATAATTTAAAAATAATTTACGAAAAATAGTTTTAATTAGTTAAAAATACTAAAAATTTGCAGAAATAATTTTTATAGCTCAAATAATTATTAAAACCAATTTAATTATATTTTTAGCCAATTTATTGTAAAATTACCAAAATACCCCTATATATATATATATATTCACTATAAATGTTCAAAAATTCACCAAAAATTATATGATTACTCAAAAATTAATTTCTCAACATATAATTCAATAATATCAATAAATATACTCAATTTACCAATTTATTTCAATTAAACACATAATTAACCCTATTTTTCAAAATTACATAAACTTAATAAATTCCAAATAAATACATAAAAATTCACAAAAATTACAAATAAATTTCTATAATTCATTTCAACTCCTATAATCACCATAAAACATAATTTAATTATTTAATTAATTAATTTTCGAAATTTAGAAAATAATAATAATATAATCAAAAATTCACAAAAATTAAAATAATTTCCAAAAATTCTAAAAAAATTACAACATGTATATTAAGCTTGCAGGAACAAAATTTGTGAAGAAATTTTTCATGAATTGACCATTAACACCCTAAAAAAAATTTAAAACCCTAATAAGCCAAAAACAAAAAAACACACACCACCCTACAAAACACAATATCAATCGAAAAGAAGCTTGGATTTACACTCACCGGTGTCCAAGGAAGAGAAAGAGACCGACGGTGAGAAGAACAGCGATCGAAAATGGAGGGAATGATAGAAAGCTTCATACACGGTCACTCACTGTCAGAGCTGCTCAACGATGCCGGAGATGATGGTGGCTGCTGGTGGTGATGGCTGGAAGAGGACGGCGACAGGCGGAAGGGGGAGAGGCGCTCCGACAGGCGTTGGTCGGACGGCAACAGAGAGGGAGAAGATGAGTGAATAGTGGTTTTTGTGGGTTTGTTAAGTTTCTATCCAAAAAATGCTTTTGTTTCTTCCTTTGTTATTTTCTTTTGGTCCACGATTTATTTCTTATGTAGTGTTAATGAATGCATGCATGTATGGGTCTTGCATGCATGCATGTGTAAATATATATATATATATATATTATATTAATAAAACTATATATTATAATATGTAACTTTAAATCTTCACCATACAATTAAAAATATACACACATATAATAATAAACACACACACATCACACAATAATATACACATGAAATAACACTAAAAAAATAACATTAATTCAAATAAAACAATTTGATAATAAAATAAATAATGTATATTGATAAAAATAATAATGCACATAAATAATGTTATTTAAAATAATTCTATCCAAAAAAATAAACATCAATAACATAAATTAATGTTTGAAATAATAAGTCTCAAATAAATAAATATTTACCTAGGAAATTTATTTAACATAAAATAATACTAATAATAATAATAATAATAATCATAAAATAGTAAATAATTTAATTTACTTTTAAATTTTAATTAACAGTGCAAATCTTATTCTAAAATAAGATAATTTAAAAAAATATAGGTCATTACATCTGGATAGAGTACCAAAGAGATATGGAATTCAAAAGTACCATGTTTTTGGTACTCGAGTACCAGATCGTGGTATTTCGAGGATGAGAGTTCCCGGTAACTATGTTATAGACCATGAAAGTCATCCCTTAAGTTTCAGATTAAGTCCCAAGTGAGATCTTTATGCTGATCATTGGGCCACCGACACACCCCCATGAAATGCCCCTCAACAGAATCTGAAGAAGATCTTATCCATATATTAATATGATGGAGAGACTGAGATTTCATCTGAGTTTGAATCCACCACTTTTTTTCTGACCATCACCCTAATACCCAATAGCAACACCAAAAAAACCCAATTCGTTTCTAATACAATTAGAATCTACCATTGATTTTTTGGTTTCCATTAAGAAAAATAGATCATGAGCTTAATGAAGAATGAGTTTCTTCAAAATACGAATTGTCTAGGAGTTCGCAAGCCCTCAAAAATTCCACACAAGGTAACTTATTGATCTCGATGGGTTGGTGAGCAACCTCCGCCAATAAGATGTAGTCATATGAGACATCAAAAAGCTGAAGTGTTACAAACCTAGTGTTGAGAATCAATTTTTCTTTATTTTTAACATTCCAAGATGATTGAGCAGTAATTTTTCGTTTGGATGTTGTTTTAGCATCAATTGGATCAAAAGAACGGAGCAGGTTAGGATTGAGTTGCGTCCAAGTGTTGAGGGTTGGGGAAGGATTATTATTTGAAGTTTGTTTCTAGCATTTAATGGTAGTTAGAGTGGTATGATCTTGGGGAGATTAAGGGATTTTGTGTAATGGATAGCAGATTCTATTCACTATTAGAGCTGGTAGTGTGTGAGTTTTGGGTAAGGCTTGGGGGTTGTGTTTTGTTTTAGGGTTATTGTTCAGGTTGGTTTATGTGGACATTTAGAAGAAAATTGAGAACTTGTTCTTGGTCACTATTTAAGGTGGTATGTGGGTTTAGTGGAGATTTTGTATATTGCGGGGTTGATGTTTTTTCTATAACATCAAGTTGGTCTCGGGGTAATTGATATCGTCTAATATGTTCCCACCTAGTTAAGGGCTCTTTATCTCCTAAACAGGGACACCTGGATTAGGAAGAAAGTAGGAACCGTCCGGAATAGGGACTACCCCAAAGAGGAATCCTAATCAAAGAAGGAACACTCTCCTACCAAGATTATGATTCACTATCTCATAAGGAATCCGACTCCTCCAAGGTTTGAGTATTGCTATATATAGAACCCCATACCCCTCACAAAGGGGCATCTCATTCTCACATATTCTAGCTATCTTGTGTTCTTCTTACTTCTGTTCTCTAACTTAGGCATCAGAGTGTTCATGGGGACTCTCCCCACCTCTCACCTTTCCTTCTGTTAGTGGATTGCAGGATACCAAGCCCAAGAGTTCTGGAAACCAATTATCAAGTGGCGCCGTTTGTGGGAACTCCTTGGGAAAAGCCATTCATTTACCTGCTAAGCTAAAGGCATCCTTACTATGACTTCCAGCCCACCACCAGCCCTGACTCCTGAAGCCGGCACCAACCCTTCTGCACTTATCCCTTCAATCGACCTCTCAGACCCTCTCCCAGCAATAGTGTTTCCACCCACTTTTCAGCATGTCAGAGCCTCATCAGGACATATACCTTCGCTCCCTGATAACACCCCAAGATACCCATCCTTGGGCACCGACCTCCCGTATTACGCTTTGTTACAACACCATCACTCAATACCTTTCATACCCTTTCCGAGTTTAACAGAGATACCAGTAATAACCACACAAAATCTAAACACTGTAAACCAAACACTTAGCCTCAATCAAACTAGCAAGGAAGTCATGATAAAAAATATTTAGGCATAGATAGCTTTGATGCAACAATAACTAAATGCTATAATACAGAGTGGGCGCTCTGAGTCGGCTCAAAACGATGATAACACAACACCTCCGCAAGCCCCGGGGGCGAGCATGGGAAAAGGTAAAGCACCAGAAGGGGAGCGCAGTTCAATAATTCCAGCTCTTGATAATTCAAAAATAGCTCAGAAGGTTGAAGAAGCAATATACAAAGCCTGTACCAAACCAAAAAAGGAAGAAGAATGCGTTATGGACAGCAGAACTTCGTTTGTCAAAAGAATAATTCAGACGGAGATCCCTACTAAGTTCAGAATTCCATCGCTTGATCAGTATGGTAGGATGGGAGACCCCATCAGCCATATATCGGTGTTCCGAACAAAGATGCTGCTTCAGAATGTAAATAATGGAATTATGTGTAGAGTTTTTTTTAGCACACTCACAAAGAATGCTCAAAAGTGGTTTCATCGACTCCTGAAGAATTCTGTCACTTCTTTCAAGGATTTGGCAGAATAATTTCATATCAGATTCATCACCAATATTCCCCCAACCAAGAACATTAACGATCTTTGGATGTGTCGGTAAGAAGTTGATGAATCTTTATAGAGTTATCTTGATCGTTTTAATAAAATAGCCATGCAAATTGAGCATCTTATCGATGAAGTTACCATAGAAGCTTTGAAAAATGGCACTAGACTTGGTAAGCTTAAAGACAAAATAATGACTAAAGAATTGAGTGCCTTTGCAGAGGCAACGGTGATGGCGGTCAGGATGATAAAAATGGATGAGGATAGAAGGATGTGATGGGAGGAAGAGAAGCCATTGATCAAGGATGAACGACCCAAAAACAGACAAGCAAGCTTTCTAAAAATAAATTTTAGAAATCCAGCAGAAAGATTCGATAGGGAAGCAGATAGATACAAACCCCTGAACACCTCTCGATCCAAAATCCTCATGTGGGTTAGGCAAAATAGAGTTGGAATCACCCTGGCTAAGAGAATAAACCCAAGTTGTAGATCTACTCAAGACAGGGGACAATACTACCAGTATCACCAGGAATACATGCATGACACAGAGGGATGCAAAGAGCTGAAGAATGCCATAGAAAGACTGGTGTAGAGGGGCAAGCTCAATAATTTCACAGATGCAATGAGGAGAAGCGAAATCTCTGAAAATCAGGAGCATGACAGGCCGGAAGCAAAGAGAACCCGGAGGGAGCTGATTAGCACCATTAACATGATCATCAGGGGAGAAAACACTGAGAAAAGATTAAAGCGGAGTAGAGGAGAAAAACCAGTACCCAGGAGAAGCGATATTGTGTTCAACTCGGAAGATGATTCGCATGTTCACCACCCCCATTGTGATGCCCTGGTAATAATTGCATGCATTAACAAGTATCTGGTAAAAAGACTATTGGCAGATAATGGAAGTGCTATCAATGCATTATACTGGAATGCGTACAAGGCAATAGGCGGCTCTATCACCAACCTGAAGGCCATTCAAAATCCCATCATGAGTTTCTATGGAGGAACTGTATAACCAATGGGAATTGTCGAACTGAGCCTAGAGTTCGAGAATCAAAATGATGAAGAAACAAAAATAATCCGAGCAGTATTTAATGTGGTGGATATACCACTAACGTATAATTGGATTATAGGATGGTTGACACTCTATGAAGCAGATGCAGTCACCAGTATCCGGTGCTTAACTATGAAAGTTCCAGTCAAGAATGGAACCCTTACCATTCTGGGGGATCAATATATGGACAGATAATGTTACTAAATGGCCATAAAGCCATAGGGTAAGCTTTTCCTTTAAAAGCATGGGAAGTTAAAAAGCATGGCACCGATCCACAACAAGTAGAAGACACCGAGGCCTTACAAATCACGGAAGGGAAGACTGTGAAAATTGGCAACAAACTTAACTAGAACATCAGAGAAGAAATAAGGGAAGTCCTTACCAGACACTCAGAGGATTTTGCTTCACAAGCATCCAAAATTGTTGGCGTGGACCAGCAAGTTACTTGCCATTGCCTAAACATCAAACCATGAGCCAAGCCAGTAGCTAAAAAAAAAAGAACCTTTGCCTGTGAAAGGCAAAGAATAATTGCTGAAGAAACAATAAAGTTGTTAGTAGTTGGGTTCATCAAAGAAGTTACTTACCAGGAATGGGTAGCCAATGTGGTACTCATCAAAAAAGCAAACGGGAAATACAAAATGTGTGCAGACTACACTGACCTCAATTGAGCATGCCCCAAATACAGTTACCCGTTGCCCACAATCGACCAGCTCGTTGACTCCACCGCTGGCCACGGATTATACAACTTCATTGATGCGGCACAAGTTATCACCAGATCTTGATGAAGGAAGAGGATCAGGAGAAGACATCCTTCATCACCCATGAAGGCTTGTATTGCTACAAGGTGATGTCCTTTGGACTGAAGAACGCTGAAGCCATATATCAAAGAATGATGAACCAAGTCCTCCAAGACCAGATTGGCATGAGTGTAAAAGTATATGTGGACAACATTATAATCAAAAGCAAGAATCCAGAACAACACCAAGCGGATATAGACTAGGTCCTTCGGCTATTAAGCAAATCCATAATCAAGTTGAATCTAAAAAAATGCATCTTCGGAGTCTAAGTAGGAAAATTCTTGAGATTCATAATATCTCACCAGGGCATTGAAGCCAATCTGGAAAAGATGGAAGCCATACTCAACATGGAAGTACCAAAAAAATCCATGAGGTACAAAAGTTAAATGGCAGAATCACCGTATTAGGGTGTTGCATTTCATGCTCGACCAGACGGTGTTTACCATTATTTTAAGCTCTCAAAAAGTTCAGAAAGTTTGAATGGTCTGCTGACTGCTAGGCAGTATTTGAAGTCATTAAAAAATTCTTATCCTCACCACCAGTACTCAGCCGGCCCATCCCAAATGAGACATTATACTTATACCTTTCAATAGGCCAAAAATGCATCGCCTCAGTATTGGTAAGAGAAGAAGGAAGCCAATAAAGCCCAATTTACTACATCGATAAAATGCTCCGTGGATCTAAAATTTGGTATCCTATATTGGACAAGCTAGCCATGGCTGTCATCCACGCCTCTTGAAAACTTTGACATTACTTCTAGGTTCATCATATCATCATCCGAACCCGTTTTCCTCTGTGGAAAATCTTACAAAGACCGGGACATCGGGTAGGCTAGTTCAATGGTTGGTATTACTCAGTGAATTTGACATTGACTATGAACCCTATCAACAGATGAAAGTTCAGGCATTAGCAGACTTTGTGCAAGAAATGGCTCTGGAAGACGTTACCTTAACCAAAGCACCAAAGTGGAAGCTCTATGTTGACGGATCATCCTCAACTCAAGGCTCCGATGCTAGAATAATACTCCGGGGACCACACAAGGTTTACATCCGAGATGTAGTCTGAATCAAGTACAATGCAACCAACAATACTGCCGAGTATGAAGCACTAATCACAGGACTGATGTTAGCCATCGAAGTCAGGGCTGAACATCTTATCATACACTCAGACTCCTAACTGGTGGTTAACTAAGTCAGCGTAACGTTTCAAGTCAAAGACACTTGTATTGCCAAATACATGGACAAAGCCAAGCAGCTCTTGCAATACATTAAACGAGATGAAGGCCGATGGGAGATCATCTAAATACCTAGGGAAGAAAACAACGAGGCTGACTTCCTGACCAAGTTTACAGCCGAAGACAATTAAGCATTTTGAGATATGAATTTCATCAAGTCATTAACTAATCCTAGCACTGAAGACCCTGAAGTTTTGGAGACACGGGTAGTCTCAGAATGGATGCGACCGATAATCCAATACCTGGAACATGAAATCCTCCCTGAAGACAAGTTGCAAGCGCAAAAGCTAAAAACCAAGGCAACCCACTATTCCATCCATCAAAAGTAGCTCTACCGAAAATCCCTCTCACACCCATGGTCTAAGTGTGTCTCACTAGAGGAAGGAAATTACATACTCTGAGAGATCCATGAAGGAATTTATGGAGCGCACGAATCCTATTATGTGTTAACTCAAAAAGCACTACTCTAAGGGTATTATTGGCCCACCATGTCTAATGATGCCCAGCAGCTAATGCATGTATGTCGCCAGTGCCAGCATTATGCTTGACTCAACCATAAGCCTTCCCACCCCCTACATCCCATCGGTAGCCCTTGGCCATTTGCCATGTGGGGGATGGTCATCTTTGTCCCTTCCTGCCCTCCACCTCACAGAAAAAATTCTTAATTGTGACTATTGACCATTTCACTAAGTGGGTAGAAGTAGAGGCAGTCCCAACCATCACAGAAGCTCGGATACAGGACTTCTTCTGAAAGGAGATCATTTGAAAGTTTGGCATCCCCTGCACTTTAATTACAAACAACGATAAACAGTTCGATAATAAAAAGTTTAGAGACTTTTTCTCAAACCTTGAAATAAAGCTTCGCTTCACCTCGATAGCCCACCAACAGACAAACGGACAAATGAAAGTCACCAACAGAATTCTCATGCAAGGATTAAAGAAAAGACTCGATAAGAAAAGGGAAACTGGGTCAAAGAGCTCAACAACGTAATCTGGGCCTATAGAACCATGCCCATATCATCCACCGAAGAGACACCGTTTAGGCTAACCTGAGACATGGACGCCGTAATACTAGTGGAAATTAGTTCACCAAGTTACCGGGTAGGCTAGAATCTTGATCACACCATCAACAACATTGATGCCTAGATATGTGTAGACCTACTAGAGGAATGGAGAGAACAAGCAGCAGCCACAGCTGAAGCACATCGGCAAAAGGTGACACGATACCATCGCCAACGGCATCACCCAAGATAGTTCAAGTTAGGAGACTGGGTACTCAGAACAGTAGATATTGACAAAGGCAACTCAGGAATAGGCAAGTTAGGTCCAAACTGGGAAGGTCAGTACTAAATCTCGGCAAGCACAACCAAGGGAGCATACAAGCTAAAAGAAAGAGGAGGCAAAGAACTACCACGATTTTAAAACTCAGATTCTCTTAGAAAATACTATCAATAAGATTGTATTCAACACATGATTCAATAAAGTATCTCTTTATTAATAAAAATGTCTTTACAAGAGATCAATTATAAAAAAAAATATACATATCTATTATACTACATGCACATCTAGACCCTTATACCCAAAAATAGAAAGGGAAACCTCATCAACAACATCCAGATGCGCCGCAGACTCAGTAGCAATAGTAGCCTCCATAATTTCCCTCGAAGGGGTAGCACTGGCCTTTCGATGGGTGTCCTCTTCAGTAGCAAGCTCGGCAAGATCTACCGGTGTTATTTGATCTAACACTTCCAAGTCCAATTTTGAGTTCTAAGCAAGCAAGACCCTTTTACACTGATCCCTGTAGGCCTTCAGAAATCCCCCTACCATGCCTTGGTAGGACTTTTTATCACTCACTCGGGACTTCTCGAGCTCAGTCAGCTTTCTCTTAAGCTCAACAATTTGAAGGTCCTACTTTTCGATCCTTCTCGTCAGTTGGCCTTGGCTATGCTCCAACTCAAAAAATTTCTTCTGACTCACCTCAACCTCGGACTTCGCCTTAGCATACTTTGTCTGGTAGAGCTCCAATGTTGCCTTCACACCATCTAAATTCTTCTCAAAATTGATGGCTATGGTTCCCACTTCTATCTCTTTTAGGCTGTACTAGCTTTTCAGATAGAAGTACTGATCCTTCACCAGTAGAAAAGCTTGAGTTATTTGTCAATAATAAAAAGTTTGCATAAAAAAAAAGAATGTATGATAAACAACATGAGTAATAGAGCTAACTTACTTCCAATGACTGGCCAATCATGGAGTCGAGCAAACCCTTTGGGCCCTCATTAGACCAGCGCTACATATCCTCATGCAGCCTTAGCGATTCAGCGTATTGATCCCTCACTTAGCTATTAGAGACACTTAGGGGGTTCATCCACTTCACTATCCAACCTCTCATATCTGGACACCCAGATAACCTTGGGCGCTGGACATAAATGTCCTCGTTAAGCCCCTTTGTGTCTGACTTTGGCTCGATCAATCGCCTCTTTCTTCGACCTACCCATTCCGGTTGTGTTAACTCCACTACCGTTTTACCTTTGGGATCGACAGGCACCGCTTCAGGAGCCGCAGGAGCTTTGGGCTCTAGAGAAAAAGATACCCATACTTCCTTCAAAGCAGTTAGCTTGTCAACTAATGAAATCCTGCCTGCAAAATCAAAAAAGTCAGCCATCTACAATTGCAAAAATAGATCAAGTCAGAAATATAGCTCTAAGTAACACAAACGTACTAGGGGAGTGAATGCGACTCGGACACACTCTCCATAGGTATCTCTTGGACACATCCTCTGTTAATTAAGCTTCGGCAAGCCCATCGAGATGCAGCCGCAAAACCATCTCCGCATCATGGTCCAAAAGTCTCACAGGCCGACTCACCTTATGACACTCGTCAGACCATATTTTTCGGACGTTCAAGAAGTCTGACTGATGCTCTACAATAAAAAAAATGGTGTCTACATTTCTTGTGGAGATCTGGAAGCTTTATGAAGAGGGTATGGTTAGGCATAGCCAATAGGGAAAACATTAGTTCTCCTTTCTTCTTAGTTATCCTGTACAGGTATCAAAAAACATCTAAGTCAGGTTCTTTCCCCTCTTAATGCATCAATTGGATGAACCCGGTCAGAATCTTATAGCTATTCGGATGGAGCTGACCAGACACTATGTTATTCCTATTCAAAAATCTCTTCACAAAGGGGTCTAGAGGAAATTTTAAACCCCCCTCTAATTGGTTAAAATACACCATTAATTTACTTAGCCCTAACATGGGGGTATGGGCCCTAAATTTCTATCTACGGTGTGAAGGGTGTAATCGGTGGGGATAAAAAACCACCTCCGGTAACACCCCAATAACTCATCATCTACATTTGAAATAAAAAAAGTCAGAACTAACTTGTTCCCTTAGTGCCATAATGAAGGAGGAAAATGCATAACAACAAAAGCCCAAAAAATAAAGAAGAAGAAGAAGAGACAAAGGATCACCTGGTTGCCACAAAGCAAGAATCACGGCAGGCAGAAAGGAAAATAGTAGCTGCAATGCAAATGCGACAAAGGCAAAACCAAAAAAGAAGCAAAATACACCTGTCGACAAGCACAACAGTACTTATAAAGACATAGAATGATCTGGAAACACGTCATTAACTGCCCTCATTATTGTTGCGTTCCTCCCTAAGCCATCAGGGGCCTTTTGGGGATAAAAAAGCCCATTAAATGAGGAGTCATAGTAACGACGATAAAAACATTTTGTTTACTGACATACGAAATAATGCATAACTCATGCGATTTAAACTTTGAATCCCTAGGAGTTGAAGCGACGCCACCACGTGTCGGCCCACCCACATTTCGACTGGGTCGCTTCATCAAGCTACTTAGAAACATCCAAACTATGCTTTCAACCCATTTCGGGTATCCGAGCATTTAAGCCTCGCGCATTTAAGTCTAGTGACTGAAGTTGGCATCCTCAAGTCACTTTTGTAGTATTGAGGTTCTGAGCATGTAAGCCTCGCGTTTATGTACCGAGCATCTAAGCCTCGTGCATTTAAGTCCAGTGACTGAAGCTAGCACCCTCAGGTCGCTTCTGTAGTACTGAGGTTCCAAGCTCGTAAAGCCTTACGTCTATGCACCGAGCATCAAAAATCCAGTGATGACTGGTTTCATCATGTCATTTCCGAATGGACGGGTTAATCTATTGTTGTGCTCCTATGCACTTAGTGGATATTCAATTTCTACAGATTGCATTTCAGTAATAACTGTCCCGAGACTCAGCATTGAGCTCTACTCTTTCACTGTGACTAAGGCTGGCCACCTCAACTCACTCGTCTTTATCACCGTATGATATCCCCTATGTGAAAGCATCAGCACCCTACTCTACCCAGGCATAACGAACATAAATATCCGAATACATCCGGGGGGGGGGACTCTTGATACCGTCTAATATGTTCCCGCCTAGTTAAGGGCTCCTTATCTCCTAAACAAGGACACCTAGATTAGGAAGAAAGCAGGATCCGTCTGGAATAGAGACTACCCCAAAGAGGAATCCTAATAAAAGAAGGAACACTTTCCTAGTAAGATTATGATTCACTATCTCATAAGGAATCTGACTCCTCCCAAGTTTGAGTATTGCTATATATAGAACCCCATACCCCTCACAAAGGGGCATCTCATTCTCATATATTTTAGCTATCTTGTGTTCTTATTACTTCTATCCTCTAACTTAGGCATCAAAGTGTTCATGGGGACTCTCCCCACCTCTCACCTTACCTTCTGTTCGTGGATTGCAGGATACCAAGCCCAAGAGTTCCGAAAACCAATTATCAGTAATGTAATCAAAGAGTTTGGGATTGAGGGCTAAGGGTTATTTTCTGTGTTTGCTGACCTAGTTTGGAAGAGATGTGTTCAAATTATTTGTTTAATGAAGGAAGGGTCCTAATTAAAACCTTTGCCTCTTCATCAATGAAGCTTTAATCCATGCCCATATGCCCATTGTCCACCAGCTTCATTTATGTCTTCATTGTATTCACCGCATTGCTTGAGAGTGTGTCCCATATGCCTATAGTGAAAATAAAATAAAGGGAGATTCTCATACTTTAATAGGATCCATGCAGGCTTACCTTTAATTACCATTGTCATCCCTTTTAGTAATGGTGCTTTAGCTTGTATCTTGGCCTTGAATCTGAAAAATTTACCCCCATTTTTAGAAGCACTCGAATCAGTTTTCACTAATTCTCCAACCTTCGCAATAATGATTCTAGTTGTTGTCTCATTCATATATTTAATGGGCAAGTCATAAGCACGTAGCCATAGAGTGGCAGAAGACAGCTCAATAGAGGAGGGTTGTTCATCATTAGAAACTTCTTTTAATAAGAGAATATGGTTATTAAAGTGCCATGGCTCGTTACTTAATACCCATTCAACATCAGATTGTTCTTCAAATCTGAAAAGGAACAGATTCTTTCTTCATTCTCGCCCTAACACAATCTTTCTTAATTTCCAAGCCCTTTTCACCTTGTCAATAAGGGCATAGGAATTAAAAGGCCTATCTGTCAGGAGTGATCTAGCCACGTAGAATGCTTGTGAATGATTTTCCCTTTCATTGACATGCAATAAACTGATTTCAATCAGTTATGATTTGACGTCCTGTAAGTTTGGAGGCCTTTGCATTCTTGATTGCACCGACAGTCCTTCAAAATTAAAATCCTCAGTAGTGATTCTATAACGGTAATGCTAAAGAGAACTGCAAAACAAAAAACACCAAATAATCATTAGAGAAAGGGAATGGAAAAGAAAAAAGGAATGGAAGAGTAGAGATCAAAATTGCAAAGGGAAAAGCTAAACAGGTTATAAGAAAAGATTAGGAGACAAGAACTCAATAGGGGGAAATGATACTAGTGAACCAAAACCCTCAAAAGGGACTAGATGTTTTGAGAGAACCGAACCCTAACCCTTACTCAGAAGGGAACAACTTTTGGATATTTTATAAATGATTATTTGGAATTGGTTTAATAAATTTGTATATTTAAATTTGACATTTTTTTTTATTTACCTCCCTAATTTCTAAAATAATTACTTAAACACATAAACTTAATAGAACTTAAAAATTATGAATATTAATTTTAAACGTCTAAACAATATATTTTTTATTTTGAAATGAAACTACTTAAACATATAAATTACTTAAAGAGCTTTTATAAGTTATATTTTTATTACATTATGATGTTAAAACAGTCAATTCATAATTGAGAAACAAATTGAAGTATTTCAAAATTAAAGAATTGCATATGTTTTAAATGTAAAATTTAATAATAATTTTTCTATTATATCTCTGATTATTTAGTTGTTACACATTATAAGTATAATGCATATACATTAAATAAGAAGAAGGTATAATAGAACCAATATTCCATAAATTTTTAAATTTTAATAATTAAGTTCTAAAAAATTGCTAATAAACAATTATTGTAAGTTTTAACAACTAATTAGTGCTATTGGCAGTCAACAAAATTTTCCATTAGTTAGCTCTTTACATTTTATATTTTAGTACATAAATTTTTAAAACATATAAAATTTTGAAAATTAGAATATAAATCTTTCTTAACATTTTAGAAAAACTAATATCTTTCAAATTTATATAAAAACTAAAAAATTTTAAATTAAAATTCAAAAAAAATTAATACTCAATGCTTTATTTAAAATTTAATTTATAATGTATTAAAATAATGATACTATCAATTTATTTTACTTTAACTTAAATTATTATTTTTTTTACATAATTTAAGTTAAATAGTTTTAACATAAATTTATAAATTTTAAGAAAATAATTTAGGTTAAATAGTTTTAATTTTCATTCTTATAAAATTAATTACAATTAAATAATAATAATAATAATAATAATAATAATAATAATAATAATAATAATAATAATAATAATAATAATAATAATAATAATTATTATTATTATTATTATTATTATTATTATTATTATTATTATTCATCGTTTTAAAATAGTTAAGAAGTTATAAAAACCATTAAATCTCATAATTATTAATAAATTTGCTATTAAATATTAATAAATTTGCCCTTAAAATTTAATTGTAAAGATTATAAAACTATGAACTTGTTTGGTTTAGCTGTTTCTATTAGCTAATAATTATTTTGTAATAATATTTGGTAAAATGTATGTGAGCTGTTTCAGTTAGTATATAAAATGACTATTTTAGACATAATTTATTTATTTTATACAAACAAATAATAATAATAATAATAATAATAATAATAATAATAATAATAATAATAATAATAATAATAATAATAATAATAATAATAATTATTATTATTATTATTATTATTTTTAAATAATAATATAGTATTAAATTTATAATTTTTTAATAAATGCAAAATAATATTGTTTAATTTTTTCCTCTTTTAGCAAAATAATTTAATTTTTATGCAACAATCCAAAATTTGGGTTAATTTTATATTAAAAAAAATAAACGATTGAACTTCTCTTACGGTATCTATCTAATTCAATTCAAATTAATTAGAGCCCTAATAGAAAAAAAAAATTTTAAAGAGACTAATTAACCTCTACATTATATATTATATATTTATATTTGAAAACATCTTGCACAACACAATTAAACTTACAAAGGTAACATATATAATGCAATATTGGTAACAAATTTATGATAACATTTCTTTGCCAATTAGACCAATAATGAGATTCTCTCTTATTAATATTTGCTCCAATAATCGGTAATTAAGGTTTTAGGAGTGTCTTTCAAAAGGTAAACTATTTTTCTCATGGGCCTTATTAGTAGGTTGGGCGACACTGGACGCAACACCTTTGACACCGCACTTGCAAAATAATAAGGTTATTTTTATAAAAATAAAACAATTGTAGTCAGCTGATTTTTAAAAGTTAAGATTTAGAGACTATTGAATCAATAGTTGATTGGAAACCAATCAATAGCTGATAGCTGTTGATATAAAAAAAAAAAAAAACCAAACACTTTTTTTAAAAATTTTTTTAACAATAAATAGCTATCAACTATTCCAAAAAGTTAAACCAAACATCTTTGCTTCAAAATGAAACTTTTCAAATCAGCAATTGTTTTAATTAAAATCAGTTATAATTTGCTGATTTTAGAATTTTACCAAATATTAAAATTGTAACTGATTGAAGAAAATTTTTTATTAGTTACCTCAAAAAGCTAATCCAAACGCTCCCTAAATGTTATATAAAAGCTATTTACAAATGGGTTTTTAATAAATATTTGTTAATTTTAAATATTTAGTTTAAGTGATATTTTATATAATTTATTTTAAATAATTTTGCAAATTACTATACTATATTTAGCACAAATGTAAAATGTAAAATGTAAAATAATATTTAATTTTTTAAAACTAGCATTTTATGATAAAGTAACAATAACATAAAAATAGGAATATTTTAAAAAATAAAAGTAATTAAAAGAATATTTTTAATTTTATAAAAATATAAATTTAATATTATAGAATTCTTTTAAAAATTTTAATTATTGTTTTAAAATTTAATTTAATTATATATAATTATAGAAATTTTAAAATTTAAAATTTTATAAATTTTAAACATTAAACTTGAATTTAAAAATATATAAAATTTTTATTAAAAACAAACACTTAATTTGTAAACAATTGAATAATTAAAATTTATAATATTTATTAATATGAAACACATTTTTAATTTTTTTTTTTATTGTTGCAGTTCACATATGTGGGAAATATTAATTGACTGATAAATCAAAGTTCATAAAAAGTATTCCAGGGAAAATTGCTGATCTTGGATGCACAGGGTTATCTCACCCTAAACTATGAAATCGGAAAGAGGGGAAGAAGTCAAAGATGCATTGTTTGAATACGCTAGTGGAACATTAGGTAAAGTAATATTGAATTCTTTATATTTTTTTAATTTTCCTAATCTTGAAAAGGGAAAGAGAGCAAACGTAATTAATTGCAATAGAAAAGTTGATTTATTACTCATTCTTTTAACTATAAGAGAAGAGGGATATTGAATCATATTCTCCATTAAATAATTTAATACTGTAATATGATGATAAATGGTCGGTTTTTGGTGGACTAAATAGTCAATCAAAGGATTGATAAGTATGTTGTAAGTGGATCGTAATATTAGGGAGAAGTATATTATTGGTGCTATACTGCCTCCTTATGCCAAAGAATCATAAAAGGAAGGTAGCATATAATTCTTGTCCCCACCAATGTATGATATATAGTTCTCATATGCATCATTTAACTCATTTTGCATATGGGCTTTAAAATTTAATACAATAATTGTTCCAGCGGTTGTTGGAGTTGTAGTACAAGTCAAAACAAGGTTACTCTTCTTTTCCCACCAAAACAGCCATGGCGTGGCCACATTTCAAAACAAACTCACCAACCAAAGATATAGAAAATAATACAAATGAATATTATAAAGAGCATTGATACTTAATAGCCGCTAGCATTAGTTCATTTTCATTAACAGTTAATAAATTAATAATTGTGATTCGATTGTGATATTAATAATATAATATCAATAAAAAAACATATTTATAATGGCCCGCATTAGTTTATAATTTTTTTGATAAAATTACCTTCAATTTATATGTCTTCAACTTATATGAGGTTGTTTCATTTAGTTATTTTTTTAAATCAGAAACCCTTTTATTTTTTTAAGTGTGATGTTACGTAACTGATTGCTACGAAAATCATTTATAATAGAAGTATGACAAATGTGATGATACTTAATAGCCGCTCGCATTAGTTCATAGGTGATGTATAAATTTCTCCCTTTCCATTTACAACTAATAAATTAACAGTCGTAATCTGATTGTGATATTAACAACACGACACTAATAAAAAAAGATACTTATAACGGCCTGTATTATTTTATAATTTTTTTTTTAACAAAATTACCTCCAACTTATATTGAACAATTTCATTTAGTTAATTTTTTTTTTTAAATCAGAAGCCCTCTGATTTTTTTAATGGGGCCGTTACGTAGCCGTCCGTTGCGAAAATCATTACGGTGTTAGAAATTAAGAAGCATACCAAATGTGACTTAACTCATTGAAAAAACGGAATGGGCAATTTCTTCAGTCTCTTGGCCATCCTTATATATGTATATAAACCCTCACCTACTCTCTCCATTTCGTACATACAAAGTAGGTTTACACAACAACTTTCAACCCATCTTCCTTATTGCCCACTAATCTTGCAAAGAAATTTTTCTTACCATCCTCATCAAAAGTGTAAACCATGTTGAGAGCATTGAGCACAAGGAGAAGCCGTCGTGGGTACGAAAGATTAGTAGCTGATGAGTCTGCCATTTGCCTTTTAGAGGTAAACTTGAAGAGATCTAAAACTTTGCCGGCTGCTCGAACATTCGAATTATCTTCCAAGTTACCGTCAGAATTAGCCTTTCCACATGATTCTAAGGTGAAGCCTGCTGCGAAAAAGGTTAACAAGAGCACTCACCCACTTTTTAGTCTCTTCGATTATCGCCGGAAGAAGAAAGCTACCGCCAAGCCAGAATTTACAAGATACTTACAGTACCTGAAGGAAGGTGGGATGTGGGATGTGAAATCAAATATGCCAGTCATTTACTACAAATGAGAAAGTATTTACTTTTACTGATCGTGATTAAATTCAACCGTTTCTTTTTTTTTTTTTTTTTCTTTTTTGGCTCAATGATAATTTTATGCCTTCTAATTTGAAGCTGTTGCCTATATATGAAGCCTTTTGATGCTAAAACTACGTACATATTTACTAAAAATTTTGATTTTTTTTTTCTTAAATACATATATTACACGAAATTGTATCCATTAAATAAAATGCTCACTAGCTGGCTTTAAATTTTGGATGCTCAGCCATTTTGTTTTGTGTTATCTTAAACTTGAGAAAGGGATTAAAATCGCTTAAGAAATAATTTTAACATTTCACTGTCTGCAAACATAGGTAATTTCCAGTAGTGGTGTAATATCTAAATTTTATTTAATTACTTAAAATTTTTTAATTTTATTTTTATAAAAATATCTAGTATCATTTTACGATCGATAGTGTTGATGTGTCATATTATATATATATTTAAATTTTAATTTGATGGTACACATGGCACCACATCAACACCAAATGTATTCTATTTCTATAATTTTATATTTTTTAACATTTTCTATCAATATTTTTATTTTCAACATCTGAATATTAAAAAATCAATTAAATATACCATTCATTATTATATCTTCATTTTGTGTTTTATACAAAAACTGCTACTGCAACAACATCATCTTACAAAAAGGAAAAAAAAAAAAATCTTGAATCAGTTGCTTGTGAATTGGCCACACCCCCACACACAACTCTTCTTTGAATCTCTCAATTCAAACATCAGTTTGGAAAAAAAAAAAATTGAATCAGTTGCTTGTGTACTGGCCACACCCTCACACACAACTCTTCTTTGAATTTCTCAATTCAAACATTATTTTGCAAAATAATACTAATACTAATAATAATAATTAATAAATAAATAAGGTAAAAATTAAAAAAAAAAAATTATTGAATCAGCTGCTTGAGCAATTATTGAATCAGTTGCTTGTGTACCGGCCACACTTCTATACATACAAATATTCTTTGAATTTCTCAATTCAAACATCATTTTGCATTAAAAAAAAAAAAAAAAAATTCTTGAATCAGTTGCTTTTTGTACTGGCCACACCCCCACGCACAACTCTTCTTTGAATCTCTCCCCCTCTCCCTCTCCAAACACACATGCAGACAACTCTTCTTTGGATCTCTCAATTCAAACATCATTTTGAAAGAAGAAATCTTGAATATGCTGCTTGTACCATCCACACATAATCTCCTGACATAGTGGCTGCAGTATTACCACCATCAACATAATTTTCACTATTTTTACCACTACAACCTCCTAATATTATGGCTACACCTATCATTACTATGCTACTGCCGTCAAGACCACCATAGCCTTTTGATACAGTAGTTGCTCCACCACTAGCACAACTTATGCTACCAACATCGCCACCTCCACCATAACCTCCATCATTATCACAATAGTTTCACGATTTTAAATTAAAATTAATTAAATGTATATAATTTAAAATTTTTATAAAACAAATAAATTTAATATTAAATAATATCATATGAATTAAAATAATTATAATTATTACATTAAATAAAAAGTTATTATAAGAAAATAATAAAAATTATAAGAACATGAAAAATTGCAAAATAAAAAGTAACAAACAACTTAATTTTTTGTTTGGGTAAATTACAATCACCCCTTGAGATTTCGTTAAACTCATTAATTTGTTCTTGTATTCCCAAAAATCAATTAATAACTCCATCAGTTTTAATTTTATTAATTAATTCTCCCTTCTGCTTACTAAATACCCCCTCTAATTTGATATTTTTATTGTAAACCTGAGGAGGTATTAAGTTAGCAGAAGTATAATTAGTAAAATCAAACATGATGGAGTATTAATTGACTTTACAAAATGCAGGAATGAAATAAAAAATTATAACAAACTTAAGTGGGGCTGTTAGTAAATTACCCTTTCTATTTTGGAAAATGGAAAATTGAAACAACAAGAGAAAAGGAAAAGAATATTGAAAATATTTTCCAAAAGTAAATAGCCATTAAAATTTTCGAAAAAATTTCACTTATAATACCCAACTTTTAACGAAAGTTACCCTATAGACTGTATAACATTTCTTTCTATTACTAATAAAGTGACTGAACTTGATTTTTGACCGGAATTAACTACATGACATGCCATATGACATCTAATATTGCACCACGTGTCATAATCATATAACATGGTGCCATATAGCATTGACTTGGCATCATGTGGCACATTTTTTATGATGTGGCGCTACATGGTGTCAATGTGACATTTGAATGTTTGACACATCAGTATAATTAGACCTTCATTAAACGTGAAATACCATAATAAGATTTTCGTTAAAAGTTGGATACGACTGGAAATTTCTGGATTTTTATTTGATTTTTGTCTGTGTAATTAGTTTTTGTTTTTTTGGTGGTAAAATATTGAACTTTATAGTTTTTAAGTGAAATTTTGTGTTTTTAATTTTTAATATTATTCTTGAGATTAATCAAATTTAAATAGATTTACAAAATATAAATTATAAATTAAAATAATTCATTGAAATATAAAAATAAAAATTTTTATTTTAGAATTTACAAAATAGTCAATTAAAATTATAATTTTATTATAACCAACAAACTTAAATAAATATTTTAAAATAAAATATTTGTTGGTTATAATAAAATTATAATTATAATTGAATATTTTATAAATTCTAAAATAAAAAAATTATTTTTATTTTTTGATGAATTATTTTGATTTATAATTTATATTTCAAAAGTCAGACTCAAAGAGCTCAAATCTAACCTGTGTGAGTTCTTACCTCAATACCCAATTCATTTCTTTAATTCTTTCTCATTACTTTGTTTTGAGAATCGATTTCTTTTACTTGCTTTCAATTTATAGAACATTTGCTTGCTTTTTTTTTTTTTTTTAATGTTCTTGAATGAGAAAGATCAGTAACAAATTGCAAGAAGTTAGTGATTGATTCCTTGTGATTTGTGCTACTTATTCAATATGTAAAGTTCACTTATTTTAACTCCTTTATCTCAATTCTTGTTGTAATTAATCGTAGCTGTAATTTCTCAAATTGTTAAAGATCTTTGCTTCATTGTTGTTTTTTTGGTCATAAATCGAAGGTGCTATCCTTAACTTATTTGTTTACAATTTAGTGTCTTTTCTGGGTTTTTTGTTTTTTATTTATTATTGTTTGATCAATTTGATAATCATAGAAAAAGCTAATTCTGACATGCTTTTACCTTGCATCAAAGCCATTGGCAAAGCATTTAATTCAACTTGTGTATTTTGGTGAACATATAGGTGAACATATAGTTGGAAAGTATTACAATTTTTTTTATGGTTGCTAATGCAATGTTTTTGAGTCTACTTGAATAGTTGTTGTTGAAACAAAATGCTTATGAGCGGCTTGAGTTTAAGCAGGAATAGCAGTAAAACATGGAGAGGATTTTGAGAGAGAGATTAATGGTAGAGCAGGCATGGAGGGAGAGGTAAGACCAGAGGTGGATTAAGGAAAAGAACAGAGCTGAAGATGGTTATTTGTCTTGAGTAATCTGTGTTATGAGTTGTCATAATACTGTTGATTAACATAGATTTTGTTGTAGTCATCTAATACAATTTAATTGATTGAACAAATGTGTATATTATTTTCAAGAAACCCTTTTTGTTACTTTGCCTAATTTCAATTTTTTTTTTCAGATGTTGAATTTGTATAAATATTGTAGAGATTGGATTTAACTACTGATCTCCAATGCATTGATAAATATGACATGAATGAAGTGGGGTTTGTTGGTTCCATTTATTACCGGGCTTTTGTTCTTATTAATTGATTTTTTGTTTTTTCAAGAGAAAATTTGTTAAATTTGAGCTTAAAAATCTTCATCCTTTTCCCATTTTTTTGGGTTTTTGTCAAAGATTGGATTTTTTTTTTGGTGCGGGAGGTGGGATTTTGGTGGTTTCCTTGAATGAAAAGTGGGTCTGGGTACTATAATTTAGGATAGTAACAATATTGGCGGTACTAGCCGGGTGATGCTGTAGAGGAGGTAGAGACTGTGTATTGGTTCAAGTTTAGATTTAAGGAAGCTACAATGTTTATATTTTGATTTTTGAATTTTTTTTAATGCGTTGTCTACATGTGGCCCATCGAATGAGTTGGTTTTTGAAATTTTTGGTGTTTTGGTTTTTGATTTTTGAATTTTTTTAATGAATTGTCTAAGTGTGGGCCAATAAATGGATGATGTGACCCAATGAATGGATGGAGAGTCATGTGCTATTGGACTATAATGTCCACATCAGTACTAGGATAGACGAAGTTAACAGTATTAACTGCAAATACTAGAATTTGTTTAGCGACGTAAAACATAAAATCCAAATTATCACAAAAAAATCATGTACTTAAAAAGTTTAAAACCGTAAAATCACAAGTAGTTTTGCGTACTTTTTCCTAAAAAAGTAGTAGTTTAAAAGTTATAATTAATAAAAGAATAAAAATTTTCAATAAAAAATAGTTATGTAATTTACAATTCTAAAAAATAAAATGGAAAAATAAAATGGAGTACAAAAATCTTCACCCTTCATCCATCCATCAATTGTTTTAAAGTCTATAGCCCAATCACACTATGCTAAATCTTAGTTGCCCTAATAGTCTAGAATATTACACTAATCTTGGAAATTTTCTTTAGCTTATGGTTTATCAAACGAACTAGAAAAACTTGCTAATAAATTTTCTTGTGATTCTTCTTTTGGCCCATCTTTTATTAAATTGTAAATCTGATTGCAAAGATGTCTGTTTTAGTGTTGTAGTAATGTATGAGAGGTTATAGGAAAATTGAGTGTCTTTTTTAATATATATATATATATATATATATATATATATATATATATATATATAGTCAAATAATTCAAGTTCTTCCAATTAATCTAACCTTAATATAGATATTTCATATAATTTTGATTTTATTTCAAGGAAATTTTAATTAAAAATTTAATTTGTCTAAGTTATGACATTAAAATTTTAAAATATAATTAAAAAAAATATTTAAAAAGAAATTAATATATTAATTTAAATTTTAAAATAATCACACTTTTTCTCTAAAAAAAAATTACAACTTTCAATGATGTGATATGAAACTAAAGAAAAGGTTAGAAACATAATTTATTTAAAAGGGTATTTTGACCGAAATGAAAACTAACTTAAATTTTAAATTTATATCAAATACACTATAACTAAATATAAAATCCATTTAAATGAATTCTATAAATAATGAAAAACACACTTTTGGTTAATAAAAACACTATATCCCACTCTCACATGTTCTTAATTTAATTTAATTTAATCAATAATATATGCTACTTTCACATGTTCTTAATTTAATTTAATCAATATAGTCACATGTATTTCTTGGCCAAATTTTATTAATTTAATTTAAGCAATATAGACACATTTATTTTGAATTCAAAATTTGTTGTTGCAGTTCTGCTTCGTTCGCTTGTCATCAAAAGAATAAAATATGTGCAAAACAATAATTGTCCAATTAATTAATGGACAACGCTACTTCTATAATGTCTTATTTTTTCATTAGCATCATCATCTAGTCTCTCTGTTTCTGTCATTTACAAGCACGCGAAGTATACAAAATCTCCCAAGAAATTTTTCTTATCATCATCATCATCACCATCAAATCATAAGTAAAAACCATGTTGAAAGCATTAAGCACAAGAAGAAGCTACCGCAGGTATGAAAGGTTAGTGGTCAATGATTCTGCTGTTGGTCTTTTAGAGGGAAACTTGAAAAGATCTACAACTTTACCTGCGGTTCCATCTTTGTATTCTAAGTTACCATCAGAGCTTTACTTTCCTGATTACTCTAAAGTGAAGCAGCCCAGAATGGAGAGAAAGCGTAACATGGATACTCATCTGCTTTTTAGTCTCTTTGATTCTTGTCGGAAGAAGAAAACAACAGCAAAGCCAGAATTTACAAGATATTTAGAGTACCTGAAAGAAGGTGGAGTGTGGGATGAGAATTCAAATACGCCTGTCATTTACTGTAAATGAGAAATCAAGTGTGCGTTTTCATTTTGTTCTGTTTTAAGATGTGTATTATTTATAATTCAGATGTACCAATATTTCTGGTCAGTGAAAAGCAGAGATATTGCAATGCTTGTAAGAACCTTTTTTTTTTTTTTATAACAGAAATGAATTCATTCATTCATTCATTAATAGTGGATAATACATGAGGTTGCAAAATAGAGGATGAAACATCAGATGAAACAAGACCTTGTAGTTCTCTTGGAAGACTAACAAGCATTCCATATCTACACAGAGATAAGTTGCTTTTTGAGAGCCAATCTGCTGCCCTATTACAAGCTCTATTAACATATTTGAAACAGCAATTACCAAATCTTTATTTTAAAATGTTGATCTCATCAGGAACTAATTCAATCTCCCATAAAGTTTGGTGATTATTGTTGTTGATGAACTTGACAAGTTATCAAACAATCTGATTCAAAGCAGATACCTGAAAGTTTATGGTTTACACCAAACCTCACCGCTTCTTTGAGGGCAGAAGCATCAGCCATGAGAGAAGATGCACATACAATTTACTTTACAACGAAATAACCAGTTGTATACCTGCAAAGGAAAGCTATCTATCCAGTATTGGATCGGTGATCATAGGCAGCGTCACAATTAATTGTCAAAATTCCAAGAGGTGGTGCTTGCCAGACTTGGGAGTAACTGGATTTTGAAAGTTGGAGTTGAAAGCTTCACTTATATCACCATTGGCATTTTGCAACTCTAGACACCAGTGTTGTATTCTGTTTAAAATAACTTGAAGATCATATTGCTGTTGTTGAAAGACCTCAACATTTCGTGCTTTCCAAATTTGCTAGCAAATTCCAACAATCAAATCAATTAAGTCAAGAGCTTCTTAAATTATACATTGCTTCCCACCATTGCTTGAAGCTTTAAAAACCATTTTCAGCAGGTAAATAATTTAGAGGACAGCATAACCAAATCATTTTTGCCTTTGGGCAAAGAAACAACATGTGCTCAACAATTTCTGTGCAGTGTTTGCAAACTAGACAGAGGTAGTTTGTCAAACAACCACTCTTGAAAAGATTATCATTAACAAGAACAACATTTTAGGAACATTTCCAAAGAAACATCTTGATCTTTGGTGGAGTTTTCAGCTACCATATTGATTGCCAATAGCTGAAATGGATGAAATGTGAGCCACTTGGATTCTGTCTATTGCGAGAGAGCATTCTTTTTTCCTTGCAAAGATTATAACCAGATTTTGCGGAGTATTTACCTGATTTTGTGAAGTGCCAAACTTGTCTGTCTATTATAGAGCTATGACTAACAACAATTTTCTGAATAGAAAGAATCTTGTCTTGAGAGAAGAGAGATTACAAGATATTTGGTTTCCATGAGCCATTAACATTTTTAATAAGATCAGCTACAAGAAACTTATCACAAACAAGGGGTCTAGTAGAAGATAATCTGAAATCTGGCAAAGAAGGGATCCACTTATCGTCTCAAATCATTATTTGAGAGCCTGAGTTGACATTCCATCGAATTCCATCCATTAAAATAGATATACCCAGCAAGATACTGCTCCATATCCATGAAGGTCTTGACCCCTTTACAGTATGCTCGAAGGAACAATTAGGAAAGTATATTCCTTTTAATATTTTGGCACAAAGAGTCTCCAGTTCAGTAAGAATTTTCCAGCTTTTCTTAGCTAGCAAAGCAAGATTAAAGCGTTCCATCTCTCTAAAACCAAGCCCTCCCTCTTTTTTATTTTGTGTCAGAATATCCCATCTCACCCAGTGCAACTTATTACCTTGCATATCCAAATTCCACCAGAATTTAGAGATTAAACTTTCAATTGTTTTAATGACAGCTGATGGGAGTTTGAATATAGACATAATGTAAGAAGGTATATCTTGAATAACAGCTTTCAATAGAACTTCTCTTCCTGCTTGTGACAGAAATATAGCTTTTCAATTCTGCAATTTGTTGGTTGTTCTATTCACAAGAAAGTCAAACAATTTGATCTTAGATCTACCTCAGTGCGTGAGAACTCCTAAATGCTTGGAAAGATGAGGACTTTCCTCAATATAAATAGTTCCAAGGATGTTCTCTTTCACAAAGGTGTTGGTGTTAGGGCTAAACAAAACTTTAGATTTAGCAAAATTGATTTTTTTCCCTGAAGCAGCAGAGCAAATAGAGAGAATATGCTTAATGGTCAAAGCTTCTTTAATTGTGGCAGCTCTAAAAAGAACAGTGTCATTAGCAAACATAATGTGAAAGAGAGTAGGATAGTGGCATTTGATATGAAAACCCAAAACATGATTCTGATTTTGATAGCAAGGGGTAATTTTCACCCACGGTACCCAACATTTTAACCTACTACCACTAAGGTATTAAATTTTCAAATCGTAACAGTAAACCTTCCAACATTTGTTCTAATTATCATTAAAGTGCTCATTGTGACTTTCTGGCCGGTGAGGATGATGTAGCGTACACGTGGTTGATTATGTGTCTATGCACATGTCAAGCTGGCAAACCTAAGTTAACCACGTCAGCACACTGTACACATCAATGTCATATGTCTAAATATGACCAAAACCTTAACTTTTGACTTTTCTACACAATTAATAATTTGTTTACTTTTTTACAAAAAAAAAAAAAAAAAACCAAAGACATTTTTGAACCTTTAGCTCTTTGTTTTCCCTCTCATTTCCATCTCTCCCAAAACAGGAAAAGCAACAAAAATCTCAGAATCTCCAATCAAATCTCAGAAGCCATCTTTAAAAATCTTGACCTTCTTGATTTCCCTCTCTCCATCTCTACTAAAACTGTGGTCTTGGCTACAGTAGATCTCACTAGTTACAACTCTCCTGCTAGATCCTCTCCCACTGCAATGCAAAGAAGAAGAGACGAAGCAACACACACACTTCTTAAATCTCTTCTTCTACCTTTTGTTTTTTTTTTTGGAAAAAGAAAGAAGCCCTTCTTCTGTTTCTCTAAAAAGAAAATGGCAATTATTAATGGGTACCAAGGCAACATACTGGTCACTGCTCTAGCAAAGACACCATTGAAGCAAACTATGCTAGTGGTAAAGAGTGTTGATACTCAATCTGTGCTTAAAAGGTACTTTACAACTAGAATTGAGACTGATTGGAAATTTTATGACTAATTGGGTGGGTTTTGGCAAAAGTATATGGATTATTTGGTGATTGATTCAATTACTCTTCTTCTTATTTGGGTATTTATTGTTCTTGATATGGATATTTGTTATGATGTCCGCATATAAGCTAATTTTATTTTTGTTAAACCTTGATTCAATTACTGGTTTTTTTCTTATTTTTCCTGTAAACAGGTTGCAATCTAAATTAATGGCATTGATGACAGTTTCCTAATGCCTTAATGCATTGAAAATAGGTTGCAATCTTCTTCAGCGTTGGCTTTTTTTCAGTTTGTGAGCGTGAAGATCTAAGAACTTCTTTTTCAAATGAAACAAATTGTGATAATCAAGTTGAACGTTAATGATGTTATTATGTTACTATTCTAGTTATTTTTCTGTGACAAGGAGGGTGCATTTTTGGAGGTAATGGTAGTGGTGATGTGTTAAATAGTGGAGGTGGGTGGTAGTACTACTGTTGTTACTATTATTATTTTGGGGGTTATAATGGCAGCAGCTCCTACGACATTTGGGGTAGGAATAGGGAAATGAGGGGTGTGAGGTTGGCATTACCAGTGATTAGACAAGGTATTTAGTTGTGCATGTATGGAGAAGGGACATGCCTAAACTCTTATTTGATACACTCTACGCATTAAGCGGTAAAGGTAGTAACATCGTGAGCCTAAGAAGGAGAAGCAGTAGCGACACATTTAGATGATGGGAAAGGATATAAAATCTTTTTTTTTTGGTAGGAAAGAAAAAAATTATAATAAAGAATCAAAAGGTGTGATTAGAAAATAATCAAGTTAATTATTATTGATATGAATCGTACCTATAACGGAGATAAAACGCGTATCCAACTTTGAATATTAACCCAATGATCATCAATAATAGGTTGTGTTGATGGAGCTAAACCCCTTGCTTATTAAATTAAAGTAAAATACTTAGCTATTAAAAGATAAACAATCACACAATTCTAAGTTTAATCTAACCAAACAATTGTTATAAAAAGTAAATGTGAAATAATTCAAGTAAACTTGTAAAGTTTTAAAAGAACAAAGTTTAAGGAAAAACCTCACTTTTTATTGAAAAAAAAGAGAAAAAAAGTTGTTGTTCGTGTTTTCTTACATAACAAACATTATTATTAGTTTGTTGGGTCAAAGCTAAAAAACGTATATTTGAAAAAAAAAGTCAAAAAATGTCAACTTGAAAAAAAAAATAGTAAGCTTGAAAAACAAGACCAAATGATAGTAAAAGTGAAAAATTTAGGTCAAATATGGTGATTTTTATAATTTTTTCAAAAATAAATCTCTAAAACTGAAGCAGACACTTTTTTTGTTCCGAATTGCTTTGATTCATAACAATTTGGGTCGAAAATTTGAAACATATGGAGAATTCAAATTAGTTTGTGTCAAATCAAATGTCGAAAAAAATATATTATCACTTTTTCTACAAAATTAAACTACTAAAAATTCTAAAATATATTATAAAACAATATAACAGATATAATTAATATCACTAATATATTATCTAAGAATTATACAATAATAAAAATAGAAAATAAGTATTACAAAGATAAAAATACAACAACGCCAATTCAAATCAATATTCAAATTTGTCTTCGCATCAATACTGTGACATTTAAACTTGAACAAGGCAAATTCAGCAACAAGCAACAAGCAACAAGCCACAAACAATATATAGATAGCAACAAGCTAAATTCAGTTTTTATGATAGCAACAAGCAGGAGCATAAGAACATAAAAACCTGCAAAATTTAGCAATATTAAAAAAAATCAAAATTCAACAATCAACAATCAACATATAAAGCAAGTGAAATTTTTGGCCAATATTTAATACTCATAATATGCAAAATTCAAAATTTAATCCATAAAATATGCAAAATCAATATATTCAGAATATGCAAAATATGCAAAATCAATTTATTCAAAATACGTAGAATATGCAAAATCAATATTTATTACATACAAAATGCAACATAAATATATTCAGCTAATATTTAATACTCACAATATGCATAATTTTTAGCTTTAGATTTTTAAGATGCCTTTGATTAGGGGTGTAAATCGGTCGGTTCGGTGCGGGAAGGGTAAAATATTATTGATTTTTTTAAAGTCATGTAGTACACCAAATCGAGCCGAGAATTTTGAAAAAACTATTAGTTCAGTAAACTGATTTATTCTATCTTTGTGGTTTGGTTGATAAGTTTGGGTTCGGTTGGACCCAAATGATGGGCTGGGCCAAAAAATAATGAAAAATAAAGATTTTTACTAATTTGGGCGAAGCCCAATATGCGTTACAAAATAAAAAAAAAAGTAAGACCAAGCCAATGTGTGTAGCATAATTACAAAATATCTAAAGCCCCTAATGATATAACATAATTACATGACGCTATTTTCCATATAACTTTGTATACAATTATAAAACTAGATACAAAAAAATTAATTAAAGCTAACAAGCATAACCAAAATGCTTCCACTTCTAAGATACATGACTTCAACCAAAATTTAGAAGTCAAAATCTAAAGCTTCCACAAAAATTATATGCAAAAGACTTGCATATCATGTAAAAAAAATATCTGATTGTAGATAAACATAGCTTAAGTGCACCTAGAAGCTTGCAATTCCTACATTTTAACATAAAAACAACAACACATAATCAAGAAAAAAAACCAATTGAAAAGAAAATTAAAAAACATAATGAAAAAAGGCTCAATTGTCAAAAGTTTTCAAGTAATGTCCAAATGGAGTTAGAATTTTTGGTAATAAAGAGATGTGGCCTAAGAAAAATCAGCAAACACATTCACATAATCTGCATAAAAACTTAAATGGAAGCTTCATTATGGCCCATCAATATTCGCAAAAATGCGACCAAGCAAAAAAAAAAGAAAGAACTAGAAGCAAGATATAATAAAGCAATAATTGAAATGTAGGTTGAAAGAAATGAAATGCAAAGTGAGTTGAGGTATGAAATTCATAATTGAAAAATAGGTAGACAAAAATGAAATGCAAAGTGGGCTCAGATAGGTTGTGTTATAATTCATTGTAAAAATGCGGCCATAATTTTTGGCAATAAAATACATGCTACCAAGAAATTAAAGCAAGCACGTTTACTTATCAGTTTCGTGTAGGTGGAAGTTATTGGGTTATGTGATTCAAAATGCAGTGGAAAAAAAATTTTTAATCATAAACCCAATGTAGGATCCATGTAATTTGATTAGGGTTTCCAAAACCTTACCACAGATGAAAATCAGGCAAGAATGATGGAAGGTTGAGAGCAGGTTCACACCGGTGACACCCTACCTTGAGCTTTTCATTCTCTTTTTTTTGGATAAAGATGTCTCCAAAAAATACGCCCTCCATAAGTATCCACACGAATAGCCTTTTGAAAAATAAATGTGCAATGTGTGCTAGCACCTTTTGATTGTCTCACAACTCGAAAAAATAAAAAAAAAACTTTTTGTTTCATTTTTCTTGAAGGGGAGAGCAATGAATTGACCATTTGTATGATCAAACTCCTAATTTTGGACTTTGAAATTTTTTTTTGATTCTAATGATTTCAACTAAGTGTGTAGGAATTATATACCAAAAATATACATTTTTGGATAATTTGATCTATAAGATTCAAGGAGCCTTTTTGACATCCTTAGAGTTCTATAATGAGAAAATAATCTTCATCACTTTTGAAGTAGACATCTTAAGCTTTCTGAATTGAGCTTTCTTGTCAAATTGCAAGCTCATTTAAGTATGAAAATCTTGAGTCAATGTCAGCATATGCAACTTTCATTTTAGATTGCGCAACTCTTAGTATATTGGCAATATCTTAAGCTACAGATGTTAAATTGAGGTGATTCAAAGTGATATGGAAATTTAAGATAATTATCTATAACTTTTATGAAAATCTCTAAGGCTGATTCAATGATCTTTAGTCTCAAAAGGACATCACAAAGTACTATCTTGAATGGACTCAGCATAGGGACTAAATTGCATAAAAATTGCAATTTGTGTCATAGTCCTGATCGGGACCACCCGATTAGGACCAAGGAAGGAGCAAAAATTCATTAAAATGGCAGAAATAATCCTGAACCCATGTCCCAATTGAGAAATTACTCGAGACCAGGGTATCTCAATCGGGATCAAGGCATTTTTTCAAATGCAACAGCTTGTAATGACTATTTGGATGATATCCCAACTGTGACATGAAAAAATGTAGCTCAAAAGTCTAAATTTTCATTCAAATGAACTTGGATTATGTTGGGAATGAAATTATTGCTTCCAACAAATATAATTGGATTACTCAAGTATAAATATGACCTTTGAAAATTATTTTGATGATAAGAAACTTGTTTATCATTCATTCTCTCTTAAGTATTCAATTAAGCTCTCAAAATCTCTTTTAAATAATTCTTGTATTTGTGTAACTCTTATGAGAGTTGGTTATATGTTAGAAATAGAATTTCTCTTCATCTTAAATCTTAGGATAGATTAGAAGGAAAGTGAGATTTATTTCTAAAGGAATTGATTTAAGTGTTGTCCAATGAAACACTTAGGATTTGATTTTTGAGTGAGCCTTAAAAACTCAAGTTGTAAGGTTGTAAGAATGGGCCATAAAACTCTTGTGTAATCTCAATCTTATGAATAAGATTTTGGGTGATTGAAAATCCTAACTTGGGGATAAGTTAGGTAGAGATGTAGGATTATTTTTGAATTCGAACTCGTTAAATCAATGTGTTCTTCATTTTTCCTTCTCAACATTCTTTCAATTCTTGTAAAGAATTCTTTTAATTTCTAAATTTTATTCAATAGTCCTATTCACTCCCCCCTTTAGGACTATTTCAATATATATATATATATATATATATATATATATATATATATATACATGAATTATTTATTTATTTCCATAGAGTTTTATTAGGCTTGGCATATTCGTTTTGGGCATATTCTAAATGTGTGACCCTGTAGGTTCATATAACGTTGCCAATGGGCCTGAAATCCCTATTTAGGCCTATAAATCATAAGTAGCCTCTAGCAAGACATTATGACTACCCAAGTTATATAAAGGTAGATAATCCAACACAACCTAATTTGTAGTAAATATTGTAATCCCTTTGTCATATAATATCTTGATTGAATATAAGACAGAGTTAATGTCATCCTTATATAATTCAATCATATTATTTCTTGACTTTAAGTAGACTAATAATGATAATTATTTATCAATTCACTTTAGCATGGCCATGCATTTTCCTCAATCTATCTTATCAAGGGGTCTATAGATATCTTACTCAAATTAAATGAAGGAAAAATTCCTTTTTAATCACTCATATTCCTTAGATAACTCATTTCATATCCAATGACAATCTATTTTATCATCCTGTTAAAGCCAATGTTAGATTGTGTCAAAATACAAAAATAGTTATATAGAAATCCATGGTAATTTCAAGGTTAAAGGACTAACCAATATTACTATAATGAGAATTACTTATGACAGTTGTCTATGTAGTATTCTCATAATGGATCAATCCAGTACATTATTTCTCAAATAAGTACTTAGGAAATGACTTAATATCTTATATTCATGATTATTAAAATATAATCATTAGTCAACACCATACTAGTCTTAATACATTATTATTCCTAGAGATAATTTGAATAGAACTCATATTTAATTTAAGGATTTTACTATCAAGTCACATACTTGATGACCTTTAAGAAGATTTGATTATTCAAGTAATTATCATAAAATAAAATGATAATGAAAATGCCTCTTTATTAATAAAATGATAAAGTCAAAACATGGTTATATATGATTGATCTAGTGTATATCACTAACAGAAGTATCATCGTAACCCATAATAAAGAACAAAACTGGCAATTGATGGTCAACCACTTCAATCTTACTATTTAATAAGTTTAAACTTATGCAATAACAACACTGGCAACTGAAGATTAACCACTTTAGTATTGCAATTCAATTTGTTTAAATACATTCAATAATAACACTGGCATTTGAAGTTGCTCTTCAGTGTTGGCTAAATAGCATACGCAGAGTAATTTAAGCAAACAACATATTCACAGAAGCTAGCAGTTAAAGTTGTTAATGATGCCAATTCAAATTTACTGAAATTTCATGTTAAGTGGCATTTAATGATCCTATAGTAGGACCCATACCAACTAGAGGTAACTCTGAGAAATTAAAAAACTGAAAGTATAAAATTAGAAAGATCATTAGAAGTGAATTAAGAAAATTTGAATAAGCAATAATATGACTAATTTATAGTAAAGTACGTTTCTCAAACTTCTCAACTTCTTGTAAGGAGTCTTTATTTAAGATTGGAGTTGTAGACATTCTCATTCAGTCTTAAGAACATATTAAAGCATCCATAAGTTTAAGAGTAAAAAAGATCTAAAATAATCAAGCACCCTCCCTTTTGTGCTAAAAGTAGATTTAGATGCAATTGTGGATATTGGCACAGCTAACACATCACATGCTAGAGTAGATAGAATAGGCAATCTCTTAAAATTGAGCTTCCACCATCTAAGAATGTCAAATGAGCCATCCTCCTCAATGATAGACTCGAAGAGATAAATATCTAACTCAGATTTTTTGCTCCTACCAATTCCAAGTTCTATTTTATGCTTCTTAAATCTAGCTTTTGGTAAGGAAAATGATTTCCTAAATTCAATAGAGGCAATTTTAGAGGCATTAATTGAGTGTCTAGATAGTTAAAAAGATTAAGAAGGAGGTTTTCAAGAAGCAGAGTAATCATCAAATAGTTCAAACAAGGCAGCTTTAACATTATAGTATAGGTTTCCACCCATAGAATCCCTATAAATCTTATTCAAGGAATACTTCATGTATTCCAGCTTGTCTTTGGGATTAAGCACATTTTCAATGAAAATAAAAAAATTCATCTTTTAAGGATCCCCTAGTACTTATCAAATTTGGCTTTCATGGAAAAGGCCATAGATCTTTTACTAGCATCATTAGAACATTGCCACTCATTTAAAATACATAAAAGATGAGAAATTTTGAAGAAAAAAGAGTTTGTAGTAGCATATTGAGAACCATAAATTCTCAGTGTCATCTACAAAAAATGATACAAAAAATCAACAAGTTGCTTGGCTGACAACCACTCCATAAAATCAGGTATATTATCCCCTATGTTAGCTTTAAATGCATGCTCACATTCCTCATATTTTTCAAAGACTTTGTCAAATAAGCAAGTAGTTTTTAATATGACATAGGTTAAATTCCATCTAGTGTGCAGATCTAGAGTCAATAAACATTTTGACTCATAACTAATTAAGTCAGCAAATTCCTTAAATTGTGCAACCTTGTAGGTGAACTCTTGACATATCCTATAGCTTCTCTAACCCTTTTAACAGATCGGCCAACTTCTTTTAACCCCTCATTGAAAACTAAATTTAGGTCATGTGCAATGCATCTCATGTGGACATATTTGATTTTGACAACAGATGTGCCCCAAGAAATTACTTTTTTCCTTAAAGAAAACCAAGTGTAGTGTCATTTGAAGATGCATTATCTACTGTCACTGTGAAAATATTTTTGACACCCTAATTTAGAAGATAGTTTTCTAAAATTTTTACAATATACTCACCCCTATGAGATGTAATAGGGATAAATGAAATTATTTTTTTTGGAGCTTCTACTTTGAATCAGTGTAATGAGTAGTAATGCACATGTAATTTATGCATTGAATTGAAGTCCAACAGTTAGTTACGATGTTGACTCTTTGACTTTGGTAGTGATTCATGAAAACATTTTTCAATTTTAGTCTTGCATCTAAATATGCATTATAATAGTCTTGACTGATTGTTCATTTACTAGGTATATTGAACCTAGGACATGCAACAGACATGAGCTATTTAAATCCCTCTCCCTTAACAAATTTATATGGCAGCTCATAAATAATAACCATGTTTTACAATGCAATCCTAATATCTTAATGATCAAACTTCTAAGTCCATATTACGCTTAGATTGTTAGAACTATGCACATCAAGTTGAAGACTCTATCTATTATCCTTAGGGTTAGGGTTTTTCCTACAATTAAGCATATGATTTCTAATAGGAATTCAAAGATTTAGCACAGTAAATACATCTAACTTTTACTAACTTCCCTTGCTTAATGATTTTCTTTTAGTGCTCCTATACCTTGCTTCTACTATGTGTGTCCTTTCTTTTTTTTTTTTTCATTTTTAGCAACTTCTGGTTGCTTTAAGGCTTCTATCAAGGTCTCAACATCATTAGTAGTAGATGGATTGCCATTAGCAGCTCCTGCCTCAGTTTCCATCTACATAATTTATATGCAACCAAAACAGAAGAAGATAAAATGAATCAGAGCCAAAGCAAGCAGTAATTATAGATGTTATCATAAATTTACAACAAGCAAAATTTCACTTTTCTATCATTATTAAGCAAGATATAAATATGCTATCACTCAAAATAAATTATTACTAGCAAAATTATATGAATAGTTTGTAAAAATGTATTTTGGAATTCACTTTCACTCAAATGATTCAATAAAAGCAATTTTTTTTAAAAAAATTTAAATAAAATAATCAAATAGAGAGCAAACATTATATTTTCAATAAAAGCAATTTTTAAAATAAATTTGAAATAAATTAAGTACACAGAAAGTAAACATTATATTTTTAATAAAAGCAATTTGAAAAAAATTAATAGAATTAACTACACATAAAGAAAGTAAACATTATATTTTCTAAAATCAAAGTAATAAAAAAATATTAGTAGGAGATTTAAGGACTTTGACAACAAATTAAAAATTTTACCTTTTAAATGATGAATGTTGATATTTTTCTCTGACTCAATTAATGTTAAAATTATACAACTTCCACCAATAAGATCAACCAATGGTCAAGTCTACACCTTTGGGGCTTCCACCAATAAGATCTCTTAAAGAGAATGACAAAAACACTTCAATAATCTCACTAAAAGAGTTGATTTCACTATTATAACATGCAACAAATAAAAGAACAAATACAAAATCCATAAACCTCTAATAAAATAAGGTAAAACAATTACCCAAAATTTTAAAAAACCTTTAGATTTAACAAAAGCATTACCATATCTAGTTGATCTGGCTATAAAAGGCCATTGCATGTCAATTTCATTTTTGTCAATATTAAGTTTTGAACATTGATAATAAAAAAAACAATGAGAGATTAATTTTTAATAAAACAAACACTAAGTTAGAGAGATTGTAAGGAAACAATGAAACATATAAATTATAGAGTATGCATCTTTGAGAGAAAGAGACCATATAAAGATGAGAAAATGAGAAAGAGAACACAGATAACAAAGTGGTTCATTCTAGAGCAAGGGAAGAGGCGGAGAACACAAAAGAGTGGCGGCGAGATGAAGGGTTAGGATTACAGAGTTAAAGTCTAGGGTTAGAAGAGAGAAAAGAGGACTGGAAAGTTCAAGAGATGAAGAGAGATAGAGGGGCAACAAGAAATGAGAGAGTGAGTGAATGAGAACTATATATAGGGACGATATTTTTTAGGCTTAGGGTTAGGCCTAATATGATGTCATTTTATGCCTTAGTATAAGTACTTTAATATTTTGATCGGTTCAGTTAATTCTACACATCAACTGAACTACAAATCGATAATTGAATTTTTGCTCCCATTAGAACCAAACTGCCACTTTCCAAATCTTGATTACTGAGCCAACCTTGAATTTCAGCCCCTTTTTTATTGGTTTATGCTCACCCCTACCTTTGATATGAAATTCTTTAACATCTCAAAGTATTGAATAATCTCTAATATAAATAAAAAAATATGTTAGACATCATTTAGATTCAATTTCATGCAAAAAAAAAAAAAATAATTTACAAAAAAATAACTAAATATTATATGCAATTTCTTCCAATATTTCTTCCATTTGAGTTGGTTTGTTGGAAATTTTTAACTAATCTTGACAGCATATGATAACTTTAGTTGTAACAGGAGTTAAGGAACTCCTAAAATGGTTAAATGTCCTACCTCTGGTGCTAAATGTTGCTTTTGAGGCCACAATTAATGATTGAATAGCCAAAAAATTTTTGAAAACTTTTGATAAAATTAAAAATCTAACAAAATTAACTTTCCACCACCTAAAATGTCAAAATCAATTGTAAATGTTTTAGAAAACTCCTCTAAATACCTATCTAACTCTCCTTTAGCAGCCAATTGCTTCTCTTTCTCTAATTTTATAAAATAATCATTAATCTCTTCTTACATTAAGCCACTAATCTCATCACGTAGAGGAGATGATCTATCACCATATCCACTCTCCCTTCTTTATTTTGATTTCTTATACTCCTTTATCAAAATTTGCAAAGCTTTAATGACCATATCCACTAATTAAATTAAATTAAATCATTCTCACTATTATAAGTAGTGTATTTAACCCTTAAATAGTTCATTTTATATCTAGGGTCTAATACTACTACAAATAAAAGCACCACATTCAGCTTGTTAAGTTAACCCTAATACTTATAAAATGGGATAATGATATTTTTAATCCTATAAGTTTAGTAGTTTTCATAAATTAGTCTTAAATGAAATTTCATTCACAATCGAGTCCTTAAATTTTTTAAAATTATTATTATTAGTCCTTGTGTATCAACCTGGATAGTGATGTATGTACTATTTACACATATTTTAGTTGAATTTTAATGAATTTTGGTTAAATAAATATTTATCTTTTCGTAAAATTGGGGTTTAATTAGGAAATATTTTAGGTTTAAAGTTTTATTTAGTATTTATAATGTTTTTGGTTCAATTTTAGTTTACTTAGGAGTATTTTTGGATTTTAATTCTAATCCCTCTTTTGTAGGGAATTTTGGAAAAGAATTCTCATTGAATAAGGATTTGACTCAACATGGTCGTGGCATGGGCATGGTTATGCCCTAGTTATGCACTGGAGGATAATGTAACACAACCTAAACATGATCATGTTATTGGCCATGTAATCATCTGAGCTAAAAAAGGGGTATTTGACATAGGAATAGGATGGGCATGCTTCAGATCATCCCATCTACTTCCTAAAGTGAAAAATTATTAAAGATACAACATGGCTGGACATATGGTTATGTTTCAGACTATTTAAAGATCTAGAAAAGAAGAATGAATCAAGATATTAGCATGTTGTGGTTATGCTAGAAAGAAAAGATTAAGACACACTTTGACGCACGACCATATTGCAGGCCATGCTAAATAGAAGCAACTTTCCTAAGCAAATAAGGTGTGGATAATTCTTAAAGAATTAAGTCTTCATCATGTTATGCCTATATAAGGGGGAAAAATAGGAGTTCTATAGTCATTCTTTTAGCACTTTTAAACTACAAGCAAGAGCTACAAAGGAGATTAAAAGAAAAAGAACTTAAGTACAATTTAAGAGTTTTTTTATATTCTTCTTCTTCATCTTTTTATTTAATTATGTTTGTAACTTTTATTTTTGCCATAAGAACCATGTGTGGCTAAAACTCTTTTAAGGGTTTGGATTAGGATTAGCTATTTTAGGATATGATTGAACACAATTTCTATTTAATTTGATTTTTTATTTAATTTTATGAGGTTGTGATTATTTCTTACTTTCATTCTTGGCCACTTTATTTTCATATTTATGGGTAGATTAACCAATGGAAGTTAGGGAAATTTACTAGTTTAAAACTCATAGAAGTTAGACCACTTAACCACAGAAGTAGGCAAACTCTTTAGGGGTAAAATAATTATTAAGGAACATTAATGAGTTTTGATTAACTTTAATTATGGAAGTAGGTTAGATTTTAATATCAATATTCTTAACTGATGTTGAAAGAGGCATTAAGTAATTTAGAACAATTAATCTTAACTAAAATCATAGATTTAATAATGAAGTGTTCATGATTTGATTAGAATAGTGAAACTACATTTAAACTGTATGCTGAATTTCATTGATTTTCTTTTACAATTTGGTTGTTTAAATTCATATTTTGATTTCTTTGATTATTTTATTTGATTTTTTTAGCTAGGAATATAAGTAGAAAAATTAGTGTTTAATATTCAATCCTCATAGGAATGATATCCTTTTATACTATAATTCATAATTCGTGCACTTTTGGATTTTCAATGCAATAAGTTTTTAGTGTTGTTGTCAAGGATTGAAAATATTGATATTAAAATTAAGAAGTCATGTAAAAAGAGCTAAAAGGAAAAGTGCTAGAAGGATAAGCAAAAGATGGCTGAAGGACAAGGTGGACAATAATCAAGGAATCGTGCTCTTCAAGAGTACACAATGCCTAACCTATAAGACAACCAAAACAAGATTATGAGGTTAACAAAAAAAAGTGAACAACTTTAAAATTGAACCTACAATAATTCAAATGATGTCGCAATACCAATTTGGAGGTCTACCAAGTGAGGATCTTAACACCTATTTATCGTAATTTTTGGACTTTTGTTATACATTCCAAATGAATGGGGTTAACTTAGAAGCTAAGAAGCTTAAATTATTTTCCTTTTCTTTGAGAGAAAAGGCTAAGCTATAGTTGAACTCTTTAGTGCCACAGTTCATCACTTTATGAGATTTGTTGTTAAAGGTGTTCTTAGGAAAATATTTTACACCAAGCAAGACAGTAAAATTTAGATAAAAGATCATAAGTTTCACTCAATAACATAGTAAATCTTTGTATTAAGCATAGGAGCGGTTTAAGGACTTACAATGATAATGCCCACACCATGGAATCCCTTAATGGCTGCTCATTCAAACATACTATTAAGGACTTACTAAACTTATGAGGATCACTATATATGCCATAGCTCAAAGGTCTTTTATGAGCAAAATGCTCGATGATGCCAACAACCTACTTGGGATTATGGCTTCTAAAAACTACCAATGGCAAGGAGAAAGAAGTGCACCCAAAAGAGTTGCTGGTATGTATAAGGTAGATGGTTAGAATCTTTTAAACATAAAGATTGATATGCTCACTAGGAAATTAGAAGCTACAACCAAAACACCTAATTTGATGTTTATCTATATGTGTGAACAATGTGGAGGAGGACACTCTACTATAAGTGTTAAGGGAGCTATTACTCTCAAGAACCATCAATCGAACAACTTAATTTTATGAATAATTATCAAAGAGCTCAAGGGAACCTTACTCCAACACATACAATCCAGGATGGCAAAATCACCCTAACTTTTCATAGTTTAACTAAGGAGTACAAAATGCCAACCAACGATTCAATAAGCCCCCACATGGTATTCAATAAAAGAACACTTTCTACCAACCTCAAAAGCATAAATTGAACATAGAAAGCTTAATGGAGAGAGTTCTTAAGGATCAAGAAGAGCAGAGGGAAGCTATCAAGACTCTAACATCTTAAATGAGTCAACTTATGGCTTATAACAAAATGTCAAAAAATTAAATTTCATCTTAAGCATCCAACTCGAGACAAAGTGGAATATTGCCTAGTCAACCCAAAAACCTTAGAAAGCAAGCAAAGGTAATAACACTAAGGAGTGGAAAGTAATTACTCGAGGTAGAGGCTTAAAAGGAAGATGAAGAGGTTGTAAAGGAGGACTAAGAAGAAGAAGAGGGTAGACTGAGGAGCTCATTGATGAAAAAAAAGGAAACTAAAAAGAAAATGCTAATAACTAACACTCCACCAGTATGCTTCCCTCAAGGGCAACAAAAGACTAAATTAGACAACAGTTTGGGAAGTTTTTTAAGGCATTTCAGAAGCTTAAACTCAACATTATAATTTTAGATGTAATCAACATGATTCCCTCCTATGAAAAGTTCTTGAAAGACATTATTTCACACAAGAGAAAGTAGAAAGACTTTGAGACCATTCCTATTAATGAGGAATGTAGTGCAATCATTCAAAATAAGATTCTATAAAAGCTTAAGGATCTAAGGAGTATCGCCATTCTTTATGTTATTGGTAGTGAATTTATAGGTAGGTTATTATATGATTTAGGTGTAAGAGTGAATATAATGCCTCTTTCTCTTTGTAGGCACCTTAACATCAAAGAACCTAAACCTACAATAGTGTTACTATATCTAGCGAATATACCCATAATCTATCTCATTGGTATTTTATAGGATATGCTTGTTAAGGTTAGATACTATTATATGCTCGGAGATTTTATCATTCTTGAGATAGAAGAGGACCTTTAAATTCTAATTCTTTTAGGGCATCCTTTTATAGTAACAGTCGACACAATTATAGATGTCAAATAAGGAAAATTTGTGCTTGAGATAGGATATAACAAAGTAGAGTTTGACATTTTTAAAATGGCAAAGCAAATTATGAACATGAACTTATGCTTTAGGGTGGATGTGATAGATAGTTATGTTTAAGGAGTGTTTAGGAAACACCTCACCAAAGATCTACTAGAAGCCTGCTTAATGCACTAGGTGAAAGAGGATGACATTGATCAAGAGGTAGTTATGTTTACTTATTATCTCAATGCAAATCCTATACTAAATAAAAAGAAATTAATTAGGTATGAACCTCTAATTTCCAATGTTAATTATAGGTATGACTAAATTAAAGGAAGAAGAGGCACTTAAGGTTGAATTAAATTCTCTTCCTTCAAAATTGAGGTATGCTTTTCTTGGCCCTAATTCTTCTTATCCTATTATTGTGCATGCTGAATTAATGATAAATAAGTAGAATAGGTCCTTATGAGAGTAAGACAACATAGAAAAACAATAGTTTATATCATTGATGACATTAAGGGGATTAGCCGTTCAATTTACATGCATAGGATACATATATAGGAAGGCTATAAGCCTTCAATTGAGAATCAAAAGAGATTAAACCCTAATATAAAATAAGTGATTAAAAAAGAGATAATAAAGTTAATTAATGCATGAATTATCTATCCAAATTTTAATAGTAATTGGGTTGTAATTCCTAATAAATGAGGTGTGATAGTAGTAAAAAATGAAAATAATGAGTTGATACTAACTAGGACTATCATAGGGTGGAACATATGCATTAATTATAATAAAATGACAAGAAATGATCACTTTCCTTTACCCTTCTTTGATCAATATTTAGAAAGATTAGTAAATCATTCATATTTCTATTATTTAGATTGTTATTCAAGTTTCTTTCAAATTCCAATTTATCTTGATGATGAAGAAAAATCACATTTACATGTCCTTATGGAACATATGTATATAGGAGGATGCCTTTTAGGTTGTGTAATGCACTGGCAACCTTTCATCAAATTTTTCTAATTTTATTAAGGATATAATGGAGTTTTTTATGGATGATTTTTCTATATAAGGTTCTTCATTTGACATGTGTTTAGATAATCTTTCTAAAGTGTTGTAGTGATATAAGGAAACAAATTTTGTGCTTCATTAAGAGGATTGCCATTTTATGGTGACCAAAGGTATGATTTTTAGGCATATCGTTTAATTAGAAGGTGTTTGTCCAATGATGAGATTTCAAAAGTCCTCATTCATTATCATTCACTTGAGTATAGGGGACACTTTAGTTTTATAAAAAATAGTGGAAAAAGTGGTACAAATTGGATTTTATTAGACCACTCTCTTTAAAGATGCTAGGAAATTTGTGCTTAAGTGTGATAGATGCTAAAGAATGAGGAACATTAGTCATCAAAGTGAAATGCTTCACTAACATCATGGAAATTGAGCTCTTTAAAGTGTAGGGAATTAATTTTATGGGTATATTCTGAAGCTCTTATGGGAATAAATATATCCTAGTTGGGGTTGATTATGTGTGTAAGTAGGTTAAAGTTGTTTCTTCATTAACCAACAATGCAAAGGTGGTTAAAAAGTTCCTTCAAAGGAATATATTCACACATTTTAGTACTCCATAAGCTATAATCAGCGATGGTGGTTCTCATTTTTGTAATCGCCAATTTGAAAGTCTTTTTTCTAAGTTTGGAGTGAAACATAAAATGGCTATACTATACCATCCTTAAATATATAGGTAAGTTAAGATTTTAAATAGGGAATTCAAGAGTATATTAGAGAAGACTATCAATTCTTCATGCAAGGATTGGTTGACACGTTCAAATGATGCTTTATGGGCATATAGGACAACTTTCAAAACACTTATTGGAACCTCACTTTTTCACCTAAAATTTGAAAAGTTAAAAGATTCCTAGAAAGGGGGGGGGTGATTAGGACTATTGAATAATAATAAGAAATTAAAAAGATTTGAATAAAAATTAAAAGGAATGTTAAAAAGGAAGAATGATGAAAATAAGAATTTAAGGAGTTTGGATTCTTAATAATCCTACGTCTCCACCTAACTTATCCTTAAGTTAGGGTTTTTAATCACCATAATTTATTTTCCTAGATTAATTTTTACAACTTGTGTTTTAGGCTCAACTCAAACCTTACAACTTGAGTTTTCAAGGCTCACTAAAAAAACCAATTCATAAGTGTTTTCAAGGCTCACAATAAAACTAAATTTCCAAGTATTTTAATGGCTAAACACTTAAACCAATGCCTTTAGAATAAAATCTCACTTCCTATTTTCTCAACCCTAGAAAATAAAAGAATAAGGATTTCTAATCTAATACTCACTAACTCTCATAAGAGTTATACAACAATAAAATCAGTTTTGAAAGAGTTTTGAGAGCTTAATTGAATGCTTGAAAGTATATAATGAATAAACAAGTTTCTTAACCTTAAAATAATCTTCAGAGGTTATTTTTATACTTGACTAATTCCATTATAGCTGTTGGAAGTAATAATTTGATTCCCAATAAAATTAAAGTCCATTTGAATGTAATTTAGACTATTGAGCTGCAATTTGTCAGGTCCTGGTTGGAATTTCATTAGTCTTGGTCGGGATAAGCATTTAATAGCTGTTATGAGCCATTGTATTTGAATTTTTGTATTAGTCTTGGTCAAGATCTCCTTATCCCGGGAACCGTCATGATTGGGACTTTGGATTGGGATTATTTCTGCCAAAAATTGAATTTTTTGCTTGAATTAGGTCCTGGTTGTGCCTTTGGTCCTTGTCATGACCCTTGGTCCTAGTTAGGACTGCCTGGTCTTAAGTAATTTCCTAGTCAGGACATAGAACTAGTCCTTGGTCCCGGTCAAGACTGAGCTTGGGATAGGTTCCAAAATTTTCAAAAACATGCATTTTGGTCCTTATCTTGAGTTTAAAAGAGATGGTGCTTGTGTTGTCTTTTTAGAATGCTTTTTCTTTAATAGTTCATCATTATTTTGGCTTCCAAATGATTCCTAACTTATACACACTTGAAGCAAACACATTAGTTGCTCAAAATTAAGTTTTTTTAAGATTAAAATCAAGATTGGTAACTTACTAAGATCAATTATCTCCCCCTTTTTTATTTTGATAAACTTATTTTGATTTTGATAAAAATAATAGAAAGTGAAGTATATGATAGATAACAATTGTGATAATAATGATGATATCAAATAAAATTAAATATATTTCTTCATTTCTCCCTTTATGAACATGGATATGATAAGAAATATAAATTTATAATTTATTCTCCATGTCAAAAAATATAAAATATATCATGAGAGAATTTATGACCTAACGTAACAAATGTGTTAAAAACATAAAAACTTGAAAAAAATGTTAGGCAATATGCATGAAAAATACAAATAATATCTATTCTTGAGGAGGAGATGAAGGAGGAGGAGGATAGGTGCATGTATAGCCTTGTTGCTCATAAATATGATGGAAATCATATTGAAGATGAGTAATGTTGTCATCAATTTGATTGAAACACACATTGAATTTAGATTCAACTTCATCAAAGAGATAATTGAAGTTGGATTTCATCAAGGACATGCATTCAAAGATTTATACTACCTAAGGAGGGTCATCATTTTTAAGCTTTAGCACCTTGAGTCGATGTACCTTCACTTCTTGTCCTTTTTCTTGGAGGAGCATCATGAGTTTGTTCTTCATCCCCAATGTCTTAACCTTTTTACTCTTCTAGTTGATAAAACATAGCTTTAATATTTTCACTTCCTCCAAGGTCATGTTTCCAAATCCAAACACCATTAGTAGAAGTGAATTATTTAGAATTTTTGATGAAAGACTCATCAAGATGTATAGGTTTGGTAGGAGGGTAAAGGATCAAGATTAACATTGTAGAATTTAGCTAACTTTGTGATAATTCCACTAATACAAATTGCATTGGTGTTATTATCACTAATTAGCCAAATTCTCCATTGTAAAAATCTCCTTAAAGTTATCTTTTCATTATGATAAAGGAAATAGAGAATGAAAAGATCATCAAGAGAAAGAGTTTCATTGGATAGAGCTCTACCACTAATAGAATATGTAATGAAGCAGTAAACATACCAAAGTGACTTGGATTTGATGTGTAAGGCTTTAGTATGTCCAATAAAGAATTGGGGAGCATCAAGAGCTTTGATTTCATCCTAAAAAGAAGAAGCAAGCCAATGAGGGTTAACTTGAATGTGTCCTTTTTAGGAAAAACCAAAAAGAGTATCAAACTCTTGATGAGTCATGAAGCGATCTCTTCCTCCCAATTTGAATCTCATGGAGAATTAGTGATTAGCATCATCATATTTGATGGAAAAAAGAGTGTATAATGAAAGAAATTCAATAATAAGAGAAGGATAAAATAAAAAAGGTATAAAGTTAAAATCATATATCCCACTTTTTAGAAGAAGATCTTTGACTTCATCATAGCAACCAATTACTTTGAGAGTAGGTGCATCCATGAATCTTGAAGGAATAAAGACTCTCTTTTGGAATTGTGACATTCTCTTCTTGAGATCTTGAGAAGAATATAAGAATAGAGAGTGTATTCTTTTGGGTTTATCCTTCTTTGAAGGAGGATTTTGAGAAAAAGAAGAAAGAACCTTGCTAGGTTTCTTAGGAGCCATTATGAGAGAGAAGATAAATATAAGAAGAAATATGTAGAGAGAGGTAATATTGATTAAGATGAAAATCAAGTAGAAATAGAATGGTATTTATAGGTAAGAGATTAGGGTTGAAAATAGTTTAAAATTAGAATTTAAATTGAATAGGAACCTAAAAAATTGTTCCTGATTATGATTAGGGAGTAAAAAAGTTCAAAGGATTAGAGATCCTAATTTTTCATGATCGTTATCCCAATTGGAACATGCTCCAATCCCAGTCATGACATAATGTCCCGAGTGATATCTCAATCAGGATATTGCTCAGGATTAGTTTTATATAAAAACACAGAATTGACTGAATAATGTCCTGATTGGGACATGATCTAATCTCGGGCGGGACTAAGTTCCCAATAGCAAAAGATTGTAAATTATTTGCAACTAAGTCCAAAATACTCTATAATTAAGTCCTTGCGAATTAATTACATTTATTTTGAATTAATTAAAATATTTTGTGAAGGATTAAATAAGTATATGAAATGAACTCATTTAACAAAGGATATATTTTGCTAAAAATTAAAAAAATGAATTGAATGAACAAAAATTTCATTAATTAATTATTAATTTTTCAAAATAGGAAGAATTAAAAAATGATTTTGTAAAATTTTTTGAAAATAAAGAAGATCAAATTCAAAATAATCAATGTAATTCAAATAAACACCATATGATTTCCCATAAGAAGAAAAAACTAAAGGTAATTAATAAAATGCCGAAAATATACTAGTGAACAAGTGTTATATATATAAAAAATAAACATAAAGAAAACTTAAATGAATCAAATCATTAATATAGCAATTTAGATAAAAAATCAAGTCAAACTAGAACCATTAATCATGTTAAGTTCATGTTTAATGAAATTCAATCTCTCTTCATTGAGAGGTTTAGTGACGATATAAGTGCGTTGATTATATGTATTAACAAAATCAAGTGAGATATCACCAATTTGAGCATGATCACATAAAAAATGATGTCGAATGTCTATATGCTTTGTTATAGAATGTTGAATAGGATTCTTGCTAAGGTTTGTAGCACTCCTATTATCACATTTGATAGGAATGTGATCAAATTTTATACTATAGTCCAACAATTATTGTTTTTGCCATAAGACTTGTGAACAACAAAGACTTGCTATAATATATTCAGTTTCAGCAATGCATAAGGAAACTGAAGCTTGTTTCTTGCTAAACCAAGAAACTAAACATTGTCCTAAAAATTGACAAGTTCTAGAAGTGCTCTTTCTATCTAGTAAGCTTCTGGAAAAGTTTGCATCCGTATAGCTAATTAAGTTAAAGGAGGAACTCCTAGGATACCAAAGTCCTAAATGCATTATTCCATAAAGATATTTGAAAATCCTTTTGATAGCATTCAAATGGGACTCTCCAGGACTAGATTGAAACCTAACACATAATTAAGTAGCAAACATAATGTCAGGTCTACTAGTTCTTAAATAAAGAAGGGATCCTATCATACCTCTAAATTGCTTTTTATTAATAGGTTTTCCATTCTCATCCTTGTTGAATTTGGTTGTGGTGCTCATTGAAGTTTTACTTATCTTAGTTGCATCCATGCCAAACTTCTTGAGGATTTGCATATTTGGTTTGATTGATGAAAATCCCATTTTTACATTACTTAATTTGAAGTCCAAGAAAGAAATTGAGTTCTCCCATTATAGTCTTTTCAAATTCTCCTTGCATTAACTTGGAGAATTCCTCATACAAGCAATGGTTAGTAGCACTAAAAATAATATCATAAATATATATTTGAATAATTAATAAATCATGTTTAGATTTCCTTATAAAAGGAGTTGTGTCAACTTTTCCTTTAGAGAGCCCTTTTTTCTAGTAAAAAGTTGTTCAATATTTTACAACAACCTCCTGGAGCTTGTTTCAATCCATACAATGCTTTTGATAAGTTAAAAACATGATTTGGAGAATCAAAATTTTCAAAATCAGGAGGTTGCTCAACATATACCTCCTCTTCAATGAAACCATTTAAAAATGCACTTTTAACATCCATTTGATAAATTTTAAAATCCATGAATGATGCAAATGCAAGTAGCATTCTAATATCTTCTAACCTTGTAAGGGGGCAAAGGTTTTATCATAATCAATGCCTTCGTCTTAATTATAACCTTTAGCTACTAGTCTAGCTTTGTTCCTAATTATGACACCTTGTTCATTCATCATATTTCTAAACACCCATTTGGTGCCTATAATGGAGTGATGTTTTGGTTTAGGAACCAAAGTCCAAAATTTGTTTCTCTTAACTTGATTTAACTCTTCTTGTATAGCAAGGACCCAAAATTCATCACTTAATGCGTCATCAACATTTTTGGGCTCAATTCAAGAAATTAAGGCTAAATTTACAATAGACTTAAGTTTAGATATAATAGTTACTCCTTTTGTAGTATCACTTATGATGAGCTCTTGAGGATGAGCTTTCTTAAATTGCCAATCCTTTAGAAGTTCATCCTTCAAGGTAGGTTAAAATATATCTTCATTGACCTCCTTGCTTGGAATTTCAAGTTCCAAAGGCTAACTAGCATATTCTTCTTGAGCATCCATAATCTCATTTTCACCTATAAGATCCTCAACACTACAAACATCCTTTCTAGGATCAAGTGAGTTTGATTTATAAAAAACAACATGCATTAACTCTTTAACTACTAACGTTTTCTTATTAAAGAATCTATATGCTTTGTTAAAGGTGGAATAGCATACGAAAATTCCTTCATTGGCTTGAGAGTCAAAATTTCCAAGATTATCCTTAGCGTTCAATATAAAGCACTTGCATCCAAATACTCTTAGATATGAGATTTTGGGTTTTTTACTATTCCATAGCTCATAAGAAATTTTATTTAAAATTGATCTTTTGAAAACTCTATTTGAAATATAACAAGACATGTTAACTGCTTCTACCCAAAAGTATAGAGATAAATTATATTCATGAAGTATTGTTCTAGCCATTTCCATAAAAGTCTTATTTTTCCTTTTGACTATCCTATTTTGTTGAGGAGTTTTAGGAGAAGAAAATGTATGTGAGATACCATTTTCATTGCAATAGGTTTTGAAAAATTCATATTCAAATTCAGTTTCTTGATCACTTATAATAGAAGAAATACAGAAACCTTGTTCTATTTACCTTAGCAATAATCACTCTTAATTTTTTATCTTAAAAATCTTAATTTTGAACATTTAATTTATTTTTTTAAATGTGTACAAGTTAGGACTCTAATTGGAAGTTAAAATGAAGTATGAATATCTTGGGTTGATTCGACCTCTAGGATTCAAGGAGGCTTTTGACATCCTTAGAGCTTTATAATGAGAAAGTTATCTTCACATTTGAAGTAGACATCTTGAGATTTTTTAATTAGGCTTTCTTGTGAAAATCCAAGTTCATTTATGTATGAAAATATTAAGTCAAAATCAATATATGTAGCTGCCATTTTAGATTGCATAGCTCTTAGTATTTTGGAGATATCATGAGCTAAAAAAGTCCAATTAAGGTGATTAAAAATGAGATGGAAAGCTAGGTAAAATATAGAAAACTTTAATAAAGAAAGTGTGGGTAAATTAAAACTTCTCCAATAGAAAATCAAGGCTTTAACAAGTGTATAGCTGTCTGATAGTAGTCTACATTTTGGATTGCACATCTCTCAGTATTTTGGAAATATCTTGAGCTAAAAAAGTCAAATTAAGGTGATTAAAAATGATTTAGAAATTTAAGTCAAATATATACAACTTTGTTGAAGGAAGTGTGGGAAAATTCAAATTTCTCCAATAGAAAATCACAGCTTCCACTGATGTATAGCTATCTGACAGTAGTCTGCATTTTAAATTGCATAGCTCTTAGTATTTTGAACATATCTTAAGCTAAAAAAGTCCAATTTAGGTGATTCAAAATGATATGGAATTCTAAGTCAAATATCTATAACTTTTATAAAGAAAGTATTGGCAAATTCGAACTTCTCTAGTAGCCAATTATGATTTCAATTCATGCATAATAGTCTAATAGCATTACTTCTAATAATTCAAAATTATAAACATTGGATTCAAAATATAGACATTGGACACATTATTTGCACCTCAAAAAACTATATTTTTAAGTGTTTATCTATATAAACACCTCTAGAGCTGAATGGAAGTTAAGACATTTTTTCTTATTATCATTCTCTATCTTAACATTCATTGAAGCTCTCAAGTTCTTAAATATTCACTCTTTGTTTATAACTCTTATGAGAGTTGGTTTTGTGTTAGAAATAGAATTTCTCTTCATATTAAATCTTAGGATAGATTAGTAGGGAAGTGAGATTTATTTCTAAAGGAATTAGTTTAAGTGTTGTCCATTTAAACACTTGGGATTTGGTTTTTTAAGTGACCTTTGAAAACTCATGTTGTAAGGTTGTAAGAGTGAGCCATAAAACTCTAGTATAATCTCAATCTTATGAATAAGATTGTGGGTGATTGAAAATCCTAACTTGGGGATAATTTAGGTGGCAACGTATGATTGTTGTTGAATTCGAACTCCTTAAATCATTGTGTTATTTATTCTTCCTTCTCAAGATTCTTTTAATTCTTGCAAGGAATTATTTTTAATTATGATTTTTATTTAGTAGCCCTATTCACCCTCCTGTAGGGCTTTTTCAATTGGTATTAGATATAGTTTTCCCTTACCATAAATTAGGGTAGAGCATCAATGAGAACTCTCACTTATGACTATGTCATCGAAGTAGGGCTCTTCACTCATTGGTGTTGGCACATCAGTAGAGATGATGGCCAACTAGTTTAATAGGTACCATTGAAAGGTGATATAAGTCAGGTCTGACTTATAGAAAATTTCAATTGGTATTAAAGCTTGAATTCTAGGAACTTTATTGCTAGAATACAAGATCATGGGGAGTGAATCACAAAATATTTCTTCACTTATACCATTCTTTGATGGTAGTGACTATCGTCATTGGAAGTTCAAAATGGAGCTATACCTTGATTGTGATTCCATCAAACTTTAGGATATTATTCTAAAAGGTTGGGAACCACCTATAACTACCATTGATGGTATGGTAACTACTCTAGCAAGGAGTCAATGGAACAATGAGCAAAAGTAAGAAACTCATAAAAATATAAAGGCGATGATCACTCTAGTCTATTTTATGATAAGAGAAGAAGGAGGCAAGCTTCAACATTACATGTTGGCCAAGGAAATATGGAAGACCTTGGAAAATTATTATGAAGTTGACATGCAAGTTAGAAGTAAGAAGGTTCAACTTCACATGTATGAATATGAACTTTTCAAGATGAAGCCTCATGAGTCAATCGTAGAGATGAAAAATTGACTCAATGCTCTTCTCACGACCCTCAAGAATCTTGGAAAGCATTTCTTTAAGGATGAAGTAAATAATAAGATTCTAAGAATCCTACCTAAGAAGGATTAGGAATCTCGGGTTACTTTAATTGAGGAAGCTCAAGACCTCTCAACTCTCTTTACTGACGTGCTTATCGGAAAGCTCTTAACACATAAGCTAACAATTAAGTAAAGAGGTGAAGAGCAAGAAGAAAAGGAAGAGAAGAAGAAGAGCATTGCCTTGAAAGCTTCATAAATTGAAAATGAAGAAGAAAATGTTGAAGGTTCTAGTGATGAAGATGATGAAATTTCCATACTCACTAGAAACTTTAAGAAGTTCTTGAAAAAGAAACGTTCATCAAGAATAAGAGACTTCAACAAGAAGTATGAAGGAGAAGGTAAAAAGAAAACCAAAGTCCTTACTTGCTATGAATCCGGGAAATTGGGTCACATTCGAAGTGAGTGTCCCAAACTCAAAAACAAGAGCAAAGGAACAAAACAGAAAAGGAGGGCTTATAAGGCAACTTGGGATGACTCCTCCAAATCGAAAATGGAAGAGGAATAATAAGAAGTAGCCAACCTTTGTTTCATGGCTCTTGAAAGCGAAAAAGAGGTACCATCTATATCTAATTCTTCCTCTGATGATGATTATTGTGACGATGATGATGAATATGATGATGATGATGATGATGATGATATTAAAATCTTTATGGTAAGAAAATTCATGTCTCACACTATGACTCAAAAGAACTTTAGGAGACATACACCACAACATCAACAAAGGCATGCTTCACACATTAGGAATGCATATCCTCAAAGGAAAAATAAGTTTTCAAATGTTGAATGCTCATATTGCATGATCAAGGGACATACCAATAATGTGTGCTTCTATAAAAGACTGCACATGAACTTTCTTCCTATGGACTATCTTGAAACTAACAAACCTGGACCAAGAAAGGTTTGGGTTCAGAAGAATGCTTAAATTATCTCGTGTAGGTGTGCTTGAAGTCCACAAGATTAAAAAGCAGATGGTATCTTGATAGTGGATGCTTAAGGCATATGGCTGGAGACAAGGAGTAATTCAACAAGTTTGATGCTAAGGATGGGGGACACATTACTTTCGGGGACAATGGAAAAGGAAAAGTTATTAAAATTGGAGAAATTGTTAATTCTCAATCCTTAAATATACACTATGTGTTGCTTGTTGATGGTCTTAAACATAACTTGCTTACTATAACTCAATTATATGATATGGGAAATAAGGTCACTTTCTATCCCAAGAATTGCTTTGTTAGTAGTCTTGATGAAGACAAAGTAATTTTTAGTGGTGAAAGAGTTAATAATGTTTATGTTATTGATTTGAATAATATTGATAACAAAGATATTAAATTCTTGATGTCAATTTCCCATGACATATGGACATGACATAGAAGGTTAGGACATGTAAATTTTGAGTTATTGAATGATTTTTGTGAACATGAACTTGTGATTGGTTTACCTAAGCTTGAATTTACTAAGAATAAACCTTGTGATGCTTGCCAAAAGAGAAAGCAATCCAAGTCCTTATTTAAGCTAAAAAATGTAGTGTCCACTTCTAAGCCACTTGAACTTATACATATGGATTTGTTTGGACCAACTAGAGTTGCTAGTTTCAGTGGTGTGCACTCTACATATATATTGGTTGATGATTGCTCTATATTTACTTAGGTATGTTTCCTTGCTCATAAAAATGATGCATTTAAAGCTTTTGAAAAGTTTGCAAAAAGAGTTCAAAGAGATAAAGGCTTTTGTATTTTTTATATTAGAAGTGATCATGGAACTGAGTTTGAAAATGACTTTTTTAAAACCTTTTATGATAAAAATGGTATTTCATATACATTCTCTTCTCCTATAACTCCTCAATAAAATGGGGTAGTTGAAAGGAAAAATAGAACTCTTATGGAAATGGCTAGAATAATGCTTCATGAGTATAATTTGCCTTTATACTTTTGGGTAGAAGCCGTTAACATGCCATGCTATATTTTAAATAAACTTTTCAATAGACCAATTTTGAATAAAACTTTTTATGAGCTATAGAACAATAGAAAACCCAAAATCTCATATCTAAGAGTATTTGGATGTAAGTGCTTTATATTAAACACCAAGGATAATCTTGGAAAATTTAATTCTAAAGCCGATGAAGGAATTTTCTTAGGCTATTTTATTTCTAGTAAAGCATATAGAGTTTTTAATAAGAGAACTCTAGTAGTTGAAGAGTCAATGCATGTTGTATTTGATGAATCTAACTCATTTGATCCTAGAAAGGATATTTTTAGTGTTGATGATCTTGTAGGTAATGATGAGATTGTGGAAACTCAAGAAGAAAATGCTAGTAAGCCTTTGGAACTTGAAAGTCTAAGTAAGAAGGATAATGAGGAAATGTTTCAACCTACCTTAAAGGATGAACTTCCTAAGGATTGGTAATTCAAGAAAGATCATCCTCAATACCTTATTATAGGTGACACTACAAAAAGGGTGACTATTAGATCTCAATTAAAGTCTATTGTTAATTTAGCCTTCATTTCTCAAATTGAACCCAAAAATATTGATGATGCTTTGTGTGATGAATTTTAGGTCCTTGCTATGCAAGAAGAGTTAAATCAATTTGAGAGAAACAAGGTTTAGACCTTGGTTCCTAGACCAAAACATCATCTTATTATAGGTGCCAAATGGGTATTTAGAAATAAGATGAATGAACAAGGTGTCATAACTGGGAATAAAGCTAGACTAGTAGTTAAATGTTATAATCAAGAGGAAGGCATTGATTATGATGAAACCTATGCCCCTGTTGCAAGTTTAGAAGCTATTAGAATGCTACTTGCATTTGCATCATTCATGGATTTCAAAATTTATAAAATGGAAGTTAAAAGTGCATTTTTAAATGGTTTTATTGAAGAAAAGGTGTATGTTGAATAACCTCAAAGTATTAAAAGCTTTAATTTTCCAAATCATGTATTCAAACTTTCGAAAGCATTATATGCATTGAAACAAGCTCCTAGAGCTTGGTATGAAAGATTGAGCAACTTCTTATTAGAGAAAGGTTTCTTTAAAGGAAAAGTTGATATAACTCTTTTCATAAAGAAATCCAAGCATAATTTATTAATTATTCAAATATATGTTGATGAAATTATATTTGGTGTAAAACTTGGCTTTGATACCAAGTGATGCAAACCCACTAGACAAGCTACTCTAGGAAATCATTCAACATGAACCCAAACCCATGCTCTTAAGGAAAGTTCAAATCAAATTCTAATTCAGACATAAGAAATCTTCACCTCATATTTAGTTAGTCCAAGCAACTAAAGCTATATCAAAAATTTAACCTTTTAAACAATAATAAACAAGCAACAAAGGCTATTAAGAAGACACCATAATCTACTATTTGAAAGATAGATTGATAAGTCATAAAGGTTGTCACATGGTTAACCACCAAGTAACCAAAGAGAATCTTCTCTAAATTTTATTAATTATCCATGATTGCATACCCTCTAGGTTATATAAAATAAGGCCTTTATATAGGATTAAAAAATGCCTAAATAAAACCTAATTAATATCCTAACTAAATAAGAAAATAAAATCCTTTTTAAATAAGAAAATATAATTCTACTTAAATAAGAAAAAATAATCTTAGTTAAATTTGGATTTACTTATAGAACACATTATAGCACACTTTTCAACATGATGATGGCAAAATTGACTTAAGTTAAAAAAATAAAAGTTATAGCCCTTGTTGTTATCTTTCAGTAGCATCTTGAATCAATTCATTTAGATCTATATTGAGTGAGATTCAGCTCATTTGCTAATGTATATTTAGTATACTGAGTTTTGTTCACGTTGTGATAATCTTTCATAATTTTACCTCAGGTATAAGACTAAACTAACTCTAGATATCTTCATAAAAATTGTATATCTCTTTCTTAGCTTTCAACATCCTCTAAAATAATCTCAATCTGAGTTTTTTAGTGTGATTTATGGCCAAAATACTAAAGTATTCTACATAAAATATGAATTTATGTAAATTGCTCTTTTCTTGAATGAAAGTTGCCTTATTAGCATGAACAAATCTTGAAATCTTTCTTTTTGGAACTAGAATCACATCAGGGACTGAGCTTAGGATATGTTCCAAAATTTCCAAAAATGTGCAACTTGGTCCCTATCTTGAGTTCGAAAGAGATGGTGCTTGTGTTATCTTTTCAGAATGATTTTTCTTTGATAGTTCATTGTTATTTTGGCTTCCAAATGATTCCTAACTTATGCACACATGAAGTAAACATATTATTTGCTCAAAATTAAGTTTATTAAGATCAAAATCAAGATTGATAACTTGCTAAAATCAACAAAAGTCATGTCATATACTAGTTAAGCTAGAACATAAGGCATTTTAGGCTACAAGATTTCTAAATTTTGATCTAGCAAAGGTAGGTCTAAAATGACTTCTCTAACTTAATGAACTTAAGGAGCTTTGGTTAAATTATTATGAAAATGCTAAAATCTATATATAAAAAAATAATAAAGTAATGGCATGATAAGCATATATAAAAGAATAAGTTTAAAAAAGGTGATATAGTTTTAAACTTCAATTCAAGGCTGAAACTCTTTCCAAGAAAACTTAAATCAAGATGGTCGGGACTTTTTAGAGTGTAGCAAACATTCCCCTATAGTGTAGTAGAGCTTTGGAACAATTTAATTAATACATTCAAAGTCAATGGATAAAGGCTTAAGCCAGACTTCATTGAGGAAGATAACTTAATGAGTATCTATTTCACACTCATTGATCCTAAGTATAGTATGGTGAATAGGTCAAGCTAAAAACCCTCAATTAGTGCTTATTAGGAGGCAACCCAATGTTTTCTAATTTTTTTTATTTTTCATTATTTTAGGATTAATTTTCTTCTATATCACTATTAGTTTTTGTTATTTTTACTTATAGGTAATCATTCATGAAGCATGGATGGCTAATCATGAAGAGTGGAAGAAAATTAATATGAAATTAAATTTTTAGGGAATAACTAAAAGTATGCTTCATTTATTGTGTTTTTTCTAGAATATCACACGACTTGCAGTATGGCCATGTGACATACCGTGCTTCTTTAAGAATAATAGAAAATGATATACAATCCAAAGCATGGGCATGGCATAACCATATTGTTTTGAATGAATTTTAGTGCATTAACCTAAAATGTGCCATGCCTTGTGGCATGGCCATCACATAGTCATGTTGTACACAAAAAACATTTAAATGATTTGTCAGTAGTGCACACACCCCCAAACACAGTTTGAACATGGTCGTTTACCATTATGAGTGCAAATTTAGCTTTAGGATATAAGGGGCAATATAGGTAACTACACAGCCCAAGCACGACCATGCTACGTTAGGGTAATCCAAATTTAAATTTCAATAGATGACCACATGACCTAGACTATAGCTTTCTCATGGTCTTGTGCATATTAGTGAAAATAATTTCAAAATTTCAGAACCCAACATGGGTGATGGCCTTGTTGATCGAAAAACCTAAAAACTATATCATCCAAACCCCAACACGGTCTGAGACATGGCCAACACACGGCTGTGTTGTAAGATGAATATAAATTCATCTTTTCTAAAACACTACCTGATCCTTTTCTCTTTAAATCTTTTCTTTTCTATTTTTCCTCTTTCACGTTTTTTTCAAATTTCTACCTTTGACCCCATAAGGATCTTGCCATTTTCTCTATATCAAACATGGTTCAACATAAAAAATTCATGCACAAGACATAGCCACCACCTAAATGACCTTGTACGGTTTGAAGCATGCCCATGCCATAATATTAACCTTTCTTTATGCGCCAAGGAAGCTCAATATCTTAATCTCATCCACTCCTCCAATTACTTTCAAAGCCTCAAAGGGTGTGCTATTCTTAATACTTTACCTATTCACCTTTTTATCATATTATTTTAGAGGATTTAAGAGCCATAGGGTTGAATGAACCAATTTTAGGAATGATAGAGAGGTCTAGGTAGAGTAATTGTTTGAGTATTAATCAACCTGACTTTCATGAATTATTTAATGAATTTCTCTCTAGTTTTTCACTTGAAAAGGCTCTTGTTGCTTATAATAAATTGGATGTTAGATTTAGATTAGGTGAACAATAATTTTCTTTCACTTTAAATGAATTTATTGTTAATTATGGGTTTTATGAACCACTTTTCATAACTAGTCAAGAATGGGAATATACTGTCATTAATTTTGGCCATGAAATTCCAATTCAATATTAGAGGGAAATTATATATGTTGAGACAAATACAAGTTATAATACTATGATTAGGGAAAACACAACCATTGCTAGCCCTGCGTTAAGATATTTATATAATTTGGTTACTTTTACCATTTATGGTCTAAGGAGTGTACCAGAGTTATGACACTCCATGATTTGTTTTACTTGAGATGTTTTGATAAGATTTTAGTGCATTTAAGGTATGGTTTTGCTCTATAAATGGAGGGGATGATAAAGAAAAAGAAATGGACTTTATACAAAGGCGCATATACATAATGTATCTTGCCAAGAGTCTTAGTGTTTTTGAAATATTTCCTAATTTGACTCAAGTATGCACCATGAAACCTTTTAATTTGAATGTAATGCAAAAAATTTGGTTGGTTAAAATAAGAAAGGGTAGATATGTATTGGTTGGGCTTAGAGTTGATAATGCATTACACAATGATGAGGATCCCTAATCCCCTTCACATGTCGACCTACTTTTGACCATCCCCACTTTATTCCAAGTCGAACCTTCATCTTTTTTTGCACTAAACATTAACCTTAACCTTCAATACCATTCTAATTTTCTTCATTGGTTATGTAATGATTTTTCCATGTTTTGTGGAGCACATGGCTTTCCTTTGACTCCTCATCTAACATTTTAAGCTTCAACCCTCGCAGATAGGACAGAGGAACTTCATGAGATGTTGATATGGATGAACCTGTGGATGAGATTGATGCTACTATAGAAGATGATGATGCCCCTATGGACAATTGATGCTGTTTAGTTTTCTTTGATTTAGATTCAGCTTTATTTTTTTTATTTTGTTTATTCAATTTCGCTTTTCTTTATTTTAGTTTTGTCCTAAACATTGTGTTTTCTTTGGATTTTGTTCATTTTTTCTTTGTTTTAGTTTTTATGGATGTTTCTAATCCTCTCCTATTGCAAGACTATTAAAGGAATTATTTTTTTAAGTTTTATTACATCTTTTCTTTTTGTGTCATTAAATTTTGTTTTATCATATTATTAAGGACAATGACATGGATAATGTGGGGGGAGGGTTTGTTCATATTAAGTCGTATTATAGAACTTTAGATTTTATGTTTTGTGTGTTCTTTAAATATTTGCATGAATACATAATTACTTAAGTGCATGATCATTTAGATTAGTTTTATTAAAAAAAAAAAGAGTTTGGTTTTCCAACATTCATTAACTTTCAACTAGTTTCATTCATACTTGTTGGTTAGTTTGTCCTCAAATTCTTTTGATTTTGTTAAAAATTTATGCTCAAATTGCAATTAAGGAGGATTAATGAATGAGTATGAGAAATTTGATTTAATATTGAACTAGTGGAAGGTTTATTATTTAAGATAATTAAACATAATTTTCTTGTGTGCAAAAGTTAGTTTTTATAATGTAAGCATAAACTTGATGAAAGGCTTTAGGCATGATTTGTAGGAGAGAATGTAATTTGGTTTATAATTCAAAATTTTTTTTGGGTAAGACGGAGCACAAAATGCACTTGCCAATTTGTTTTGCAAAAGCTTGAAGCAAGATGGAACGTAAAAAGCATTCACTAGACAGAATTTGCTTACATGGACAAAACAATACCTAACTAGCAAACATAAATCCAAGCTCACCAGGAGGACAATATAAAGCCAACACATTATCTATACTATATAAAAAAAGTATGAATAGAAAGAAAAAATTTTTGGACAAAAATAGATATGTACTTTTTATATATTCACAAAATTAGTCTTAATTTGATTTTCAAAAATATTTAGAATTGATAAAAATAGTTTTAGTTTGTATGTTAAAATTTCAAATTCTATAATTAAAAATGGTATAAATTTAAATAAAAATAGATTAATTATATTGTATGTATTATCAAATTTAAATAAATACATAAATGATTAAATTAGTATAAGCTTCATGTTTATTTTAACTATATTATAAATAAAAACAATATTACTCTTCCACATTAATTTTTATATTCTATAATTCTATATTTAATATAAAAGTGTGAATAGAGAGAAAGCTTTTTTGGACAAAAATAAACATATACTTTTTATATATTCACAAAAATATTCTTAATTTGATTTTACAAAGTTTTTAGAATTGATAAAAATAGTTTTAGTTTGTATTTCAAAATTTCAAAGTTTATATTTAAAAATGGTTTAGATGTAAATAAAAATAGAATAATTATATTGTATTTATTATCAAATTTAAATAAATACATAAATTATTAAATTAGTTTAAGCTTCATATTTATTTTAATTATATTACATATAAAAACAATATTAGTCTTCCATATTAATTTTTATATTCTATAATTATATTATATTTTCTATTTTTCATGCACAATATTTAAAACTATCACTATGTGAACATTTTTAAATAATTATCAATAATTTATATAATTTATTATTTACAATTTATTCTATTAACATTATAATAATCTTTATTTTTAATAAAAATTAACGTAAATTATACATTAATAACTATTTTAACTACGTGCATTGCACATGAGAAAAAAACTAATAGATTTAAAAAAGGCTAAAAATTGACTTGAGTTAACCCACTGGTAAAACGCTCTTTGGATATATATATATACACACAATTATCTTAAATAAATTGGTAATAATTCTATTTTTGAAATTAAAATTTAGTGCAAAAAAAGGTAATTATACCAAAAATAATTTAGTAACAGAAAGGTTTGAGAAACCCTTTTTGGGCATCCTATTCATGGGGTTACTGGAAGTGGACGTAGCTATAGCTATAGCTAAATAGCTAAATAGGCAACGTCTCAATCCAACAAGAGGTATAAAAGCTTGATGTTGGGTGTCATTAGAGTGAATCCTCTTTTATTCTTCTAATTGTCTTGCCTCATATTCATCATTAGTGAGATTTTGAAATCCTCTTAATTGATTTAATTGAATTACATGGATCTTGTGCAGGTTTCATGAATAAAAATTTTATTTTTCGTTGCGTATGCATATCATGATACTCAACAATATCTTATCTTTGAAAAAAGTTTATACGAATTTCAAATTATTATCATAATTAATCATTAAATGATTCAGAGCTAGTTAAATGAATTTTAATGAACTTTAACAAAATTTGACATTATAAATACAATTTTTTTAGTATTTTTGACATTTTAACATTATTTTTTCTTTGTTTTCATTTACTATATATTATTTTTTAAAAATATTTTGCTCTTTAATATTTTTGACTTTAATACTTATTTTTTCTAAAAAAATTTATATGCTAGTTTTACCTTATAATTATAATTAATAAAATTTGTCTCTATAAATTTATTTTTAATATTTTTAACATTAATTTTCTTTTTAGTAATTATACATTATATTTTTATAATTTTAGATTTTAGTACTTGTTTCCATTAAAATATTCTTTGTAGTTTTTTTTAGAAAAAATTATGATTATAATAATTATTTAAATAATTACAATTGATTATAATTATTTTTTAAAAAACTTCATTAAATAATTTAACACTATGCTATTTAATTAGTTTATATTAGTTCAAAAAAAGTTGATCTAATTAAATTAGAAAATATAATTAGTTGTTTAACTATACAAAACATACACAACATATATTGCGAAAAAATCGGACACATTTCCTTATAAAACTATAATAAGTTTTTAAAGGCATGCTAACCAATATAATCCATACAACTCATATAATCCAAAAACACACTTAACAACTAATATGGGATCTCGAATGAATATGAGACGATAATTTTGTAACGACGTGTATGTGCTTATATAATTGTAGACACCCAATTTGATTGGCCCATAATAGGGGCGAACTATGGATGCTCAGTTTGATCGACTCGCAATGAAACCCAGTGATGAGAATGTGCGAAGCTTGAATGCAAAAGAAGCCAAAAAACTCCTTGAAAATGGACCTAAAAGCCTGATATCTATCGATACAGAGTCGAAGCCCATTATGGCCTAAAGACTTAACTCTAGGTAAGGGCTAATAAGGCGACGCCTCAACAATAAGGCGATGCCTCAACCATGAGGCACTGCCTTTTTACTAACTACTTGCATCTACATTAAATGTAGAGGTGACAATAGTGGTTTGGTTGGTGGGCCATACACCCTTATAGGCTTGAATATTATGTGAAAATAAGACTTTTTAGGTAAGGAAAGGAAAGAAAAGGAAAAAGGAGTAATGATGGGGAATGAGAAAGTGAATATTTTGTCTAAACACAGGGGTTTAAAATGGGATATTGGAGAGAGAAAATGGGGGTTAGCAACTATTAGCAACTCTTAAAAAAAAAGAAGAAAAAAGAGCTTTAAAAAAAGAAAAAGGGGCATTTTTATAAAAAAAGGAGGAAAACCAAGCCAAAAGGTTCATTCTTCTTGAATGAGAAAGGAGAAAATCTTGCATTTAAGTGATGTTTTAGACTAAAAACAACCTATACGGGCCAATTATTTTGAAAATAGCTCATAAAACAATAATAATTTTATCATTCTTAAATATTGAGTTGTAGATTTGCATAAGTTTCTTATTTATTTACTTGCTTATTTGTTTCTTGGATTCATTATTCGTCCTATACTATGTTTACAATATGATCATTTAAACCATTAAGCATATTTGAAAGTATTTAGTTATTTGCATGTGATTTTGCATGAAGATTAAAGTAAATTTTCTATTGTCTATATGCCTGTCAAGCAGGAAACGTCTCTTTAAAGAGGCGTAATCTCTTTATGTTGAGGTGATCTCGTATCGCCTTTATGTATAGAGGTGATGACTCGTTGATGAGGTGCTGCCATAATGACAGAGTTCTGTGTAACTTTGTATTTATTATTCATGCTCATTTTATATAGTTAGCTTTCCTTTATGCGTCTCCATGTTATTATGCTTCAATATTTATATGATTATTATGATGTATTATTCAACTTAGTATTTGTATGCCCATTTTCTTGTTTATTTATGTCTATCTACTTACATCCATTTGATATATAATTTAATCTCATTATTTCTTTTATAATATTTCTAGTTGTAGGAATTAGCATTTTGTTTGTTATAGGAATTTTAGGATGATTTCTATCCTCGATCTTTAATTTCCCCGATTTGCTTATGGATTTACTTATGTTGTAACTAGTTTATTTTTTATTTATTTTTGGATTATTTTCTATTTATTTTATTATTACTTGCATGAAGTGTTGTAATCTTTAATCCCTTCCCCCACTTTATTTGAATGTATTATTTGGTGATTATTTGTGATGAACGTTGAGATGTATAATGCATGAAATTGAACTAATACACAAACTGGGACTTGAACATGAAATTTGACAATTAGTTGAAGGAAAATACAATTTTCATGTTAATAAAGAAATAATTGAATAATTAAAAGTAATTAACTAGAAAACATAAATGGAGCCTAACCGCAAGGTTTGGTGGGCATTCCAAAAGCCCACACCTAATTTTCAAACCTGTTCTCTGATGATGGCTTATGGGAACCTCTGTGGAATCCAGTTTATGTATAGTGTATCCTAGATTTTATCTGGATGCCGACTCCTTCTCCAATTTGGGCTTTAAGCCTATTTTCTATTTCCTAGTAGGCCTTAAGGTCACATACTATCATGGTTGCTAAACACTTTGGTGCATGCTAAACCCTACTGCCTACAGCGGTGACTCCACTAGGTAATAGAGAAATTAATTCTAATGTTTTATATTTTATCATTTTTTATTATTCTTTTATTTCCTTTACATTTTATTGCATTCACTATACATTTTCTCACATTGAGCACTTTGGTCCTTAAATAGTCGATGATGGTCATTGTTTTGCTGCTTGTGTTTTACTCAAACCTAGTGGTGAAGTATTTGATTATTATCATTCACGACATGTACTTATCCATGTCGTATGGACCCTTGAGTGGGGAGACATAATGTAGGTATATCATTGTGGGAGTCGAAGCATGTTATCCCAAAACTTAAGCTCATGTAATGACTTAATAATTTCTTTTAGGTTTTTTCCCAAATGCATGTGTTTTATGCCATATAGTGGATTCTCAAAATAAATCCCAAGCCCATTCTAAATGGACCTTATCAAAATGGGCCTCTTATGCCTATTCAAGCCCAATATAAATGGACCTTGTCAAAATGGGTCTTTTATGCTTATTTTACCTTATGGACCTTCAAGTTGGACCTTTAAGGGTAAGTTTTAGCCCATTAAAAATGGACTTTTGATTTATATAAGGAATTCACTACTTTCTTGAACCATTTTGAGAGCTTTCACATATACTTTGGTCTTACCATCCTATGTTGATAATTAAGGCCCAGATAAAAAATCCTAGGAAAAGAAACTCACCATTGAACACATGAGTAAGAGAAATAAGGGTGGAGTTTGTCCTTCTATAATTATGTTTTTCTATGTGTAGATAGATCATGTTTTTCTTTTTCTTCTCTTTAAATAATAAAATGCAATGAACTTGCATATCATGCATACACATCATGCATAAATTCTAACTAGTGGTGGTTGTAGATATAGATCTATGATAGTTTTCAACTTGGACATGATATGGCATTGGTTATTTAATTAGAACTCCCAAAGAAATAGTAATGGTAGGTGGTTTCTATCCTAAAGCTTTCAAGGAATAGTTAAAAGCAAAAATAGCCAAACAGACTCATTCAATTGTACGGGAGATAGTGACAAAGATGATGAGATAAGCTAGACAGTAACCACTAGCACAACAACCACCACCTTTAGATCTTGAAGTCAAAATTCCTTTAAGGAAACATGTGGAAGATGATCTTGAGACTTTAGTAGCCAAACTAGTGGCTTGATAAAATGTGAATCTCTCTGAGAATATGAAAAAGACTGATTGGGGTAAAGGTATTACCAAAGTTATGGCTCAGGTTTAGATGATGATGAAAGAAAAAGGGATTAATGCCTCAATGGATTATGCTGACTTGGATCTGGATGGAGATGATGATCCTTTGCCTTAAAATTTTAAATTTCCTAATATAAAGAAGTACACTAGCACTAATGATCCTCATTTGCATTTGAAGCAGTAAGTGACTCATATGAAAACAACTGGCTTAACTAAGGCACAAATTGTAAAATAATTTCCTTTGTCTTTGGAAGAGGCACCAATAAGATGGTATTATACTTTAGAATCTCATACCCAAATTGACTAAAAGGAGTTGTATACTGCATTTGTAAAGCAATATGATCTCAACTCCCAAATGGACGTATCTTTCAAGGACTTGTATACTAAGCAATTATTCAATGAATCCTTTGCTGATTACTTGACTAGACGGAGAGGAAAATTGGCATAGATGAAGCATAGACCTGCCGAGGTTGTTCAGCTGGTAATAGCAATGGAAGGATATGTCCTTCCACTTTCTAAAAAGGTAAAGGATCTTAGGATTCAAAGTTTTGAGGAACTGTATAGGTTTAGGGTCCAAAAGGTGTCTAACTTGGCTCAAGAAAAGAAGTTTTTTAGTTGGAGATCTTTGGGCAAAGAAGTAATCATCTTAAGCAGTAATGTGGAAATTAGTTCTATCAGACAACTAATCAGTAACATGCAGATTAATGCTATCATATAGCCTTGGAGGTTTTTAAACTTAGGTAGGCCTATGTCGAAAGTTCTTGAGAAACTGATGGAGAAGAACCTTCTGCAACCTTTACCCTAACGACCATCCCTACCAAATGCCAACCTAAAATTCTATTACAAATACCACTAAGCCATTGGACACGATACTGATGTTTACACTCGACTGAAGCATGAAATCAAAGACTTAATTGACTCAAGCAAGATCACCGACTTTGAAACCTAAAAAACAAACACTTAAAATAACCCTTTACCTGGCTACCAAAATGTCCCACCACCAAACATACCCATTCTTATGATCAACATGGGTCTAATGGAGAAGTAAGTCTTAAGCCCTTTTGTTGATATTGCACCTAGCTCACCAAAAACCAAAGCTAAAGACCTAAATCATAATAAGCAACCTCTAGGGCTTAGTGTGAATGTCTTAAATATTTGGAGTTTTGATGATGAAGAGAAAGGACAGATTGACCTATGGGAAAATGAGGAGAACAAGGAGAGTTAATCATTTAGGAAAGTTGAAAAGAAAGAAGAAGAAACCAAACTGGTTGAATCTAAAACAAAGAAGAAGGAAGAGGGTTCAAAAGGGGAAATGAAGAAATAAAAGACTATTGCTAGTGTTTGGGAATTGCTTATGCATTCTCGAGATCATTGGGAAGCATTGGTTCTAGCTTTGGATCAAAAGAAGATATGTATAAACTGCACTCTTGAGTAAATGGTTAGTCCATTGATGGAGACCTCAGAAGATGCTATTGTGTTTTTTGACAATGATCTACCATTGGAAGTAAGGGACCATTACAAAGCCTTATTCATTAAATCCAAGGTAAAAGGTAAAAGGTTAAAGCTAATAGGCTCTTTTGGTTAAAGAAGAAGTTGAGAAACAACTAAAGGCGAAGTTCTTAGAGGTAGTAGAGGACACCTAATGGTTAGCAAATATAGTTTCAATCCCAAAGAAAGATAAGAGGATTAGGATGTGCATAGACTATAGAGATCTAAACAAAGCTTGCCTAAAAGATGACTTTCCACTGCCATATATTGACATGTTTATCGATAGTACGACTTCTAATGTGATGTATTCTTTCATGAATGGTTTCTCGAGATACAACCAAATCATGATGGCAATAATTGAGAAGCTGAAAACATCTTTCACTATTAATGAGGTATCTACTATTACCTGGTTATGCCGTTCGGATTAAAGAACACAAGGGCTACTTATTAGAGAATGGCTATAACCTTACTACATGATATGATCCACAAGTAAATAAAGATATACATGGATGATTTGATGGTAAAATCTCCCACTAGAGAAGGCATTGTGAAGCCTTAGAAAAGTTCCTTACAAGAGCTTAAAAGTATAATCTCATATGAAACCCAAAGAAGTGTGTTTTGGGGGTAACATCTAGGAAATTACTAGGAGACATTGTCTGTTAGAAAGGGATAGAAGTGGACCTAGACAAAGTTAAAGTAATCAGGGAGATTCCTACATTGAGAAATGAAAAAAAAGTCAGAGGATTCATTGGGCGATTGCAGTATATTAGTAGGTTCATAGCTAAGTTGACTATAATTTATGAGCCAATCTTTAAGCTTCTAAAGAAGTGTCAATAAGCTTTTGAAACTATTAAGAATTATTTAATGAATCCTCTAATCTTACAATTGCCAAAGTCGATAAATCTTTAATTCTTTATCTAGAAATTAAGAAAGAAGTAGTAGGCATGATGTTGGCTCAAAAAGGTGAAGGAAAAGTCAAACATGCAGTGCATTACTTGAGCAAAAAATTTATGTTGTATGAAGCCAACTATAGCCTGGTAGAGAAGACGTGTTTAGACGTAATCTGGGAAACTAAGAAACTTTGACATTATTTTTAATCTTATAGAGTACATAAAGTATCTAAACATGACCCTCATAAATAACTCCAATAGACTCCCTTACTAATAAGAAAATTAGCCAAATGGTTGGTTTTTCAAATTCGATATCAACTATGCAATAAAGAAAGTAGTGAAAAGAAGGGCAGTAGCAAAATTTTTGGCTCAGAATCTAGTAGATGATGAATAGGAGTGGGAACTAGAGTTTCTAGATGAACATAGAGGGGCAATAGAGGTCTAGGGATGAAAGGTGTACTTTAATGGAGCTGTTAATAAGAGAGGTCTATGCATTAGTGTAATTTTGATCATGCTGGAAGGATAGATGATCCTGATGGCAAAAGGACTAGAGTTTGAGTTGACAAAAAATTAAGATGAATATAAGGCCTACATTTTTAGGTTAGAGGTGCTTCAGAATATAGGAGCAGAAGAGGTCACTATATATGGGGACTCTATGTTAGTTGTAAAGTAAGCTTCTAAAGAATGGGAAGTAAAAAAAGACAAACTGCATCTATATTGAGGCTATTTGGTACTATTTGTTATCTTTTACCTAATACAAGTTTTTTTCACTTACCCCGGGATAAGAATTAACTTGCTGATGCCTTAGCTATTTTGGCTTCGGTGTAGGAAAGTGGAAAGCTAGTAAGTGTTAAGCCCCTTATCTTAGTAAAATCTTGAAACCCTTGTTATGATGAGATAAGGGTGATGTTAGTTGATATTTTTGAAAAGCTCTGTTTTATGTTTTTTAGCAGTATTTGGAAATAGGACAATTCCCTAAGGATGCTAATAAGAAAGAAAAAATGTCCTCGAGGATATTGTCGCAATAATTCATTAGCTACTCATTAGCTACAATGGGATATTATTGTACAAAAGGATGCCAATTGGGGTTCACCTGAGATGTGTTGACAAAGATGAAGCCCAAAAGCTTTATAAAAGCAATGCACAAAGGAGTATGTGGGCCACAAATGAATGGGACAATCTTAGCAAAAAAGATAGCTCAACAAGGTTACTTATGGCTTACCATTGAAATAAACTGTGTTAAGTTCGCAAAGAGATGTTATAATTGTTAGGCCTATGGGGATGCCAGTCATTTGTTGTCCATGGTGCTTCAAAGAATGATTTCTCCTTAGCCATTTGAAGTTTAGGGAATTTATATTATAAAAGAGATAAGGTCGAGAGCATCAAATGGTCATCGATACATTGTGGTGGTAATTGATTATTTCTCTAAATGGGTAAAAGCTGAGTCTTATGCTACTGTTGGCTTGAAGCAAATGGCAAGCTTTATCGAGAAGAACATAATTTGCAAATATGGGTTACCTCATCATATTTTCATTAATAATGGTGCACAATTTCAGGTGAAGATAGCTGCATTATTAAAAGAATACGAGATCGAGCATCATTAGTCATCTTCGTATAGGCCATAGGCAAATAGGGCGGTGGAAGTTGTAAATAAAAATGTAAAGAAAATCCTAGCTAAAATGATGGAGAATTACTAAGATTGGGTGAATTATCTGTAATTTACATTATGGGGATATAGGACTATTGCTAAGACATCGACTGAGGTCACTCCATATTCCTTGGTATACAGGTATAAAGTTGTGTTGCTAGTAAAGGTTAAGATTTGATCATTAAAAGTTCTCTTAGAATCCAATATCCTTTAGTACTAGTGGGTACAGAGTCGATTGGCACAATTGACATTATTGGATGAAAAAAGAATGAAACCTATGTATCACTTGTAGCTGTATTAGAAAAAAATGGCTCAGGCCTATAATAAGAAAATCAAGCTAGGAAAGATCAAAAGGAGTGATTTAGTGCTTGTAAGTACCTAATTTCACGATGCAATTGTGCATAGTACAACGAAAGCCCATATGATGAAAAATTAATCGAGAAAACGAAAGCCCATATGATGAAAAATTAATCGAGAAATTGATCTTTAGTGTTGAAATTTGAGATTTCAAGGACCAAATTATAGTGTTTTTGGACATAATTGTAAAATCTTGATTCTGGAAATGTTTTTTTTTAATTTTTTTTAATTTTTTGAGACTGCTAAGCAAATTGCCATCAACATTCAGCAAATGCCGACTAGCATTGGCCTAATGCCGATCGACATTAGCCAAATGATGATCGACATTATAGGACATTTGCATTTTTTTAATGTTTTCCATCATTTTTTCAGTATTTTCCTATTTTCTGATTGGTTAAAAATTGGTTTTAATTATTTTCTAAAAAGATAATTGTGGTTTGTACATTCAAAATGCATAAATCACTTTCAAAAATAAAAAATCTGTGTCCGTTCCTGATAAAAGGCAAAGACTGCGTGAGTGAAGGGAGACCAACTCATGTTGGTGGAAAAACCCTCGAGGGAAAAATCATAGAGAAAAGCCAAAAGGAAAAAAACCTAGTTTTCTTGACTGCATAGAAAAGGAAAAAAACAAAAATCACGCTCTATTATTTTTAATAGTCTAGAGATCAATCAATGCAGAGTCAATTCTCAAAACGGTGAAATTCCATTCTAAAGGGAATCAAACAACATCTGCCTAACATCTTTTTATCCATTTTCCCTCTTTGATTTCTTTGATTTTTTTGTTTTTTTGCTTATTTAATTTACTAACGTGAATTGTGGTTCCTGTTTTTTTATTTATTTTGATTCAATTGGGATTTGAGGTGGACATTGCCTAAATAATTAGGAGGGAAGATTCATGGAATGCCATGGTATTAAACTATTATTAGACCTAGGGTTTTATCTTTCTATGATCATTATTTTCTTTGTGGTTTATGTGTTTAATTCATTTGGGTTTATATTTAATTTTAATTTCTAGTACGTAGCTTGTAATAATTCCAGTAGTGGGAATTAGTAAAGATTTTATTTTTTTAAGTTCTTTAAAACTAGTTAGTAAATTAGGTTTAATTTGGTAATGACCATTAAAATTAATGGTGGCAGTAATTAATTAAGGTTCATGAAATTGATTTAGGGTTTTTTTAGAAAATCATAAAAATATATGTTTGATCTATTTTTTTGTGTTTTATTTGTTTTGGACTTGTTTTTTTTTTTTTTATGTTTTTATGCTTTTGGGCCCCAAGCCCATGTTAGGTCTAAACCCACTTAATCAATAGATTTAAAATTGGCTTTAGGGTTTAATTCAATTTAAAATCAATTTTAGGCTCATTTAGGTTAAATAGATTTAGGCCCACCTTTAAAATCAAATTAGATTTTAGCTTAGCCCATTTAAAAAAATTCTTAAAATAAATAGACACTAAGCCCATTTTTAGTTAATAAAATTAATTTAGACTTAGATAAGTCCAATAAAGCATTTTTTTCCAAAATAAGAAGATTTAAGCCCATCTTTATTTAATTAAAATTGATTACAACTAAGCTCAATTTAAGTTTAATTTATTTCTTTAAAATTTATAGACTTAGACCCACTTTTAGACAATTAAAATCAATAGACTTAAGCTCACTAACTAATAAAAAATATAGGCCTACCTTTAGTCCATTTTCGCTTGTAAAAAAAATGTAAATCTAGCTAACTTTCAATAAAATTAACATAGTTTAGACTTAGGGATGATGCATTTGAATACATTTTTTATGTGTGATTTTATTGACTAGATGCCTTAGGGTTAGATGGATGTTCAAATAGGGTTTAATAAAATTGCATGTAATTAGAGAATGAAGTAATAATTTATAAAGTAATTCTAAATGAATACGAGACTAAAAGAAGTTAGTATTATGTTCCTAAAATCTTTTGGTTATGATGCTAACTTTCTTTTAGAGAATCGAGTACCACCAATCGAATTGTCCTAGTTATTACCCTCGGTGGTGACTCTTTATCTCCATGCTATAACTTTGTGGCATAGTAGTGTGTGCTTTAAGGCCCTGAGCCTAAACAGTGTCGCAGTTGCTAAAATCTTAGACGCATGCTAAACCCCAATGTCTACAGTGGTAACTCCACTAGGGATAAGAGATACTAATTCTACTTGTGTTCTTTGGAGTTATTTTATTAATTATTATTTTATTCTTGCATTCATTCTGCATGTCCTTATTAAACTGATGGTATTGGTTTATGATTCCATGATTCTACTAGCTTCATGGAGTTGTAGATTGGCTAACCATTACTCTTAGCCTTAACTCGGTTCAAGACAGATTACTAGGCTCATTTGACCAGAGTCTATAACCTAAGTCCTAAAGGGGGGTAGTCTTCTCTCAAGTTTGTAAAGGATGTCGGGCCCCTATGACCTTGACTTGTAACTTAAGTCGTAAAGGAGGACATCTTGCTAAGGGAACCTTGACTTTTTATCGGACCTTAACCACATATAATGGCTTAGTTACTTCCCCTAGGATCTACCAAAAATTGCTTGTATGATTTTTTCCATGAGGTATTTCTATCTATAAAGCCCAGGCCCATACTTTTGAAGCCACTTGGGCTAATAAAGATTTGGCTAGACCTTTGTACTTAGAAATGTTGTTTCTATACTTATTGCCATGAGGTATTTCTATCTGTAAAAGTACAGGCCCATACTTTTAAAGCCCTTTGGGGTAATAAAGATTGGGCTAGACCTTTATACCTAAAAATGTTGTTTCTATGCTTTACTACTTTAAGAGAGATCTAGCATGCACGTCGATCCCTGATATCCCCTATTGATATTAAGACTAAGACAAAAAATCCTGGGATAAGAGACTCATCATTGAACACATGGGTAGGAGGAATAAGGTTGGAAGGATGTATGTTGTACACTTAATTGATACTTGCTACTTACTACTTGTTGTATAGCACGTGCATCACGTATACATGCATACATGTATCTCATTCATTATCTCGTATTTAGGAACAAAAAGGTGGCAGACTAAGAAATCCTGAATAGACTGGATTGACTAGAAAAAAGCCATATCAACCCACTTTACTTAGAAACTGAACCAACTTCACCTGAATCTAAACAAATGGAACAACAACAAGGGAACTGGACCTTAAAGACATTAAAGGAGCCTTGATGGATGACATGAGAGCTATAATGCAAGATGAACTGAGGCAAGCTGTTATTAAACAACCACCTATTGTTGAACAACCACTTGCTCCTGCAGCTATCCTACTTGTTGTAGGTGCTCCACCCACTACTAATAATACTAGGGGGTAACATGTTGCTAGAAATGTACCTACTACTAATGTGAGACTTTAGGATGTTGAGAACTACATGATAGAGAAGGCAAAGAGAGAATCACTTGAACTGGTCCAAGATTATGAGTCTAAGCAGATGCAAGCATTAACTCAGAAAATGTTCAAGATGGAAGAGCTGATCAAGGGACAAGGCATAGGGTATTTATTTAACTTGGATGATTTGCTTCAAATGGAGGGTGATAAGCTACCTGAGAAGTTCAAGATGCCACAGTTGTAGAAATTTGATGGGAGAGGAGATCCAAGGATTCATCTCAACTAATACATAATAACCATGAGCACTACTAAAGCACCATTAGCAGTGATTACTTTGTTATTTGTGCTATCCTTAGATGGAATAGCTGTAAATTGGTATCATGGGTTGGAAAAATCTGTCAGGGTTGACTAGAAAGAATTATATATTACTTTTTTAAAATAGTATAATTATAACACTAGATTAGAAATAGCCATTAGAGATCTAGAAATGACAAAGCAGAAACCCAATTAATCTTTCTCTGATTTCCTTACCATATTCATGAATAAAGCAGGGTTGATGAAGAATAAGCTGGCAGAGAAGGATCAGGTAAGGATGATAGTCCGGAATGTGTCACTTAATTTAGTTAAGAGGTTACAAATGATAAACCCCAAAACTTTCATAGATTTGTATGATGATGGTCTATAAGTAGAAAAGATTGAGAATGACAAGAAAAGAAACTCTAAAGGCACTAGAACCCAAAACTACCCAACCGGGGCACACAACATGGTAGTACTAGTCGAGTTATGGAGGTGCGCATAGTTCAGCAACCCTGGAGATTCTCTAACTTCAATCAACCACTCTCCGAGGTCTTATAATGATTGATCCAGGAAGGCTTACTCTGACCCTTAACCTTCTCCAAACTGCCTAACTTGAATGTCCCAGGCTACGACCCCAATAACTACTGCAAGTTTGATCAAGTAGTTGGCCACTCCACAGACATATGTATTTGCCTCAAACATGAGATCCAAAACCTAATAGACTCTAAAAAAATCACAGACCCTGAAAAATCCAACTCCAACCTAAACACTAGAAACAATCCTTTCCCTGACTACCAAAATGTCCTACCATCAGCCACCATGATGATTAACTCAGGAGTGAGTGACGAAGAAGTGCTAAACTCTTTTGAAAACTTAAATCCTACAGCTAATAGAGAATCTCATGATGTGTCTAGAGGAATTGAGGATTTATTAGGGCAACCTCAAGAAAATTTAACTATAAAGTGTTCTATTCCAAACTACCCTTCGCAGATATCCCAGTTGAATCAATTGTGCCCTTAGGATAGGGTGATAAGTTTAATGATGAGAAAGAATCCAAAACCCTAGAATAGTTAGAAGTTGAGGATTTATTAGGGTAGACCTCAAGGAAATTTGATTATAGGGTGTTCTTTTCAAAGTCTGCTTCTAGTGATATACCTCTTGAGGGGATTGTGCCCTCAGGATGGGGTGATGAATTTAGTGATGGGCCAGTAAAATAAGAGAAGGAGTCTCTAACTCCTAAATACGGGATTGAGGAATTATTAAGAGCACATTTAGGAAAGGAAACATGCAATAATAGAAGTATAGAGGGATGGAAGGAGGAACAAAATCATGGGAGTTATAGACATCTGGTATGATTCGTTGAAGAGAGTCCCACTAGTCTAGATGTATAGAGTGATGACCCCAAAGTGAATCATGTTACTAGAAGTGGGAGGAATTGTAAGGCAATATAACGAAGATTAAGAGAGTTATAGGAAGGAAAAAGACAGATGATGCAGAAACAGAAGAAGGGGAAAAAGAAGACCTGATTCTGGAACAATTGAAGAAGGCTAAGGCAAATGTCAACATGTGGGAATTACTGATGCATTCAGGCAACCATAGAAGAGCTCTTATCAAAGCTCTATCAAATATGAACATTGAAACAATAGCTAGACCTGAGGCTATGGTGGCAAAGGTGATAAAAAGGAATCATGGGCTGATAACACTCTCAAATAATAACCTGCCTTTAGAAAGAAGAAACCATAATAAGGCATTTGTTTATCCCAACTGAGGTGAGGGGAAAGAGAACCAATTTTGTAATTGTTGATGATGGCTCTGCTACTAACATGTGTCCCTTGAAAATCCTACCTAATTTAGGTTTAAAGGCTAATGACCTAACAGATTCAAACCTCATAATCAGAGCCTATGATGACAGTAATAGGAATGTGGAGGGAACATTCCAAGCTCTAGTTGAAATAGGACTTATGGAATCAACTACTGAGTTCATCGTACTGGATATACTTGTTACTTATGCCCTGTTGTTAGGAAGGCCATGGTTCCATACTTTAGGATAAGCACCCTCAACTGTGCACCAAAAGATAAAATTCTCTCATAAAGGAGAGGTTGTGACTATAGAAGCTGGGACTAATGCTGCTGTGGCAGCTATGATACGAACGTGGTTAACTTGTACCAAACTCATATTCAATCTTGATAACCTTGCCAAGGATCGTTCATTAATCAAGCAAAAAGAAACTCTAATCCCCAATAAGACCCTTAAATAACCTGTACTTAAGAACCTTAATTATAAAGAATTAAAGGTTGTTTAATGTAAACCTAAGAATAACAAAGTCAATTTTAAGTCTAAATTAAACTAGGTTTGAATATACCAAGCCTTCACTTGATAAATTCACAAAAGTTCTTTTAAGAATAAAAGAGAAGGACTTTAACCTCACAAGAATTGAAATTTAGTTGATAAAACTCATTCTAAATTTGTGCTACATTGATATGGCCTTTGTATAGGCATGTAAACATCCTAATCCTTGAAGGAATAGGTTTTCTTACTTATTCCTAAAGGCACCTATAAAGGAAAATCCTTTACTAAATAGGATCCCTTTAAAAATATGACAACTAATGACAACTAAGCTTTGAAAAGTCAAATTGACAACTCATGATAACTAAGCATTGAAAAGTCATATTGAAAAATCATGACAACTAAACAAATAACTAATGGCAACTAAGCCTTGAAGCATGCCATGTCACATGTCAAGTTGGATGTTGACCATTGACTTTGACTTGTTGACTTTGACTTGGAATATCCTTGAATCTTCTCACATCTTGTAGAATCTTGTAGAATCTTCCTTATTGACTCTAAAATAGAAAGTAACCCAAAAATTCGTCGAAGCTTTGTACTTGACTTTATTGATGTGTAGACTTCATAAATTTACCTTTTGAGGATCGTATCATTCCCTCCTTCTTAAAGATGATTCATCCTTGAATCATAACCATCTTGTAAAGTTGGTATATTTGGATGTCCTCTGGGATCGAATACAAATACCTTGGTAGAGTACTTCTCCTTTGAAGCAATGATGCACATAAGCAACTTTAGAATTCCTTGAACTTGAGGACTTACTCCAAATATAACACTAGTATTCATAAACTTGTAAATGCTGAATCCTTGTTGTTTCCTTTTAAACTTAAAACATGAATATCTTAAGTTCTTCTTACTATAATTAAAAACTCCATGGATTCCCTTGAAAGAAAGGTAGTATTTGGTTAGACCTACCAAGACATGCCAGGTTTAAATAGGGACATTACAATGCATCGCATTCCAATTCATTCGAAAATAAAACCAGTTAAATGGAAATTTTGTAGGTTGAGACCAGAATGGACTGAAAAGAGAAGAGAAGAAATTGCTAAACAAATTCAGGCTAACTTTCTATAAGTGGTAGATTATCCTTAATGGTTAGCAAATATTGTACCGGTACCCAAGTAAGATGGTAAGGTGCATATGTGTGTAGATTTTAGGGATCTAAAAAAAGCATGCCCAAAAGATGATTTTCCTTTACCCCATGTTAATGTAATAGTAGAAAACACAACATCTAGTGCTATGTATTCCTTCATGGATGGGTTCTCAGGGTAAAATCAGATAATGATGGCAATTATGGATAAGATCAAGAAAACTTTCATCATGGAATGAGGGACATATTGCTACAAGGTTATGTCTTTCAGGTTAAAGAATGCAGGTGCAACTTATCAAAGGGTAGCCATCGCTCTTTTCCATGGCATGATGCACAAGGAGGTTGAGGTGTATGTGGATGATATGATGGTCAAGTCAGAAATAAGAGAGGGACACTTTGGAGCTTTGGATAAGTTCTTATTTGAATTGAGAAGTGCAATCTGAGGCTCAACCTGAAGAAATGCATTTTTAGGGTTATTTCAGGAAAACTAGTGGGGCATATAATTAGTAGTAGATGAATCAAAGTACATCAAGATAAAGTGAAAGCTATTTAGGAAATGCCAACACTGAAGATAGAGAAAGAAGTGAGAGGATTCATTGGTAGGTTATAATATATTAGTAGATTTATTACAAAGCTTACTAATATTTATGACCCAATCTTTAAAATCCTGAGGAAAGACCAGCCTGTGAAGTGGAATAATGATTGTGAAAAGGTCTTTGACAAGATTAAAGAATATCTCGCAAATTCGCCTGTACTAAAGCCACCAAGGCAAGGGAAGCTGTTGATCCTGTAACTGGCCTTAGAGGAGAATGCAATAGGGGTAATGCTAGCATAAGGACCAAAAAGGATAGAGCATGCAATGTATTATCTCAACAAGAAGTTCATGTCGTATGAGGAAAAGTACAACTTGGTAGAGAAGACATGTTTAATCATTATTTGGGCAACAAGAAAATTGAGGCATTACTTTTAGTCCTATAGGGTTCAAGCTATTTTAAAGATAGATCCCTTGAGGTACTTATTCCAAGCACCCACTTTGACTGAAAGAATGTCTCGATGGCTAGTACTCCTGACTGAATTTGATATAAAATACATCACCACAAAGGTCATTAAAGGGAGGGTAGTAGCAGAATTCCTAGCTTAGAATGCAATAAAAGGTGATGAATAGTGGAATTTAGAGTTTCTAAATGAGAACTTGGCAGTCATAGAGCATCGGGAGTGGAAGCTTTACTTTGATGGGGCTATAAACAATAGATGAGCTAGATTAGGAGTAATTCTTATTATGCCAGAAGGAGAGACTATACCAATGGCAAAGAAATTTGACTTCAAAGTAACAGATAATATGGTTAAGTATAAGGCATGCATCTACAAAATTAAAGCAACTCTAGTCACTGGGGCAAATGAATTTCTAATTAATGGAGATTCAATGTTAATAGTTAGCCAAGCTAATGAGGAATGGGAAGTGAAAGAGGAAAAGTTGAAACCATATAGTTGCTATTTGAAAGCTTTAATAAAGAACTTCAATAAATATGTCCATTTGTTAAAAGACAACAATCAAAAGGTAGATGCATTGACAACACTCTCTTTGATGTGGGATAGTGTGACAAGATCAACTATGAAGTCTTTAGTATTTATGAAATCAAGAGCTCCGTGTTATGGAGGAGAGCAGATTATGAGTGTTCAAATAGGGCCTAAAGAGAAGCCATGGTTTTATGATATTCAGAGATTCATCAAAGATGGAAAATATCTGGATGAGGCAACTTTAAAAGAGAGATATGCTCTTCGTGTTCGTGCACGTAACTATGTAAGTCATTACATGTAACTATGCAAGTCATGATGAAGCATTGTACAAGAGAATGCTAAATGGAATGCAGCTTAGATGTCTCAAGAAAGATGAAGTTGAAGAAGTGATGAAAAAGATTCATGTAGGAGTTTGCAGTTCTCATATGAATGGGATAATCCTAGCTAAGAAGATACTCAGGCAAGGGTATTATTGGATGAGTATGAAGAAGGATTATATCTGAATAGTGAGGCGGTGTCATCAATGCCAAATCTATGGAAATTTTAACCATCTTCCTCCTATAATGCTAAATAGTTTATCATCACCTTGGCCCTTCGCAACTTAAGGAATTAACATTATGGGAGAAATAAGGCCGATAGCATCAAATGGGCATAAGTACATAGTTGTTGCAATAGATTACTTCTCTAGATGGGTAGATGCTAAATCCTTCAATGCTATGAAAGAAAAATAGATGGCACGGTTCATCGAGAAAAGTCTTATTTGCAGGTATAGGGTTCCACATCACATTATGACAGATAATGGTGTCCAATTTTAGCCTGAAATAGTGGAATTATTACAGAAGTATGGGATTGAGCATCATAAGTCTGCACCATATCGTCCTTAAGCTAATGGAGCAATAGAAGCAACTAATAAAAATGTCATGAAAATCCTCTCTAAAATGGTCAAGACTTACAAATATTAGTTTGACTTTCTTCCTTTTGCTTCATATGGATATAGGACTATAACTAGAACAACCATAGCCCAAACTCCATTCTTTTTAGTATATGGTTATGAAGCAGTCTTGCTAATAGAAATAAAGATCAAATCCTTAAGAGTAGTTATGGAAGCTAGAACACCTGAGAGTGAATGGGCACAAAAGAGATATGATCACCTTGCATCTGTGGATGAGAAGAGGATGAATGCTTTGTTTCACACTCAAATATATCAGAGGAGGATAACAAGATCATTCAATAAGAAAGTTAAGCCTGGAAAGATAAAAGTTAGGGACATGGTGTTAAAATAGTCTAGGGCAATGGTGTTTGATCCGAGAGGAAAGTTCAGACCAAACTGGGAAGGACTGTATTTAGTCAAATTGGTTATGCTTGAAGGAGCTATGAAGATATCAGATCTGGAAGAGAATGAATTCATGGAGCTTATTAACTTGGATCGCCATAAGAGATACTACTTTTAAGAATAAAATAAAAGTAGTAAAACGAAAATAAAGTCTAATGATTAAAAAACCTGAAAAGGCTAATCAGGTAAAAGTTAAGACATTCCCGCTGTTAAAAAAACTCGTAAAGGGCTAGCAGGCAAAAATTAGCAAATAAAGATAAAATGAGATGGTCCTGCTAGCTAGAAAACCCACAAAAGGGCCAGTCAAGCAAAAATTAGGACAAATAAATGAGAGAAAAATATTCAGCTAGAAAATTTGAAAGGACTAGCTAATAATATGAATTATATCATGTGATGTAATAAATGTACTCATTTTGGCCCTAATTAATGAATCCTCTTGAAATTGAATTTTTGTTTTAGCATTGCATGTTCTATCTTATTTATAATGCATAGGTACTAGAAAGGAGTATAGAACATGAAAGATTAAAATTAGCTCTATGAGACCATTGCCTAGTGATGTTTATGTTTCTTTTTTTTATGACTCATCATGCAAAGCTTGAAATCCTGGTGGCTCTGTAGCTTGATTATCAGAAACAGTAAATAAGCTCAACTCCCCCTATAGCCATATCTATACAAGAAATGAATAAATTAAAATAAAAGCCTGCTAAGTTGAAAACCTAAAAGGGCAGCTTAGGCAAAAGTTAGGGCAAGCCTGCTAAGTTGAAAACCCGAAAGGGTAGCTTAAGCAAAAGTTAACATAAGCTTGCTAAGTTGAAAACTCAAAAGGGCGACTTTATTAAAAAAAAAACCTTTACTCTACTAAAGTCCATCTATCCAAGTCTGAGATTAGTTCAACACAGTGCATACAAATAGTACAAGATTTATAACACAAAAGTACGATATAAACAGTCTGATACAAATAGAAGTCAAAAACTAAGATAGTCCAGATCAGCCATCCTGAGCTCTAAAATTAGGCTATAGGCTCCATCCTCTGGTAGAATCATCATAATGAAAAGTGTTTGGAGTCCTGATGGATGAAGTCCCAACACTGTGAGGGTCAATACTCAAACCTGTAAGCTGTTGCCAAAGCATCTTGTTCTCCCGCCCCAAATTGCTAGAATGGCTCTGTACATATAGAAAATAACATGTCATATGCATTTCATGGATAACATGCGTACACTTTCATTTTTAGTGTATATACTTACCCTTTAACTGTTTGTGACCTGCATAGTAAATAACCTCTAAGGCGAGGCGGGGCCATATAGATACTCTGCATGTCTCCGAGAACTTGTTTTGTAAATTATACTAACATTAGTACCAAATGTATAGATCATGTAGGGAATAAGTCGGAAAGACTCATGTGAGAAGCATCTCTTGGAGAAAAGATAGGAAGTTGAGCATCACTAAAATGCATTCGTTGCTCAACTGGAGTTTGAACAGTAAGAGCCCAGTAGAACATGGACCTATCCGGGAGAGAGATATCACCAAGAGTAATACTTGCAAAAGCACCATCACAACTAGTCCCAACATGTTGAGTATGATGTGCAGGGCTAGGTCTGGGCTCAGATCTCTCTATATCAAGAGCAACCTTAACCTCCTGAGCAATCTTAGTCTCTTCCTCCATCACCTCATCAACAGAAGAGCGAATCTCCTCAAACTGTGAAAAGAATAAGTGATTCACATATTCCAAAGGAAGTAGCTGAGACAACAAGAAATTACCTCAGCATCATCAATAGGAATATGCTCTAAGATGCTCTCATGAATGAACTGCTGATAATGTCAGATCACTCAAGAAAATCCAAGGCAGCATATCCATGTAGTGCCTCTATCATCCCTGAACCTATCAGATGATAATTGTGCAATATAGAAGAAGGGACATCAGATGGAATATGACATTGGGAAGGCCTAAAATACCAACTATATACTCGCTCTCCTAAATACCACATCCGATAGCCATATCCAGGGAGTAGAACCCTCATAGACTCAAGCCATACTCCATTACCCATAAAGTCATATCTTTAGACATTATCAACTCCCACTAACTAATCAAAATTAATCTATCAAATAATGATTATTAATTTTTAATTTCATTAAATGATGAAGTACTAATGAATTTACTTTTTACCAGGTACCATTCGATAGTGTTCTTTTGATCATGATAGGTTTGAAGAGTATTCCCGGCGCTAGCTAAATAAGAAGAGCCCCATCTCTGCATTAAAGGAAGACTCATGTTAGAACTAATAGCATTAAATCCCTTAATCAACCCAATTTATATACTCTAGATCTAAAAGAAAAAATAAATCAGCAAATCATATAGAAAGCAAGGATAGTGACAAATAAAGAAAAGATGGCGTACATGTAAGACATGCCAAAAGCCGCACATCACAATAACACAATTGTAGATAGTATCTAGTCTTTAATAAAGGTAGTCTAATGCGGCAAATCCCCAGTCAAGGGTAGCAACCTGACCTAAGTCACGAGGAAGGCCAAGTAAAACAATGTTGACATCATGATTAGTCTCGTAGAAAAGGGTTGTGCCTATCATGATCAGTAGAAAACATCTCGCCTTCTAAGAAATATGATGAGGAGTTGCAGGAGGAAGATTTCTGAAAATATGAAAGAAGAACATTCTTCCTTAATGGAATAAACCCGATCAAGCCATGCACGTACCAACTCCGTGCATCCTCAGTTAGACTGTAATAGTTAATGATGAAAGGAACAGGACTACCCCCAAAGGCAATCCTAGTAATGGTGGAAAAGCTCATAGGAGAAATAATCAGCTCACCTACATAGGTGTGGAAAGTATGGGTAGTATCCATCCACCGCTCAATCACAGTAAATAAAGAATAGTGATCAGACTTGCCTCGAGCTGATAGAACCGCAATAATGAAACAAATAAACTAAAAAGATGAAATATTACCTCATTACCCATATCTCTGCACCTGTGGAGGTGTAAATCAGTCGATGGAAGGATGGTTGAGCCCTCTTGAAGTCTGAGATCATTTCGAGGAAAATAGAGGGGCTGAATGACTAGGTTTGCTAGGATTCCAACTCCCCTATGCAGTCTCTATCGTGGGTCCTTCATAGGATTTGACATTTTGTAAATCAGACATTAGATGATTAAGAAATCAAAAGAAAAAGAATCAATGTAAAGGAAGAATGGAAAAGGAATGAAAATGAAGAAAGAGTAAGAAATGAAGGTGACATCCAAAAAGGGAAGGAATTTATAAAGTAAAAAATATCTACTTTGGTTCACTATCTTTACTTACAGTTGGATCCAAGTTCTTTTGTTGCAATTTGGTCCATACCTGCATTTTGATTATGAATTTATTCCTAGTTAAATCATGACATATTCATCAGATTAATAATTCATAAAATTATTAATGTGCATAATCAGTTTGTAATTTTGAATTCTTTGTCAAGTACAAAATACAGAACAAAATTACAAAATTCAATTTTGCATTTTACATGCATCACCTCAAATCAAAGGATTTTAAACTCATATGCTGCAAACTAGCTATGATAAAAATGTTACATCCTTATGTTATGTACTGCATAATAGTTATAACCTTCACTATGTTATATGCTGCATAGCAGTTGTAACATAAGTTGCCAAATTCATAATTTGCTAGATGCTACGTGAGATCTATAACATATTTGAAAGTTGCACTTTTGCTAGTAGCTACACTGTAGTTACAACATTTTTTTGAAAAATCATCGTTAGACATTGTAGACACCCGATTTCAGGATGATGTGTTATGGATGCAGCAAAGAACTCCAGTGATGAAAATATCTTTGATACTTAATCTTTAAAATTCAAAGGGTTTAAATGCAACTTTTAAAGAAAGGATTTAATGTTTTTAGGGACTAAATTGCAAGGTTTTTTAGGACCTAATTGCAAAATTTAAATTCTTCTAGGGGTCTTTTTATAATTAAATGAAAAAAAGAGAATATATGTCGGAATTATGTAATTCCGATCAGAATTACACCAATTTCGATCGGGATTGTGTAATTCCGATTACAATTACACACTCCTGGTCGGAATTAAATTCTTCCTTCTCTGCTTTCCTATTTTTAATTCAGTTTTAATTGGTTTAAAATTCCTAATTAACTCAATCTTGACTAGTTTAAAATTCTTAAATATAATTTTAAGTACTAATTTTATACTTTACGAATTAGAATTACATAAGGATTCAGGTTAGGCTTCCTAGTTCCACTATATAAAGAGAGAATAGCAGTAAAAGAAGGAGAGGGTGAAGAGGAAAAAAGGAGGAGGAAAAAAGAACAGAGAGGTGGGAGAAGAAGAAAGAAAAAGAGAAACGCATTTTGAAAAAGGTTTTTTTAATTATTTTTTTCTTTTTTTGAGTTATTTTCTACAAAAATTCCTTTTGACTCATCAATTAATTCAAGACCCTTGCAGAATTTTTAAAGAAGAAGATTCAAAAACTTATCAAGAATGGTGAATTAAAAATATGGGGAGTACCCCAAATCACTCATAAGCATTATCATCATCTTCTTATTATTTATTTATTTATTTATTTATTATTAATTATTTTTATTCCTTTGAGTTATTATTATATTTTATTCATTAATCATAATTTTTTTATGGTAATTATGGAGGAAAACGTATGACGATCATATTTGGAAGGATGAATTCATGAGAAATCCATGGAAAACCATGGATAAAACCTTGTAGAGATATAGTTTATAGAGTTTATTTTTATTTATTTATTGCTTTATTTTATTCATTTTTATTGGGTGTATTTATAATTTTTTTATTATTTATTGTAATAGCCCCAATAGTGAGAGTAATAAAATCACATGTGTGGTTGCATGTTTATTTTGATTAAATTGATTAGTAAAATTAGGTTTCAATTACGTATTTATTTAAAATCAATAGAGGAAGTAGATTAATTTAGGTTGCTTGATAATAAAATTAGGGTTTTAGCAAGGATTAATTTAATTATTTGTTTGATTTTATTTAATTAATTTTTTATGATTTATTTGTTTTGGGGCTTATTTATTATTTTTATGTGTTTGAGGCCTTAAGCCCATTTTAGGCTTTGATTTATTTATTTAAGTTTAGGTAATTCTTTTAGCTCATCTCACTTAATAATTAATTAGGTTTAATTAATTTAACTATTTTTAGGTCCATAATTAATCAAATTTTAGATTAGAAATATCCTTAGGCCCATTTAGTTAATTAGACATAGGCCCACCTAATGTAGTTTAATTAATTAGACTTAGCCCACTTAATTTAAGCCTTTTTCATAATTTATAGATTTAAGATCACTTTAGAATTAAAATATGTAGAATTAGGCCCACTAATTTAAATATTCCATAATTTGTAGATTTAGCTCATTTATTTAAAATCCATGTAGATTAGACTAACTTAAGGATTATGTGATTTATTGAATGCATTATTTACTTGTATATTTCATGACTAGTTTGCCTTGGAGTTGATTGTTTTAGGGTTTGTATGAAATTGCATGTAAATAGAGAATAAGATAATAATTCATAAAGTAATTCTAAATGATCACAAGACTGAAATAAGTTGGTATTCTGTATCCAGAATCTCCTGGTTATGGTGCTAGCTTTCTTTTAGAGAATCGAGTACCACCTTTTCGATTTGTCACATTTATTACCCTGGGTGGCGAGTCCTCATCTCCACACCATGTCTTTATGACAATGGTCAATGTGTTCTCTAGAGCCCTGAGCTGAAACAGTGTCGCAGTTGCTAAAATCTTGGACGTGTACTAAACCCCGCCGTCTATAGACGTCCCATAGGGAATATAAAGAAACTCATTTTTGCTAGACGTCCCATAGGAAATATAGAAAGCTTCATTGCATACATCGTTACATGTCCCACAGGGAATATAACGAAACTCATTTTCACTAGACGTCCCATAGGAAATATAGTGTACATCATTAGACGTCCTACATGAAATATAGTGTATATTGTTAGACGTCCCATAGGGAATATAACAAAATTTCATTATCACTAAATGTCTTGAAGGGAATATAGTGCAATTCGCTAAACACTACGTAATAGTTATGCTATTGTTCTTAGACGTTCCGTAGGAACTATAACACTTCTTCATACTTGCAAATCGCTAAACGTCCCTCACGGAATAGAGCAAAATTCATTTGCATAAAGTTCACTAGATGTTCCACAGGGAATATAGTGAAGTTTGTTAAACATTACATTTGCTTAAAATTGCATAAAAATTTAAGCATTAGTCTATCAATTAGGTATCCTGATTCTTTCCTTCAAAATTGTGTGCTTTTATTACTTTACTGTAATTTATCAAGCAAACAGTGATAAAAGGGGGCAACTGTAAGCGCCCAATTTCACGATGCAATTATGCATAGTGCGATAAAAGCCCCTATGGTGAAAAATTAATCCAAAAATTGATCTTTAGTGTTGAAATTTAAGATTTCAAGGATTAAATTATAGTGTGTTTGGACCTAATTACAAAATCTTGATTTTAAAAATGTTTTTTAATTTTTTTTTAATTTTTCGAGACTGCTGAGCAAATTGCCATCGGCATTTAGCTAATGCTGACCGACATTTGCCTAATGTCGATTAGCATTTGCCTAATGTCGATCAACATTATGAGACATTTGCATTTTTTTTAGTATTTTTCATTATTTTTTCAGTATTTTCCTATTTTTTGATTGGTTAAAAATTGGTTTAAATTATTTTCTTAAAAGATAATTGTGGTTTACGTGTTCAAAATGCGTAAATCACTTCCAAAAATAAAAAATATGCATCTGTTCCTAGAATTCAAGAAAATTAGCTTTGTGACTCTATTAATAAAAGGCAGAGACTGTGTGAGTGAAGGGGGACTAGCTCTTAATGGTGGAAAAAACCCTAGAGAGAAAAATCATAGAGAAAAGCCAAAAAGAGAAAAACCTAGTTTTCTTCACTACATGGAAAAGAAAAAAAACAAAAATCATGCTCTTTTTTTTTTCTATAGTCCAAAGATCAATCAACGTAAAGTTAATTCTAAAAATGGTGAAATTCCATTCTGAGGGGAATCAAACAGCATTTGCATGTTCAAATAGGGTTCAATAAAATTGCATGTAATTAGAGAATGAAGTAATAATTTATGAAGTAATTCTAAATGAACACGAGATTAAAAGAAGTTAGTATTCTATTTCCAGAATCTCTTGGTTGTGGTTCTAACTTTCTTTTAGAGAATTAAGTACTACCAATTGAATTGTCCCAGTTATTACCCTGGGTGGTGACTCGTCATCTCTATGCTATGACTTTGTGGCATAGTAGTGTGTTTTTTAAGGCCCTAAGACTAAACAGTATCGCAATTGCTAAAATCTTAAACGCACACTAAATCCCGTCGTCTATAGTGTTAAAACTCATTAAGCCAATCATGACTGACCTACGGGGTCAGTTCAAGCCAAATTGGGAACGTCCATATCTAGTGAAGAAGTTATTTTCCAAAGCTGCCACTATTTTGTCAGACATAGAAAGAAATGAATTCAGAGAGCCCATCAACTTGGATAAGCTTAAAAAGTACTTTTTGTAGAGTCTCGCTAGGGAGAAAACCTCAAAAAGAGGCTCTCTAGGCAAAAATTAAAGACCAAAGGTGAAAAATAAAAATAAAGTCCTACTGGATTAAAAACCTTGAAAAAGGCGATCCAGGAAAAAATTAAAGACGTGTAAAAAATGAGAGAGAGAAAAATGGTTAGTTGGAAAACTTACAAGGGAAAGCCAACTAACGACATGAGATATGACATAAAAAAAATGTATATGCATATTATGCTTAAATTAAATAAAATAGATTGCCTTAGTTACTATTAAATGTTATGTTAAGTGTTTATTACAAACTGTCTAACTAAAAAGGAAATTCTACCTAATAAAAGGGAAATGATGACTTAATTCATAAACTAATTTTGCTTCATTTTCTTTTGTTGAATACCCTGAGCACTCAACATTTGTAACTCTTTTATTCTTTTGTTTCTAATGAACTCATCTTTTTTTGTCTATTGCAATTGAATTTATGTCTTGTACTGATAATTAGTGGACTAATCCCTGTTATAGTCAATGTGCCTATGAATGATTCTGCGAGGCCAGGTAGCAACTAAATTATTTAGGAAGTTTTGAGAGAGAGGTCCTAGTTCAAACTCATGCACTAATCTCACGATCAACTATTTATGTCCATATTATTGGCAAAGACAAGAAGGATTGTATAAAGTAGCAAAGTGGAGTCCGGTAATGGGAACACAATGGTTACGTACCATAATCTCTACCATGGGCATATCGACTGGATTAGAGTATCGGGAAATGTCAACAACCAACTTTGAACATCTCTTAGTATGGGATGCATTCTTCTAGTTCAACAATGCTTGGCTTTATAGTGTGCAATGTCTTAGAGAGGTTTAAGTAATCCTAATTTCTCATGAAACCACATCCCTAAAAGTGATGAGTAAGTAAAAATGCCAGAAAATCTAAAGACGAGAAGAAGAAATTTACCTCCAACAGGAGTGGATGTCTAGTGAATCATTTGGTTGCTATGAAGTTGTCTAATCCAATGATAATTTCTACTAAGATGAGAGGGAAAGGATTGAGCCTAGCTTCCATTTGATATAAAATGTAGAGGATTTTTGAATCACAATTTCCAGAAAGGGAAATGAGTAGGAATTAAGTACATAGGCAAAGAGCAAGCATCTATGGCTAGTAGATCTCCTTTTTATTTATGGTTCCAATAAGCTCAAGGAAAGGCCCTACCAGTACTTTATTACCAAAGATGTGACAAAACGAAAAATGGGGTGAATGATTAAATAACCTAACCATTTAATATTGAATGAAGTGAAAGTCTGGGGTTCTAACCTGAAGGAGTGCAATATGATAAGTGGAATCCACGTGATAGCCTAGAATAACTTTAAATTCCTTTAGCATGGGGCATAGTTCTGGTATGTTGAATTGGAATACATGTTTATGAGGATCCTAAAATTGAGTTACAGCATGGAGGAAAAGGAAATTAATTCTCTTAGTATATAGATATCATAAGTGAAATGGCTCCAATTTTGCCCATAATTCCCCATATAAGATTTTCAAGATTGGTTGTAGTTGTTTCAAGCTTATTTTGGTCATTTTGGGAGGTAGGATACTGTTTAAAGAGAAAGAATTGAGAAGAATGGTGAAAGTATTGAATTGGGAATTTTACAAAAGAGTTAGGGATTTAAATAGCTCTAGATTACTGGTACAGAGGCGGTCACCTCTACAATCAGGTAACGCCTCTTCGTGTTGAGGCAATTCCCTATTGCTACTTCATAAAGAGGCAATGCCCCAATGTTGAGGCAAAAAAATCTCCAACAGTAGGGACAAGAATATATTATTATACTAACACTGAGTGATTGACTTAAAAATGTAAAGTAATTATTAAGAAGTAAAACATTTATAATAAAAAATGTTTTTAGTTGATTTAAGTTCAGTTGAACACTCAGTCAAAACAAAATGTAAAACTTCTAAAACAAAGATCAATCTAAAATGTTACAACAACATATAAATAATAATTCAAGATGAAAAATTGATCCTATGCTAACGCCTGTATGAGGTATTCCTTTACTCATCATTTTCAGGCTCATCATCTGCCTTCCCAACAGGATTATCACAAGATCATCTCTATGATCATCTCCCTCATTCGTGGGATCATCAGCATGATCGTCCTCTTCTTTATCGTTGCCCTTTTCATCATCTTCATCGTCATTATCAACTTGAAGGGTAGCCAATTAGCACGGTAGAGCAGTGATCTTGGCCTGACTAGCCTCATCTTGATCCTATTAAAGTACAATGAGAGGTAAGACATCATGAAAGCATGCGTACATGCACGAATAGGAAATGATTTATACCTTCCATTGTTGTGTCATGCTCATCAAGAAGATGGGCCTCAATCACCATATACATGTACTTTTATTTGGTCTCGAGGTATTTGCACAATTAATGACTTATTAGGACTGACCCTATATTAAGTCAAATTTGAGCATAAAATTTCAAAAAGGAAGAAAACTTACATGTATAAAGGCCTTTGGAATGAACATTGGCTCCAAGGTCTCATCCAATGTTAAGAATTAATGAGATAGCTCACCTGAAGGAAACCAACACCGAGTCAGTAGGTCTTGAGGGGTAGCTAGCCTACTAACCATCATCTGAGACATAGAGCTAGAGAGCTCTCTAGTAGAAAGCGCATCGAAGGAGGTACCCTCACCACTAGGCATGATACATGGGTGCTGAGAATCTCTCTCTTATGTAGTAGGTATGGGACGAGTAGCTGGTGCCCTGACTAGTGCCTAAGGAGGAGACTAAGTCAAGAAAATGATATTCATAGATATGAATGTGAAAATATATGCTTAATAAAATGACATGCTTACTTGAGATGTAAATGCAGGTAGAGGCACCCTTTACAGGAGCTAGGTCCATGCAAAATCTATATATAAGGACTTCCTCCTCTTGTAGTAATCCTTCATATCTTCCCCTTCCAAAGCTTAGTAAAGCTTATCTCCCTCTAATAGGTGTGCATGGAAATGGATCAAGGAGGAGAAAGGGGTGGTCATCTCACCCGAGTACCTCGACACGAATTATGTATCCTCTCATCAAGGTACCAAACTTTGTAGTTAGTTCCTATGAGCAAGACCCTTCTCCTAAATAGCAAAATTGAGCAAATTATAGCCTAGGACCATCTAGCTTGAGGACCCTACAAATTTTGGCACAATTATGAAAATAAGCTGGTAAGTGAATGAATTGGATTAACAAATGTGTTATGGATTATAATTATGTTTGCAGGTACCTACCTCATTATAAGTCAAGGTGTTCAGCTGCTCAAGGGGGATGCGCACATGAATGACAGGCCACCTCTAAGCACGATTAGGGCCCTATCTCTATATGGTAGGGAAAGGATTGTCATGAATATGGGATATCCTGACAATTAACTCCAGCTTTAGTGCCCAATCCTGCAAAAGAGAGTAGGATGGTTAATAAATCCTAATCATGGTATTTGAGATGAACCTAACGAAATAAAGGAAAAGGGAAAAATACCAGAATAGCATGCTATAAACTATAAAGTCATCTGGCTCCATGTACCAACTCATCTATACTTTTATATAGGTAGGTTAAAGCACAACTGCCCCAATTATACGAAGCCATAAAGTCTAGATCCCTCAAAGGCATAAAGAAAATCATATTTATGGAATTGGCAATGTTCATAAATAGAGTGGTGCCAAGCAGCCATGAATTCCCTCACTACTTAATCAATCTAGCAAGGTGTGGTAGTTGCCTCAACTCTAGCAGGGTATAGTAGCTCCTAATGTAGCTTAATTGTGTGCATCCCTTTCATATCTAGGATCATGCTAAGCATACGCTCAATGTAAGCGAGATGGTTTGCAGATAGTCAATGGAGAATTGCATCAAGAGGAATGGAATCTCCTGTACAAGCGATGTAGGTGAAAGCAACAAAAGAGACTGACTCCAAAGTGAACTCACTAAAGGGGAGATGGAATGTGTGAGTATTGTCGGACCATCTCTCCATTAGAGCATGAAAATGCTGATAGTCTGTACATCCTTGCTACACTGGAAGTGCAAGGATAAAATATAAAAATCAAGTGTCCTAGATATAAGTCATAACCTTGTCTGTAAGCTCATCATACTAAGCTCGTGGCCCAATGAAATTCCCAGTACCTTTGAGAATACGAGCATCAAACTATAAGATAAATAGCAAGTTGAATTATCAGTTTATTCAAATAAAATATAAAAATTTTTGTAGAATGCTATCGACACATAAAGATGATTACCCTATCAAAGAGATGACGTCTCTTCATGTAAAGCCAATTACATCCCCAGTAGATCACCTCAACATGATGAGGCGATTACCTCTTAAAAAGGGCAATCACCCTAATGAAGAGGTGATTACCCTATCAAAGAGGCAACACATCTTCATGTCGATGATTTGACACACATTTTTAATTTTCGTCAATTTTCTTATTTAAATCAAATAAATTTTTATTTCTGATGATAAATACATGTTTTCTAACAATAACTCAATATTGTTGTATGTTATTTATAGGAAAAATCAAATAAATTGCACACTAAACTCTTTAATAGCTAACCCACAAATATGATATCGCACGTCCGCTAAAAAGGGGATCTCATCTCTAATAGAGGGGCCAAAGTGTTGTAGAGGATGTACTAAAGGTGGTATTGGGTCACACTTTAGGAGATCTGGGGTCCATGCAACGTCCATGGTAGAAAAGTTTGAAAAGAAAGTGTGAGAACCATAACAAAAAAGAGAGAAGAGAGAATGGTGAAAGGATAAAAAAATGGATAAGTTTTCTTTATATAAGAACAAAAGAAAAAAGCAGGTTTTTAAAAGGATGGGCCCTTGGGAGAATGGAACTTTGAGAAAATGGGCTTTTGAAAAAACTTGCCCTTGGAGAAGTGGGAGCAAAAAAGGAGAAGAAGGTCCTTATTAGAAAAGAGTGGCTTTCTGAGAATTTTTTTTAAAAGAACTTAAAAAAATTATAAATTAGGAGAATTTTATTTATTATTATTCATTTCTTGGGTGCATCTCGAGGTTAATTATGTTAAAGATAAAGGTTATCTTGTCAAAGTATTAATGAGTGACTGATCGGGTTTGAATTCTCGAGGATCACGGTCACATTTCAAATGAAAGAATTCATTTCTTGGTTTAATCAGCCTATAGCAAGGGGCAAACTGTAGACACTCGATTTGATCAGCTTGTAGTTAGGGGCGAGTTATGGATTTTCTCTTTTTGAAGTGTTAGAATTGAGGGACTATCTCTCAGGATTATGAACCTAAGGATGACAACATGAGTTTCCTATTTATGATGAGTGGTGTATCGGTATTGATAGAGTTTTCAAGGATCATGTTTCAAATGAGCAAGCAATTGAGCTTGATGGACTTCCTAAGGATCACATTTTAGATAAGAAGCAATAGGGTTTAATAGAGTTCTCGAGGATCACGTTTCGATGAATGAGCAATCAGGCTTGATAGAGTTCTTGAGGATCACTTTTCAGGTGAGTGAGCAATTGGGATTGATAGAGTTCCTAAGGATCATGTTTCAGATGAGTAAGCAAGCGAGCTTGATATAGTTCCCAAGGATCATTTTAGATGAGTGAGCAATCGGGCTTGATGGAGTTCTCGAGGATCACATTTTATATGTATTAATAAGTGGCTTCTCAATTCAAAGAAATTAGAATTCATGAGTCAACTATTAATGGGTGGCTGATCAGGATGAACTCTCAAGGATCACAACCATGTTTCAAGTTGAAGAATTCACCTCTCGAGTGAACCTCAAAGGTTAGGTACATCCTTTATTGATTTTTGCTTGTGTTGTGTGTAGACGATGAGGTTTAGTGCACGTCTAAGATTTTATCAACCACGACACTGTTTGAGCTCAAGGTTTTAAAGAACACACTACTATATCACAAAGACATAGTATGGACATTAGGAGTCACCACCCAGGGTAATAACTGGGACAACTGATGAGTGGTGGTAACTCAAATCTCTAAAAGAAAGTTAGCACCACAACCAAAAGATTATGGATATGGAATACCAACTTCTTTTAATTTTGTGTTCATTTAGAATTAGTTTATTAATTACTAAATTATTTTTTAATTACATACAATTTCATATAAACCCTAATTTAGCATCCATCTAACTCAAGGCAACTAGTCATGAATTAGTACATAAAAATGCATTCATATAGCACAATGTCCCTAAATCAGTCTAATATACATTGATTTTAATTAAGTTAGTTAAATCTACATGTTTTTTACAAAGTGAAATGGAAAACTAAAGATAGGCCTACAATTAAATTAATAAGCCAATGTCTACTTATTTCAATTCTAAAAATAATGGGCCTAAATCTTCTAATTTTAAGAAAAAAATCAAAATAAATTAGTGGGCTTAATTCTACTTAATTTTAAATTAAGTGATCTGATTCTAAATCTATTTATTTTAAAAAGAAAATTCTTTAATCGGTTGAGTTAAGTCTAAATTATTTTAATTAAACTAAAAATGGACCTAAGACTAAATTAACCTAATGGGCCTAAATTAATTTTAAAGTTAATTTAACCTATAAACCAATTTAAAAGGCCTATTAATTAAATGGGTTAGAACCTAACGTGAGCTTGGAGTCCAAAGCAAACAAAAAAAACCAACAAAATAAATAATCAAATAAAACATCCACACGTGATTTCTAAACTCTAAATTAATTAAATGCAAGCCTAATTGATCTACCGCCTCATTAATTTTAGTTAAAGTTTACCAAATGAATCATAATTTACTAATCATTTTTAAAGTGCAGAAAATTAAAGAGTTTCACTATTTTCAACTATTGGGGCTATTACAACCTATGTATAAAATAAAGAAAATCAATTAATGCAACCCTTTTGAATGGCCAAATGGGCCAAACTTTGGCCTTCTTTTTTTAAATTTTCTTTTCTCTTTCTTTTTGAAAATTTATTCATTTCTTTTTTTTTAATTTTCTTTTCTCTTTTTTTGAAAATTTATTGAAGTCTTTTTTTTTAATTTTATTTTTTTATAATTTTTTTAAAAAAGATGTAAATAAATAAAATTTAAAAATAATTGACCATTTAGTTCAAAACCAATAAATCTAATTTCATAGTAAATTTTCATAATCGGGTCTTCTGTCGCATCCAAACTCTAATTATCCTAAAATTGGGTGCTTACAATTGCTCCCCTTTGTCGTGATTTACTTGACAAATTGTGGCAAAGCTAATAAGCACACAATTTCAAAGGAAAGATTTAGGATACTTACATGTCTATCGTGACTATGCATGACATTAAACAGTGTTGAATGTAATTTAAGGAGCACTAGAATTCCTATGGAATTTCTAGTTGTGAAGCTATCACTGTGTTCAGTGAATAACGATCGACCTAATGTTTAGTGAATTTTGAAAACATACTATAGTTCCAATGGAACATATAGTGGTGATGTTATCATTGTGTTTAGTGAATAACAGTTAACACTGTGTTCAGTGTATTTTGAAAACAGGCTATAGTTCTAGTCAAACATATAGTGGTGATGTTATTACTTTGTTTAGTGAATAGCAGTTAACACTATGTTTAGTGCATTTTTAAAAAAGGGTATAGTTCTGGTGGTACATATAAACGGTGATGCTATCATTATGTTCAGCGAATAGTAGTTGACATTGTATTTAGTGCATTTTGAAAATAGGCTATAGTTTTGGTGGAACATATAGTGTTGATGCTATCACTATGTTCAGTGAATAGTGATTGACACTGCGTTCAATGTATTTTGAAAATAGGCTATAGTTTAGGTGGAACATATAGCGGTGATGTTATCATGGTGTTCAGTGAATAATAGTTGACACTACATTCAGTCTATTCCAGCCTCTTAAGGTTTTCCAAGATGAAGCTTTTTAATAGCATTGCCCTTTTTCTTTCAAATGCCTCACATGTGAATACTCTAACTATTTTCCTACACTTTCGCAACACTAATTTTTAATATTAGTAGCGTAGCATTTGTACAATCTTGTTTAGTCCTAAAGACTTTTATTATCCAAAACATGTATTTCACAACAGATGTATGCAAGTGTATGCATGCTATGTATGATATGCATGATCCTAATAGGTCTTTTGTTTGGAGTAGAGCTATGTTGTTGATCTTGGAGTATAAGAATAAAGTGCTTCATCAACAACTTATAAGTTTTAGCATTAAATGCTGTGCTATTGGTACTTCTAACGTTAAAGCTTTTGATACAGTTTGTCAAATAGATGTCTAGGCTAGTAAGTAGAGTCCATGACTTAACATTAGAACTTATGATTAACTGATGCACTATTGAATTTTTCTTTTTGCTACTACTTTTGCTGTATGATAACTAATGTATCTTTATGCTTATAGTTTACTCCTTTTTGCCTCGAGATCTTTTATACTGGCTCTTATACTTAAGTATTCCATCTTTGCTCTTTGAATGTGGACTTACTATTCTATAATTTTCCCCTAGAGCTACATTTTCCCCCCAGTTTCATTATGAATTCGTTAACTTTATTATGGTAATCTTTCCACATATATAAGGAATTTAATTTATTCACTGCTCCTATTGACCCTTTGTCTTACTAACCCCATTATTTATAATCTCATGCATTGAAGATGTAGAGGAGTGAGTGAACTGACTGAAAGTGAGTTCTTGATGCTCAACTAGATTTATTCCGATTAGAAGCTGAAACATGTAATCATTAACTTATGAAATAACTGTTTTCTCTTGTTTCGATTACATCTTCAACCTTCTTTTTTATATCACATCTCCATCATCCGTATGGTTATCCCCAATCCATCATCCCTATTATTACTGATTTTGAGGGTTATCCCTTATAACAAGATTTTCTAAACAAGATGAAAAATATATAGCTTTAAATGATTCTTAAGCAGAACATAAGGGGCTTGATGTTGATGCCACAATTGATAATAGTCATAAGATATATGTTGCAACATGAGTTATTGAGCCACTTGAATTCCCAAGGTACAAGGGGACACTAGACTTACAACCAAAATCATAGAGGGCTAACAAAAAGGGAAAACACAACTAAATTAGTGATCTTATAGCTTTAATTTTAGCTTTCATTATGTATTATCTTTTTATTCAGATACTTATACAGTATGATAAAGAAAAATATGTGATATTTGAACAAAAATTTCAAATTCAATCTTATTCATTCAATAAGGAAAAAATGAGTACATTCATTACATTATATGATACAACTCCTTATATCAGTTAGTCCTTTTAGATTTCTCACTAATTATTTCTCTCTCACTTTTGTTTCCTTAATTTTTACCTGATTAGTCCTTCATGTATTTTATCACTTTTATTTCCTCTCCTTTTCTTTTCCTTTTTTTTTAAATTTTCTCTCTTCAGAAGTGTTAGTGATATGCACTAGGTCAATCATGTATGACTATGTTTTGACTTTATCAATTTATTTAATAAAGCGACATTTTTCATTATCATTTTATGTTATAATAATTACTTGAATATTCAATTCTTACTAAGGTCATCAAGTATGTGACTTAATAGTAAAACCCTTAGATTAAATATGAGTTATATTCAAATTATCCCTAGTCATAACTATGTATTATGGCTAGTATGGTGTTGATTGATGATTATGTTTAACTAATAATGAATATGAGATATTAAGTAAACTCATAGGTACTTATTTGAGAAATAAAGTGCTAGATTGACCCATCATGAGAATACTACATAGATAATTGTCATAAGCAATTCTCATTATAGTAATAATGGCTTAGTCCTTTGACCTTGAAATCACCATGGATTTCTACATAACTATTTTGTATTTTGACACAATATTACATTATCGTTAATCAGATGATAAAATAGGTTGTTATTGGGTATTATATGAGTTATGTGAGGAATGTGAGTGATTGAAAAGGAATTTGTCCCCCATTTAATATGAGTAAGATATCTATGGGCCCCTTGATAAGATAGACTAAGGAATATGCATGGCCATGCTAAAGTAAATTGATAAAGAGTTATCATTCTCAGACTACTTGGAATCAAGAAATTATATGATTGAATTCTATAAGAATGACATAATCTATGCCTTAAATTCAATTAAGATATCATGTGACAAAGGGACTAGAATATTCACTGTATATTAGGTTATGTCGAATTATTGATTTCACATAACTTGGGTAGTTATAATGTCTTGCTAGAGGCCATTTATGACTTGTAGGCCTAAATAAAGATTTAAGGCCCACTACCAACGTCATGTCAACCTACAAGGTCACATACTTTGAATAAGCCCAAAATGAATATAGGTTTAACAAGGCCAAATAAGCTCTGTGGAAATAAATATATAAAATATTTATTTAAGGTAAAGGTTATCTTAAATTAATAAAATATTATTTCTAATTTAATTTTAAATAAAAATGAAAATAAGAATAAGTGAGAAATTACTAAGAGGTTATTTGGCAAGTGAAACCCTAATTTAAATGTCTATAAATATGTTATATTCTCTAGGGTTTTATATACTCTAATTATTCTGCCACAAAATTTGTTTTCTCTTTTTTAGAAAATAAAAAATAGAGTTTTTTTTATTCTTGATTTATGAGAAATCAAGAGAAGGTGCTAGCACATAAATATTCATTTTCAAAATCAAGGGTTATTTGTGTAGACACTTATGCAGGAAAAATTCTTTTGGAGATGTCTCATATCCAAACTGGTAAATTAAAAGCTCATGGTAGGGTGTTAACGGAGTGAACCTCCTGTCTTCCTTCCAGATTTCTTACCTCTTCTGCATTTGTGGTAAGAAAATGAAAACCCTAGATTTAATCAATTAATCAAATTACTTAGATCCAAGTTCAAGTTTATTATTCAAATTTTATTTTTCTGCTGCATATGGAATCACAAAACCCAATAAGAAGTTATATCATGTGATATATGAATGTTCTTTAAATTTGCATTTTTGCCCATAATAAATGAATCTAATTGAATTGAAAATGCGATCAATATCACAATGCACAGTACCATTAGGATTTAAATTATATAAGTAAGCATGATTAAAATTCATATCATTGATTAATAAAACAAAAATTTCTAAAGAAACCAAAATGTTATTTAAAGAAAATAACAAGAGAATTATTTTCTATTCTAAATGCTAACGATGCTAAGTCTCATGGTGGCTATCATTCAGGGGGCTGACATAGTGGCTATTTATGCATTTCCTTATCCTTATTGTCTTACACCAAGTTCTCAATGATCTATTCCTTGGAGATCTCATTCCTAGGAACATCCAGACTAGGCATATTAATAGGTTCCTCTACATTGAGGTAAGACCTCCCATGTCTTTCTTTGACAAAACTCTCCTTTAGTAATTTTGCTTTCTTTCTAACTATGCATATTTCTTCCTTATCCAGCAGCTTCTCATCATCAAACTTATTACCCCACCCTATAGGCATAACTTACTCAAAAGGTATATCAAGAGAAGGTGGTTTAAAGTAAAACACCTTATAGTCAAATTGGCTTGAAGACTGTCCTAACAAATCTTTTACTCTTTCTACATCTTTAAGGACATTAGGAGATTTCTCATTGGTTTCGAGGTTTATGTTCTTAAAGGAGTTTAGCACTTATTCCTCACTAACTCTCGAGTTGATCATCATAATGGTTAGGGTTGGAAAATTTCGATAGATTATTTTAGGTGCTTAGGTTTTCAAGGTTTGTGATTTTTCCAAAGTCTATAAGGTTTTGGATTTCATGTTTAAAGTGGGTACAAGTGTTTGTGGAATGGCCAATAACTTAGTGAAATTTACAATAACTGTTTGGATTATATCCTGGGACATTTGGATTTGGCGGTTTGGAAAATGTGAGGGGTATGAGTAAGCCTTTTTGTATTAAGCAATCTAGGACTTTGGACAAAGGTTGGTTAAAATTAGAGAATCTCCTTGGTTGTTGAACAACATGCACTTCCATAACCAGGCTAACGCTTCCTTATTGTGAACCCCCAGTTAGGTAGTTTCTTAACCCAGTAGTTTTAGAGCTCTTCTTTTTCTCACTCTCAATTTTCTCAACTTGCAATCCATCATCATAAAGGTCCATAAATGTTTTAGGATTCGTCATTTGTAACCTTTCAACTAGATTAGGTGACATATTTTGAACTATCATCCTAACTTGATCTTTCTCAACTAGTTTATTTTTCATTAATCCTGCCTTATTCATGAATATGGTTAAAAGGTCTGAAAAAGATTAATTAGGTTTCTGCTTAGTCAATTCCAAATCCCAAGTAGACACTTCCAACTTGGTGTTATAATAATACTATTTTAAGAAAGCAGTACATAATTCTCTCCAACTAGCCTAAACATATTTTTCTAACCCATGATACTAGTTCACAACCATTCCCTCTAAGGATAATACAAACAACTTAATGACTACTACTAATAGGGCTTTAGTGGTGCTTATAGTTATTGTATACTGACTAAGGTGGATCCTTAGATCTCCAGTTCCATCAAACTTCTGCAATTAGGACATTTTAAATTTCTCAGGTAATTTATCTCGTTTCATTTACAACATATCATCAAAATTAACTAAGTATCTTATGCCTTATCCTTTTATTAGTTCCTCCATCTTAGACATTTTCTAAGTCAATGCTTACATCTAGTTGGACTCATGATCTTGGACTAGTTTAAGTGATTCCTTCTTTACTTTCTCTACCATGTAGTTCTCAACATCTTCAAGATTCACTTCAACAACAAGTGGGTTTCTAGCAATAGGTTGACCTCCAGCATTATCAATAGGAGTAAAAGCAATAGGTATAAGTGTAGGAGCATCAGGTAGAGCATTTTCAGCAGGTGGAATTGCTACAGCACCAAGTGCTTATTCAATTATAGGTGGTAGAACAGTAGCAACAAGTGGCATTAATCCAGCTAAGGTTTGTCTTAGTTCATCTTGTATCATGGCTCTCATGTTATCCATCAAAGCTCCTTTAATGTGTTCTAAGGTCCAGTTTCCTCCTTGTTATTATTCCATTCCCGTTTGCTTGGTTGGAGTTGATTCAATTTCTAAGTAAACCAAATTAATAAGACTTTTCTCTAAGCTTCAAAGAATCTCTTTAGCTACTAATCTTAGACTCAGGTAATTTTTAACTAGTTACCACATTTTTGTTCCCAAATACGTGAAAACCTAAATAAATCTAAAATGGTTGTAAAATAAAGTGTTAGTATAATCCATGAAATGCTTATGTGCATATATGCATGATGTACGTGCTATGCAATAAGTAACAAGTCGAGTCAAGTATACAAGTAATAAGTCAAGTGTACATACATCCTTCCAACCTTATTCCTCCCATGCATAAGTTCAATGGTGAGTCTCTTTTCCTAGGATTTTTTATCTCGGCCTTAATATCAATAAGGGATATCAAGAAGCTACGTGCATGCCAAATATCTTAAAGTAGTAAAGCATAGAAACAACATTCCTAGGGGAAATTACTAAGCCATTACATTAGCTCAGTCTAGTGAAAAAGTTAAGGTTCCCTTAGTAAGATATTCTCCTTTAAGATTTGAGTTATAGGCCAAGGTCAAAGGGGCCCAACGTCCTTTACAAACTCGAGAGAAGACTACCCCCCTTTAGGACTTCAGTTACAAACTATAATAAGTTGAGCCCAGTAATCTCTCTTGAACCAAGTTAAGGCTAAGAGTGATGGTTAGCCAATTTACATGTCCATGAAGCTAGTGGAATCATGGAACCATAAACCAATGCCAACGGTTTATAGGGACATGCAAAAATGACTGCAAGAATAAAATAATAATTAATAAAATGATTCTAAATAACATAAGTAGAATCAATATCTTTTATCCCCTAGTGGAGTCGCCACTATAAACGGCAGGGTTTAGCACACGTCCAAGATTTTAGCAACCGCGATACTGTTTGAGCTCAGTAGTCTAGAGAACACACTATTATATAATAAAAATATAGCATGCAAATGAGGAGTCACCACCTAAAATAATAACTAGGATAACTGATGAGTGGTGGTAACTTGATTCTCTAAAAGAAAGTTAACACCACAATTAGGAGATTCTGAATATGGAATACCAACTTCTTTCATTTTTGTGTTCATTTAGAAGTAGTTTATTAATCACTAAATTATTCTCTAATTACTTACAATTTCATATAAACCCTAATTTAGCATCCATCTAACTCCAAGGTAACTAGTCATGAAAGAGTCAATAAAAAATGCATTCATATAGGGCAACGTCCATAAATCAGTTTAATCTACATTGATTTTAATTAAATTAGTAAATCTACATGTTTTTTACCAAGTAAAATGGAAAACTAAAGATGGACCTACAATTAAATTAATAAGCCTATGTCTACGTATTTTAATTATAAATATAGTAGGCCTAAGTCTACTAATTTTAAGAAAAAAATAGAAATAAATTAGTGGGCTTAATTCTACTTAATTTTAAATTAAGTGATGTGATCATAAATCTATTTATTTTAAAAAGAAAATGCATTAATGAGCTTAATTAAGTCTAAATTATTTTAATTAAACTAAAAATGGGCCTAAGTCTAAATTAATCTAATTGATCTAAATTAATTTTAAAGTTAACTTAACCTACAAACCAATTTAAAAGACTTATTAATTAAATGAGTTAGAACCTAACGTGGGCTTAAGGCCCAAAGTAAACAAATACATATATATATATATATATATATATATATATATATATATATATATATATATATATATATATATATATATATATATATATAAACCTAACAAAACAAATAGTCAAACAAAACATTTTATAAACTCTATATTAATTACATGCAACCCTAATTGATATAATGTCTCATTAATTTTAATTAAAGTTTACCAAATAAATCATAATTTACTAATCATTTTTAAAGTGCAGAAAATTAAAACTTTCACTATTTCCCACTATCGAGGCTATTACAACTTACACATAAAATAAAGAAAATCAATTAATGCAACTCAAATAAACTAAATAAATAAAACAAACATAATAATAAAAGATTAAAATAAAACCTAAAATCTAATTAATTATGGGCCTAAAATTTATTTTAATTAACTAAGCCTAAAATTAATAATCTATTAAATTAATTGAGCCTAAAAAATAAATAAGTCTAATTACTAATGAAATGGGCCTAAAAGATTAACTAAGCCTAAAACTAATTTATTTATTTACAAAACAAAAGAAAACAAAACAACTAAAATAAAAATGGGCTCAAATTAATTACAACCTAAAAATTCTAAACAAATAAAATGGATTTAATAATAAAAAATATAATTTAGTTAAAGTGGCCAAAAACAATTAATTAACAAATTAATAAATAAAATAATTAACAAACAACCTTAATTTTATTCACTTAAATCTAATTAAATTTTAATTAAAAACCTTAATTATCTCTTAGCCATTTATTTTAATTAATTACCCAATTGAAACCCTAATTTTACTAAGCAATTAATAAAAATAAAACATATGACACACAAAGGATTTCATTATCCCACTATTGGGACTATTATAATGATCTACTGAAAATAAAAATAAAAATTAATACAACCCAAAAACTAAATGAATAAAAATACAAAATAAAACAACCAACAAAATAATATCAAATAAATAAACAATCCTAAATCTACATTCAAATACAAAAGTTAATTCGTGACATTTCATGGATCTTCATGGGTTTTGTTCTTCACAATGAATTCATGTCACCCAATCCATGATCATAATCACAAAAATAAAATAAATAAGGATTAGTAGTTAAACAAAATTAAAAATTAAAGTTAAAATTAAATTAAATCAAAACAAAATAAAAATAATCAAACAAAATAAAAATAGAAAGGAGTAGAAGAAAATATTATTTAATGGATGTAGCATTGATTCCCTTTAGAAGATATTATCACCGATTGATGAAAGCCTATAGCTTTTGTTGTGTGTCTGTAATTTTAATTTGAATTGAATCTGATTCATGGTTAAGAACTAAAAAAGGTACATGAAAATAAAGAGGAGTAGGCATGCTTTGGCTCACGATAAAAAATCAGAAAAACAAAGAAAAATAATAATCAATTAGGAGCCTCATTTGAAAAAGGAAATATACTTATTTATATAAACAAAAGACCCATGTAACTCTAAATTAGATACATGATAAAATTTTAAAAAAAAAATTATTTTCATTATTTATCAAATAAAACAAACACATTTATCAAATAAAATGAAATAACAACCAAGAAAAATAAGGATAAATAAATTAAAAAATAAAAAACATTTGCGGGACATACTATTTCTAATCGGAAGTTTGGATTCCTTACCGAAAATCTACATTTCCAATCAGAAATATAAATTTTCGATGGAAAACAAATAACCAATCTGGCCACTGACTAGCCAATCAAAGAATTTTATGGCTAAAGTTTAGCACTTTCAATTCTTTTGAATTCTTTTAGGCGAATGGACCAAAGTTTGGCCTTCTTTTTTTTTAATTTTTTTTTGAAAATTTATTCTTTTTTTAATTTTTTTTATTTTCTATAATTTTTTTTCAAAAAAAGATATAAATAAATAAAATTTAAAAATAAATTACAATTTAGTTCAAAACCAATAACTAAGATCCAATAAATCTAATTTCACAATTAATTTTTATCATCGGGTCCTCTGCCGCATTCAAACGCAAATCATCCAAAAATTAGGTGCTTACATTGTGCATGTTATTTTTTAAAAAAAATTGATTGCATGAGTTCAGTTTTTGAAAAAATTAAAGGGACAAACTATAAACACCTACTTCCAGCAGCTCGTAATAGGGGGTGAATGATGGATGCTTGATTTGATCAGCCTGCAATGAAGCCTAGTAATGAGAGCATGCGAATCTTGAATGCAAGAGAAGCCCAAAACCTCATTCAAAATGGACTTAAAGCCCCATTTCTATCCCTATAGAGCCCAAGCCCATTCTAGCCCAAAAGTCCAATTCTGGGTGAGGGCCAATAAGATGACGCCTCAATGATGAGGCACCGCCTTTATGAGATAAGGTGACGCCTCATTAAAGAGGCACTGCCTCTTTACCAGCCACTTGCATCTACATTAAATGCAAAGGTGACAATGGTGGTCTGGTTGGTGGGCCCCATACCTTTATAGGCTTGAATGTTAAGTGAAAATGAGACTTTTTAGGTCAGGAAAGGTAAGGAAAAAAGAGTAATGATAGGGAATGAAAAAGTGAATGTTTTGTTTAAGTTTGGGGTATTAAAAGGGGATATTAGAGAAAGAAAAGGGGGGATTACCAACCATTAGTAACTCTAAAAAAAAAGAAAAAGAGAGAACTTTGAAGAAAGAAGAAGGGGGCAGTTTTAGAGAAAAGAAGGAAAATCAAGCCAAAATGTTCATTCTTCTTAAAGGAGGAAGGAGAAAATCTTGCATTTAAGTGATAGTTTAAACCAAAAGCAACCTCTAAGGGCCAACTATTTTGAAAAGAGCTAATAAAATAGTAATAATTTCATCCTCCTTAAATATTGAGTTATAGATTTGCATAAGCTTCTTGTTTATTTACTTATTTGTTTGTTTATTGGATTTATTATTTGTCTCATGCTATGTTTACAATATGTTCATTTAAACCATTAAGTATATTTACAAGTCTTTAGTTATTTGCATATGATTTTGCCTTAAGATTGAAGTAAATTTTTTGTTGTCTCTATACCTTTCAAGCAGGCGATGCCTCTTTGAAGAGGTGTCATCTCTTAGTGTTGAGGCGATCTTATATCACCTCCATGTATAGAGGTAATGCCTCATCAATGAGGTGCTGCCATAGTGACAGAGTTCTGTGTAACTCTGTCATCATTATTCATGCTCATTTTATATAATTACCCTTCTTTTGTTCATCTCCATGTTATTATGCTTTAATATTTATATTATTATTATTATGTATTATTCAATTTAGTATTTGTATGCTTATTTTCTTGTTTATTTATATCTATCTACTTATATCCATTTGATATATAATTTAATCTCATTATTTCTTTTATAGTATTTATAGTATTGGGAATTAACATTTTGTTTGTTGAAGAAATTTTAAGATGATTTCTATCAACGATCTTTAATTTCCCCAATTTTCTTATGGATTTACTTATGTTGTAACTACTTTATTTCTGGTTTATTTTTTATTTATTTTCTGTTTATTTTACTGTTACTTGTACGAAGTGTTGTAATCCTTAATCACTTCCCCCATTTTATTTGAATGTATTATTTGGTGATTATTTGTGATGAATGTCGAGATGTATAATGCATGAAATTAGACTAATGCACAAACTTGGACATTAACATAGAATTCAATAATTAGTTGGAGGAAATTATAATTTGCATGTTAATAAAGAAATAATTGAATAATTAAAAGTAATAAAATATTAAACACAAACGGAGGCCAACTGTAAGGTTGGATGAGCATTCCAAAAGTCCATACCCAGTTTCTAAACTTGTTCTCTGATGACAGCTTCTAGGAACCTTTATGGAATCTAGTTTCATACAATGTGTCATGGCTTTAATTTGTGTGGCGATTCATTCTCCAATTTAGGCTTTAAGCCTATTTTGTATTTCCTACTAGACCTCAAGCTCACACAGTGTCGTGGCCGTTAAACACTTGGGTGTGTGATAAACTCCACCGCTTATAATAACTCAATCACACATACTAAGTGAGGATAAGATATACTTCTTCATAATGGAATCAGTTATGCTATTAGGAAGTGTGATGAGCACTAACCTTAAGTAGGGTAAAATTTTAAAAATTTCACTTGCATAACCCTTTATCACATGATGAATTCCATTCTTAGGGATACATTTTGCATTTTACACATAGCTAAATGTCAAGAAACATATAAACATATTAACTTAGGAAACTCTAAGTTTAAGAAAACTTACCAACTCATAAGTTTAATGTAGACCATAATAGTTAATCTATAAGTTTTGGATGCTTTAGGTCTAACTCTTAAATCAAATTCTTTAGCCTCCTAAATGTTAGGACTCTAGCTTGAAACACCAAAGCTCCACCAAATCACCTTCTTGCATAGATTAGATTAATTGTAAGTAGCCTCTCTAATGACCCTCATAAAACTTGCACTAATTTAATCTCCTAACAAAAACACTTAGGGTTTATTTTGTGTATATGTTATTTTCTTTTTAGTGTGTGTCTCTAAACTCTCTCTAACCATAGAAACATATCTTAGGTTATATATATTGAAAAAGCAAACCCTATCACATGGTAAGTATATAATTTGTCATGATAAGTATGCAAGTTGTAAAGTGTGTAAAGAATTAATACATCCCATGTATTATGTCTACATATATTCTCTACATATACCAATGTGATATACACTTTATTATACCTATAGTCAAAATTTTACACATAAAAGATAATGTGTGCCTAATATGACAAATTTGTCATGGCCAATATTTTGCACTTAAGAGATAATATGCCAAATTTGCCATGGTCAACATTTTACATATAAAAGATAATAGGAATAAGGTTTGATTTGTCCCTCTTACTTTTTGCAAAAGTTTAATTTGGCCCAAAATGAGCTTTTTCACCATTTTAACCCAACACTTGTAATTATTGGCTAATTTAAACCCTTTCTCTAATAAAATTAAGGGTGTGAAACTCATATGCGTTTAATAATGGGGTAAAAATTAATAAGATGGTTAGATATTTAAATGAAATTCTCAATCATCTATAAACCCTAATTCCTAATTTGAGAAAAAATTCCCAATTTGCTAAACCTTAGTTTTCTTTTCCAATTCTCTTTTCTCAAAGGTTGAAAAATGTCTTCTGCATCTTTATTTACATCCTATCATTCTTATAATTTATCCAATAAGCTTCCTTGGTTCAAGGGAGAAAAATTTGATTATAATGGTCTTGAGAAGAGGTGTGAGTGTCGCCCTAGAAGTTTGAAGGCTCCAATGCGTATTTCATGGACTAGAAGTAATCCTGGAAGAAGGTTTTTCAACTATCCTAAGGTAAGATGTAGTTTCTTTCTTTTACATTTAGTGTTAAGGATAGAAATTTATTTTAGTAATTGAATTAGGAATATTGGAAATTTCAGGGTAAATGTCGATTTTTTAAGTGGAAAGATGAGAAATTTACAAGTTGGTATGTTGAAGTAATTAATAGATTAAGGATGAAGTTGATGAGGCTAGAAAATGAGGTTCTTGATTGTGGACCTTATGGATGTTAAAGGTGCAGAGGAAAAATCATTTTCCTTTAAATTGAGATAGAGAATCTATAAGAGATAATGGCTGCATCAACAAGTGAAGCACAAAATAACAAAAAGAAAATTAGAATGTATTTTATTAGGAGTACCTTTGTTTGTCATTAGCTTTGTAATTGGTTGGAAGGCTTGATTTGCATAAGAATTCTAGGAATTGGTTTGCTATTTAGGAGCAGCTTTATGTTTCTTAAACTTATTTTGGATGGTTGATGGCTTATTAGTAGCATTCAAATGTCATTTTGTATATGAATTTGTAACAATCAATTTTTTTGCAACTGTCCACATTTTGTATGTTCATAGCTTTCAAGAAGTAATGAAATATATAAGTTATGTATAATATGATGTTTATTTTCCCTGTTGTTGAAAATAAATAGTAAATAATAGCAAAATATCAAGCTAAAACTTAAAACAAAGATAAAGTATCAAAATCAAGTTAAAGTAAATAACCATGAAATTATTTTAAGCTTAACATTCAAAGTTTTCATTAACCTATAAAATTAAGCAATAGAGCTATAACACATGATGGTTTAGTTCATGTCTTCTTCAACATCATTGGAGGTAACTATCAACTTAACATGTTTTTGCCTTGAAAAAAAAAATAGCTATGGCATATAAGTACCTAACATGAGTTTGCCATTGACATTCATCTATGGACATTTACATTTCATGTACTAGCCAAAAAGTTTGACAAAAAAATCTATCCCCAAAAAGCAAAAAAGAAAAAGTATCATCTTCTATTTGGCTGAGCTAAATCTGATAAGCAGGTATATGCTTTTGCGGTATTTTTTGTCTATTTGGAGGATTCAATTATTGTGGTTATGAAGAGGTGTTAGTTGTTGCAAGGTTAATATTAACACTAGTTGTAGATGACCCCTATGAGGCTTAAGTGTCCACATATGCTTCATTATTGGAGCTCCTATGCAAATTGCCAATCTGAGATTGTCTCTGAAGCTCCAAATGGCTTCTAGTTACTGCATATGACCCACACCATTGAAGGCCAGGTACCTGAATTCTTCTATAGCTTGGATTCCCTTGTGCAATGTTTATTTGATTTGGTGTAGTAGGTATCAAACATTAGTTTTCCATTGGGATAGGACTCCCAGTAGTTAATACTCATTTTGACATCAAAATAGGCTACATATAGATGAATCAAACACTAAGTTCATCACAAATAAACAAAACACAGCCAACATTTACTCTGGCTTTTAGGATTAGATGCAGACCATTAAATGTATATTTTGTTACCAAACACAACAAATATTCTAATTCATAAAATATATATAGACACTAAACACAAAATATCTCTAAAAACCAATAAACACTAATTCATCATAATATCACCAAGTTTATACTAATTTCAACCAAAAATAAACTCACCTCCATAATGAAATAACTTCATTCCAAAATATTAAAAAATCACAATCAGTACACTTACATTCATAGTAGTTCGACCAGTCACCTCATCAATGAGTATTCCCTACCCTTGAGGATGTTTATTCTACCTCTTAAGATTACTCGAACTGGCTTACCATTGCCTTGGAACTGAGACAATATATTTTTTTTTGTTTTGGCTTCTTAAATAGCTTCTATTTTTTCTTTCTAAAAGAAAAATAAAACATTACAACTTGAAACACATATATACAATATTAATTACACATGTATTGAAGCAATATACCCTTATTGTAGATGTCAAAGCTGCATTGGTTTCCATATAATCTTCTGTAAGGTCCAAAGTTACAACCTCTGAAGTTGCTACATTTGAAGGTGCATGTGATGAGCTTGTAGCTTGTGATGAGCTTCCACCTTGTGAAGCTGTAATATTCTCATTTCGATTCTAATTTGGGCAGCTTTTCTTATTATGTCCCTTTTCTCGGCATTAGCTACATGTCATCTCCACCCCTTTTCTAGACAACTTCCCACTTTTTCTTAGCTCATCAACATCTTTTCTTCTTTTTTGCTTAGGCCTACTAGGCATTTGTTTTATAGTTGGAGGCCCAACTGGAGGCTTGTCACTTTTAGGCCACATATTTTTTCCTTTACATAGAAACATGACAAAGTTATAACTCTTCTTGAATGTCTCCTTATGATACTAAAGACAAACATAATCTTCAACATATTACTCACTATCGTAAATGGCACACATTCTATAAAGGCACGGAATACCATTAAGATCCCATGCTCTATAAGTGCAAGAATGCTTATTAAGATCCACAGTATGTCCATCATTCCCTTTAACAATTTCATACCCATGTTGGCCATTGAACAATAAATGACACTTAAAAACATGATCCATGTTTTTCTCCAATTTTTGAATTGCACTTGGACTGATATTGCTCACCCATTTATTAGCTTCTTTCCTTCTCTTAACAAGTCTCTTCATCATCCTTACTCTGATTGTATCTAACATTATCTAAATATGCATTGTCCTTGCCTCCAAAATGGAACCATTAAAAGCTTCGCACATGTTATTGTCCACACAATTAGCCTTATAAGTAGTCTCCTGATATGCTGTACACCATGCAATTTTAGTCCATTTTAGTACATCATTACCAACTCCTGTTCCCATCTCATCGAACTGCTCTAATTGGTCAATAAAGTATTACTTGTATGAGCTTTTGGCACATCTCCAGAACTGATTTTAAAATTCAAGTCCTTTCCACCTTTTATAAAATATGGAGCATATTGCACACCACCTGTGTTTAGATACGGCAACTCTTATTTGATAGTCTCCTGATATTGTCCACACAATTAGCCTTATAAGTAGTCTCCTGATATGCTGTACACCATGCAATTTTAGTCCATTTTAGTACATCATTACCAACTCCTGTTCCCATCTCATCGAACTGCTCTAATTGGTCAATAAAGTATTACTTGTATGAGCTTTTGGCACATCTCCAGAACTGATTTTAAAATTCAAGTCCTTTCCACCTTTTATAAAATATGGAGCATATTGCACACCACCTGTGTTTAGACACGACAACTCTTATTTGATAGCTTCAATCAGTCCCTAATCATAATAAAAATATATAACTTAAATTAAATCAGCTTGCAATTTGATATACATTAAATACCAAAAAAAAAATTGGAGAGTTAACCTTTTACATGTCGCTTATTAGAGTCAGGCCATCACCATATGAAATGCTAAGATCTTTCTTCAATAATTGCAAAAAAACACCTCCAATTCACTTTGTATTCTATATTAGCAACAGCCCAGGCAATTGGGAACATTTGATTTTTCCCATATTTACCTATAGTTGTTAATAACTCACCTCTACAATTTGTTTTAAGAACACAACCATCAACTCTGATAATTAGCTGACATCCTTCTTTCCACCCTTTTTCAAAGCATAAAAGCATATATAAAGCCTCTAAAATTTATTACTATTTGGCTTTGTATACAAAACTGCAGTGGTTCCAGGACTTGTTTCCTTTAATTCTTTAACATATCTCCAAAGGCTACCGTACTCTTCAACATAATTCCCAAGTAACTTATACATCACCTATTTCTTTACCCTTTTACACATGTCAAAAGGCACATTACACTTCAGTTCCTTACCAATAAGCTTTCTGAAATTAGTTATCTTAATCCTAGGTTCTTCATAAATTTTGTCCTTATAATATTGTAATATCCCGAATTTTTAGATAATTTTAAATTGCATCGAGATATGCAGTGTTAATAATTTTTATAATATTTATGATTATTTTATGAGTGTGCTATTTATGAAAGTCATTTTTTTTATTTATTTTAAGTTATTTTAAGAGCTTTACGTAAAATTTTCCCAAGATTTACATTTTGGGAAATTAAAACCTAAATAATTATTTATTTATTTATGCTAGCTTGTTTTATTGATTTATGCATGTTATCATGCATGATTATATTTTGTGTATTAACATATATATATATATATATATATATATATATATATATATATGTGTGTGTGTGTGTGTGTGTGTGTGTGTGTATGTTTATTAAATTATGGTGTGGGATTTTTCTAAATATAATATTAATATATTTTAATAATAAAATGTTAAAGTTATTATTTATATATATATATATATATATATATATATATAGTTTGTCAAATTTACGTAAAATGCCCTCACCCTCTACCTCTTTTTCCTGACATCCCCTTCCCCTCTCCCCACTACGCAACGCGGCCACCTATTGTCATTGTGCTTCCCAGTGTGCCACCTCCTTCCTCCAGCAGCTCCAGCGCCTGCAGACGTCCCTTCTGGCACCGGTGAGGTGAAATTTGGTGTTTTGGCCGAAAGTTGGCCTCTTCTTCCTCTCTCACGTTCCCGGCCACCAAATCTTATGATTCCGGTGCCATTGAACTCCCTAGACTCCATAGAAGATGATTCCAAGCTTCCTTTTTGCTTAAAACTCGATTTGGTAAGGTTTTTAGCTAGTTTTCAATTTCGGCCTACTAGGATTTTTGATTTTTTTGAGCTTCAATTTGAATGATTCATGCAATCTTCCTTCACAAACATTGATCCTTGTAGCTTAATCTACCTATGTGAATTTTTGTGGAAGTTTTGGGAATTATTTTGATTTTTGTGAATTTTTTATTATTTTATTAATATTTTCTAATTTTCAAAAATTAATTAATTAAATTATGAAATTGTGTTTTATGGTGTTTATAGGTGTTGAAATGCATTTTAAAAATTTATTTGTAATTTTTGTGAACTTTATATAATTATTTGGAATTTATTTAGTTTATGTAATTTTGGGAAAATTAGGTTAAATATGTGTTTTAGTGAAATTAATTGGTCAATTGAATATATTTATTGATATTACTGAATTATATGTTGAGAAAATTAATTTTGAGTAATTATACTATTTTTGGTGAATTTTTTATTAATTTTAGGGAATTTACGAAACTAGGGGTATTTTGATAATTTGGTACTAAATTGGCCAAAAATGTAATTAAATTGGTTTTAATAGTTATTTAAGGTATAAAAATGATTTCTACAAATTATTTAGTATTTTTAACTATATTATATATAAATTGAAAATAATTTACGAAAAATAGTTTTAACTAATTAAAACTATTTTTCGTAAATTATTTTCAATTTATATATAATATACTATTTTCCTAAATAAATGAGTTTTTATCGATTTTTAGTAAGTTTTAGGGTTAATTATGTAATTTGGATTTATAAAATGTATTTATGAATTTTCAATATTTATGAATTTATTGAAAATTACCGATTTTTAATAATATTTTATTAAAATTAGGGTTTTTGTGTACTTATTGGTAAAATAAATATTTTTAGCGTTTGAATATCTAAATTGCTATATTTTGAGTGTTGAAGGGCATTTTTCGTATTTTCTGGAATATTCGTGTGTTTTATATTATTTCATGAATTGTGAACCTCGGTCAGTGAATTGTAGTTTGGAGTCCGACCGAGGCATTGTGTTTTGCGCATATTCAAAGTGTGTTTCTTTGCAGGACCGACTCTACTCTTTGAGCAAAGAGATGTCTGTTTTACAGGGGAAGTTCTGCCGGATTTTTCTATAAAATTCTCGTAAAACATGATGTCCGATCGAATTTCCTATTCTGATTATGTGTCTAAGATTCTAGATCGAGTCTTTAGAATTTCCATTAGATTTATTCTGATTTCCTGTTGTCATTTGTTTGTTTAGTTGTGCTGAGACTGAGACTTAGTGGACCAGGCCTGTCGGACCCGTCTCATGGAGCGCAATAACAGTGAGTTGTTATTTTATATATATGTGTTTTAGGATGCATGTTTTTAGAAATGTATGATTTATTTTAGTAAATTATACATAAATGATTTAATTATTGCTTAGGTTTATTTTTGGTATATTATTGGTATATTTTAAACTATATGCATGTTTTAATAATGAATTATTCTTAAAATGTTTTTTTGGTATATTCATGTTTTATTTCTAGTTTATTTTGTAATTAAATTGAATTTATTTGATGTATATATACTCGAAATATACCTGGTTTATTTTTCGTTTATATTGATATTTTATTTAATATCATGCATCATTTGTTTCAATAATGTATGTTTTATATAAAATGAAGGATATCAATAGAACGTGCTACCTAGTGAGCAGCACTAGGACCGAGTACGTACCGGTACACCGATAGCATTTAGGCTTTATTACTAACCTATTTGTGTCTTATGATCAGATTGAATTATTTGATGTGAGATGTAATTTAGGAGTGTGATTGTTGGAGCTCGGTTGACTAAGTGTCTTGAGGCCAATCACACTGACAGTCAGACTGCTAGAGCTCGGTTGACTTAGTGTCTCGAGGCCAGTCTACTGTCCAAATGGAACAAGTGAATTTATTTGGAATAAGTGAGCCTGTATGGCTAAAGTGTTGTCTAACACTGTTTGAGGTTGCGATTTCCTAAGGTTCTATTTGATCCTTCATATACGGATGTATTTTCTTAGTATTTATATAAAATGATTTTGCTGCATTTATGTGATTTTGCCTGTATATATAGTTATTATATATACTATTGAATGTGTGCATAGTCATTTAGTATGCATGTATATGTATTATAACAATTCACTTAGTGAGGTCTGACTCCCCTCCGTTGACTATTTTTCAGGAGAGTCATCGTCTTCAGACCTCAGTAGCAGACCCATACGCTGGATTTCTTCCACCCCGACTTCACTATATAAACTGCTTACCTAAGCTTTATTTTATAATCTAGACACTACAGTAGTTGTAAACAGTTGTGAGACTTATGTATTACATTATGTTTGTAAGAAATATGTATTTTAAAGATTTGAACTGGGTTTTGTATTAAAGGATTATTTATATATGAGATGAGGATGTTCATTTAGTTTTATTGGTGGATTATTACTTTATCTTATTTATAATTTTGTTTCCGATGCAAAATATGTTATTTATGTTATTATTATTATTGCATGTTTTATTTTATTTTTAAGGCTTGCTATGGGTTCTGGATTCGAAAGAATTCCCATTCCCTAGCGCCGATCATGGCCCTTGTTTTGGGTCGTGACAAATATGCAGCTAAGAATTTGGTGGTCACTCTTTTATTCTTATACACTCTATGACATTTGTGTTGAGGATTATAACATTTAATTCTAAAATCACCCGTCTTGTTCTCAACACTAGCAAATATAGACCATGGGTAGCCTTTTTTGTACAAATAGCCTTAATCCTTATGTTTTCATTTTTTGTGAAATTAACCTCATATCCCTTCATAACTTAATACTGAGCTATAACATCTCTAAATTGTTGAGCTGATTCAAAAACCATCCCTATAATGAAAGCTTGTATTTTCACCCTCCGATCATAAAATGATCCTATCAGGTTGCTTTCTTTTCATTGTTTGACCAGTTTTATCTCCAGAATCAATTTTCAGGCTATAGTTGTCATCAGACTCCAAATATTTTGTATCCATATCCAATTCCTCATGTTCAACAGAATCTTCACCCCCTATTTGGGTGCTAGTTTCACCATAATTGTTAATATTCCTATCAGCACCTGTTTGACCGCCAAATTTAGTAGCATTGTCGCTTTGAACCTCTTCTGCATCTTCTGCTTCAGTATTTTGTTCATGTAGTTGCTCTTCATCTTAAGGCAAGATAGGTTTACTTGTGTTGTAAAACTTCATCAGATTCTCACTAGCTCTTGCAACTCCTCATCACCTCCATCAGACATCACTTCATCAAGTTCTTCCACATTCTGTCCACCTTCTTCTCCTATAAATTCATTTTATTCTTATAAATTATGTCCACCCTTTGCTCCCATTACTTCATTTTCTTCTTCTAAATTTAATCCACACACTTCTTCCATCACTTTAGTTTTTGCACCTCCATTTGACCTTACTCCATCCTAAACAACATTATTCATTTGTCCAATATTCACACCTCCACTTGCCTTTATCTCTCTCTCAAACAAATCATCAACATCAATATTAATTCCCTTTAAAAATTTAAGTTCTAAAGGATTATTAACTTTATGTTTTAAGTAAAAGTCAACTGAATCAAGATCTTCACAATATTTAAATATTTCAAATATAAGCTTATCATCTCTTAATAAGAACAATCCATCTTCTAATTTATACCCACACTTTGGCTAGTAAATATAAAGTAATTGACTATAACTTAAAGACCTAACATTCCTCTCAATCTTCATATAATGCATTTTATCCCGATTAGGAAGCCACAACTTAGCTAACTTTTCATCTTTGTATCTTAGCTCTAGGTCTTTCACAAACACTCCTCTATGATGAAATCTTAAATTTATGCACCTTACACTATCTACCATTTGTATATACAAATAAACACCATACTACTTAACATTAGACCAAAACACACACCTATTTATTTAACCAATAACCATGTCTTTAATACAAGAAACTCAAAAACCAAAAAACTTAGTCTTTGTCAAATACACGGCCAAACCTATATATTTAACCATCAAGCATGTCATGAAAACAAAAAAAAATAATGCTTTCTAAAATCGAAACTCAGTTTTTGTCAAATACATCACCCACATGAATATTTAACCAACAATTTAACTAATAGGCATGTTATTAATACAAGACAATAACATAATAACGCCACCTTTGTCAAATATAAAACCCGCCGAGTATGTATTGCAAACCCAACAACATTAGTTTCACTATCTCATTTGATTTTACTACACCCAACAAGTGTTTTGTATATAAATTTTTAACTGAACGAAATAGGCATCAATAAAATAAGAAATTTTTTCATAAACTCAAAAGCAACAGTTACTTTATTCAAATTTTTTTAGCAATTTTCAGTTGCTAACCTACTTTGGGTAGATAGCACTTCCTTTGCTTTAAAATTTCACTCTTTCGATGTGATTCATTCTCTTATTATTTGGGAATAACATCATGATTTTGCACTAGGTAATTAGGAATAACATTGTCATTTTGTAATAGGAGGGAATGGGTTTAGTTTCTACATACTACTAACTCCCAACTCCCTCAATATACCCAACCAATGCATGCTAGACACATGTCCTCTTTTTCCCACCCTTAACTAATTAGTTACATAATTTTAATTAAGTTGGTGATTACTTTTCCTTTTAATTGAGATGTTAATTCATTTTAATTAGCTATTCATGCATTATTAAATGCATCTAAGTTTCATGCCCTTAATTCTATCAAAGAAAGGGTTTAAATGAGCCAATAATTGCAAGTATTGGGCTAAAATGGCAAAAAAGCTTATTTTAGGCCAAATTAGACTTTTGTGAAAAGTACGAGGGCCAAATCGAACCTTATTCTAAGATAATATGTGCCTAACATGACAAATTTAACCATATCCTTTGAAATGGACTTGGTAATTGGGCCAACACTTGGCCCAAGCCCAATCCATTAATCAAATGGGCTGAGATAAGGTTCATGGGCCTTCTCAACATCTTGGACTAAGCTTTGGTCCAAAACCCTTTTAGGCCCAAGCCCAAACAACTTGGACCATTAATCCAAGTCCAAATATAAATAACATATATTATTAATTTAATACTGTAATTAATATCTCATATTAATTAAGTACTAATTAATAATTAAACTCTTACTTGAATTGGATTTCATGACATACTATAATAATTGCTTAAAGTATAAATCCAATTATATTAATCTTAATTAATTGATTAAACTCTTTAATAAATAATTAGATTAATATTGATGATGATTTGGCAAAACTCTTTTATGTGTGACTTACTATATTCATGTCTAATTGACAATGAGAAGATAATATCAACACTTGATGTTATTTGAAAATCCTTTCAAATCTGAATGTGAAAATCTCAATTATACACATTTAGTTCTCATAAGTTGTGAGTGACTTATAACATCGATATCACAACAACCCAATTAGAAATGAATGCATGTATTAATTCACACAAACCCATTGGACATAATTACCGCGCACTAAAATCCCTTTATTATAAGATCTTGATATAGCCTAAAGTCAAGATTTAGTCAAACTCTAATAGCTATATCATACGACCTCATCTCAAGTTATAATTCATGATAAAACATGACAAATAATAGAAATACTTTTCTAGCATTAAAACTCTTTTAAGTTGTGTTATGTTTGTTCTGGCTAAGAACTTATTCATCAAGAATAAATTTAGATAACATAGAATCTTATCCTGATTCACTATAGGCAATGAATCCCATATTGGTCGAACACTCATCCTTACATTTAACCTGCTAGAGCCACCATATGTCATATACCCCCCATGTGTGATTAACACAAGTATGTAAACGGTAACAGACTCTAACCACTTAAATATAGATGACAATGTCACCTTAGGTCAAAAAAGATTATATGCACCATTATGATCTATATTATGATAGTTGATAATAAGTGAATATCCTCGCGATCATAAGTTTAACGTTACATTTGATCCTACCATCACATGTGTATCTATATGTTTATTCTAATATCTTATATCAAGTTACATGAGACTAATCACCTCTCACTATTAATATTACATACTAATTAAGGAAATTAGATAGAGGTGATAGTCAAATTAATATTACCCAAATATTAATTTATCGACTATGAATATTTTTATAGCATATATACTAAATAAATTTGTAGGTCATATTATCAACTTTTTATAATAAGTTTATTTAATATAATGCTAATGGATAAATACTCAAATAAATAAATACTTTATTTAAATGAATATTATTTATTACCATTTAAGATTATTTATAATATAAAAATATGTGATTGACCTTTAGGACATACCACTTATACTAACACTTCACAAAATTATGATAATTTTATGAAAGCGCACTATTTTATATAAAATATAAGTTAATTTAATTAAAATAAAAAATATTTGAAATATAATTTTTGAATTAATTTAATTATAATTATAATTTAATTTTTAAAAATTTATCAATCCTTTTTATATATTTATATATAATTATTTTTTAAAATTTATTATTATTATGATTAATAAAATAAAATTTACTTTGTAAAAAAATAAGAAAGAATTACTATTTATCTCATGTATTTTAATCTATTATACCACATTATCTTTATATTTTAAAAAATATTTATCCATTTTTTATATTTATAATAGTTAATATTTATTAATCATTCCATGATAATAAAATTATATATAATTTTAAAAATACTAGAAATAAAAATATATTTTTAAAATATTAGTAACGAAATAATATAATATATCATATCACAATTCAAACAGCAATTATCCAAAAACAAAATAAAGTAACAATGAGAGGAGCCATTGAGCCAAGCGGATCAAATGGTAGTATTATGTAACTAACGGTGAAGAGCTGAATGCCAAAATCCCAAGGATAACAGCACGAAAGAGTCACGAAAGTCATTTCCTTAGCTTCATCGTGTAACAGGACACACAGCACAAAGGGTTTTGTGGAAGAGGAGCCTCTGGTTCTTCTTCAATCTCGAAATTGGTGTAGATCTACATCTTTGATCTTTGCAAACTTAAAAATCTGCAATTTTTTTTTAAAAATGTACGGATTCGAGGCGCTTACTTTTAACATTGATGGAGGATATTTAGAAGCGATCGTAAGGGGACACAGATCGGGCCTTCTCACTGCTGCTGATTACAACAATCTTTGCCAGTGCGAAACCCTTGATGATATCAAAATGCATCTCTCCGCTACCGAGTACGGTCCCTATCTCCAAAACGGTGCGTTTTCTTTCTTTCTTCTGGATAATTCCAAGTGCGAAGTGAGATTTTGGATCGCTTTGGTTCCTTGATTTTGCTTTAATTATGACGAAAAAAGATCCAATTTTGCAATTGTTAGCAAGTAATAGCAAAATTTTTATAATTGTTAGGTGAATGGAGCATTGCCTGCACTTACTGTGTTTTGACTTCTCTAGCATTGGATAAATTATAGGTGCAAAACACGGTCTATTCCTATACTATTGATAAACGTTAATGTCAATTATCACTGAATTTCATTTGATTTATGCATGGATTTAGCAATTCAGTACGAATTTGTCAATTCAACTTAGATTTATAGCTGATGGAAAGACTGCTTGTTCCTTGAGCCAAATTCCTAAACTCAGATTGGATCACTTGCTGGTTCGTATCTGTATTCTGCCCAGATTTATAGATTGTTAAATCACCAGATTAGTGTGACTTGGAGAGATATATGCCTAATTGTCTTAACCATGAGTGTGAACTAATGAATGGAAGTGACAGAAATGATCCTATTTAAAGAATTGAATGTATTATTTATCTCTGTTTTTGTTATTTTATTTTATTATTATGTCGGATTAAGACTCTGCAGAAATTAGAGCAGGCTGAATTTTTTGAATTTGTCATTTCAATTCTTACTCTCCTTTTTATACTTGTTGATTTCTGTGGAATGCTTGCAGAGCCTTCTCCATTGCATACGACTACAATTGTTGAGAAATGCACCCTTAAACTTGTTGATGAATACAAGCACATGTTATCTCAAGCAACAGAGCCATTATCCACCTTTCTAGAATATTGCACGTAAGTGGACTTATTTTTATTGAAAAATTGTTTACCTTTAGTGTTGTGAAACTTCCTTTCCTTGACGATTCTGTATTTCTGTCGTACAACAGAAAATTTATAACTCTATCCATATAAGATGTCTTATAAGGTGGTATGCTGAATATTAGTTGCTCAGGAGGTCAATTCTTTCTACATTTGTTCTGAAGTATTTTGATGAAAGAAGAGAGAGGGTGTGGGATTTGGTAATGGAGAGGGTTGGGGAAGTGTTCTTGCATAACAAATCACTATTTCAGTCCATTTCCATTCAGTTAGGTAATTGATGTGTTTTAGGCTTAATTTTTTCCTTTTGATGTTTGCAATTTGACAATAGATCGATAGATCTCTGGCCCATGAATTGCTTGTGAAGTTGTGTTGCATATGCGTACTCTCTTGCATGTAATGCATAAAACTTTAGAGAAAGGTTTCTTGTAATTATATAGATATTTGCTCAAAGGTAGAGTCCCATTGAGCCATGTTTTGGCCAAGTAAAATCCAGAGTCTGTAGGAGTTGTCTTGCTTCAATCCAACATGGAGAATTGTTTGCATTGGGATAGTTTCATTCTTTTTATGATTGGTTTTCTAGATAATGATAAAATAATAACCCTTCTGTTTTGACAGTTATGGTCATATGATTGATAATGTTGTCTTGATAGTCACCGGTACCTTGCATGAGAGGGATGTTCAGGAGCTACTGGAGAAATGTCACCCTTTAGGCATGTTTGACAGGTGTTTCCTTAAAACATTGCAATATCTTTCTGCCTAGTTGATAGTTTATAAATTCCATTTTAATTTTTTTTTTTTTGGTTTTTTTCCTCTCCCTCAGCATTGCCACGCTGGCTGTTGCTCAGAATATGCGGGAGCTATACAGATTGGTGCTTGTGGACACACCATTGGCTCCGTACTTCTCAGAGTGCATCACATCAGAGGTATATGTCCTTGCTGCTGCTTGTATCTCTTTCAATTTTTGTTTCATGGTATGGGCACAATTTATATATTATATTCACTTCTTGTTGGATCTTGAATACCGTATACTGTGGCATAACAGGTAATTCATGCCTTGACATCATGTTGATACATGCATGATTATTAGCAATTGATTTTCTGGAAATATGAATTTGAAAGTTTATGATCCTTTCTTATTTTGTCAAGTTAATGTCACAATGGACATATTTATAATTAGGATGAAGTATTATTACCCCCCAACCTGCAGACACAAATATTGCACTTGTCCCTGCTGAAAATATTATTTTTGTTCCTATTTGATTCATATTTTGAATGGGAGAAGCTTACTTCCAAAGACAGAGAGAAAGCTTGGGTCACCAGTTGTCCCATCTTCTTCTCAAGCTTGTCTGCTACATCATAATCGCTCAAGGAATGTCAAAAAATCATGAAGGGAGAATGAACCCAAAACCTCCAAGTCCTACTGCAGTTAGAGACTCTGTCATCACTTCCAGAATGTCCCAAAGCCTTTCCAAGCTTTTCTCCAACACCCAAACACACCATACCTGCCCTTATTGGCACTCAAGAAGTGTCAAACAATTATTAAAGGAGAATGATCCAAAAGCTCCAATTTTTGTTGCCATTAGAGACTTTTTGTCCTGATGCCAAAAAAGTTAATTCTATCACCCTTAGAAATTGTTGCTGTTGAATTAGTTATTTTTTGTTAGAAATCAGCTGGGCTTTTCTATGCTAAGAAATTGTGCTGAGAATCAGTTTGAATGATGATTTCTTATTCAAACTCTTTTTGTTTTATTATTGTTTTTGAAGCTTTGATTGGATTTTGTTTAATTTATATTATGTGCCCAATTCAAAATTTAGTTATTTACAACTGCCTTTCCTTGCATGATAAGGCCAATTTAAATTATTCTTTTCCTTCAAAAAACTCCACTGGTTTGTCTTCTGAATCCATTTTTTGCTTTATATATATATATATATATATATATATATATATTTTTTTTTTTTTTTAATTTGTTTATTATAATAAAGAGGGAGGAAGAATTTATTTTGAAATGTGATTGAGATAGAGGAGACATTTCTTATTGCTTTGTAAAGGAAAATGTATCATTCTTTCATGGAGAATAAGGGTTGATGATTGTTGGACTTTGTTGCAAGCATCTATAACCTAAACATGCTCAAGGTGAATTTTTTTTTTTTCTTCTTTTGTTTGAATTTGACTAACCTTTAGAACCATCAAAACAATAATGAAACTATGGAAGGATACAACATTATAATAGACATAAAATTGAGGTCTATTTTATGCATTTTTGGAATGTCAATATGTACTAGGCCTATGTGAAAAAATTTAGGGTGCACCATTACATTAGTATATTATGTGTTTGCATATGTATTAATTTATTCTCATCAGAAAAGATAACAGTACAGTTATGACATGATTGTTGTGTGGAAATTGTTCATTTTTGTCTTTTGAATCTTACTTCATTCAATTTATTATATTTATATAGGACTTGGATGACATGAATATTGAAATTATGAGGAATACCCTTTACAAGGCATACCTGGAGGATTTTTACAAGTTTTGTCAAGTGAGTATGGCTTCCTAAACCAAGGGATTGAAATTTCTGCATATCCATATCATCATGCATCATTCTCAGCTTTTCTATTTTCCTTACAAGTTCTATCTGATGTTCAAATAGAAACTTGGTGGCGCCACTTCTGAGATAATGTCTGATCTCCTGGCGTTTGAGGCTGATAGAAGAGCTGTCAATATCACAATAAATAGGTATTTTTCGTGCTTGTAGTTTAATGATAGGTAATATCTCTCCTTTGCTCTTCGAAGAAAGAAAAGAAAGGAAGAACTAGTGGATCTGGTTTGGATATTTATCTGTAGTAATCTCTCTAAATGATAATTATTGTCCATTTTTGCATTGTTCTGACATTGATTATTTTGTTTCACTTTATGTAGCATTGGTACCGAGCTTACCCGTGATGATCGCAGAAAACTGTACTCAAATTTTGGCTTACTGTAAGTTATTGCTTATGCTTTATTTTATTAATGTATGCACTGGATTTTTATGTGGCCTTGTGGAACGTTTTCCCCTGAAAATGTGTCCTTGTTTCAAACAGTTACCCCTATGGCCATGAAGAACTGGCTGTGTGCGAGGATTTAGATCAGGTTTGTAATGTGCTTGATTTTATGGAATAGAATAAAAAGTTTGTTTCACTGACAAGTTGTTCCTCTTGTTTCAATCTCTGCTTTCAATGTCTGAATCTTTGTTTCTCATGCTAATAGGTGCTTTTGTTGAACTGAATAGTTATATGGAATTACCTGTTTTTTTAACGTGCTTTTGGATTGGCTTCTTGTAATGCATAACAAAATTTAGAAGTGCAGCATTAAATTAATGAGATTTTGCCTTGCTTGCATATTGGCATTGGTTTACTGGTTTCTGTAGCTTCAATGTGATGGAATGTGACACATTCATTTATGTAATGGAATTAAGAAGTAATCTATGTGGCTTTTGTGGTTCTATCATGGATTTTTTAGCTTTATAATTTCACATGATGTGACATTTTTTTTATGTTCTTTGTCTTCTGCTTGGGTTGTGTTTCAGGTCCGTGGTGTGATGGAAAAATATCCTCCCTATCAATCTATCTTTTCCAAATTGTCCTACGGGGAAAGCCAGTTGCTCGATAAGGCATTTTATGAAGAAGAGGTGAAGAGGCTTTGCTTAGCTTTTGAGCAACAGGTTTGTATTAGTGGCTGAATGGCCACTTGATATAATCTATTTATTTTGGCATCATGAGGGTTAGCAATATGCTATTACATACATATAGTTTATGGTCTGTTTTTTGGCAGAGCTTAAAATCTACTTTGTACTTTTGTAAGTTACAACTTCCTAGGACTGTAAGTAGAATTGTATGTCTTCTTGTCTTCAGCTCCATTTATTTTTTCTTTTTTCATATTTTAATACTTGTCATCCAAAATAATGTTCTTACGCTAATGAACTGCTACATTAGGGCTAAAACTCCTCTGTGCTGTAATTGTGTTTATTATGTCCCCATTTCTCCTTCATTGACGATCAATTCTAGTGATTTTATCTTCTATGTACACTAAATGCCAATCTCCTTTTAAAACTGCAGTTCCATTATGCTGTCTTCTTTGCATACATAAGGTTGAGGGAGCAGGAGATTAGGAACTTGATGTGGATATCAGAATGCGTGGCACAGAACCAGAAGTCCAGAGTTCATGACAGTGTTGTTTTCATATTTTAGCTGGTTTTGCAAGCAACTAGAACTAATCGCCTGGTCATTTGCATAATTTTCTGTAAATTGCATCGTCATGGACAATCTTTTGATTATTTTAAGTTGTGGGGAATGCCAAGCTTGGCTCTTTCTGGGATGTGTTACGCAAGTACTTGAAATATTTTTTACATGTTGTTTCTAGCAGTAAGTACTGTATTCAGATTTGAAATATATTGCTGTGGAAATGAAAAGATCATACTTATTTTCTGCAGTGATATTCTGTAATAAAGAGGAATGAAGGGGTCGATATGACTTTTGAACCTTTCATTCAGGATTAGTTTGACCATTTTTTGTCATTTTCAGCGAATTTAGCATAATATTTACCCTTGTTGTGGTAGATCATAGTGTGTATTCCCAGGGTTCAGTTATATTTTTTTCTTTTCTTGAAACAACTGTATTGATAAAAGAAAGCCAAATGCCTTACAAGGGGAGCCATGCTCCGAGGAACCATGGAAAAGATGCGTGGGAGTCATAAACTTTACTCTTTACTGTAACATCATATGTAAGAGTAAATGGGATGACAACCACTAACTTAAAACAGAAAGGAAGATAATGCTCGGCTAAGTGAAACCAAAAAAACAAAATGTTTTCATCAATTTAGAATTGGGATAAGGTTCATTTAAGCCTCTCAAGTTTGCACCGAGGTTCAAATATGCCCACATCTATTTTTTTTGGCTCAATTAAATTAGTGTTTAACAAAAAATAGCTTTCTAGGCCTCTTGTACAAACGGCTTTAATCTTTGTTAATGTCAATTCTTCCTGAACAATCGACCTAAAACCAACACCCCGAATTCACTTTGTTCTCCGATTTAGTCCGTGACCCAATTAGCCAAAACACAAACATAGGCACCATGGATAAGTTAGATCTTGATTTGAGCTTGATTGGGAAAGAACGAGCCACAAACAAACGAATTGAAGATGGATGCAGAGACGGCGAACATGGTTGAAACAATGGAGGAATAAAAAAGCAACGGATTTAGCGGCGATGGAAGTAGGAAAAAGGGTTTGATTGTGGTGGGCAGTTGAGAGACAATAAATTGTAGGGGATTTATAATGTCACATCCGTACTCTAATTTTAAGTACATTTACATTCATTATATATTGCATTTACATATATATTGATTAAATTTAAGTACAAACTACTATATATAGTTAAGTTAGTGTTTTGAGTTGAGTCATGACTTATATTTTATTAAAGAACAAAAATTTTTGAATTTTAGTGACACTCAAAATAAATAAAATATTTAGAATAATAAGGATATGAGGTTAAATTAAAGTAAAGGATAAGAACTTTACTGTTAGCAAAAGATGAGGACTCCAATTGAAATAATGATTGGTCTAGATTGAAACATTTGGAAGTTTAAGAATTTATAGGTAACTTAAAATTTTCATTAAGGACCAAAAGGAGTATTTTACATATTATTTAATTATTTTTTTTAGGTATGTCTTCTTCTACCATCGTGATTTTAGGAGCTGCCATAGAAATAAAGAAAAGGGGAAAAGAGAATTGATTCATTTCATCTTATAGAAGTGATTTTAAAAAAAAAATTAAAGATCTAAAGTATAATTAAGGTTATAATATTCATTTTAGAAGACTTTGGTAATTGATTTAGTAAGTGTAGTCGGCAGGGTTTAGTGCACGCTCAAGTGTTTGGCGACTACGGTACTGTGTGGGCTCGAGGCCTACTTGAAAATACGATATAGGTCTTAGGCCTATTCAAAGATGGAGTCGCCACTCAGATAAAAACCGAAACACACTGTACAACAACTAGATTCCACGGAGATTCCCAGAAGCCGTCATCAGATATCGGGTTAGGAAACTGGGTATGAGCGTTTGAATACTTACCCAACCTTGCGATTGACCTCCATTTATATTTTATGTTTTATTACCTTTAATTATTCAATTATTTCTTTATTACCACACATATTGTAATTGCCTCCATCCAATTTTCAAGTTTTAAAGTTAAGTCCAAGTTTACACATTAATTCAATTTCGTGTTTTTTTAAGTCCCAACATTCCACAAAAATAAAATAAGTAATAATTTACAACCATACATTTGAATCAAATGGGGAAAGGGATTAACGATTATAACGTTTTTAGGTAAACAAAAAAAATAATATACAGAAAATAAATCGTACATATACCAAAAGTAAACTAGTAATAAACCATTTACATAAGCGTAATGTTCTAAAGGGGTTAGCTAATGGAGGCGACTACTCAATGATAAAAATTATCAAGTAGTTCCTGCAATAATCGTACGATTAGTTCCTTCTTTCAAAACACTAAATCATATACAATAATATTGACAAAGAAATGTTTTAAAGGGGGGGGGGGCATTCATGTCACAAGCCAAAGAAATCCTCAAATAATCAAGATAATCGCCATCATGCAATGAAATAATTATGTGTGAAGACAGAAAGGACATGTGAAGTGAATATTACGTAGAATCTTATAAAGGGAGAAGAACCAAACAGTTGGTCAAACTGTCAATGTGGCGATTGCCTCATTGACATGGGGGTGACACCTCTATAAAGAGGCATCGCCTGATCAATAGGCTAACTTGACTCTCAAAATTATTAGACTTTTATCCTAAGCAAGCAATACATGTATACATGCATCCAACAGGTGCCAAATTACAACTACATGCAACAGTTTAAGAAATTAGATCAATGAGGTAGTGTAACAAATGAAATAAATCGAAAATATACCTAAAGTATATTAATAACTTAGTCACATACAAACTAAACGCACAAATAATGAAGTTATGAAGATAGGTTTTTTTACCAAAATGATAGGCCCTCAGAGATGTGTCTTTGGTTATCATTCTCACTAGAGTGTGATTTCCACTTTAACATAAGCTTTCCTCTTTCTTCTCTTAAGGAAAATGAACTCCTTTGGCTTGGACCCTTCTTTTTTCCTCAAGAATGTCTCTCTCTGTATTTTTCTTTTCAGAGTCCCTCCTTTCTTTTTTTTTCTCTCCTTTTTTCTTCTAATCCTTCTTTTTCTTCTTTTTCTTTTTTTCTTTTTTTTCTCCTTTCTTGCCTATGCCCTTAGGCTCCCTAGCCCATCATGAACCCCTATTGCCTTTCTTTCCCTCCTAAAAATCTCTTCTTTAAGCAAAATTAGGTCTGGGGGTGTGGGGCCCACACTACTTGGCCACCATGGTTGTAGCTGCATTAAATGTAGCTGCAAGTGATCTATCACAGAGGTCGCACCTCTACAATGAGGTGATCGCCTCTGAGGCAGCTGCCAAAGAGGCGATCGCCTTATTGTACTAAGGCAACGCCCCTTTAGCCTGGGCCTGTGCTAGGCCAAGCGGGCCTGGGTTATTTTTGGGTAATTAGGCTAAGTTCTAGGCTTTTAAGGCTTTTAGGCTTTCAAATCCATTTCCAATTAAAGATTCAAGTTTGGTTCTTGTGTCCAAGTTTCGCATTCTCATCATTGGGCTTGGCAATGAGCCAATCAAATCGAGCATCCCTAATTCATCCCCTAACACAAGCCGATCGAATTGGGTGTCTATAGTTTGCCCCTTGATTTTTTTAAAAATCGAATGCATGTAATGACCATTTTTTGAAAAATCACATGCATAACAACAAATAAGATCAGTAACATACCTGGCTCTCAAGTTTCACTCGAGAAATGAGTTCTTCAATTTTGAAACGTGACCATGATCCTCAAGTTTTCCTGGCCTGATCAGCCACTCATTAATATTTGATAAATTATTCGAAGATGATTAACCTAAAGTTTTCCTGACCTAATTACAGTTCCACTGAGGACATAAATTTCTAGGTTTTCCTGGCTTGATCATCACCATACTGAAATTTGACTCTCGGGTTTTCCTAGCCTGATCATTATCATATTGAAACTTGACTCTCAGGTTTTCTTGGCCCGATCATCATCATATTGAAACTCGACTCTCGGGTTTTCCTGGCCTGATCACCACTGGGGATGTGATTCTTAAATTTTCCTGATCCGATCATTGCTGTACTGACTTAAGTTCTTGAGTTTTCCTAACTCGATTACCATTGGGAATGTGATTCTCAAATTTTCCTGGTCCGATCATCGCTCCTCAAGGGATACAAATTTCTAGGTTTTCCTGGCCCAGTTATTATTCATTATTGACTATAGGGATACTACCCAAACAGTCACCTTGGTTTTCTAGCTTCGGGGGTTCAAACCTGAACAACCATGTCTTTGAGTTTTAGGGATTCAAACCCGAATAGCCCTGTCCTTGAGCTTCAAGAATTCAAATCTGAATAGCCCTATCTTTGAGCTTCGGGGATTCAAACCCAAACAACCCTATCCTTGCCACAGCATAACACTTGGTTTTCCTGGCCCACACATCATTCATCTTAAAACATGAAGCTCGGGTTTTCCTAGCCTGATCTTCCTAAAACTTCGTTTAGACGACTTTCATTCCCGAACTTTGACTTCTCAGCACATGAAAACAATGACGTTTTTTTTTCAAAACCCTAAATTTCCACCCATTATAAAAGGTAACTTTCCTCCCCCTTTCCCTCTTTTCACTTTTTGTCATTTTCCCTTTTCTTTTTGTCTCTTCTCTTCTCTTTACACTCTCCTTTATAATTTTTGTACTTCTTTCTCTTTTCTAGACAATGGAAAATGAGAGGACTCCTCCTACGCCTGAGTGGGATCACATTCCACCCTCCGTTAGCGCTTCTTAGAGCCTTAGACTGATACGGGGAGGCTCGATTTCTCCCCTGGTAGATATAGGGTATCACATCTGTTCATCTGCATCTGGAGAGGTTAGTACCCAAATTTTCCTTAGACCCAGTGTCATTTACCGCTATTACAGGGATTACTTGTGCTAAAGACCCCGTCCCCTTCTATGTGAGCTTACACCAGCTATCTTCGGACAAGGTTACATACATCGAGCAACTTTTGGGCATGACTCCAGACATGAAGGGGACTCGTACCCTTAAGCTCGAATCGATTAGGAGTTTCTATACTCAGGAGCAGGTTGTGGCTATGGTCACTATTCGCAAGGTTGATCAGGTGGTGAGGGCTTTCCTGCTCTACTTGCTCGGCAGCACCTTTTTTGTCGACATCGCTAGCTCGATTGATATAATGTTCCTACCAGCTCTCTGAGATCTTAATCATGTATCCACATTTGATTGGGGTAGTTGTGCTCTTGCATATCTATATCAGAGCATGGACGAGGTGGTCCGAGGGGGCCAAGAGATTTTATGACTTTTGGCACGCCATCCTGGTAAGTCATGACCCTCCCCTCTCTTAACTTGTTATAGTCTCCACTTATTTACACTGACTAATCAACTTTCTTGATAGGTCTGGGCTTTGGAGTTGGAGCTGCTCATAGGTGTGCTGTGAGTGGGAGATCACGTTCCAACTATCAGCAGATAGGGTGCCAGTCATGTCCTAAAGAGGCATCTCGCCTGGGTGTATATTCATAGGCAGCACCTGAACTCCCTGATGCACGATGCGGTACCTACAAAACACAACCTCTTCCATTAGCAATTTATACAAATTTAACCTACTTACCTATTAATGTTTCCACCTTTTGCAAATCCAGAATGACTTAAAGGGGCCTGAGGATAGCTGGAATATCAAGATGACTCATTTTAGGCCCCTAGCCAAGAAGAGGGTACTCCTTTGTGGTCCTGGGTATCGAGCCTAGTATCTTAGCGAGAGGGTTATGAACTAGAGGGGAGGTGCTAGAGCGAGACAAGTTCCCAGTTCTCCTCCTGATAGCACGCTTTGGGGGTATGAGCTGGAGGGCAAGGACCTTACTCAAGCTATTCTAGGCTCACCGACTATGGATCATACAGTTCGTATGAAGAGCCAATATGTGGAGTTCATTTGAGCTCACCTTCTGTTGACAGTCCCCTTCCATGTCACTTCTACCTCCCAGGTATATCCTTGTCGCTTTTTTTTTGTACTTTAAGAATTAGTTGTGTCCTTATGTGCTTTCCTTTTCTTGTCTTTAGGCTGCACTTGTTAAGCCTATGCCTCAGGCTAAATCTCGATTGAGAGAGAGAGAGAGCCCCTGAGGCGTCGTTTGGACCATGGTAGGAAGGAGACTTCAGCGACTGCTGAGTAGGCCAGGCCGCCTATCGCTCCCAGTTCTCAGTTTGCTCTCGATCGGACCCCTTAGCTCAATACTGGGTCCCTCTTAGAGAGTTTTCTCTTCATTTTTTGACTCTGGACGAGGACCTAACACCTGCATGCACCCCTGGTGGTGCCACTTATGCAAGTTCACTCTTGACTTGCTTTTACTATTATTCTCAAACCATTTGTTAGTTCTAACATTCATTTAACAATGCAAATTTCTCTGGAATAAGGCCTATACATGTACCATATGATAGAAGCTCAGAGAGACTATATGCTGGAAGTCACCTAGCAATGGAGGGTGAGAATCTTTCTATTCCTTACATGTATGTTTGCATGATTCACTAACCTATAATTTTTTTGAGCAGGACCGTGACGAGGCTAGCAGGGTGAGGATCACCACTATTGAGTGCTAGATTAATGTGTTCTAGATAGATGAGGATAACAATGACGAGGATGAGAGTGGCAGTGGCACTGAAGGAGGGGATGACCTTGAGGGTGCCGGATTGGATGCTTGATGTACCAGGGCCTACAAATTATTGTTTCCCCTGTTAACTGATTCATCTAGCTTAGACAATGAACACATGCACTTTTTAATTCTTTTTTTTTATGAATTTTTTATAGAATTCAACTTTTATCTCAATTAAATTTATTCTTTTTACATGTGAATTGATTTCAAAGATTACATGTGTGTGCGTTTGCCCCGCTACACTTTGATTCAATGAAGCTTAACAACTGATACTATAGAAGAAGTGATCGCATCATGGCTTCTTAATGAAGAGGTGATCACCTCTTAGTGTTGAGGCGATCGCCCCATCATCAGGCAGTCCTGCCCCTTTAAAAGCTCAAAACCCTTCCCCAACCTTATTCTTAAGACACCTTCATCCCTAACCTATAATTTCTCTCTCTAGGCACTCCTGGAAGCTTGAACTATGATTGAATAGAGTCTTAAATTGCTACAATTGATCTTGAAAAGTTTAGACAATAGGTCTTAGGCTAGGTTAGAGCCGTTTCACCTTTCAATCTTCAAATCACTGCATACTAGGAGAATCAATTTTCCTTTCCTTCATGCCATGGCTCAATTTTGGGATCCTCAAAAGCATGTTTTTTAGTTCAACACAGTGGAAATATGTCCCCTGCTGGAGGAATTCGAAGCAATTCTCGATCATCACACAGATTCCACTTGTCGACTTGCAATTCTTGACTTTAAGAACCCAAACCCTCTCTCCATTCAATACCAGTTGGCGCGTATGTTCAACCTTCCACCATGGTCCTCTTCTCACTGCATTCTCAGCTCAAAAATCATATTAGAATCATTCATTGAGATTACCATGGGTGTGGACAAAGAAGAAACTTAATGGCCTCGCATGATAGCTCTCTATTTGTACGCCTAGTTTTTGTTGGTTTGTTCCTTCGGACATTATGATTCGAAGGTCCTTTCCATTCTTGATTAGGTGGAATCGAGGTCTAATCCCTTCTCTCTCATTCTAGCAGAAACTATTATTAGATTGGACAAGTTCACAGAAGCACGACGATTCTCTGGAAGTCCTTTTATGTTGGAGGTAAGCTCTCTCGTGTCAATTCCTAACTTTCAACTGTCCTATCATTTGCACCTAATTATTTGTCAATTTGCATATGTGGCTCTATGAAAAATTGAGTCCGCTTGAACCCCCTTAAGACATTAGGCATTATAAGGCCAAACATTACTGAACAAGGAAGCTACACCCCATTCCGGCAGATGTTCATAGTTGGCTATCAACATTTCCTGACACTCTGATCTACTGGATCCCTTAGTGGAGATTGCAGCATATGACTATCCAGTCCTATACATATTGCATTCTAATTATCGCTCTTCATTTTGCCACCTTTTACAATCTAGCCTGCCTCTATCGTCAATATAGTTATAAACAACTGATCGTAGAATTAGTTCATGAGTTTAAACCAGGACCCCTTTCTCAAAACTTCATGGACCACTTGGTGGTAACTTAGCCTTGAAGAACCATTGAGAAAAACTTAGACTATAATGGAGATCAGACTACTGATGATCATTACAAAGCATGGGTGTACTTATAACAGACAGAAAGAGATGATTTTATTAAAAATAAGAGAACAAGAGAGTTACAAGTATTGAGCTTTCGGGGTGACCAATAAAAGAAAAGAAGACAAAATTAGCTCATGCAATTAAGTCATCATTTTCCTTTTTGTTAGATGTAGTTTTCCTTTTTGTTAGTTAAACAACTTATAATAGACACTTTATGCAATGCTTAACAGTAATTGAAGTAATCTATTTTATTTAATTTAAGCACAACACGTTTATTAATTTTGCTTTTGGTACATCTCACCATTTTGCATCTCTCTCTCTCCTTTTACTGATCCTTAAATTTTGCCTGGACCGCCTCTTTTAAGGTTTTCAATCCAGCAGGACTCTTTTTTTTTAATTTTTTTTGGTCCCTAATTTTTGCGTAGGTAGCCTTTTTTTGAGGTTTTCTCCCTACTGAGACTTTTTACAGAAAGTACTTCTTAAGTTTGTCCAAATCGATGGGCTCTTTAAACTTATTCTCCTCCATATCAGACAGAATGGTGGCACCTTTCGAAAATAACTTCTTTACTAGATATGGTCCTTCTTAATTTGGCTTGAATTTCCCTCGAGGGCTGGTCATGATTGACTTTGCAAGCTTCAGCACCAAATCCCCTTCTTGGATCTTTCCTGGCTTGATCTTTTTATTATAGGATTGGGCTATTCTTTTTTGATATAGCTGAGAATGATACATAGCTTTCATCCTCTTTTCATCCAGCAATGTCAACTGAGCCAATTGACTCTCCACCCACTGATACTCAAGGAGCTTAGATTCTAACAGGACTCTCAATGACCTTATCTCAATCTCCATTGGCAAAACAACCTTACATCCATATATCAAAGAGTACAGAGTGACCCCTGTTGTGGTTCTGGCAGTGGTTCGATACCCCCACAATGTGAATGGTAAGTATTTCACCTAATCTCAGTAATTCTTTAACATCTTGGCCAAGATCTTTTTCATACTCTTATTAGCTGCTTCCACTGCCTCGTTTGCCTATGGCCTATATGGAGATGATCTATGGTGCTCAATCTTATAGTCTTTCAATAGCGTGGTCATTTTTGCTCGAAATTAAACCCCATTGTCTGTAATAATGTAGTGCGACAAACCATATCTACAGATTATGTTCTTCTCGATGAACCTCAACATTTGCTTTAAACCTACAGTAGCATAAGATTCAGCCTTAACCCACTTGGAAAAGTAATCAATAGCCACAATAATATATCGATGACCATTAGAGGCTTTTAGCCTTACCTTTCCTATAATGTCAATCCCCCATACTGCAAATGACCAAGGAGAAGTCATTCCCTGAAGTTCCATAGATGGTAAGTGGCTAATGTTACTATAAGTTTGGCAATTATGACATTTCTTCATAAATCTAACATAATCTGCTTTCATAGTGAGCCAAAAGTACCCCTAACGAGCTATTTTCTTTGCCAAGACTATCCCATTCATGTGTGGCCCGCATACTCCTTCATGAATCGCTTTTATAAGCTTTTAGGATTCATCCTTGTCAATACATCTGAGGTGTACCTTGGTTGGCATTCTTTTATACAACATCCTATTGTGGCTTATGAATTTTCAAGATAACATTTGTAGGCATATCTTCTCTTTCCTATCAAGGCCATCTGGAAACTACCTAGTCTCTAGATATCTTTGTAAGTCATAAAACCAAGGCTTCTTAGTAGCTTTGACTGGTGTCACCCTCACCTCTTTGTAATAAGGGCCTCAAGATTTCGTCAAAATTAAGGGTCTGACCTTTGGTTGTTTCCCACTTTTCCACATGTAGGCCAGTGTGGCTAATGCATCAACTATCTGGTTTCCTTCTTTTGGCAAGTGAAGAAATTTACATTGAGTAAATGAGCATAAAATAGTAGTAAGATATTCCTAGTATGGACGCAATCTATCCTCCTTTATCTCCCACTCTTTAGTAGCTTGTTTTATGACTAACATAGAGTCCCCGTATACAGTAACATTCTCTGCCCCTGTACTGCATAATGCCTCTAGACAAAAAATGCAGGCCTCATATTTTGCTTGGTTATTGGTTGCGTTAAACTTGAGTCTTTTTGCCATTGGGATCATCTCTCCCTCTAGCATGACCAAAATCACACCTATTCTGACCCTTTTATTATTAACGGCTCCATTAAAGTACATTTCCCAACCTTGTACCTCTATTTCCCCCAGGTGTTCGTTAAGAAACTCCAACTTCCATTCTTGGTCATCATCTACTGGGCTCTATGCCAGGAAGTCTGCTACTGCTCTCCCCTTTACCATTTTCTTGGTTGTATATTCTAAGTTTAATTCTATGAGTAGAATGAGCCACCTAGCCAACTTTCCTATAAAAGACGGGGTCTGCTGGAGATACCTAAGGGGATCATGTTTGGAAACTACCTACATTTTGTAAGACTGAAAGTAGTCTCGAAGTTTCTTCATTGTCCAAATCACTACTAGGCACATCTTCTCCATAAGGCTATAACTAGTTTTATAAGGTAGGAGCTTCTTACTCAAGTAATACACATCATGCTTTATCTTCTCTTCACCTTCCTGTGCCAACATTTGCCCTATTGCATCTTTTTCAATTGCCAGATATAGGATTAGAGCTTTACCTGGCCTTGGTGGTTGTAAAACAAGAGGATTCATCAAATAATCCTTGATAGCTTCAAAGGCTTGCTAACACCTTTCGTCCTATATCATAGGTTGATCTTTCTTTAGGAGCTTAAAGATGGGATTATAGACGGTTGTCAATTTGGCTATAAATCTGCTGATATACTGCAAGCGCCCCAAGAACCCTCGGACCTCTTTTTCATTCCTTGGCGCAGGCATATCCCTGATTGCCTTAATCTTATCCGAATCTACCTCTATTCCTTTCTGGCTAACAGCGTGTCATAATAGTTTCCCAAATGTAACCCCAAAAACACACTTCTTCAGATTTAGTCTGAGATTATACTTTTTCGCCCTTGCTAGAAACTTATATAGTGCCTCGAAGTACCCTTCCCTAGTTATATATTTTACCATCATATCATCCATATACTCTTCTACCTCCTTATGGATCATGTCATGTGTAATATCCCGTGTTTTTAAATATTTTTACACTGTACCGGGATATGCAGTGTTAATAATTTTTGTATATATATTATGATATTTTTACGAGTTGATATGTATTTAAAACCTATTTTAATTATTGTGTATTATTTACAGTGCTTTACGTAAAATTTTCCCGGGACTTGCATTTTTTGGGAAATTTTTACGTAAATAATTTATTATTAATTATTTTAAATATATTTTCGGACTTGCATGAACTCATACGTATTTTCAAATTACTAAATAAAGCCTATGTGTGTAATTATTTATTTAATTAGGGTTTAATATTACCCTAATATTTTATTATTTGTTTATTAATTTTATTATTATTTAATTATTTTATTTATTATTAAATTGTAAATAATAATGTGTGGTGTGTGATTTTTTCCAATTATTTTATTAAAAATAATTTTTTATTATTATTTATTTTTTTTCTTTTTTTTTCTTTTTCTTTCTTTTTTTCTTTTTCTTTTCTTTTCCTTTCCTTTTCTTTTCTTTTCTTCTTCTTCTTCTTCCTTCCCCGCGCCCGATCCTTCTCCCCTCCCGCTGCAACTTCCGACCACCTACTGTCGGTGTGCCGCCAGTAGCTCTGCCTTCCCCAGTCAGTTGCTCCACCGCCCCAAGCTCCTTCCCCGGCGCCGGTTAGCTCCCATTTTTCCCATTTGGCCGAAACTCCTCTCCTCGTCGTCGACCACGATTTCGACCACCATTTTTGACACCGCCGGTCTCTTTCTTCTCCTTGAGCTCCGATGAGTGTGATTCTAGCTTTGGTTTGAGCTGAAATGGTCTTGATTTGCTTAGGTTTCGAATTTTTGATTTCGGCCATATTAGGGTTTTTGATTTTTTTGAGCTTCAAATTGATTTATTCATGAAAACTCCCTTCATAAATGTTGATCCTAGTAGCTTAATCTACATGTATGAATTTTTTTAGAATTTTTGGAGATTATTTTGATTTTTGGGTATTTTTGAATATTTTAATATTATTTTCTAATTTTCGGAAATTAATTAAAAAAATTATGAAATTGTGTTTTATGATAAATATAGGTGTTTAAATGAATAATAGAAATTTATTTGGAATTTTTATGAATTTCTATGTATTTATTTTGAATTATTGAAGTTTATGGAATTTTGGAAAATTAGGGTTAAATGTGTTTTTAATTGAAATTAATTGGTTAATTGAATTTAATTATTGATATTATTGATAAATATGTTGAGAAAATTAATTTTGGATAATTATACTATTTGTGGTGAATTTTTGAAGTAATTTTGGTATATTTATATATATAGGGGTATTTTGGTAATTTTACACAAAATTGGCTAAAAATGTAATTTAATTGGTTTTAATAGTTATTTAAGATATAAAAATGATTTCTACAAATTATTTGGTATTTTTAACTAATTAAAACTATTTTTCGTGAATTATTTTCAATTATATATATAATATACGGTTTTACTAATAAAATGAGTTTTTATCGATTTTTACTGTGTTTAAAGGTTAATTATGTAATTTTTACTTATAAAATGAATTTCTATGTTATAAGGGTATTTTTGGTATTTTTGAAATTATTCTGTGTTTGTGGACCCCGGTTGGTAGACTGTAGTTTGGAGTCCGACCGAGGGGTTGTGGTTGAGTGTTGAGCTTGTTTTTCGAAGTGTGTTTCTTTGTAGGGTTGGCTCTACTCTTTGAGTAGAGAGATGTCCATTTTACAGGGGAGATTCTATCAAATTTTCGGTATAATTCTCGTAAAACGTGATATCCAGTCGAACCCTAATCCTGTTTCTGTGTTTAATATTCTAGATCGAATTCTAGGATTTCTGTTAGGGTTATTCTGATTTTTGTCGTTATTGTTTGTTTAGTTGCGCCGAGACCGAGGGTTAGTGGACCAGGCCCGTCGGATCCATCTCGTGGAGCGCACTAATTTGTGAGTTGCTATTTTATATATATATGCTTAGGATGCATGATTTAGAAATGCATGTTTTATTTGGATTAAATATGCATAAATAATTTGATTATTTCTTAAGTTTATATTTAGTTTATTTTTGGTTTATTTTTGATATATATTAAATTATATGCATGTTTTGTTAATAAATTATATTTAAAATATTTTTAAATATATTTCTAGCTTAATTTATGATTTGATTGGATTTATTTGACGTATATATACTCGAAATATACCTGGTTTACTTTTGGTATATTTCCGGTATATATATGGTTTATATTGTTATTTTATTTAAATTCATGCATCATTTTTTTTATGAATGGATGTTTTATATTTATTAATGAAGGATATCAATAGAACGTGCTACCTAGTGGGCAGCATTAGGACCGAGTACGTACTGGTGCGCTTATAGCATTTAGGCTATACTACTAACCATTTGTGGATATTGATTGATTATGATTATTTGATGTGTGAGATATGGTTTGGAGGTGTGATTGCTGGAGCTCGGTTGACCAAGTGTCTCGGGGCCAATCACACTGGCAGTTAGACTACTGGAGCTCAGTTGACTTAGTGTCTCGGGGCCAGTCTACTGTCTAAATGGATTAAGTGGATATATTTGGATCAAGTAAGCCTATATGGCTAGAGTGTTGTCTAACACTGTTTTCGAGGTTACGATATTATAGGGTTCTATGTGATCCTTCATAAAAGATGATTTTCAATAAAATATATATAAAATGATTTTATTGCATCTGTGTGTATTTGCCTGTATATATACATATTAGATATATACTGTTGACTGTATGCATTGTCATTTAGTGTGTATGTATATATATTATAGTAATTCACTCAGTGAGGTCTGACTCCCCTCCGTTGACAATTTTTCAGGAGAGTCAACATCTTCAGACCTCAGTAGCAGGCCTGTACGCCAGATTTCTTTCGCCCCGGCTTCTTTGTGTAAACTGCTTACTTGAGTCTTATTTTTATAATCTAGACACTGCAGTAGTTGTAAATTAATTTATGGGATTTTATGTATTTTATTTATGTGAGATATTGTATTATGTGAACTGGATTTGTATTAAAAGATTTATATATATGAGATGAGATTTAATTTAAATCCAGTTGGTGAAAATACTATTATGATATTTATGATTTTCATTTCCGTTGCATTTGATATTGTTATTATTATTATTGCATGTTTTATTTTATTTTTAGGCTTGCTACGGGTTCCGAATTCGAAAGAATTCCCGTTCCCTAGCACCGGTCATGGCCCCTGTTTTGGGTCATGACATCATGCAACAAAGCGGTCGCTATCCTCTGATAAGTGGCCCCTACGTTCTTTAATCCAAATGGTATCACTCGATAACAGTATATGCCCCATTCGATAGTGAATGATGTCTTTAACTTATCCATCACTACCATCATGATCTGATTGTATCCTAAAAATCCATCTATGAAAGAGTACATCACGTTGGAAGCCACGCTATCAATTAGCATATCGATGTGTGGTAGCGAAAAGTCATCCTTAGGGTAGGCTTTGTTCAAATCTTAGTAGTACATACACCTCTAACCCTTCCATCCTTCTTAGGAACAGGAACTATGTTTGCTAACCATTGGGTGTCCTCTACCACCTCCAAAAACTTTACCTTTAACTATTTTTTGACTTCTTCCTTGATCAGGAGAGCCCATTCCGGCCTCAACCTCCTCTGCTTTTGCTTTATTGGCACTATGTGAGGGTATATAGGGATCCTGTGTTTTGAGATCTCCCTGTCGATTCCAGGCATGTCCTCATAACTCTAAGTAAATACTTTCTATCTCTTTATTAAGATTTCTTTTATTTTTTTCTCTCTCATCATGAGTTAAACCAGAAGCAAGCAATATATTTTTAGGATTATCGTTTGTGCCTAAATTAAATGATTTATTTTGCATAGAATTAATGTCAAACATATGCATGAAATGATCATCACAAACAAAATAACCATTAGGGAACACATCACACAAATAAGCAAATTCAGACTTTATTGCATTCACCTTTGAAAGGAAAAGGTCATCAATTTCAAATAAAGAAGTAAAAGAAACATCATGATAGGAATTATAGGTTTCATCAATTAACTCCCCAATAGCAAGAATACTATGATAAGTTGAATTAGAAGAAAACTAGAAATTACCAATTTAATCCACAAATTCGGATCGTTCAAAGATTGAAGTAAGAAGATAGATGCTACTTAACCCCTTTACCAACAAGGATAAAGATACTAAGATAGACTTTGAATTTCCTCTTATGCCACAAACAAGAAAGTTTGATAAATAAAAAGAAAACAAAGATTTAGATTTTGACACCACAAGCTAGAATAAAGCTTGATAAGTCACAAAGTTTATGCAAGAAATTAAAGACAAAATTCCTCACAATAAAACTCAAACAAAGTTATAATTTATATATCAAATTCATTCATGCTCTAAAAGAAAGAAGAGGACTTGTTTATATAGAGTACAAGTCCATGCACGCACTACTAAAATAGACTCACACACATAGGATTACTTTTACTCTTAAATGGCCTTAATAACCACCACCCACATTAATAGCCATTACTTGGAATTAATTACCCCATTAACTCTTAATAACCACTACCCACATTAATAGCATTACTTGGTATTAATTACCCCATTAACTTGTATATGGTGGCTACATGTAATCCTAATTGTTATTAACAAAAAAAAAAGTTAAATATTATTCCTTGGGCCTCCATGGATGCTTTATTGGGTTGAAATTCTTGGGCTTTCCAAATGTCCCTAATTAAACCCAATATGGCTTCTTGAAGCTTCTTGGATTTGGACCTTGTGATTGAGCCTTCTTGTACTATTAATGGATCTTGGATCTCTTTAGGCTTTGAACTTGGATTCACATCATTCCCCCTTTCTTCAAAAGGATTTGTCCTCAAATCAGCTCCATCATCTTTATCACCTACATCAAACAAAGACAAGTCACTAACATTGAAAGTAGCACTAACATTGCCATACTCACTTGGAAGTTCTAGCTTGTAGGCATTGTTGTTGATGCGTTGAAGCACTTTAAAAGGACCATCTCCTCTTGGCATAAGCTTTGATTTCCTTTGGTTAGGAAATCTTTCCTTCCTCAAGTGCACCCACAACCAATCTCCGGGCTCAAAAATGACTTGCTTCCTCCCCTTGTTGTGTTGCTTTTCATATTGGAGTGTCTTCTTCTCAATGTTTGCACGCACCCTCTCATGCAAAGTCTTGATGAACTCAGCTTTTTGTTTCCCCTCTAGATTAGCTTTGTCCAATGGCAATGGTAGCAAATCTAATGGAGTCAATGGGTTGAATCCATACACAACTTCAAATGGTGAGCAATTTATTGAACCATGCACACTCCTATTGTAAGAAAATTCCACATGTGGGAAACATTCTTCCCAATTCTTCAGATTTCTTTGGATGACAGCCCTCAAAAGTGTTGAAAGTGTCCTATTGACCACCTCCGTTTGTCCATCCGTTTGTGGATGACAAGTATAGAATACAAAAGCTTTGTCCCCATCTTTCCCCAAAGTATCTTCCAAAAGTGACTTAGGAATTTGACATCCCTATCACTCACAATGGTCCTTGGCACTCCATGTAGCCTAACAATCTCTTTGAAGAATAGATTGGCAATATGGGTTGCATCATCCGTCTTGTGACATGGAATGAAATGTGCCATTTTGCTAAACCTGTCCACAATAATAAAAATGGAATCTCTCCCTCCCTTGGACCTAGGTAATCCTAAAACAAAATCCATAGAAATGTCTACCCAAGGTTCATTTGGTATGGTAAGAGGTGTATACAAACCATGAGGCATTGCTTTGGATTTGGCTTATTTACAAGTAATGCATGTCTCATAAATTCTCTTAACATCCCTTTTCATGTGTGGCTAAAAGAAATGGTCACCCAACACATCCAAAGTTTTCTTCATCCTAAAATGCCCCATTAAACCTCCGCTATGTGCCTCTCTCATAAGTAATGCTCTTAAAGAACTTTGTGGCACACACAATTTGTTTTCCCAAAAAAGAAAACCATCAAACTTATAGAACTTATCAAAACCCCCTTTCTCACATGCCCCATAAACATTAGTAAAATCAGGATCATTAGAATAAAGATCTTTGATGTATTCAAATCCTAATAATTTTGCATCAAGTTTAGAGATCAAGGCATACCTTCTTGACAATGCATCGACCACCACATTTTCTTTCCCTTGCTTGTACTTAATGATGTACAGAAAGGATTCAATGAATTCCACCCATTTTGCATGTCTCTTGTTGAGATTTCCTTGTCCTTTGAGATACTTCAAGGACTCATGGTCAGTGTGAATTATGAATTCTTTGTAACCAAGGTAATGCTGCCATGTCCTTAGAACCCTCAGCAATGCATAGAACTCCTTGTCATATGTAGGGTAGTTTAGACTTGCTCCACTTAGCTTTTTGCTAAAGAATGCTATGGGCTTGCCTTCTTGCATCAAAACTCCTACAATACCTATGCCACTTGCATCACACTCAATCTTAAAAGGTTTAGTAAAATTTGGCAAAGATAACAAGGGTGCAGAACTTAATTTGTCTTTTAGCAAGTTAAAACCTCATCTTGTTCAATTCCCCACTTAAAACCAACATTCTTTTTTATGCATTCAGTTAAAGGTGCAGCTATGGTAGAAATTTTTTTAATGAACCTTCTATAAAAGCTAGCTAAACCATGAAAGCTTCTTGCATCACTTACACTTGTGGGTGTTGGCCATTCTCTAATTACTTTTACCTTTTCTTGATCAACATGAATGCCCTTTTCATTGACACTATATCCAAGAAAAGTAATTTCATTAGTGCAAAAACAACATTTCTTTAGATTAGCATACAACTTCTCTTCTCTAAGCACATCAAAAACACAAGTCAAATGTTGTACATGCTCATCTAAATTTTTGCTATAAACCAAGATATCATCAAAATAGACAACAACAAATTTGCCTATGAATGCTCTTAAAACATGATTCATCAATCTCATGAAAGTGCTTGGTGCATTAGTTAAACCAAAATGCATTACTAACCACTCATATAAACCATGTTTAGTTTTAAAAGTTGTTTTCCATTCATCACCTTCTCTCATTCTAATTTGATGATAACCAGATTTCAAATCAATTTTTGAAAACAAATATGAACCATGCAATTCATCCAACATGTCATCTAGCCTAGGAATGGGATGTCTATACTTCACCGTGATTTTGTTGATGGCACGACAATCAACACACATCCTCCAAGTTCCATCTTTCTTAGGCACTAACAAGACGGGTATGGCACATGGACTCATGCTTTCACGAACATAACCCTTCTCTATAAGCTCACTCACTTGCTTTTGGATTTCCTTGGTCTCCTCCAGATTACATCTATATACTGGTCTATTTGGAATGCTTGCTCCGGGTATGAAATCAATTTGGTGCTCAATGCCTCTTTTAGGTGGCAAACCATTTGGAATTTATTCTGGGAATAAATCTTCATAAACCTGCAAAAGATCAACAACAACACTAGGCAAACCATTGGTTATTTCGTTAGAAATATGCAAAATCTCCTTGTACATAAGTATAAGCATGTGTTGCCTCAAAAGCATAGCTTCCTTCACATCACTCATTTTTGCGTAAACACTCATTTTTCTTTCATTTGAACCTTCCTTGTTTTCTCTCACCATGTGTTTCCCATTTTGGTCAAGAGAATTGGAATTTTTAGATTCACTCATCTCACCTTTTTCTTTACTCTCAAAGGTTTCCCTTCCCAAAGAATTTCCCAATGAAGAACCCATTTCTTCATATTGTTGCTTGATGCGCATTTGGTCTTCAAAAATCTGTTTTGGGGTTAATGGTCCAAGGTTAAACCTTTTTCCATCCATAGTCAAAGTATACATATTTTTGAATCCATCATGATTAGCCCTTCTATCATATTGCCAAGGTCTCCCCAACAACATATGTCCGGCCAACATTGGTAACACATCACACAACACCTCATCCTTATATCTACCAATTTGAAAAGAAATTAGAACTTGCTTATTTACCTTTATAACTCCACTTTCATTAAGCCATTGCAACTTGTATGGTCTTGGGTGCTTGGTAGTAGGCAACTTCAATTTCTCTACTAGCAAAGTGCTTGCTACATTAGTACAACTTCCACTATCCACAATCATGTTGCACAACTTGTTAGAAATCAAACAATGAGTATGAAATAAATTTTCCCTTTGCTCCCTCTGGACATCATGTTTATTTTGCAAACTCAATGTTCTTTGAACAACAAGATTATCTCCCTTAGCACATTCAACATCACTACAATCTTCTAAAGAAGGCATATCATCATCACTATCCCCCTCACTCTCCGATTCAATATCACCATCCCTTAGAATCATAGCTTTCTTATTTGGACATTCCCTAGTAATGTGCCCATGACCCAAAAACTTAAAACATTTGATTCCCCTAGTTTGGGCTGGTTGATTCTCACCCTTTCCCTTATTAGCCAAGTCAATTTTAGGTTTAGTTTCTTCCACTTTTGACTTATTAAAAGGTTTATCATCCTTTTTCCCCCAAGAAGTTTTCAAAGAAGAAGAAGAACCCACATTTGGTTTAGAATCATACCTCTTTCCTTTCAATTTCCTTTCTACTTTCATGGCCAAATTCACCATATCTTCAATCTCCATATAATGTTGCAAATCAACAACATCAGCAATGTTTTTGTTTAGCCCTCTCAAGAACCTTGCCATGGTAGCTTCATGATCTTCTACCACATTTGCTCTAATCATAGCCTTCTCGATTTCTTTGTGATACTCCTCCACACACATGGATCCTTGAATTAGAGTTTGTAACCTTTGATGAAGCTCTCTATAGTAGTGGCTTGGAACAAACCTCTTTCTCATGATTTGCTTCATTTCCCTCCAAGACTCCACAGGTCTTTCTCTATATCTACGTCTTTCCTTGCAAAATTGATCCCACCAAACAATTGCATAATCACTAAACTCAATAGCGGCAAGTTTTACCTTTTTCTCCTCTGAATAATTATGACATTCGAAGATGAGTTCCACTTTCCTCTCCCATTCAAGGTACACATCTGGATCATTTCTTCCTTGGAATGAAGGAATCTTCATTTTGATGCTTCCAAGGTTGCAATCAACATCATCATTAGGACGTCCTCTCCTAACTTGTCTCCTAGGATTGATTTGTTGTCCCACCAAGGTGACTTGATCATCATCCAATTCATCCTCTCCTTCATAGTCCTCTTGGTCAATTGGTGGACATCTCCTTTGTCTAGGCTCTCCTTGTAATTGGTTAAGGATGCCATCATGCCTCTCCAATTTCTCATTGACTCCCGCCATCATGTTAAACATTCTTTCGAATTGTTGTTGCATAGCTTGAATCACATGATCATTTGTAGAAGAAGAACTTGTGTCTTTTGACATAATTGTAAAACCTAAAATTTTAACAAAAGAAAATAGAAATAAACAATCTCATAACACTCCCTCACATGTTTCACTCAAAATTGATGTATACCACTCGTGTTTACACTCAATTTTGGCTTTTTCTCTAATGATCTCACACTCTTGCCTTTTACCTCTCAAATTTGCCTTTTGATTTCTTAGATGAACTAAGTTTCTCAATCAAACAAAATTCAAGAAAGCAATAATCAATGATAAAAAAAAAATAAGGTAGGCTAATAAGAAAATAATAAGGTAGGCTTAAAGAAAAGAACAATTTGTAACAAATAGGCTAATAGAAATGAAAAACAAAGATAGATCATCAAAGAACACAAAGAGACAGAATTATAAAGATAGATCTCAAAGGAATATGAAGAGTCAATTTTTTTTTAATGTAAACTGAGATCTAACACAAGAATATCAAAGATAACATATTTTTTTTATTGACGAATTTCTTTTTTTTTTATATATATGCACGAATTGAAAGGTATCACAAAAATCTCAAAGATAACAACTTTTTTTTTGATATATGCAAACAAAATCTTGAGATAAGAAGAATAAAAAAAAATAACAAGAATAATAGATAGCAAGAAAGGTGAAAAATATAAGATGAACACAAGATATTGAGAACTAAAAGATAGTTTAGGATACGCAAACCTCAATCTTGAGCCAATGCTCTGATACCACTTATGATGGGAATTGTAGGTTTCATCAATTAACTCCCCAATAGCAAGAATACTATGATAAGTTGAATTAAAAGAAAACTAGAAATTACCAATTTAATCCACAAATTTGGATCGTTCAAAGATTGAAGTAAGAAGATAGATGCTACTTAACCCCTTTACCAACAAGGATAAAGATACTAAGATAGACTTTGAATTTCCTCTTATGCCATAAACAAGAAAGTTTGATAAATAAAAAGAAAATAAAGATTTAGATTTTGACACCACAAGCTAGAATAAAGCTTGATAAGTCACAAAGTTTATGCAAGAAATTAAAGACAAAATTCCTCATAATAAAACTCAAACAAAGTTATAATTCATATATCAAATTCATTCATGCTCCAAAAGAAAGAAAAAGACTTGTTTATATAAAGTACAAGTCCATGCGCACACTACTAAAATAGACTCACACACATAGGATTACTTTTACTCTTAAATGGCCTTAATAACCACCACCCATATTAATAGCCATTACTTGGAATTAATTACCCCATTAACTCTTAATAACCACTACCCACATTAATAGCCATTACTTGGTATTAATTACCCCATTATATGGTGGCTACATGTAACCCTAATTGTTATTAACACAAAAACAAGTTAAATATTATTCCTTGGGCCTCCATGGATGCTTTATTGGGTTGAAATTCTTGGGCTTTCCAAATGTCCCTAATTAAACCCAATATGGCTTCTTGAAGCTTCTTAGATTTGGACCTTGTGATTGGGCCTTCTTGTACTATTAATGGATCTTGGATCTCTTTAGGCTTTGAACTTGGATTCACATCACATCGTAGTCATCATAAAAGACATCTATAATAGAATTGAGGATGTAGGCTTCAAAATCAAGTTCTTTGCCTTGATCATCAATGCCTTTCAATTCATTCCCTTTAAATTCTTCATCAGCCAGCACCAACTCCTCATGAGGGACTTTTCAATAGCAACACCTTCGGCCCTATTCATAAATTCGGCAAAGATTTTAAACCCTAGAATAACTTCCCCAGCCATCAAGAGAGGTTCTGAAGTTCCATTGTATGGGTACCCGGTGCCTTCCTTTACAAAGATCTTCTATAAAGTTTTCTTTTTAGCCATAATTTCCTTTTTCTTTTCTTCAGACTGGCCCTAAATATCTATTTCTCCCTCAGTATTGTCAGCCCCTTTAAATCCCAGCCCGTGCTTTAAAATAGGCACCTTATTTTCCATAAATTCTGAAGGTTCGCTTTGATCTCTTCCTAACCCCATGTTGGGCATAAACCTCATGCTACGCATCATTTTTAGAAACTTTTCATCCATCTCATCCTCATAAATTACACAAACCTCAAAATTGGGACTAATGGAGATCTCTTTGAGGGTCAACTTCAATATAGCCACAACGACTTCAGTTTCAACGGAGATGGTAACAACCCTTCTTTCATGAGAGGGAATTTAATTTTTTAGTGAACAGTGGATGGGATGCTGCCCAGGGAGTGAAACTACAACCTTCCCAATAAAATGGCAAATGTTACTGGGATATCAATCACGTGCAAGTCAACCTAAACTTCTATAGGTCCTATTTTGACCAGTGCCCTGAATGTTCCTTCCACATACCTTTTGGTGTCATCATAAGCCTTGATAACTACCTCAGAAGGCTTTAAGTCAGCCACTGTCAACCCTAACCCTAACTTTGGCAAAATCTTCAACAGACACACATTGATGGCGGAACCATTGTCAACCATCACACAGCAAGTCATTTTTCCCTTCACTTTAACCTTGATAAATAGAGCTTTGTAGTGGTCCCTCCCTTCTAGAGTCAGATCGTTATTTGAAAATGTTATCATCCTTTGAGGGGTTTCCATTAGTAACCCGACCATTTGTTCCTAGGTAGAGCCAGCGGGGATCTTTTTCTGATTTAGCACCAGAACCAAGGCCTCTTTATGATCCCTGGAATGCATAAGAAACTCCTAGACACTAGCAACAGTCTCCTTGCTTTACTTTAATTCTTTCCCTTTTTCTAAACTTTTTGCCTTTTCAGGCTCAGACTTGGCAATCTCAGGTTCTTCCTTCTTTCATTTAACCTTCCCCACAGACTGGCTTGGTCTACTTCTCTTGTTGTCCAACAGGTCAACCTATCCCCTGCTCTCATTATCAGAACTCCATATGTCCAAGACGTGCACCTACAATTTCGTGGGTCATTTGCTTAGTTTTAGGCTTTTAGGTTCAGTTTTTAGGGAGTTATGGGTGACATCCGCGAAGGAGTTTAGGACTTGCTCCTTTGTTAGACCAATGTTGACCATCAAAATGGGTGCATTTGGTGGTGGTACATTTTGGTAATTAGGTAAGGGGTTGGTTTATGTGTTTGGCTTTTTGGTTTATGGGTTAGTAATCTTGCCTGAGTTAATCAAGTCTTGGATTTCATGCTTTAATCGAGCATAACTATCAGTGTCATGTCTGATGGTCTACTGAAATTTGCAGAAAAGCTTTGGGTTGGCACCAGGTAAGGGTTGTTGTGAAGGTAAAGGCCACAATAGGTTCTTCTCAATAAGCTTGTTAAGGACCTTGGACAGAGGGCGTCCCAAATTTGAAAATCTTTGAGGTTGTCTGACTGCATTAACTTGTATGTTGTTGCTTGGTGGTCAAATGGCATGGATCTGAACATTATTGCTCAAACCAGCTCATTCCTTACCCCCAGATCTTCCTCCGAAGAATTTCTTCTCTTGAGCTAGATCTGACTCTTTTTGGACCCTAAACCTGTACAATTCTTTGAAGCTTTTAATCCTTAAATCTCTCAGCTTTCTAGACAGTGTCGGGACATACCCCTCTATTGCTAGGACTAACTGATCTGACTCAGTAGGCCTATGCCTCATCAAAGACAGCTTTCCCCTCCAACGAGTCAGGTAATCAACAAAGGGCTCGTTAAAGTTATGCTTGGTGTCCTGCAGATCTCTTAGGGTCACCTCTAACTGAACATTGAGGCCATATTGCTTGATAAAAGCATCACATAATTCCTTCCAATCTGATTGAACATGTGGTTCCAAGGTGTAGTACTAGCAGATCGGTGCTCCCTCCAGTGAAATAGGGAATTGCTTGATGATCTGGCTCTCAGTCAAATTAGTGGCTTTCATATAAGTCACATACTGCTTCAAATGCAAATGGGGATCCTTGACACTAGTGTATTTCCTCATATCAGGGAATTTGAACTTAAGCGGCAGTGGTTCATCTTCCCTTTCCAAATTCAAATCACCATAATCTAGGGGGCGGTGATGCCTTTCTCTTTCATCATCATTTATATTTGGTTCATAGCCTTGGTCATGCTCTTGGACCACTCAGTTTGCCCCACATCTTCAGTTGGATTCACATTTCTTCGGTTTGATGGGTTGGCTAGCACTGTCACATCATCTTCTTCCCTTCCCCTAATTAGGATTTCCTCATTGAAGTCCATCAAATTGATTGGTGGTGCATTGGATGGTTGTGCCAGCTGATTCTCCTTGATGAGCTTAGTAATTTCCCCCATTATCTCCCTCATCATAGACTGAGTTTCTGCCATCACTTCATCTTTTAACTATGCCCTAAATGCCTCTGGATCAAAGCCTCCTGCCATTCCTACTTCTGAAGTTCTGACCAAACGACCTGAACTAATCCGAACCCACCATGCTGAGCTTGAAGGATCTATAGTGCTAAAAAACCATTTGTTAGAACGATGCATGATGTGTATGCATGATATGCAAGTCTATTTTACTTTAGGAAAACTTAAGAAACAAAAAAATAAAAGGAGGAAATAAAAAACCAAAATGCGAAGCTTAAATGTACAAATTTCTGCCCTTATTTCCCCCACACGTGTATTCAATGGTGAGTATTTTACCCTAGGATTTTTTAGTCTGGATTTTAATTATCAATGGGGATAACAAAATTTATGTATGTAAGATAACTCTCAAAATGATTCAGGCAAGTAACGGGTCCTTTAAATAAAGCCCGAGTCCATTTCCTATGAGCCAAGGTCTTTTACACCATAAACTCACTTGTCAAGGCCCACTTAAGATGGGTTATGAATAGGCATAAGAGGCCCTTATTGACTTAGTTTATTTATAATGGGCTTTGGTTGGACACGTGGGCCCATTTGACCATGGATTGCTTATTGATGGGCTCAAGATTTATTTTAAGGGTCTATTATATGGCAGAACATACATGCATGTAGGGAAAATTCCTAAAGACAGTTGCTAGGTCATTACATGGGCTTGAGTCTTGGGTAAAGAGGCTTTGGCTCCCACAACAATATACATCCATATACGTATCCCCACTCAAGGGTCAAACAACACATATTAGTACGTGTCGTGAGTAATAATAATCAAATAATCCACCACCAGGTTTGAGTGAAGCATAAGTAGTTAAAATACTGACTATTGTCGGGTTTATTTGGGACTGAAGTGCTCATTATGTGAAAAATGTGTAGTGAATGCATAAATGTAGGAAGAAATAAGAAAATAATTAAAGATGATAAAACAAAAAATACTGGAATCAATTTCTCTATCCCCAATGGAGTTGCCACTGTAGGCAGCGAGGTTTAGCGACCATGGCACTGTGTGGGCTCGAGGCTTACTTAGAAATATGATATAGGTCTTGGGCTTATTTGGAGATGGAGTTGCCACCTGGATAAAAGCCGGGACATACTGTATAGAAACTGGATTCCATGGAGGTTCCCAGAAGCTGTCATTAGAGATTGGGTTTAAAAACTGGGTATGAGCATTTGAATGCTCACCCAACCTTGTTGTTGGCCTCCGTTTGTGTTTTTTATTTTATTACCTTTAATTATTCAATTATTTCTTTATTACCACATATATTGTAATTGCCTCCATCCAATTTTCAAGTTTTACAGTTAAGTCCAAGTTTGCACATTAATTCAATTTCATGCTTTTTTAAGTCCCAACATTCAACAAAAACAAAATAAGTAATAATTTACAACCATACATTCGAATCAAATGAAAAACGAATTAGGGATTACAACACTTTTAGGCTAAATAAAAAAATAATATACAGAAAATTAACCGTACATATACCAAAAGTAAACTAGTAATAAACCATTTACACAAGCGCAATGATCTAAAAGGGTTAGCTAATGGAGGCGACTACTCAATGATGAAAATCATCAAATAATTCCAGCAATAATCATACAGTTAGTTCCTTCTTTCAAAACATGAAATCATATACAACAATATTGACAAAGAAATGTTCTAAAAGGGGGGGGGGGTTTCACATCACAAGCCAAAGAAATCCTCAAATAATTAAGATAATCGCCATTATGCAATGAAATAATTATACATGAAGATATAAAGAACATGTGAAGTGAACATTACATAGAATTTTATAAAGGGAGAAGAACTAAACAACTGGTTGACCTGTCAATATGGTGATTGCCTCTTCATAAAGGTGATCACCTCATTAACAGGGGGTAATGTCGAAGAGGCATCGCCTGATCGACAGGCTAACTTGACTCTCAAAACGATTAGACTTCTATCCTAAGAAAGCAATACATGCATACATACATCCAACATGTGCCAAATTACAACTACATGCAATAGTTTAATAGATCATATCAATGAGGCAGTGTAACAAATGAAATAAACCCAAAATATACCTAAAGTATATCAATAATTTAGTCATATACAAACTAAACACACAAATAATGAAGTTATGAAGATATTGAGTTTAAATGCAGGTTTTTTGCCAAAATAATATGCCCTCAGAGATGTGTCTTTGGTTATGATCCTCACTAGAGTGTGATTTCCACTTTAGCAAAGCTTTCCTCTTTCCTCTCCTAAGGAAAATGAACTCCTTTGGCTTGGACCCTTCCTCTTTCCTCAAGAACATCTCTCTCTATATTTTTCTTTTTAGAGCCCCTCCTTTCTTTCTTTTTTTCTCTCCTTTTTTCTCTTGATCCTTCTTTTTCTTCTTCTTTTTTCTTTTATCTCCTTCCTTACCCATGCCCCTAGGCTCCCTAGCCTATCATGAACCCCTATTGCCTTTCTATCCCTCCTAAAAATTTCTTCCTTACGCAAAATCAAGTTTGGGGGTGTGAGGCCCACACCACTTAGCCACCATGGCTGCAGCTGCATTAAATGTAGCTGCAAGTGGTCTATCACAGAGGCAACGCCTCTGCAATGAGGCAATCGCCTCTGAGGCAACTGCCAAAGAGGCGATCACCTCGTTGCACTGAGGCGACGCTCCTTTGGCCTAGGCCTGTGCTGGACCAAGCATGCCTGGGTTATTTTTAGGTAATTGGGCTAAGTTCTAGGCTTTTAAAGCTTTTAGGCTTTCAAATCCATTTCCAATTGGAGATTCAAGTTTGGTTCTTATGTCTAAGTTTCACATTCTCATCATTACGCTTTACAATGGACCAATCAAACTGAGCATCCCTAATTTGTCCTCTAATATGGGCCGACTGAATCAGGTGTCTACAGTAAGTAATTTTAGTATTTTGGTTGATTTAATATAGGGTTCTGAAGTTACAGAATTTAAGTTGATAATTCTAATTTTTCAGTCTCTGTAATTTGATCATATATTGATCTAAAGTGCTCCAAATTAAGTGTTATTTTTTGATTTGGAAAATTTGAAGAAGTATCTAAAATTTTTTATCTTTGAGCTTGATCTGATTGAGTTTTTATGTTAGGGTAATAAGGGAAAACATTTTATTCTTCAGTCTATCAGTTTCTTTAAGCTGGTTATAATTTGTTATATATAACTCTATTTGTGAGTGTCTAATTGGTGTTAAATTTTTATAGCATGTTATAGACATTATATCTAAGACTGATAAAAATTTTAGCTCAAAATTCCTTTTCTATAAGTCCCAGTAATTTTTCAAAGTCAACTCTGAAAGTAGCCATTTTGATTATGTGAACCAAGTTTACAGAGTTCATGAGTTAAAACTAGTCTACATATGTTTGATATATCTTAAGTTAGGAAACTTGAAATTAAGTTTGGTTTATTCTGATCAAACTTAAAAGAGTTCTCTAAAACTTTGTAGTTTTGATCTAAAGCTAATTATGCCTAAATAATGGTATAACTGAGATGTACTTTTTATTGCTCAATTTGTCTAAGTAATTAAGCTGCTTATAATGCGACCTTTATATTTTATTTGTTGTTATAGGATGGAAGTGGAGTTTTTATTGAAGGTACTAAACACAAAGACCTAAGACTAGTTAAAATTTGAGGTTAAAATTCCTTTTTTACAAGTCATAGCGATTTTTCTAAGTTAGGCCTAAAAATAACTATTTTAGAGTCAATGAAGCTGATTTATAAAATTGAACTTAATTGCATATTTTGCATATAGTTTGGGGACTGCATGGTTAGGTTAGTATAGGATATTTTTATATTGATTATTTATAAATGAAATTGCCTGTTTAAGGTGCTGGAAAAGGCAAGGGAAGTGCAGGTGCAAGTTAAGCAAATTCGATGAACCGGGTTTATGTGTTTATAGGCTGTTTTGGTGAGTAGATGTTCAATGCCTTTAAATATTTTTATAATAGCAATAAATTGATAATTTAAATGTTGTTTTATGAACCTAAATTGATGTTTTAGAATGGTTTTAATTCAACCTTGTTAATACTTGAATTACATGTTTTAATTTAAAGCTTTTAATGTTTCAATTTACAAGTTAAATATGTTATTACTATAAGCTTGCTTTGGTAATATGATTTGAGATTATTTTTAATACTCAATGATTTAAATGAGATTATAATCATCTTGATTTCATTCCTTTGAATTATGATGAGAAGTGGTTTGATTTTGAATACTCTATTGAATTATAAATGGTATTTGATTTTGTGTATTACCACCCTATGTGAGATGTGTGAATGTGTTGAGGTGCGATATGCACATTTAAGATTGTGATGATTGTTATTATGCAATAAAAAAATTAGGCACTTGCAGGACGGTAAAGGAAGAAGGATTTTTCCGTACTAATGTAGTTGAAGGGTTAGCCTTTAAGTGTGCCTAGAGAGTGAGTTTATAATGGCGTATATGTTATGGCCGAGTTATGATGCTTGTTATAGGGACAATTAATACAAATGAAAGGTTGATATTTTCAAAGACATATGTTTCAAATGACTAAGCTTTAAATATTTTTAAAAGTAAGATTGAATTGGATAGTTTGAGTGATTGATAATTTGATTATTAATTCTTTAGTTTTTTTTGTTTGAGATGTTTATTATATTTAATTTAACTAAACTATTTTCTACTTGTAACATCTATTCATTGAATATTTTTGTACTCATTTTATTCTATTTTATAAATGATTTCAAATAGTAGGGCATGATAGTTGGTGAATAGAGTTAAGTGAGTGTAGATAGAAGTTTAGAATAAGGTTAACCAACATTCTCATTAAAGTAGCATTGTTCCTTTATTTCTTAAGTTTGTTGTATAAGTATTGTAAAACATTGGTGGTTAAGCCATATTTAAAAATATAATATTTATATTATCCAATTATTTTATAGGTATTTTACTATTTATAAATAGTATTTCACTATTCATAAATACATAGTTTACTATTCATAAATAGTATTTCACTATTCAAAAATTTAAGTAGAACTTTAAAAGTTCTTATTCTCTAAATGTAACATATGTACAACACTAAACTTTTATAAGAGATTAATTTTGAATCATCTTGCAAATAAAAGGATATTATAATAAAAATTAATTAAACTAAGTAATTTGTTTGGTGATTGGTTTTAAATGTCAATCTCGGACTATGTGAGATGAGGTATGATATATAAAGAGACGAATGCTTGCAACACACCAAAAGCTTCCATTTGCTTCCCTTTTCATGTATAGTGTAGAGAATGTAATGGAAGCAAAGAAGCTAAATACAGATATTTCCCACCACAGCTCTTATTGTTTTTCTTCCAAAATCTTTCCATTTTCATGTCCTCTCTATGCACCCACCTCATCTCCTCTCAACTCCTCCATATACTTCTCTAATCATCACAACTCTCGTTTCTTTCACTTTCACTTCATCAAAGTTATGTTCTTTCCCTTGCTCTATTTTTGTTGATTGGCATTCACCAACGATGAGTCTCCGTGATCAATCTCCAACCATTGCTACTCTTGTCATTATCCATAAAAAACATTCTATTATGAGAATGACAATGCTTTATTAAAGGTAGATAGTCCTTGAATTCTTGAAGTAATTAATAGTTTCATTTTGAAAATTATTGTAATTAATTAATTAAAGGCCAAATATACAATTTCACCCCTGAACTTTACTAAATTATTCTATGTCACATTTTGACTATCATTTTGTTCAATTTCACCTCATAACTTTTATTTTTCACCCATTTAACTTTACACAAAGACAAACACATGTATTTAACTTGCGCTGAGCTTAAATAGGTGAAAAATAAAAGTTAAGGTGTGAAATTGGTAAAAAATAGAACTTATGTAGGCTAAATAGGTAAAAAAATAGAAGTTATGAGGTGAAATTGAATAAAATGAAAGCTAAGAGATGACATAAAATAATTGCATAATGTTTAAGGGTGAAACTGTATATTCTACCATTAATTAAAGGCAGATAATGATCATATTTTGGCATTTCTGCAAGAGGTGGAATTGATCATATTTTAGGAGATGATATAAAATAAACCAAAATGTAAGCCCAAAAAGAAAAGGAGAAGGAAACCATTTGTCACTACAAGTGATGTCTAAGATTCAAATCAAGAGCCCATAAAGCAAAACGAGAGTTTTCAATCTTGGATAGTCAAAGATGATGATGGTATTGGTAGTAAGGAAAGGCAAAAAGCATCATTATATTTTAGTGGATAAGATGAGCAAGTTGGAGTGGATTACATGTGATGCAAAATGGAAATGATAGGCCAATCTTAGAACTCACTATCATGGGATAGGAAATTGGGTAAGAGAGGAAGCAAAAGTGATGTGCCCTTGCTATTGAGATTAATGATTAATGATTTTCCATTTTTAGATTCTTGGACAAAGTTGCTCCAACCTCTAGCAATTGTTTGGTTGACTACTTCTATCATATGGAAACATTTAAATTCATTTCAGAGCATTATATTTTAATAGATCTTAGACAAAGCTGTAGGGTAAATTTATCTCTAACCATTGTTCCTCTTGTCATCATCCATTGAAAATATGAAGAGATGTCAATGCTTTATTTTTCAATTTGGACTTTTAATTTCTTTTGATGCATTACAAAAACGAAGGGATGATTTCCAAATCAATTCACCTTTTTCTTTTTTGTTTTCTTTTTCTATTCTACTATAGTTTTGCTTTTGCTTTTACTGTTGTTACTTCTTCTTCTTCCATTCTACTTGTTGTGTAAATCATTTTGGTTTTGGTTTTGGTTTTAGTTTTGGATTTATTAAATAATTTTATTGTAAAATGTAAAAAATCAAATGAAAGAGAATGAGTTTTAATATTATTTTGAGGTTTGGTTAGCTTTCAAAGAGTGGTGTGTATTGTGGATTTTATGTTTTTTAAGGATTTCCTTTCATTCCAAACCTCTCACTCTTACTAAACTCTCTAATCCATTGCCATTTACAATTTTTAGTTTCTTATTTAACATTCTCAATTTACTTTCCCTAATTCTCATTGTCATTTTTATTTTAATTAAAATATTTGGATTTAAGGATTTTGTAATGATCGGAGGAGTGTTGATGTTAGCGTTAATGGTTAAAAATAAGGCTAAAAAATTCAATTTCCATCAAAATGAAATGGAAGTTATTGATTATTCAAGAAGTGTTGATATTAACGGAGATTTAGTTATTTGTACGAATGACTAAAAGGGGCCAAAAAAGCTATTTTTTATTAAACACCAATTTATTTGAGCCAAAAAATAGATAAAGGGCATATTTGAGCCTTGGTACGAACATAAGGGGCTTAAATGAACCTTCTCCCTTTATAATTTTAAAGATGGCCAACTCCATTAGGAAGGCTTACATCTCTAGGTTCATGATCATCTATATCTTGCTTGTCAAGTTCTGTGTTATTTAAACCTATTACTTCACAGCTGAGAGAGAGAGAGTTGCCTTGCTAGGGCTTTTAGCTTGTTCTTCTTAACCTGGTTCTTTCTTGGTGAAGGACTGTTCTAAGAAACCAAGGAGGGTTTCCTTGGACAGGGGGAGTGCTTGAATTTTAACTTTCAAACGGGCTCATTTCTTGATTGGGTTCTCTTCCTCAATAGCTAAAACCAGCATGAGTTCTTGATTAATTTAAGAGCTGGGGCTTTATTGAGATTATATCATTAGGCTTTGAAACTTGCCCTTGGATGGGCTTGTAATTAGCTTGCTTTGTGACCTTTGGTGTTCCTTATCCCTAAAGGAGATTACCTCATTTCCATTAGCTTTGACAGTTGAGTCTTAACTGGAGATTTTTTAACTTGATGGGATTCTTTATCCAAGGCAAAGTTCTGCCATTTTGGAAGCTGTGTAGTTTAGGTTTAGTGGCGAACATCCAAGGTCTTTCTCTTTCTTAAAAGGTGAGTTACTACTTTATGTTGAGGATGAGCATCTCTAGTTGGTGGCAATAGTGTATGCATTTTTTGAAACATGGGACTGATAGCTTTTAACTAATGAACAAAGGAATTTGCTAAGGGTTTTCTCTTAAGTAAAGCTCTGAACCAAGGGTCGTATGCCTAGTTGGAGTTCACCACTTTATTTATTTCTTATTGGATTTTTACCAATTTATAATTATTGATTCGGTGATTTAGAAAACTATAAAGATAACAAAAAGAAGGTAACCTTTCATAGCAAAAATGAATATAGTCTTCCTTTCATGGGCGTTGATTCAAAAATTCTTTAGGCAAATGCTTAGTTAGGTTAAGACAGACTTTAATTCTCATGATTGGATCCTAATCCTCATCATTAAACATTAGGTCCTTTATTCTAACCATCCCATTAGAAATTGAATCTGCTATATTTGGCGCATTGCTTAAGGTAATTTGGTTCATTGGTATACCTAAGATCTAGACTCAAACATTTCTTGAGAAAAATTGATTTCATCTAAAGTTTGGTTAAGTTTTTATTCCTTGAGAATGAATAAGCTTTTATGGATTGACTAGGGGGTTCCTTCTAAAACTCTATGTTTGTCATGCATCGACTCAAACTTAATTAGGAACATATTGTTGATACTTAGATCTTGAACTTATAGATAATATGTGAATGACCAAACCTAGGATAAAATGTAATACAATAAGTTTGTTGAGTGCTTTTTGTCACTTTGTATGCTCCCCACTAGTTGGATACGAGACTTGTGAGCTTCACTCTCAAGAGCTTCATTAAGTGTCAGGGAGCGAGTTTGTTGACTTAAAATCTTGATATCATATGCTATTTTGGATTTTGAGCTACAAGCTATAGCTAGTGTTTTGTTTTACTTTGTTTTTTGTTTGAGGTGTTTTGGGAAGGGGTTGAATTTGTTTTGTGGTTGTGATTATGTTGGGTGGTGGTATGGGGTGGTGATATTAGTGAAATGGATAATTGAAATAATATTTTTTTTTGGAAAATTAGAGTGGTAAACCTAATTTTATTTATTAAAAAGGGAGAAGTAGTGAGAGAAAAAGAAAAAAGTAATTTTTATCATTATTTAATATCATTTACTTTAATTAGTGTGTGATATTCATTCTCCTAATTTTGGGGTTAATACTTGATAGTCCAATTAGGGGTGTGCATTATTTAGTTTGATTTAGATCAGACCGTAATATCGATGAATTGATTCGTTAAAAGGAAGTACTAAATACTATCCAACTGAGCAGAATTATATTGAGAGACTAACGGTTCAATAATAAAAAAGGATCGGGTTTCTTTGACTCGAGGATTCAGTTTGGGCCAATTTGGTTAAGTGTTCAGTTTTTGGGCTTTAAATTAAGCTAGTTTAAATGTTTATAAGAAATTTATAGCATTGAGATATGAACTAATAGTTTTGGCCTTTTAGGTTCAATAATACATAATTCCTACTTACAAAAAATTGGGCTTCCACCACCCAAATGAATCAGAATGACAAGTATGCTTGCACTAGTGTTTTGTTTTGCTTCAGTAATAATTACAAATTTACAATTACAAAAGAAGAAAATTTTGCATATACAAAAAATACAAGTGGGAATTTATCTATAAGATGGAAGAGTTGAAAAAAACTTCCATTCGAGTATAATAGTCAACTTCTATCACTTGTGTTGTGTGAATATGTAATGTGAAAAAAAATTGCTGAGTACTTAAAAAACTAAACAGCAACTAAAAAAAGTTAGGTCAACAACTCTATGTCACTATCCTGCAAAGCACAATGCAAGAAAATAAATAAAGTATTTAAAGCAAAAAAATAAAATGAAAGAGCAAAGAAAATTGAATTTGAGGCTCAGTTTGCAATAGGTAAGTCATCACAGATTACCAAATGCTAAATTTTTAGTAATAGGTAGATGAAGTAGTCAAGATGTTTACCACTAAAGAAAGTGAATTAAATAATATTCATTTTGTATTGAGAATTAAATAGGTGGAAGTACATTATCATTGCATTAAATTTAGAACAGAAATGTCCAAGTCATAAGCTTAAACAGTTCAAACATAAAAGTAGAAACACATTATCATACTTGAAAAGAGTCCTAGAGGGGGGGGGGTGAATAGGACTATCAAATAAAAATGAGAAATTAAAAGAATTCTTTTCAAGAATTGAATGGAAGTTGAGAAGGAAGAATGAAGAAAACAAAGATTTAAGTAGATCAAATTCAATAACAATCCTACATCTCCACTTGACTTATCCCCAAGTTTGGATTTTCAATCACCCATAATCTTATTCAAATGATTGAGATTAAACAAGAGTTTTATGGCTCACTCTTACAACTTTACAACTTGAGTATTCAAGGCTCACTCAAAAACCAAATCCCGAGTGTTTCAATGGATAACACATAAACCAATTCCTTTAAAAAAAATATTACTTCCCTTCTAATCTATCCTAAGATTTAAGATGAAGAGGAATTCTATTTCTAACACACAACCAACTCTCACAAGAATTATACAAACAAAGAATTTTTTAAGAGAATTTGAGAGCTCAATTGAATGCTTAAGAGAGAATGAATGATAAACAAGTTTCTTAACCTTTCAAATGAATTCTAAGGAGTGTTTATATAGAAAAACACTAAAAAAATAGGAATTTTGGATGTATCAAAATCTCTCCAATGTCTATATTTGATTTTCAATCAATCTTGGACTTTATTATGTCAGAATGCCACTAACGAGTGAACAGTGCTCAAGAGGAGCAAGCTTTGGCTAGTGAGGAGAAAAATAATAGTCGTTGCATTCAAATATTTCCAATTTAAGCTGATATTACTACCCTTAAGAGCAGATCATGAGCAAAAGTGCTCATGACTTTGGCTCATGAGCAACACTGCCCCTTTCCTTAACAAGAACACCAAAAGGGGATAGCTCGTGATTGAATTATAAAATGCTCATGAATGGGATTGAAGATGATCGAATCAGCCTAAATGTTCTTCATAAAAGTTATAGATAATTGTCTTAGATTTCCATAAAACTTTTAATAATCTCAATTGGACATCTTTAGCTCAAGATATTATGGAAATACTAAGGCCTATGCAAACTGAAATGAAAGCTACATATGCTGACTTCGACTCAAGATATGCATACCCAAATGAGCTCGGATTTTGACAAGTAAGCTTAATTTAGAAAGCCTAAGATGTCTACTTAGAAAATGAAGAACATCATTTTCTCATTTTTAATATAAACCCTAAAAGGGATCAAAAGTTCATGAATATGAAGAATTCAAGCTAATTAGCTTAATTTCCTATTTTGAAATTAATTAGCTTGATATGGATGAATTTTGGAGTTATTTCTATTTTGGAGTCAATAAGGAAGATTCAAGAAGATGTGAGAAGATTCAAGAATATTCCAAGTCAAAATCAACAAGTCAAAGTCAAAGTCAAATAGTCAACAAGTAAAAGTCAAGGGTCAATGGTTAACATGTGACATGGCATGCTTCAATGCTTAGTTGGCATGAGTTATCATTTTGCTTAGTTGTCATGAGTTGTAATGAGTTGTCAATTTTAACTTTTCAAAGATTAGTTGTTATTAGTTGCCCTATTTTGAAGGAAACTCCTTAATTAAGGACTTTTCTATATATGTATCTTTAGGAATAAGGAATAAAAACTTTTCCTTCAAGAATTAGGTTTTTTACATGCCTATATAAGGGCTACAAATATGTAAAACGAATTTTAGACAAGCATTAATATATTAAAAAGTGAGGTTTTTCCTTAAACTTTGTTCTTTTGAAACTTTGTAAGTTTACTTGAATTGTTTCACTTCTACTTTTCAGTACAATTACTAGGTTAGATCAGACTTAGAATTGTGTGATTGTTCATCTTTTAATAGATAAGTATTTTGCTTCACTTTAATAAGCAAGGGGTTTAGCTCCATCAACACAACCTATCCTTAATGATCCTTGGGCTAATATTCAAAGTTAGATGTGCATTCTATCATTGTTATAGGTAGGGTTCGTATTAATTTTAGAGCTATAAAGATGTCAAAAGCCTTCTTGAATCTTAGAGGTTGAATTAGCCAAAAAAGTCACTCTATATCCAAAAATGTATATTTTAGCATATAATTTCCTACACACTTAATTGAAATCATTAGTATTAAATTTTTTATCAAAGTCCAAAATTAGGAGTTTGATTATGCAAATGGTTAACAATACTCATGGAATCAGAAGGTAAAAAACCCAGTAGTCAATGTAGTAGGCAATAAGATTGTAAGTAAAAGGCTAAAAATAAAAAACATAATGTCAATTAACCAAAAGAATTAAGAAAATTAAAAAAGATTAAAACAAGTGGCTCAGAATTAAGCTTATCATGTCATATAAAAGAACATGTCACATTTCAAGTAACATCATTAAAATGTCACCAATGCAACTTCAGTAAGCATTCTTTTTTATAATCAGACATATAATGGTGGAAGCTTCATCATTGCCTCGCAAAAAAAAAAAAAAAAGCAAGTGAGATAGCAATTACAACTTATAGAATAAGTTGGTCACAAAACACTCACATTCACAAGCTTAAAACACAGCACAACAACACATAACCAAGCAATGTAACATATAAAAGCAAGCAATAATAATAAGAGTGGGTAGGAGTAAATTTACTAAAGTTATTAGCAAAATAAGCTAACAAAATATGATGCAGATGCATTGCTTGATGTCAGTGAAGGGCCACTACCAAATTGAGGTAATTCTACCAATAAGACAATAAAAGAAAAATTAAAAAGTACCATTACAAAGTTTAAAAATGAAATAGAAATCATAAAAAAAGTATAAAAGACTGTTGCTAACCTTTTTTAAGGTTATTAATATCATCAATGGCTTTTTTTGTTAAAATTGACTTATTAGACAATCGAAGCTAATCTTATGTGTAAATGAGGGCTTCTACAAACTTTGGAGTTAAAGAACTCTCAAAAGATGTCAAGTACTCTACCCTCTGTGTTGAATGTTGATTCAGAAGCAATAGTTAAAATGAGGACTATTAATACATCTCTAGCCAAAACGAGAAAGAATAGGGAATCTTTTAGAATTATGCTTCCACTGTTGTAACACATTAATTCTATCCTCCTCTATTATAGCTTCATTAAAATAGATGTTAAGTTCAGATTACTTGCTACCACCAAGTTCATTCTCCATTTAATGTTTTTGTACTTAGTTTTCAAGACTGACATGGGTGTCCTAGTAGTGGCAACCATATGAGTAGTAGAAGATAATCTTACTTCTAGATCTAATAGACTGCATTGATTAGAACTGAAACTCATAACCAGATTCAATCACAAGGTAGTAGAAGGCCTTATGGTTCTCAAATAATTCAAATAGAGAGGACTTCATAATAGAAAATAGTCTGCTTCCACTAGCATCAGTTAATTGAAGCCCATAGAATTCATACTAGTATAAATTGATTGCATCCACTCACTCAAATATAGAATAGATAAGAAATTTCATTGAAAATAGTATTTGAAGTGACATGTAAAGAACAAGAGATTCTTAATGTCATGTCATAGAACTACTTCAAATATTCAACTATACTATTCACATAATGCCAATAAAAAATGTTAGGAACATCCTGACCTAAATCTACCCTAAATGCAACAAATTAATTATATAACTAATAATAAAAAGGATAATTATTACAAACCTAGGAGGTAATATAAAGACCATGATCATTCCATGCATGTATGTCAAACAAAAACATGCAAAATAAAGGCCCTAAAGTATCCCAAAGAGGGATTTGGACACTACTCGACACCATTGTGCCAACTCAAGATTGACTCGACACATGCTGCCTCTGTCATGAGTTGGCATGCCCATAACGAGTCAGCATAGCCACCCTCTATCACTAGTCGACATAACTATAATGAGTCAGCTCGGCCACCCTCTATCACAAGTCGGCACGCCCATGATGAGTCGGTACTCGCACAAGCTAGCGCACACTTAAGGCCATTTTTACATATGTTTAGCCATAAAACATGCAACCAACATTAATTTTAATCACAATACATGTAATTAACAATCAATATAGCATGTGTTAAATGTAAAAAAGAGCTCTGGTACCACTGTTAGGAATTGATTGTGCAATTAGAAATCAAATCCTAATTGGAGAAAATTTTAAAAATTTTCTTAACACAACCCTTGAACTCATCAAGAATTCCAATTCGTAAGATCCAATTTGCATTAAATATATAGCTAATTTAAAACCAATAAAAATACAAGAAATAAAAAACTAAGGAATTATAAGTTTTAAGAAAAACATATTAATATCCAAAGGTTGGTGTAGACCACAAAAATCTACTAGAACGGTTGGTTCACCTTTAAATCAACTTTAAGTCTCTTAATTGTGAGATCTCTAGCTTGAAACACCAAGATTTAGCAAGTCTCTTCCTTGCCTTGATCAATAAGAAGCTTGAATCCTCTCACTCTTACTACTCAAGTTTTCTTATTATATGATCCTTGCAAGAGCTCTCTTAGTTATGTATATATATTTCTTGTCTTTTTATGTCTATACACATTTCTCTTCACCAACCAACAATTAATGTCCAATATATTCTTTTAGAAATACTTGGCTAGAGATTAAAGTAGAGATTAGTGACATGACCCATAATCCACTTGTCATAATTAATTAACAATTAAATAAGTCACTAGTACCTAAACAAGGAGGATGTAGAGATTACAACTCTTGTAAATCTATACATCACCTAGGACTTACACATGTCAATTAATATCTTAATTAATATTTAATTTAATTAAAATCAAATATATAATCTAATGGATTTGGGCTAAGCAATTGGATTAACTCTTTACCCAAAAACCCAATCCATTACCAAATGGACTTATAAGCATTGGGCCAACTCTTGACCCAAAGCCCATGGCATTAATCAAGTGGACTTAAATGCATTAGGTCAACTCTTGACCTAAAGCCCATTTCAAAAACTAAATGGTGTTAAATGCATTGGGTGGGCTTGGTCAATTTCTTGGTCTAATCATTAGTTCAAAATACTTTTGGGCCTAAGTCCATGACACCTGGGCCATTAGTCCAAGTAATTAAGAAAACAACATATATACATTATTAATTTAATATCTCAATTAACATCCCATTTTAATTAAGCATAAATTAATAATTAAAGCTTTCATTGAAATTATATTTCATGATATGCTAGAATCAATGCTTTAAGCAAAAATTCAATTTCTTTAATCTTAATTAATTGATTAAACTCTTCAATTAATAATTAGATTAAGTCAAAAAGAATTGGTAAAACTTTTTAAGTGTGACTTACTAGGTCCATGTCTAATTGGCAATGAGAAGATAATATCAACACTTGATATTATTTGAAACTCCTTTCAATTCTAAATGTGAAAATCCCAATTACTCATATATAGTTCTCATAAGTTGCGAGTGACCCCTTGTATCGATATCATAACTACCTAATTAGATATGAATGTATTTATTAAGTCATAGATATTACCATGCACTAAAATCCCTCCATTAGAAGATCCCGATATAGTTTAAAGTAAAGGATTAGTCAAACTCTAATAGCTATATCATATAACCGTATTTGAAGTTCTATCTCTTGATTAAAACACAACAACTACTAGAAACTTTTTCTAGCACTAAAACTCTTTCAGACTATTATATTTGTCATGGCCAGAAACTCTTTCATTAAGAAAAGACTTAGATAGCATAAGATCTTATCCCGGTTCACTCCAGTTAATGAATCCCATCTTGTTCAACCACTCATCCCTATATTTAATTGACTAGAGCCAGCACATGAAATATACCAATGTGTGAATAACATAAATATGTAACTAGTAACAAACTCTAACCACTTAAATGTGGGCGATTGTGGCAGCTCAGGTCAAAGGACTACATGCACTATTATAACCTAGAATATGATCATTGACAATAAGTGAATATCCATGCGATCACATATCTAGCGTCATAGTTTGATCCACCCATTAAATGAGTATCCATATGTTTATTATGATATCTCATATCAAGTAACATGAGACTCACTACCTCCCACTATTAGTATCATATACTAATCAAGGAAAATAGATAGAGGTGATAGTCTAATTAATATTACCCAAATATCAATTATATAACTATAAACATTTTAAAGCATATGTACTAAATCAATTCATAGCTCATATTATCAACTCTTGATAATGAATCTATTTAACATGATGCTAATGGATAAATATTCAATTAAATAAACACTTTAAATAATAGAATATTCTTTTATTGCCATTAGGATAATTTACAATGTCATTATATACTATAAGAATGGCACTAGGGCACATATATGCTAACAATCTCCCATTAGCACTAATGCCATTCACTATAATATTTAAGACCTATCTTCTTAAGATGACTGTCTAATTATAACTAAGTGAGCGCCTTGGTCAGTGGATCAGCCACGTTATCAAATGAAGCTACCTTTTGCATGATGATGTCGCTTTTCCTAATAAGTTCTGTGATAATATAGAAGCACCTTTTTATGTGTTTGGATTTATAGTGAGACCTCGATTCTTTTGCCAAAACAATGGCTCCATTATTGTCATAATAGAGAGGAATCAAGGACTCAATGGAAGGAATAACTTCTAGTTTAGTAATGAACTTTTTAATCCAAACAACTTCTTTAGCAGTATTTGATGCGACTATATACTCAGCTTCTATAGTGGAATCAACAGTGACACCTTACTTAGAACTCTTCCAACTCACTATACCACCATTACAAATAAAAACAAACCCAGAGATAGATTTTCTATCATCAATATCTAATTAAAAATCAAAATCTGTGAATCCATCAATTTGTAAATCACCTCCTCCATAAGTTAAAATTAAATCTTTATTCCTTCACAAGTACTTAAAGATTAACTTAACTGCTATCTAGTGTTCTAAACCTCAATTAGATTGAAACCTACTAGTCATATTAATAACATCGACAATATTAGGACTTGTACACAACACAACATATATTAAGCTTCCTATAGCTGAAGCATAAGGAACTTTGGCCATTTGCTCCATTTCCTTGGGTGTCTTGGGTGACATACCCTTAGATAAATGGATACCATACCTAAGTGGTAACAATCCTCTATTGGAATCAAGTATGTTGAACCTCTTCAACACCTTTTCTAAGTGAAGACTTTGGGATAAACCTATCATTCTTTTTTATATATCTTTATAGACTCGAATGCCAAGAATATAGGTATCCTCCCCTAAGTTTTTCATGGAGAAAGTTTTACACAACCATAGTTTCACATTTGTAAGCATGACAATATTATTCCTAATTAATAAAATATCATCCATATACAATACAAGGAAAGTGAGTTGGCTCCCACTAACATTTTTGTATACATAAGGCTCATCTTCATTCTTGATAAAACCAAATGATAGTATGACTTCATCAAAATGATGATTCCAACTCCTTGAAGCTTGCTTTAGATCATAAATAGATTTATTAAGCTTGCACACTTTGGAACCTTCCTTAGATTCATAACCTTTAGGTTGTTCCATATAAATCTCTTCCTCAACATAACCATTAAGAAAAGCAATTTTGACATCCATTTGCCAATCTCATAATCATAGTGTGCAACAATGGCAAGAAGTATTTGAATGGATTTAAGCATGGCTACTGGTGAAAAGGTCTCCTCATAATCGACCCCTTGCCTTTGGCGAAACCCTTTCGCTATAAGCCTTGCTTTATAGGTATCAACCTTTCCATTTGCACTAATCTTTCTCTTGAAAATCCATTTATAAGTACAATACCTTCAGGTGGATCAACAAGTGTCCAAACTTGGTTTACATACATGGAATCCATTTTGAATTTCATTTCTTCAAGACATTTAGAAGAATCTTTATCTGATAAAGCCTCTTCAAATGTTGTACGATCATCATCATAATTGTCTTCTTTATGCATATACAACTCTTGCATATCATGCAGAAAACTGTATCTCTCTTGTGGATAAGATACCCTACTTGACTTTCTAGGAGTTGGTGTGATGATATATTCATTAGGATTAAACTCTTGGGATTGATCTATATCCATTTGATCAACTTGATTAGCATTATTAGAAGACTCCTCTTCTAATGCTATCTTCCTTCCTTTACCACCTTTTTGAAGAAACTCTTTCTTAAGAAATATGGTATCTTTGCTTACAACAATAACTTGTTCAGCGGGAAGATATAAATAATACCCTAAACTATCTTTAGGTATCTTATAAATCTATCTTGAATTGACCTTGCATCTAATTTGTCTATTTTTAACCTTTTGATGTAGGCTAGGCATCCCCAAATCTTAACATGTTTAAGACTTGGCACCTTATCATGCTATATCTCATAGGGTGTGGTAGAAACAGACTTAGATGGAATGCAATTTAATAAGTAAATGGCAATTTGCAATGCAAAACCCTAAAAGAAAGTAGGCAAATATGTATAACTCATCATTGATAGAACCATATCCAATAGAATTTGATTCCTCCTTTCCGACACACCATTAAGTTGAGGTGTTCCAGATGGATTAAGTTATGATATAATGCCATGTTCCTTAAGGAACTCCACAAACTGGGTACTTAAGTATTCACCTCCTAAATCTGATTGAAAGATTTTAATACTTTTCCCCATTTGGTTCTCTACTTAGACCTTGAATTCCTTGAACTTTCCAAAGGATTCATTTTTATGCTTTATCAAATATAAATGTCCAAACCTTGATAAATCATCTATAAAGGTAATGAAGTATCAGAACTTACCTTTTGCCATTTGGTGGAATAGCCCACATACATCACTATGTACAATTTCCAAAATTTCTTTGGCTCTTTCCATTTGTCCAACAAATGGTGATCAGGTCATCTTGCCTTGGATACATACCTCACAAGTCAGATTGGATGTGGATTCAATATTACTTAAGATTCCCATCCTTTCCAACTTTGTGATTCTATCATCGACAATATGACCTAATCGCAAGTGCCATAAATATTTTGGATTGGAGGCATTATCAATTAAAATTGTATTAACAACATTCAAATTGGTTGGATAATGATTATTATTGGATTTATTATTAATATAACAGAGACCATGTAATATATAACCCATGCTAACTACAAAATAGATAGTATATACATCTCTTTCAAATAAAAACTTATATATCATTTTCTAGTCATACTAGAAATAGAGATGATGTTCTTATAAGCATTAGGTACATCTAAAACATTGTTCAACAATAAAACATGGTTATACAAGTTAATAGAGGTGGTTCCCATAGCTTTAGTAGCAACACTTGTTCTATCTCCAAGCTAAAATGTCACATCATTTAACTCCAATCATCTTTCACTTGCTAGATCTTGCGAGGAAGAACATATATGAGAACTAGCACAGGTATCCATTACCCATGCCTTAGATGAGCTTTTAGAGCATTTAGAAATAAATAAATTAGAGAAAGTCTCACCTTCTCTAATCTTGTCCTTTCTTTTAGTCTGAAGAGACTTAAGGAACTTTAGAAAATTTCTTTTCCAATTTCTTTCTCCACCACAAAAGAAACACTTTCCTTTATTAGTGTTCTCAACCTTTTCTTCACTTTTATTCTTTCTCACACCTCCCAAAGCTTTAGGAACTTTTCCCTTAGCTTTCTTGCTTTTGTTGCTCTTACTCTTCTTAGTCCTACTAGAAGAGGAAACCAAAGCTACATCCTTCTTTTTCTCTTTATGAATACCCTTTTAGGCCATCACAAGGATGTTTAATAATTTTACAAGGGTACACTCAATCTTATTCATGTGGAAATTAGCAATAGATTGCCCAAATGAGTCCGAAAGGGATTATAAGATCAAATCTGTTTGAAGTTAAGCATCCATCATGAAATCTAGACTCTCAAGATCCTCAATGGAATGAATCATAGAATTCACATGTTCTCTAACATCATCACCTTCCTTTATTTTAGCATGGAAAAGCCACTTAGATATCTCATATCTAGTGGTCCTACTTTGTTCACCAAATAAATCTTGCAAGTGAAGTAAGATTTCCTTTCCATTAGTGTACTTCTCATGTTGCCAATGAATTTCATTGCTCATAGAAGCCCACATAATGCAATGTGCTTGCATATCATCATCTTTCCATTTAGCAAGAGTGTCATGTTCCTTTTAGGAAGCATTAGGTGGAAGGGGTTCAAGAGGACTTTGTTCCAAAATATATAAAATGTGTTCTGAGGCCAATACAACTTTTATATTACGAAGCCAATAAAAAAGATCAGGCCCAATGAGTTTATTATTATTGAGAATGATGCTTAACGATTTTGAGGATCTCATATTATTAAATTTCTGCAAAAGCATAACAAGATTAATTAGTCCCATAACATTATAATAAAATAATTAGATGTGGTTTTTAATCATAATGGTATCCCACTAACTTAGCGAATCCTACACTTCCAAAGTAGAAAATAGAAATCCTTTGTTAGATGGATTTCTAGTTAGTGATGAAGTTCTTAATGCGTTACTTATATCCCTTAGGTACACATTGCCACTTTCTGGAATATTAGTTCTTATTAAGTGAATAACTCTTGTTCATCATATCTCATGTGAGATATCATCAATCCAGCTCCTAATGTTATAGGCCTCAAGTACACATTATCATTCTTGGCCTTTGGCATTAGTTAGGTCTATGCCATTGGATCAATGAAGTGTATAGACTTGAACACTACAAACCTCAGGTATGCCTATTTGCCATTTTTGTCATGCAGTATGTCTATACACTCACAACATCTCATGCTTAACAATAACACTACATGAATCTCTTGGATCTCATATACATCCTTATATATCCATAGCCGATGCACATAGTTCAAAACCATGCAAGTTATTGCTCCAATGGAGAGCCTAGACCTAAATTTGGTTTGGAAGATTTTTGAGTCTTTATTTGAGATCTCACTTTGCACATTAGCCATTTTACATAGCATATATCACATATATACATCACATGGCATTCATACACATATCACATATGCATTTAATTTGTTGCATCCAATTACATATATCATATATGCATATAACATGTTTTAACATATATATCACATATATACATTAAACATGCATAATGAATGCATAAATATAGAATGATCATTAGTCTTGTACAAACATATTCTAACTCTCAGAATAAATTACATTGTCTCCTTTTTTATGGATGTCCCACTTTAACTCTTCAACCTTCATTTCATAGCTCTTATTATGTACAATTCCTTGGTATTCCAAGGAAAATATTACAACCTAGTTCTATGTAATTAACATTTAATTACATAATTATTTAAAAAAAGGATAATTATTGCAAACTTAGGAGGTAATATAAAGACCATGATTATTCCATGCATGTATGTCAAATAAAAAAATGCAAAATAAAGGCCCTAAAGCATCCCAAGGAGGTATTGGACATGACTCGACACCATTATGCCGACTTAGGATTGACTAGACACATGTTGCCTCTGTGATGAGTCAGCACGCCTGTGATGAGTCAGCACGCCCGTGATGAGTTAGCATGGCCACCCTCTATCATGAGTTGGCACAGCCTCCCTCTATCACGAGTTGGCATGCCCATGATGAGTCGACACATGCATGAGCTAGCACACACTTAAGGCCATTTTTACATATGTTTAGCCATAACACTTGAAACCAACATCAATTCTAATCACAACACTTGCAATTAACAATCAATATAGCATGTGTTAAGTGCAAAAAGGAGCTTTGATACCACTGTTAAGAATCAATTGTGCAATTAGGAATCAAATCCTAATTAGAGAAAATTTTAAAAATTTTCTCAACACAATCCTTAATCTCATCAAGAATTCTAATCCCTATGATCCAATTTGCATTAAACATATAGCTAATTTGAAACCAACATAAATACAAGAAATAAACAACCAAGGAATTATAAGTTTCAAGAAAAACTTACTAATATCCAAAGGTTTGTGTATACCATAAAAATCAACTACAACGATTGGTTCACCTTGATTCAACTCTTAAATAAACTTTGAGTCTCCTAATTATGAAACCTCTAGCTTAAAACACCAAGCATTAGTAAATCTCTTCCTTGTCTTGATCAATAAGAAGCTTGAATCCTCTTACTTTTACTACTCAAGTTTTCTTCTTATATGATCCTTACAATAGCTCTCTTAGTTATGATATGTATTTCTTGTCTTTTTATGTCTCTACATATTTCTCTTCACTAACCAACAATTAATGTCCAATATATTCTTTTAGAAATACTTGGCTAGAGATTAAAGTAGAGATTAGTGATATGACCCATAATCCACTTGTCATAATTAATTAACAATTAAATAAGTCATTAGTGTCTAAATAAGGAGGATGTAGAGATTACAACTCTTGTAAATCTCTACATCACTTAGGACTTACACATGTCAATTAATATCTTAATTAATATTTAATTTAATTAAAATCAATAATATAATCTAATGGATTTGGGCTAAGCAATTGGATAAACTCTTGACCTAAAAACCCAATCCATTACCAAATGGATTTATAAGCATTAGGCCATCTCTTGACCCAAAGCTTATGGCATTAATCAAGTGTACTTAAATGCATTAGGCCAACTCTTGACCTAAAGCCCATTTTAAAAACTAAATGGATTTAAATGCATTGGGTGGGTGTAATATCCTGAGTTTTTAAATAATTTTAAACTGTATCGGAATATGCAGTGTTAATAATTTTTATATATATTTATGGTTATTTAATTAATTTTTTACTTATTAAAGTCATTTTAATTATTTTAATTATTTTAAGTCTTTTACGTTAAATTTTCCTAAGAATTTTATTTTCAAGGAAATTAAAACGTAAATAAATAAATATTAATTATTTTAAGTGGTTTTGTGAATTTGCATGAGTTCATGTATGATTTTTAAGTGTCGAATAAAAATATATACGTATACATGCATTTAAATTAAATTAGGGTTTATTTAAATTAAATTAAATTATATTATATAGTTTTAATAATAATTAAGTGTGTATGTATATGTGTATATATATATATATATTATTAAATATGTGTGTGGTGAATATTTATTGTGCATATAATATTATATATTAAAATAATATAAAGTATAGATATATATATACATATATACATATAATATATATACCTAATATAAAGTTTGCAAAATTTACCAAAGTGCCATCGATAGCTCCTCCTTCTTCCCCGATCGATCCTCACGTGTTCCGACCACTGTCACTCCGTTTCTTCACCATTGGTGTGCTTCCCGGCATGCCACCTTCTCTTCCAGCTTGCTCTGCCACCCCAAGCTTCCATTTTTGGCGTTGTTTGACCGAATTTTCTTTAAGAAGCCGAAAGTGAAAGCTAGCTCCGATCACAACCATTCTGGCCACCGTTTTGAGTGTCACTGGTCTCTATCTCTTCCTTAAGCTCCGGTGAGTCCATTTCCAAGCTTTTTTTTACTTAATTTGGTCTAGATTTCCCTAGGTTTTGAATTTTCATTTTCAGCCAACTTGAGTTCTTGAATTTTTTGAGCTTTGATTTCAATGATTCAGGAAAACTTCCTTCACAAATATTTATTCTAGTAGCTTAATCTACCTCTATAAATTTTTTTATAATTTTTGGGAACTATTTTGATTTTTGTGAATTTTTTATTATTTTATTAATATTTTCTAATTTTTGTAAATTAATTAATTAAATTATAAAATTGTGATTTATGGTGTTTATAGGTGTTAAAATGCATTTTAGAAATTTATTTGTAATTTTTATGATTTTTGTATAATTGATATGAATTTATTTAGTTTATGTGATTTTTAGAAAATTAGGTTAATTATGTTTTTTATTGAAATTAATTGGTTAATTGTGTATAAATATTGATATTATTGAATTATATGTTGAGAAATTAATTTTTGAGTAATTGTATTATCTTTGGTGAATTTTTGAACAATTATAGTGAATTTATATATAGTAGGGGTATTTTGGTAATTTGACACTAAATTGGCTAAAAATATGATTAAATTGCTTTTAATAGTTATTTGAGCTATAAAAATGATTTCTACAAATTATTTAGTATTTTTAACTAATTAAAACTATTTTTCGTAAATTATTTTCAAATTATATATAATATACTATTTTTCTAAATAAATGAGTTTTTATTAATTTTTAATATGTTTTAGGGTTAATTATGTAAATTGGATTTATAAAATGTATTTTGGTCGATATTTTTGAATTTATCGAGAATTATCGATTTTTAATAATATTTTATTTAAATTAGGGTTTTATTGTAATTATCGGATAAATGATTATTTTCAGTATTTTAAATACTTAGTTTGCTATACCTTGATATATAAAGGGCATTTTTGGTATTTCTGGCATTTTCATGTGTTATGTAATTATCTTGGGAATTGTGAACCTCGGTCGGTAGAATTGTAGTTTGGGAGTCTGATTGAGGGATTGTGTGGCAATATATTTTTGAAGTGTGTTTCTTTGCAGGACGGGCTCTACTCTTTGAGTAGAGAGATGTCCGTTTTACAGGGGAGGTTCTGCCGGATTTTTGGTAGAATTCTCATAAAACGTAATATCCGGTCAAATTCCTATTTTGATTATGTGTTCGGTATTCTAGATCGAGTCTCTAGGAATTTCGATAAATTTATTTTAATTCCGTATTGTCATTTGTTTGTTTAGTTGTGTCGAGACCGAGGCATAATGGACCAGGCTTGTTGAACTCATCTCGAGGAGCGCAATAACTGTGAGTTGTTATCTTATATATATATGTTCTAGGATTGCATGTTTTAGAAATGTATGATTTATTTTATAAATTATGCATAAATGAGTTAATTATTGCTTAGGTTTATTTTTGGTATATTATTGGTATATTTTAAATTATATGCATGTTTTACTAATGAATTATTCTTAAAATTTTTTTAAGTATATTTATAGTTTATTTTATAATTAAATTGAACTTATTCGACGTATATATACTCAAAATATACTTGGTTTATTTTTGGTATATTTCTAGTATATATATGATTTATATTGTTATTTTATTTAAAGTCATGCATCATTTATTTTATGAATATATGGATTTATTTTTAATGAAGGATATTAATAGAACGTGCTACCTAGTGGACATCACTAGGACCGAGTACATACCGATACGACGATAGAATTTAGGTTATATTACTAACCTATTTGTGGATATTGATTGGATTGATTTTTATGATGTGAGATGTGATTTAAGAGTGTGATTGCTGGAGTTCGGTTGACCAAGTGTCTCGGGGCCAATCACACTGACAGTTAGACTGCTGGAGCTCAGTTGACTTAGTGTCTCGGGGCCAATTTACTGTCCAAATGGAACAAGTGAATTTATTTGGAATAAGTGAGCCTGTATGGCTAGAGTGTTGTCTAACACTATTTGAGGTTGCGATCATCTAAGGTTCTATTTGATCCTTCATAATCAGATATTATTTTCAGTATTTATATAAAATGATTTTGCTGCATTTGTGTGTATTTGCCTATATATATATATTTATTATATATACTATTGAATGTGTGCATTTTTCATTTAGCTATGCATGTATATATATTATAACAATTCACACAGTGAGTTCTGACTCCCCTCTATTAACTATTTTTTAGGAGAGTCTTTATCTTCAGACCTCAGTAACAGACCTTTACGCTGGATTTCTTCTACCCCTGCTTTACTATGTAATCTGCTCACTTAATTTTATTTTGTATTCTAGACACTGTAGTAGTTATAGTTAGTTGTGAGATTTATGTACTATGTTTGTATGAGATTTGTATTTTAAAGATTTGAATTGAGATTGTATTAAAAGATTATTTATATTTATAAGAAATGGATTTGTATTATTAAATCTATTAGCAGATTATTATTTTATTTTATTTATGAGATTTATTTCCACTACAAGCTATTTTATTTATGTTATTATTATTGCATGTTTTTGTTTTTTATATTATTTTTAAGGCTTGCTACGGGTTTCAGATTCGAAAGAATTCCCATTCCCTAACACCGGTCATGGCCCCTATTTTGGGTCATGACAGTGGGCTTGGTCAATTACTTAGTCTAATCATTAGTCCAAAACACTTTTGGGCTTAGGTCCATGACACTTGGGCCATTAGTCCAAGTAATTAAGAAAACAACATATACACATTATTAATTTATTATCTCAATTAATATCTCATATTAATTAAGCATAAATTAATAATTAAACCTTTCATTAAAATCAGATTTCATGATATGCTAAAATCATTGCTTTAAGCAAAAATCCAATTTCTTTAATCTCAAGTAATTGATTAAACTCTTCAATCAATAATTAGATTAAGTCAAAGAGATTTGGTAAAAAAATTTAGGTGTGACTTACTAAGTCCATGTCTAATTGGCAATGAGAAAATAGTATCAATACTTGATATTATTTAAAACTTCTTTCAAGTTTAAATATGAAAATCCCAATTATTCATATTTAGTTCTCATAAGTTGTGAGTTACCCTTAGTATCAATATTATAACTACCTAATTAGATATGAATGAATTTATTAATTCATATGGACCCTTTGGTCATAATTATCGTGCACTAAAATCCCTCAATTAGAAGATCCCAATATAGACTAGAGTCAAGGATTAGTCAAACTCTAATAGTTATATTATATAACTGCATTTGAAGTTCTATCTCTTGATTAAAGCACAACAACTACTAGAAACTCTTTCTAGCACTGAAACTCTTTTAGATTGTTATGTTTGTCCTAGCCAGGAACTCTTTCATCAAGAAAAGTCTTAGATAGCATAGGATTTTATCATGGTTTACTCCAAGTAATGAATCTCATCTTAGTCAAACACTCATCCCTACATTTAACAGACTAGAGCCAATACACGAAATATACCTATGTGTGAATAACACAAGTATATAAGCGATAACAAACTCTAACCACTTAAATGTGGATGACCGTGTCACCTCAGGTCAAAGGACTACATGCACCATTATGACCTAGATTATGATCGTTAACAATAAGTGAATATCCATGCGATCACATATTTAACATCATAATTCGATCCACCCATCACATAAGTATCCATATGTCTATTATGATATCTCATATCAAGTAGCATGAGACTCACTATCTCCCACTATTAGTATCACATACTAATCAAGGAAAATAGATAGAGGTGATAGTCTAATTAATATTACCTAAATATCAAGTATACAACTATGAACATTTTATAGCATATGTACTAAATAAATTTGTAGCTCATATTATTAACTTTTGATAATAAATATAGTTAACATGATGCTAATGGATAAATATTCAATTAAATAAACACTTTAAATAATAGAATATTCTTTTATTGCCATTGGGATAATTTACAGTGTCATTATATATTACAAGAATGACACTAAGGCACATCTATGCTGACATTGTCTATAGTCATAGTGAACACATTCTTCAACCCCTCAATCAACCAAACAATTTTCTATTACTTTGGCAATATACTCACCTCTATGTGAGGTTATAAGAAAAAAGACAAAATTTTGTAAAACTTCCACTCATCATCAATAAAATGTGCAGTGATGCACATATAGTTAAGCTTCTAAAATGAAGTGACAACTGACTATTTGACAATGATTTTTGAAAAAGGTTTTCAGTTTAAGTCTTTCATCTAAGTAGCTACTATAAATGTCTCTACTAACAGTCTTCCTATAAGGGAAATCTAGGGTAGCAAACAGACATTAACTTTTGGAAACCCTCCTTTTCTATAATTTAAAAGGTAGTTCATATACTATAACCATTTTAGGAAGCTTTTTCCTAATTAGGTCTTGGTCAAATTTCCAAGTCCCAATTACCCCAAGTGTCTCAGAGCTAAATGCTTCCACCACATTAGGTTTTAAAGTGAGCAAAGATTGCCTAGAGTCTTTATTATAAGGATTTTTTTTTTTTTGCAATTTAGAATGTGGTTTCTTAAAGATGATGTGCCATGACTTTTAGTATGGGCATTAAAAATTTTAGCACAATAAAGACAATGAGCTTTTACTATAACCCCAGTAGCATATTTAACCTTCTTAAAATGTTCTCATGCTTTACTTCTAGAATTGATGTTTGTTCTTTTTTTGAAAGCACCACAACCACTATTTTGAGGGGTTTGTTGTGCTTTCACCTCTTATTATTGTTGCAAAACATTAGATTGCTTAGATTCCAACTATAGAAAAGATCATAGACAACAATACATTAGATAGTAAGAAATCTAAATAAAAACATGAACAAACATTCAATTCAAAAGGTCAAAATTCACATTTGAGTTTCAGGCCTCTGTATACTTCTACTAAATCAAATTTAAAACCAAAAGTGACAAAAGAATGTAAGGCTTCCATCAATTCTTTATTTTTTGATTAATAGCTCCCACCAATTCAATTCAATTGATTTTCTCAACTAAAATGACGAAATACCACATAGAGAGAGAACAATCAAAGAAACAATTATCATATACACACAATAAGAGATATTATAGACATACTCACTTAGAGAACTCATTTACACAAATAGATGAATACCAATAAATAAAAAAGTGACCCACAGACACATCAAGAAAACAAAAAACCCAAAAAAGCACCCCAACTTTTTTTAAACAAGAACCAATAGTGTAACAATCACATATACATCAACAACTCAATGAAAAATTTATTTTTTTTATTAACAAGTAACCATAGTACCATAGGGACATATATATATACATATATATATATATTTCAAAAAACATTATAAATTGAAAAAAAAATAATAAAACATCATATCTCAACAAAAAGTTTTATATAAAAAATTTAATAAAATACTGGATCTCAACAATATTTTAAAAAAAATTGATTCTTCCACTAGATCTCAACAATACTTGAGAAAAATTTATACTTTCACCAGATCCCAACATTATTTTTTATAAAAAATCTGATAAAACACCATATCTCAACGGTACTTTTAAAAAATTTAATGATTCCACCAAATCTATATATATATATATATAACAGTTTAACTGCTTGGGATAGATTTCGATTCTAAATATTTAAAATTACCTAATAAAAGTTTGGCAAAATCATATTCAGATTCCTAAACTTTTCACATTTTTAATTTTAGATATCTTAAATTTCATTTCATATATCTAAACTCTCATATTTTATGTATTGAAAATTTTAAATATTTATGTCAATTTTTTAACATAAAATATTTCCTTTTGGTCTCTAAATTTTTATTTTTCTAACATTTATATCCTTTTTTATAAATTTACATACTAATTTTTTTTTTTTTTGAGTATGTTTCATGCGTGCATGAAAAAATGATGTTACTAAAAGTTTATATTATAATAACTTATTTATAATAATTTCATTAAAATTTTTACAAAAAATAAAACCAAAAAAGGTATTAAAAATATAAATTTTATTAAAAATAAAACTTATATAATTTAAATGTTGTGAAAAATAATATATATATATATATATATATATATATATATATATATATATATATATATTAACATTAACTTATTTATTTAATTTTAAAATTTAAAATTATTAAAAAATATTTTAAATACACACTTATATTTATATTTTAATTTAAAATATTAGAAATTAAAATTATTTATTTTTTAGAGGTGAAAAAATTTTAAAAGTGATTTAAGTGTTAAAAAAGTAAAAATAATATAAAAGTTAGAAATATAAAATTTTAGGAATCAAAAAAAATTATTTGTATTAAAAGAATTGATAGTGCTAATCTTGCCTAGGCCAGAAAGTCTACCATTAGGCACGGGGATTGACACAAGATTGAGGTTGGGGATTCAAATCCCTTCTCCCTCTCCAACCTCCCAAAAATATGGTTATCCAAACAAAACAAAAAAAAAAAGAATTGCTAGAAGTGTTTAAAATTTTCAACTCATGAAATACGAGAGTTTAGATTTACAAAATAAAATGTAAAGGGTCTAAATATAAAAATGTGGAAAGTTGAGGGGTCCAAACATGGTAGGGGTAGCCATGGGTCGGTTTGAAATTTGAACTGACCTTGAATCGGGCTGAACCGAAATTAGAACCGTATTGTTTTCAATTCGAAGTTGGTTCAAAATTTTTTGAACCATGAACCTGATTTATATATATATATATATATTGTGTATTAGATTTTATTTTTTTTAAGACAATCATTTAATTTTATTGTTATATATAATCGATTATTTAATGAAAAAATTAGATAATAAATATAAATAAAATAAATATTGTAAATTATTTGTAAAACATAGAAAGTTATATATAATTTATATATAAATCCAGTGTTAACGTGACAATATGACATTTAAAAAATTAAATGTCTATAACCAAGATAATAAATTTAAACACTTGTGTGTATATATATATATATATAAAGAAAGGGTCCCAGAGTTTATTAAAGGGGCCTTATATATATATATATGATGCAATATACACATTAAGTTAACTTTATTATCTAACATTTTATTTATTATTAATTCAATGTACTAATATTGTTGATAGCTATATAAGAGATTGAAATTAACTTAATTTTATAAGAATTAATATTGTTAATAAAAAATAAATGATTAAATTATTTTAAAATAATTTTGCTACTTAATATTATAATATTTTAAATTACTTAAATATAATTATTACAATATTTTAAATTGCTTAAATAAAATTATAAAATAAAAAAATTAGAATGAATTCCAGTTCTGAACTAAACCGGAATAGGCTGGTTTCAAATTGAATTTTTGTTCAAAATCGAAATTGAAACCTTTCGGTTTTAAATTAAAACTTATTCTATTTACAGTTTAAATTCAGTTTTAAACTAAAATTGTCCGGTTTCAAACCTCTAAAGTGGGTTTGGCCTAAATATATTTTTTGGGATAGCTCCAGAGCAAGTCAAACCAACTTAAAATCTTCCATCTTAGATTTTTTCATTTCGACTTTTCTGAGCATTTCGGTTTCTCAGGCCTGCTTGCAGCAACATTGTCCTATTTCAAAATTCAACTGTAATACAACGAAAGGAAGAGAAGAGAAGAAAGCAACCGAAACCAATCTATAAAGTTTAGAACTCTCAAAACAATCGCTGGTCGGTAATCCTCTAACCCTAATTAGCTGCATGTGTCTTTTACGAGTGTTGCTCAACCTCAAGTCTGTGTCTGGTTTTGGTTTAGGGATTTAATTTAATTTGGTTTATTGTCAGTTTGATTGAATGGAGGGAACTGGAAATGAGAGTGAAGAAGCACCGCTTGCTAAATGGAGAAGTGAAATTTCGAAGGCATTTCAGTATTATCTGGACAGATCCACACTTCATACGATGCGAAGGTGGCTAGGAACGTTGGCCGTGGGAATGATATATGTTCTAAGGGTTTACTACGTCGAAGGGTTTTATGTTGTTTCCTATGGTTTGGGTATTTATATTTTGAATCTCTTGATTGGTTTTTTGTCGCCTAAGGATGATCCTGAACTTGAAGCATTAGATGGGGCTTCCTTACCAACCAAAGATTCCGATGAATATAAGCCTTTTATGCGCCGCCTGCCTGAGTTCAAGTTCTGGTAATTTCTTGAAACTCAGCTTGCCAGAATTTAGTTAATTTGCTTGATCTCATGTGCAATTTATTTTGGGACACTTATTTTGGCACATATTACTTCTATTTACCTCGGCAATATTGTTCCTCTATTTTATGGACATGTCAACAATTGCCTGTTCTGGTTGCTTTTAACTTTCGAAATAGTTGGGAGTATCTTGTGGGGAACGTGTTTTCTTTTAGTAGACTGTATTTGTGTCATTCGTTTGCGTATATTCTGAAAATTAGATAGCTTCTGAAAGCAACATGCCGACATTGCAGCTGTTCTATTTATTTTTTTCTTTTGGCTTAGATAAGTGCTTAATTTCTGGAAGGTCATTCTTTCTTTTGTCATGGTTTCAGGTATGCTATCACTAAGGCTTTTGTTGTGGCTTTTATCCTGACCTTCTTCTCTATACTGGATGTACCTGTTTTCTGGCCGATATTGTTATGTTACTGGATCGTTTTATTTGTCTTGACTATGAAACGCCAAATTCTACATATGATCAAGTACAAATATGTCCCGGTCAGCATTGGGAAGCAGGTGAATTGATCAAGTTATTTTGCAATATTTTTACTGATCCATTTGGTTTAAGTTGTTTTCTTCACTTCTATAGTTGGTCCTGCAGTTTCATTGTCTTGCCTTTTGTAGCCTTACAAGAAGTGATTGTTCCATTAATTTTGACAGAGGTACACTGGTAAGAAATCATCTGCTAGTAGCAGCACAGCGATGGACTAAAATCTGCAGATCAAATAAACAAGGCAATAGGAGATTACAAATCAGATACTGCAGTTCCTTAATTGTTGCAGCTTAGCAATTCCAACTCTGTTATTGAATTGGTGAAATTCTGGGACGGTCGACTCACTTTCCTCGTATGCACACATGTATAGCTAACAAAATATAATCGTTGGTGAAGGCTAATGTTCATTGTGCATAAACATTAGATGACTACTATGTAATGAGATTGCACTACTATATAATGAATCATGTCTGGGGATACTGTGGGACATATGCATCTTGCATCAAGTGCTTACTCTATCTTTGTGACAGTTTGCTAAAATGCTCCTGGTATGAAATGAAAATTCAATTTATAAAAATTTAATATCTACGTGCTTCCACTGGAGCAGTATCATATCTGTAAGGGTAAAACAATTGTTCAGCACGTATAAATTGGTTGTGTTTGTTTTTGCAAAATATTAAATTGGAAAGTTTAATCTGAAGGTTACAATTTAGACAACATTGCAAGTTAACTAAAAAATTTTGAACAATCTTGCATTTGTTTACGTTTTTATTTCCAAAATATGTCGTAATGTGCGGTTTCTTATTGTATAAAGCAAATCGAAAGAAACTCTAGTACTTGAATTTCTTGGATGTGTTTGCCTAGCGAAAAATTTGCAAAACAAACTCGCTTTATCAATAATGATATTCAGAAAATGCAAACGCGTAGCTCAAAAGCATTTAATGTATTTTAGTATGTGCAACCAAGTTGTTTTATAGCAAACGGAAAATATACAGATCAGTTGGAGGTCGAGTCCTCTGGATGCTGATTGACGGTAGTAGTTCTGCCTGATCTACCACTTAGCTTTACAAGAAATCAAATCACACTGAAGGCCACCAGTCGTACAAGCACTATTAAGTGCAGCTTGTGTGCAGGAATAATCTCTTTCATTCTTTGAAGAAAGCAAAATAAGCTAGTATTTCTAAATTTCAAGAAGAAACCTTACAGGATCACCTTAACATGCACATGTGCATGTAGAAATGGAGATCTCAAAATCTTTATGTGAACTACCCATATTGACGACTGCCATTACCCTTCCTATGCAAACTCATGAACTTGGCCACAAATTCTGCAGATACAGTTGTCAGTCAACTACCCCCAAGGGTGATTATAACTATTGTAACAAAATTCTTCATTTGGTTAGAGAGTATTATGCATGGATGCTTCTTTAAAATGTGTGATAACAAATGTTTTCTTTTAAAATGGTATATTTACTATACCTTCTAATTTGAGCAAAGCACTTGATCCTGTTGGGATCCTCTTTTCCTGTTAATAAAAACCTCAGTCACTTTCATATTGCTGATATGACAGTAATCTGAAGGGGACAACAGAACTTACATAATAAGAATGCCAGTAATAAAGCTCTCTCTTTGAACTGGCATCCACTCCTTTAAGAAATTGTTCGACCAGTTTCTGCTTGCAGAAATAAAAAAATCTGTCAGAAATGTAACTCTTGGCGAATAAAAAGAAGAATACTTCAAGCTTAGGTGTCATATGCATCACCAAGAGAATCAGTTTTGGATGTACAAAATCCACAAGAAGCTTTTGTAGCTTTCCCCTTATTGAATATAATCTGCCAAATTCATAAAAGCAGAAAAACATTAAATATTTTGGTTTTGATATTTTCGCATCCATACTTCAAGGGCCAATCTTGTTCTCAGAAGTATGCTCCTTAAGAGAAGTCAGACCTCTTCTTAAAGATTGAGTCGCCCCCGTCTTAAAAGTAAAATAAAGGGATTGAAAGGAAAGAAAGCATACCTCTTAGGTGAAGGATCTGTTAGGATTTCTGCTGCAAGTTCTATCAAGACTTCTTCCCAACTAGATGGAATTGGCTGATCATCAGCGAAAGGATAGCTGCGGGGGCAAACTCTCATAATTGTTTTGGTTCAGATAAGATTTATTGGATATTGAGTATGTTCTTTTGTTCAAGTTCTTACTTATGTGCTTTACATGCTTCAAGTGTCATGATTGCTTTTCTAAGGTTCTGCTTTGACTTGGCAGCAATCCTAGCAGCAAAGTTCATAGGTAGATCAAACTTCTCTTTCCTAGCTATCTGAGAGAGAACTTCCATGATCTGGGAAAACAGAAGTTGAATCAAGAATTGATATTTCTTTTAACAGAATCAAGAATGAGATTGAATAATGTTTCTTCTCAACATGTTCTTCTTGAAGGGAATGTTCTTACTAAACAATGTATTTTTCGTGAATCAGCATCAGTGGCATGGCTTTAGCTGGTCCGGTGGGTAAGTCTTGGCTCTAATTGGATCAATATTTTTTCTTGGTTGCTTCTATTATTTTCTAGCTTTTGTTCCAGTATCTTCAGTCAGTTTTTCTTGATACTTTGTTTCTTTTGTTATAGGATATCTGGTGTATTCTCTTCTCTGTGAGTTTTTTTTTTTCCTTCCCTATTCGCAGGTAGCATGCGACTCTATTCATGCACTTTTTAGTAAGACAAATCTAAGCAACAGTTATTCACTAAATAAGAAATTTTCATGCATGGAAATGGTAGCTCCTCCATATTTAATTACCCATTTAGTTAGTAGTATGCGTCCAAGCAATGAATTAGTGGATACTTACTTCATGAGTAACAGGAGAATCAACTTTAATAACTTTGCAGCGGTTTGTCACCGATTCCAGAATGTCTGTGTCATCTTCACAGCATAGTATGAGTTTACAAGAATCCGTATAACAGTCCATTATCCATTTTATCAAATGCTGGATATCCTCAGCTGCTTTGTCCACCTGATAAAGAACTAGTACTGAAATTAAGTAGAAAATGCGTTAGCTTTAAGTAGATGGATTCAACTGCTGTTAAAGAAAGCAATCATGTGTTCAAGTTTAAAGAATTGACCTTTATAATCTGGCTTGAAATTAGCATTGCTGACTTCAGGAGCAAGAGCATAGGTGTTGCTTATTTCCCTGGCTAAATTCATTAATGCATGTTTAGCATTTGGTTCCAACTTTACATTGAGCTCCAGATGATGAGCACTGGATGTTACTGGAACAGCTACCGGCATTGCCTTTTGTTCCTGCTGGCATAATAACATGCATATTGTTAAACCCCCGAACAACTCTGTTAAATTTAATTCTATCCTTATTAAGAAGAATACTGACTAACTTTGAATATTTTATACTTAAAAAATAACAAGCCTAAGAACATACCTGAACCTGGAAATATCTTAAATCATTGGATATCTGCAAGAAAATTTTTCATTCTGTCAGGTTAAGAACCCGCAGACATAGTATTCTAGGGAGAAATATATATATATATATATATATATATATATATATATATATATATTAATGCTATGAGTGTCTTCTAGGGAAGAACATACATTTTTACATGCATCACCAAATATTTCACACAGAAGAGCCATTGCTAATGACCTTTTCCCAGAACCAGATTGTCCTTTCAACAAAATATGAGGAATATTGTCATGAGATACCTGCAGTTACATAAAGAACATCATGCACCACCAATGACATCCAGTAACAAACAATAAACATAAAGAGCACTTCTAAATCAAGATGCTTCCAGTTTTCTTTTTATCAGAGCTCCTACAAGGTTGAATAACACAAAGCATAAAAGGGTGATCTGCAAGAATATCAATTTAGATCATATAAGAGGATAAAGCAGTCATCGGCACACTTACGAGTTGCTTAAGAAGTTGAGCTTCTTGTTTGTGGCAAATAAATCCATTAAGATAACTAGGTTGATGTTTGTCAGCCCAAAACTGTCTTATTCTTTCAACCACAAATGCCTTCTCAATGAATGAAGCTTCATCAATATGTTGTCTTTCAGGTGATCTTCTGGTCCGGCAAGGGCCCCTTCTCATACAAGAAAACCAGCTATCTGCTTGGTTCTTCATCCTATTTTCAGTAAACTTTTTCAAGCTCAAACTTGCTGTCTTGCTCATGTCGCTCATCTTACCACTTTCACTGCTAAACTTTCCACTGCTCTGACCACTTAGAGCAGAGCTGGTAATCATGGAAGTTCGCGAACCGGAACTCATCATAGTTCTTGGTGGATTGTGTTCAATATTTCCTTTATCTGAGCTCAGCTGATGAATAGCAGAATCTGTTTGTCGAAATCTTGGAGGCCTTGGGATCGGATTGGTTCTATCATTGACATTCTTGGACAAGTCATGCTTCTGCATCATCAAGGCTGTGTGATCACGGGAAAAAAAGATGTCTCCAGGTGAGATAGACTCTGTGCTTTCAAAATTTGTATTATTGACCACTGGACTTCTAGACATCTTAATATTAGCAACCATCTCATTTATTTCACCGACAGAAGGTGATTTTGGATTAGAAGCTTCTCTTTCTCTTTGTTTATTAGTCATGTTCCTCAACAAAGGTGATGGTGCTCTCTCCTTCTTTTGCTCTCTATGATCAGGATTGTTTTCCTGCTCCTTCTCCCTAGCTCTCTGTCTTGGTGCAGTTACTGATCTATGACTATGGCTTGATCTCTCGCTCGCTCTGCTTACTTCATTGAACTGAGAGATAGAACCCCTTTCCCGTCTGCTGGGCGTTCGTTGATTTTTCCTTCTGCTGGAGCCTGTAATCTCATCATTGTTATACGTATCCTGCTCGCCCCTTGCAGACTTGAAAGGAGAAACTTGTCTTCTGTGCTCAGATTTTGAAAATGGACTAACATTTCTACGAACAGAAATGGGTGAAACAGTCTTATTATCATCTTTTCTCGCCTTGTAGGGAGATTTGCTGCTGTGCCATCTCCGAATCGGGCTGGTTGTAGATTCCTTCTTGGGAGAAGAATCATCAAGTTTTGAAGAAAGTTTCCAGCCATTTCTGATAGGGCTGATGTTCCTTGGTAAATCCAAGTCCATTCTTGGACTCTGAGAACCAAAAGCTCCATTGATGTGATTTTGATTGCGATGTGGACTTTCTTGCCAATCTGTCTCTGTATCAGAAGGTTCATAGCCACTTCGCCTCTGCTTCAAGGAGTTAAAAGAAATAGGATGAGAGGACCTTGTATATCTCAATGAGGTATTCTCCATTGAAGCCTCTTTTCGTTTTTAGAAAGAATTCAAACTGTGTGTAGCTTTTGGAAGCTCTAGCAATTTTAGAGCTATGCAAAAGAAAGATTTCAACAGCGAAGAACATAGAAAAAGTAGCGAAGAATATAAGCAAGAGAACCAATTATTCTTGTGAGTAAGAATTCAGACTAACACTCTTTGTAGCTTTTGCAAAGTCTAGGAACGATGCAAAAGAAACATTTGGGAAGCGAAGAATTCGAAGTAGTTATGAAGAATCCAAGCAAGAGAGAACAGGCATTTCAGAAAAATGCAGAAAGATTCTTAAAAGTTTATTTGGAAATATTCGATGGTTACAAAGTGTAAAAATCGTTGAAGACAATGCTTGGCTGTCTGGTGTTTTCTGTCCAGCAAAGAAACAACTTGCAATTGCTAGCAAGGATGCTTTGGGTGATCAACGAGGATGCTTTAGGTTTCTGAGTTTCCTATGATTTCTAAGCTGATCAACGAGGATGGTTTGGCTTTTCTTGTCTGTTATCCCTGTGTGTCTTACTACAACATATGCCATACTTGAAACTGGAATATCAAGTGACTGGCTGCTACATATGATAGCAAGAATTCCTACCGTATATTTTTTCTGCTCCACGTCCTTTACCTTGTCGCCGGGAGATTCTTGCATTTGCTTACACACCATCAATAATCGATTGGCAGGTATTTTGAGTGTTTCCTTAGTTAGCAAATCTAACCTTCGTTATGTTCACAATTTTTCTTTTTGTACCTTTCTGAACTAATTGGAAGGTTAAACCAATTATATATTAAAATAAGTAAAAAAATAATAAATTAATTACTTAATTATAAGATATGATTCTTTAAATAATTGCATCAACAGATTGACTTATTTTCTTTCAGATTTTTAGATTTCTTCATTTTAATTAATAGTTCAACTATTATTGGATTCACTCATTTCCTTTCAGATTTTTAGATTTTATTCATTTTAATTAATTGTTTAACTATTATTAAATTGACTTATTTCTTTTTAAGTTTTTAAATTTCATTCTTTTAATTGGTTGCTTAACTATTATTGAATTGGAATTCCAACAAAATATGAACTTCACTCGGTTGTAGATTTTGCCAAGAATGAGGAGACCCTTTTGTCTTTTTTTGAATTAAATGTACGAAAACAGTTCTAGTACATGCCTAGACATGTATACATATGCTCTGTCTTCTCCCACCAAGTTAACATCGCATTTTAAATTGAGTTGATATCTCCCAGACTAACTAATTTTAGGTCTCTAGCACATGCTCAGTGCATGCAATAATGGTTTCGTAAGCACAATTTGAGCAATCAATATTACAGTAAATAACACACCCTAACTTGTTCGAAAAATAAAATAAAATAACACTAACTTGAGATCCATTAAACATTTCATTCCACAGGTATAGCGACAAAGTAGCAAGCACCAGCAGCAATTGACACAATCCTCACACATGGGATTACTGAAGGTTGTGCACGTATGTAAGTGCGCACACAACCTCGCCAAAATTTCATCAAAAGTTTCTATATTTAAGGAGATAGAAGGATCTGTGTCTTTAAAAATGATTACAGTTGCTATAATTATTTTAAAATTACATATATATGAATTTATGTTGATATACAAATTCATTTCAATTGTTAAAAACATACAGTTTCTTGGGAAGATCGATTTGTCTAATAACCCAAATCATTAATGTTTCTTGCCCTACTGAGTATATTATAATTATGAAAACTGTCAGAACCATCTTCTGTAATTATCGAAGAAAAGTATCCAATTAGTTGCTCACTCTAGCATGTAATCATATTGATAAATTGCAGCTTCACTGACCATGAAACGATTGCCAACTCCTCTTAAATTCACCATCTTCCTGCCTCTGAAGATATCTGCATGAACAATTTCTTAGTATCTTGCAAGTTGCAAGGAAAGATTTAATCAGACACTTGGATCAATGAGTTTACAGTTAATTTAGAGGCAATACCTTTAATGCTGATACTGGCAGAAATGCTATCCAATTAAGTACTTCTACAGCTTCTGTAGATAGAGTTCTGGTGTTAGAGATGACAACCACTCCATTAAAGCTCCATTGACAAGCTCTGGAACTTCATCATGCGGGCAGTGACCAGCCTGTAAGTTTACAAGAGTTGTTCTAGGATAAAACTCTTTAATTCGATTGGCCTTGGCAGGACCCACCCATGGATCTAAGTCGCCCCAAAGCAATAACAATGGGCATCTCAGTTTGCTCAAGACACTGTCTAAAGTGTATGTGCTCTGATTTAACATGAAACGAGACATTAATCTGCAAAAGGATTAAGAAGTAATTACCAATAAGATTATCAACTATTAAGTTTTAAGCATTTTGACCCAACACTTCAGCATTAATCTTGTAGGAATTAACAATTCATTAATTCCAGTAAGGAAAAAATACTTTTATACTCTTTATAGGAATGCATTTATTATCTAAACATATTTTGGAGTCCCTGTGAATAATCTCTTTCTGAATTAGATGATTGGAGTCACATCCGTACCTGTAATAAACTTCTCCAGAATTCGGGTCAGATGCTGGTTTAGTTATTGATTCTACAAGATAATCATCCACATTAGAGGTATTTATGTACACCTGCAAATTGAAGCGGCAAAATTATTGTTAGAATCATAAAATAGATCAAGGAAATTGTCACAATTATCATGATCTGAAGCAGCTGACATCAAAAGGAGCTAATCTGTGACATATTTAAAGAAGAAATTGGCCTTTATCAAACCTTAGATTCAAATAATTGAAAACAGTAATTAAGCAATCACCATTAGCTGAAATCCGAGATCACATTAACTCAAGAAAAATATTAAAGAACAGAAAAACTCATTCTCATGTTCCATGAGAAAACAAAATGGCTTAGGTTTCTCCGGGATAAACCTAAGAATATTGGCTTTCATTTAAACAGCTGGTGATCCTATGAGGTTGTGTTGCACTACACGGTTACAAGGATGCATCTCCACACTGATTTAAGTACATTCACAAATCATTTTTCATATGAAAAGGACAATGAGCATCACTCATGCATAAACCACAAATGCCATTTCCAGAAAAGCAGTTCACATGTCCCTCAGTTTCATGTATGCCTGAATGCCTGAAACAAGAAGTCCCCTTTAAATTAGGACCAAATCACTTACACTCTTTAATACAGATTCAATGCGCGCTGGTTGTTTTGATTGCCAAAACAAAAATCCAAGAACAACACGCTGGAAAATTTCCTTCAGTGGCTTCAGGACAGATTTTTGTAAGATTGATTCTTCAGTCTTGTTGGACTCTCCCTTTGCATTTCCAAATTGTCCAGCAGAATTTAGCAATACAACTCCAGCAGCTTGTTCAGGCAACCCAGCTGCAGACATCAAAGCCGTAAAACCTCCAAGGCTGAAAAATTACCTCAAGTTAATAAACATACTAACATAGTGCCAGTACAGACAATGTAAACTATCACAAGTTTCTCATTGTAAAACTGGTGGTGCCTGTATAATAAATTCTTTTCTTGCTGCTGCACAATTTACAGTGGCAGTTAGAATTTCATTAGCATGGAACTATAAACTTCATGAGCTTAATTATTTACTTTGCTTTGAAACGAACTAAATCGACTTTAGACACTGCACATGCCATGTCTATTCCCATTTAGGATATCATGTTGGGTACTTCAAGCAATTGTCATCAGGACCACAAGGCATGAACCTCAAGGAATGATCTACATGAGATAATATTGTGGTATCCTCATAGCAGAGTATCTCTAAGTTGTATCATGACTTGAAGTTGAATAACTATCTATAACAGTAAGTATTAAGTACTGTTGTGTTCATTCATTTTTGTAAAAAGAGGCAGAAGACAATTTCAAAAGGCCTCAATGGACTAAGACATATAAAAACTGCACGTTTCAAATAATTTTTCAGCTATTGATATAAATGGTGTCAGAATCATAAAATTCTCAATCCAAATTGATTGACTACACAAATATACAGTATTGAAGACATATCAAATATTTTTGTATTATGAGGTTTAATTGACAAGATGAGGATTTCAATACTTGATTTGTCAAAATATGTTGTGGGTTCAGAATAAAATTATCACTGACAAGGAAAACAGGAATTCTGATGCATAGGAAATCTCAAGAACAGCAAGAATTTCACCAGACTAATACCAAACTACCTGTTAAATTCAAGAATCTTAGTGTATTACTCTTCAAAGGAGTGTTAAACTAGATTCTCATATATCGAGAGTCAAACCAAAAGAGCTGCAAGGTAGAAATTTCATTTATGGAATTAAAGGAAAATCAACAATAATCACTTATTCTTTATTATTACCTGTTTCCAACTATTACTGCTGGCTCTTTCACTATCTCCTTCATGAAATCGACTACTTGATCCCTCCATACAACAGCATCATAGTCGATAATTGCTTTCTCACTCCATCCAAAACCCAACAAGTCTAGAGCATAAACCTTGTATTTTTTGGCCAACTCTGGTATGTTGTATCTGTGAACATGTATAATGCACCAAGGAAGGGAAGCAAATCATGGTATTAAATAAAAGATAAGAGACCATAGAATTACCTCCAATAGACCATAGAATTACCTCCAATGAAATGCAGAAGCACCAAAACCATGAATGAGAACAATAGGCAACCCTTCTCCTTGCACTACATAATGTATCTTGTGACCCCGCCATGTCCAATAATTATAGCCTTCTGGCCTAAATGGCAACCTATCAAGACCTGCAAAAAAAAAATGAAAATCCAGTTAAATGGGCATATAATATAAGAATAGTGCAGAGATGTAAAAGTTGAAACTGACCTTGAACAGGTTCAGTGACCAAAGAAGAACCCATAACTGAAACACCAGAAGCTACAATTCCTCTGAAAGCAAAACCTCTCCGATTCATCACATATCTGCTTTCTTCATGCCAAGAATCACAAGATAAGTCAACAGTATGATAAATAAAGAAAAAAATAACGTTCCCCAGTTGGGCCGGTTAAGAGGCTTACTGCAGTGAGATAGTCTTGTGGGTGCACTAAACCTGGTGTTGTTGGAACCGAAGGGATCTGACCTCAATGAAGGAGAGATTGCACATGAAGAAGACATGGAATCTATGAAACTTCAAGTTGAAGTTGAGAGGTGTGAAAATCAATTTGGTTTCTCTGCTTAGGCAAGGAGCAGGAGACATAAACTTGGAGAGCTTTTGTGGTTGGCATGTGTTTGTCGTTGTGGCGGCCTCCAAGCCAGATGCCACTCCCAGATTTTCTTTCTGTTAATTAACTGCTATATTGCCCGTGCTTCTATTTATTTCCTAAGTTTTTTTTTTTTTTGAATAATTACTGATCTATTTACCCTTTTTTTTTTTAATAATTTATCCTAATTTTTTTAATAATTATAAAAATATTTCATTTTAAAAATTAATTTATAATATTTAATACATACCATATTAATTAAAATGTACTTTAAATTTTTCGGTATGAACAATGAGGTGACATTTTAAAAATCTAACTAGTGAATTTTATGTGCATATTAGCTATTTGTACCAAATCCAAAATTTTGAAAAAGTTCATTATTCAAATTAATTAATCAGTTGTTACCTTCGATTATTGCATAATTTTTTTAAATTTTATAGGATTTATTAGCATTTTTTTATATTTTATTTAGTTATTATAATTAGTATTTTAGTTTATTAGTTTAGTTTTATTTTATTTCTTTTTTAATTTCCTAAGGAATTTACACAATCCTTACAAGATTTTGAAGAAGATCAAAGATAATGTATATGTTGTTGATTTGTCGGATAGCATGAGAATTTTCAAAACATTCAATATTACATATATTTATTTTTTCTACTCATCCGATGAGCCATTATATTCAAATATTCTAGACAACTCTCGACCTCGAATTTTTATCAAGAGGAGAAGATTGATATAGAAAGTCTAGCTAATTTGTATATGAATCCTATCAAAATCCAAAAGCCCAAGCATGCATTTCACAAGACCTAAATTATTTTGTCAATTATTACGTAATTGTAAGCTTATTTTAGTTCTTAATTTCATTTGAATTTTATTTTATTTCTTTTTTAATTTTCCTATTTTAACTAATCCTATCTTGTTAAGAATTTTATTTTATTTTATTTTCTTTAGAATTGGTGGGATGTGTCATCTATAAATAGGAGTATTGTTATCTTATTTCTATTCACTCAAGATATAAATACAAATAAAGCTTCTCACAATTTTGCTTAAGCTTCCATATTGATATTTGTTCACCTGTTTTCTTTTTTAAGGCTTAGTTAGTTGTGTACTTGTCTTTTTTTTTTTTTTCTTTTTAATGTTGATTCGCTATGTCATTTTTAGCTATCATTGTTTTTCTATAAATTAAAATATAAATATGATAGCATACAATAAGAATAAAGAAATAAAAAGAAGAATATAATAATGAAGAGAGAAAAAAAAAAAAGAAGAACGAAGGAGAAGAATATTGATTGAAGAACACAACTATAATTTTTTGAGAAACAAGTAAAATTATGGAATCAATAAATATTGCTTTCATTCTTGTCATTTTGTTTTTAATCATGGTTTTGTCTTAGATATGGTTAAGCTAATGTTTGCCTCAAACCCTTTAACTGTAGAAATTTGAACGTACCATGCATGTGAAGTATATAAACCCAAAACTTCTAACTTCTAAAAGATAACTGTGTGTAGCTAAAGGGCCTACAACTACTGGACTCTCAAATTATCTATAGGGAATTAGCTAAATTTAACACTGAAAATGCTCATTTGAAAATAAATGAAAAGATTCACTGACATGAAAAAAGAAACTGATTACAAATGAAGTCTGCATAAAAAAGAACGTTCATTGAAATTGAAAAACTTGAGTTGATTGTTGTTTGTAGTCTGAGTTGTGTTGGTTATAAAGATTGTCTTCCTTTTCCTGAGCACCTCTTTTATCTCTTTCTTCTTTTTTGATGCTCTTTTCTATGTTCCTCACTCTTTTTTAACTTCTATCTCTCAGTAACAAACAACTTAATTAATTAATTAATTAACTAATATTGTGTTCAAAACCCACAAGCACACGGACCGTGAATTACAGTATAAAGAATTATCATTTCCACGAGGATTGAATATCGATTACTAATATTTCTACTTATTATCTTAGCTAGTGAATTAAACAAAGTGGTTTAGAGAATCAAAATATTAATCTAAGCAATTTAAGCTAAGAGAAAATCAAACAATTACAACATAGAGCTCAAGATTAGTTTCACTATTCCAATCAAATAATGAATACTCAATTATTAAACACATCCATTACAATTAAGGGTGATTGTTCTAAAATACCTAAAGACTCTCTCGAACTTAATTAAGCATGTTAAAATTAAAGTTTAACCTACTATCATGATTAAAAAGTTAATTAAAATTCATTAAGTTCTTTAAAAATTATTTTACCCTCAAAGAGCTCGCCTACTCTCGTGGTTTAAGTCCTATGAGTTTTAAGCTAGTAAATTTCCTTAATTCTCATTGTTTAATCTACCTATAAACATGCAAATAAACTGGCTAAGAATGAAAGCATAAATGAAGCACAATTCATAGATTTAATTAAAAATAAAATTAATAAAAACTTCTATTCCATCACATCATAGAATAACTACTTCTAACCTAAAACCTAAAAGGAGTTTAACCAAATATGGCTTTAATAGAATTACAAACATAAAATAAATAACAATAGGAGAAGAAGAATAGAAAAAAAAAAATCCTTTTTAAAGGGCTTTAATTCTTCAACTCTTGTTCAGCTCTCCAATGGTGTTTTCACGTTACCAGTGGCATTCTCCCCTAATGGCTCTCTTTAACCTAGAGCCAAAATTCTCTATTTATAGAGAAAAATACCAAAAATTCGTCCAAGGACCAAAATAGTAATGTTCTCCTTTAAAACCTCCTCCAATAGGAAAATAACTTTACAAAATAACTCATTTTATTATTGGCTTGAATCTCCAACTCTTTAGGAAAATAAAATTTCTACGAAAACATTAAAAAAATGAAGTACCAATTGGAAGTCACTCCTTTGGAAAAAAAATATCACCATGTCATCCACATCAAATACTTAAACTATACGATGTTTGTTAGTTACTTTCTTATACACGACATTAGCTTTTTAAATCTTTTGTCTAACCTCTACTTGCACTGTCTGACACTGTTCTGCTATATTCTTTGTTGATGTACTAAAATTGGCACCTTTGGTAGCTTTATTAAATTAAGGGCATGCTGAAGTGCTTTTGTAAATATAATAGAAAATGGTGATTTTCCTATAGTCCTATGAACAATATTGTTGTAAGCAAATTCTACCTATAATAATGATAAATCTCACTATTTTGACATTGTTCTGCTATATTCTTCGTTGCTTAAGGTTCTGTTGACAACTTTAGTTTGACTATCTATTTAAGGATGGCCTACATTATTGTAATTCAATGAAGAGTTAAATATCTTTCACAAAATCCCCCAAAAATGGCTAAGAAACTTGTTATCTCGATCAAAGATTATGGCCTTAGGCACACCATATAGATGGATAACCTCTTTAAAAAATAATTTGGCAATACCATTAGCATAAAAAGTTTTCTTATATGGTATAAAATGTGCCATTTTAAAAAATTTATCGACAATGATAAAAATAGAATCTATGCCAAGCTATGTGTGAGGTAAGCCAAGTAAAAATTCATAGATAAATCTTTCTAAATAGTTTTAGGAATAAGTAAAGGCATGTATAAACCTGTATTCTCAGATTGTCACTTTATTATTTGACATATATAATAATACTACAAAAATCTCCTTACATCCCTTCTCAAATGAGGCTAGTGGTACCTCTTTCAAACTAGAGCAATGTTCTTTTCTCTACCTAAAGGTCTAGCTCATGAATAATCTTTTCCTTTAAAGATAATTTAGGAATGAAAAGTTGGTTGCCTCGCATCAAGTAACCATCATGAACATGAAAATCTTTACAAGGTTGATTTGTATCCTATATCTGTTGAAAATCCTCATTAGTTACATATTCTTCTTTTAAGTGCTTAAAACCCATAATCTCATGACTTAAAATGGTAAGCGGATTTGTATATTAGCTTAATGAATTTGCTACTTTGTTCTACTTTCCTGGCTTATGTTTAGTTTAAAAGGAAAACTTACGTAAGAATTGTGACCATATGCCATGCATGTGTTTTGCTTTTGGCTATTCAAATATTTCAAAGAATCATGGTTTGAGTGCAAATAATTTCTCATCCAACTAGAAAATGTTTTCATGTTCTCAAAGCACACATTATAGAGTAGAACATTTTATCATAAGTAGACCACTTGCATTTGGCATCACTCAACTTCTCACTAAAGATTGCCATTGATTTTTTTTTAGAAAGAAAAACTCCTATCCCCATGCCCTAAACCCTATCATAATCTACTTCAAATAACTTGCCAAAATCCAGTAGCTTTAGCATGGTGCATAATTTCTCTTTCAAAATTGTAAAAGTGATTTTGGCTTCTTTTTATTCAATTTTTCCTTTTTTCAAGCACTCTATGATATGAGTTACTATGATGCTAAAATTTTAGATGAAGCATCTATAAAAAGTTATCAATCCATGAAAGCTTTAAATTTTTATCACAGTTTTTGGAGTGGGCCACTCTCTAATAGCTTTGAATTTTTTCTTATCCACTTGAATGCCCTCTCAACTAATAGTGAATCCTAAGAATAACAATTTATTCATAAAACTGCACTTTTCTAAATTCACATATAAGTTGCTTTTGTTGAAGGAGCTAGGTTGCTCTTTCGCCCTTCATTAGGCTTAAAATTCTAATTAATAAGCTATTTTGCCATATCTCTTTGATAATATTTTCTTTCCTTTACCTTGCTTCATTCAACAAGCCATTGACCTCTCTTATTTTAGCCCTTACTTTGTTAGAAAAATCTTTCTCTACACATGATCTCGACATTTTAACCAATGAAACAACCAAAAGTTGAGTGAGATAATAGTTAATCCTATTTGCCAAATCTTTTAACTTTATTAATAGTGACATTTTTGAAGGTAGTGATTGAGGTAAAAGCTGAAGTTTGAAAGGAGTTGTGATGGTTAAAGGTTAATTGTGATGGAATTTATAGAAGAGAGATTAACCTTTTTTTTTAATAAAAATATCTATATATAATATGTGAATTTTTTTCTATTGTCCTTTACTATAACTAAATGAACTAAATTATATGTTACTTCAACTGATGCATGAAAGTAAAGAGAGACTGCCTCACTTTCATAATGTTTAAGGAGTGAGGCTGCTCTTTCACACTTTATCAGGCTTGAAATTCTAATTGATGATCTATTCTATCATAGCTCTCTGATCACATATTCTTTCCTTTACCTTGCTTCACTTAACAGGCCATTGACCTATCTAATTTTAGCCTCTGTTTCATCCAAAAATTCTTACTTTGCCCATAGTTTGAGTGTTTTTACTAGTGAAATAGTTGGAAGTTGACTAAGATAGTAGTTAATCCTAACTATCAAATCTTTTAAATCTATCAGCAATGGTATTTTTAAAGATAGTAATTGAGGTAGGAGTTGAAGTTCAAAAGGAGTCATGATGCTTGAAGGTTATTTGTGATGGAATTTATAAAAGAGAGATTAACTTTTTTTTAATGAAAACATCTATATATAATTTATGTTTTTTTTAGTTGTCTTATACTTTAACTAAATAAAACTAAATCGTTTGTTAATTAAGTCGATACATAGAATTAAGGAGAGACCTCCTTATTTTATAATGTTGAAGAAGCATAGTAGCTCCTTCTCACTTTATCAGGTTTGAAATTCTAATTGACGAGCTACTCTATCGTGGCTTTCTGATCACATTTTCTTTCCTTTACCTTACTTCAGTCAGCGGGCCACTGAACTCCCTTATTTTAACCCTTACTTCATCCAAAAATTCATTCTCTGCCCATGATCTTGGTATTTCTATAAACAAAAGTACTGAAACTTGATTGAAATAATAGTTAATCCCATATGTCAAATCTTTTAACTCTGTAAGCAGTGACATTTTAAAAGGTAGTGATTGAGATAGAATTTGAAGTTTGAAAGGACCTGTGATGGTTGAAGGAATTTATAGAAGAGAGATTAACCTTTTTTTTAAATAAAAACCTCTTTATATAATTTTTTTATTCTTTTTTCAATTGTCCTATTCCCTAATTAAATGAACTAAATCATTTGTTACTTTAATCGATGTGTAAAAGTTAGAAAAGACCTCCTCACTTTTATATTATTGAAGGAGCAAAACTGCTCCTTCGCACTTTATAAGGATTGAAATTCTAATTAACGAGCTATTATGTTGTAGCTCTCTGATCACATTTTCTTTCATTGCCTGCTTCACTCAACGGGTCGTTGAACTCTCTTATTTTAGCCCTTACTTCATCTAAAAATTCTTTCTCTACCCATTATTTGGGCATTTCTAGTAGCGACATAGCCGAAAGTTGACTAAGATAATAGTTAATCTTACCTATCAAATCTTTTAACTTTGTCAACAATAACATTTTTTATGGTAGTGATTAAAGTAGAAATTGAAGTTTGAAACGAGGTGTGATAGTTGAAGGTTATTCGTGATGGAATTTATAAGAGAGAGATTAACCTTTTTAAATGAAAAAGACTATATAATTTGTGATTTTTTTAGTTATCCTTTACTCTACCTAAATGAACTAAATTGTTTGTTAATTCCACTGATGTGTAAAAGTGAGGAAAGACCTCCTCATTTTTATGGTGCAGAAAGAGCAATGCTGCAACTCTACACTCCATCAAGCTTGAAATTATAATTGATGAGCTATTCTGTTATAGCTCCCTCATCACATTTTATTTCCTTTGCTTGTTTCACTCAATGAGCTATTAAACCCTATTTATTTTAGCCTTTACTTCATTCAAAAATTCTTATTCTACCCTCGATCTAGGCATTTCTACCAGTGAAATAGCCAAAAATTAATTGAGATAATTGTTAATCATATTTATCAAATATTTTAACTCTGTCAACAATGACAATTTTAAAGGTGGTGATTGAGGTAGAATCTAAATTTTGAAAGAAGCTGAAGTTTGTAAGGAGCTGAGATGGTTAATGGTTATTCGTGATAGACTTTATAGAAGAGAGATGAAAAATTTTTTGAATGAAAACATCTGTATATAATTTATGATTTTTTTTAGTTGTCCTCTACTCTAACTAAATGAACTAAATCGTTTGTTACTTAAACTGATATGTAAAAGTAAGAAGAGACCTCCTCACTTTTATCTTATTAAGCAAGTAAGGCTACTCCTTTGCACTTTATAAGGCTTGAAATTCTAATTGATGAGCTATTGTGTTGTAGCTTTTTTATCACATTTTCTTTTCTTTGCCTTGCTTTGCTCAACAGGTTATTGAACTCTTTTATTTTAGCCCTTGCTCCATCCAAAAATTCTTTCTCTGCCTATGATCTTGACATTTCTTCTAACAAAATAGTCAAAACTTGACTAAGATACTAGTTAATCCTATCTATCACATCTTCTAACTTTATAAGTAGTGACATTTATGAAGGTAGTGATTAAAGTAGAAAATGAAGTTTAAAAGGAGATGTGATGGTTGAAGGTTATTTGTAATGGAATTTAAACAAGAAGGATTAACCCCTTTTTTTAATGAAAATATCTATATATAATTTTTTATTTTTTCAGTCATCCTCTACCCTAGCTAAATGAACTAAATTGTCACTTTAACCAATGCGTAAAGTTAGGAGAGACCTCCTTACTTTTATATTGTTGAAGGAGTAAGATTGCTCCTTTGCACTCTATCAGGCTTGAAATTCTAATCAATTAGCTATTTTGTTGTAGCTCTCTTATCACATTTTCTTTTCCTTTGCCTTGCTTCACTCAATGGGCTACTAAACTCTCTTAATTTAGCCCTTACTTCATTCAAAAATTCTTTCTCTACCCATGATCTGAGCGTTTCTACCAGCAAAATAGTAAAAAATGATTGAGAAATAGTTACTCCTATCTATCAAATCTTTTAACTCTTTTAGCAGCGTCATTTTTTATGGTAGAGATTAAGGTAGAAGTTGAAGTTCGAAAGGAGGTGTGATGCTTAAAGGTTATTCATGATGGAGTTTATAGATGAGAGATTACCCTTTTTTAGTGAAAAAGAATACATATAATTTGTGATTTTTTTTATTTTTCCTCTACTCTAACTAAATAAACTAAATCATTTGTTAATTCAGCCGATGTGTAAAAGTGAGGAGAGACCTTCTCACTTTTATAGTGTTGAAGGAGCAGGGATGCATCTTTGCACTCCATCAAGCTTGAAATTTTAATTGACGAGCTATTCTATCATAGCTCTCTTATCATATTTTCTTTCCTTTGCCTTACTTCATTCAACAGGCCACTGAACTCTTTTATTTTAGCCCTTCTTTCATCCCAAAATTCTTATGTTGTCCATGATCTAGGCATTTATACCAACAAAATAAATAAAAATTGATTGCGATAATAATTAATTCTATCTATCAAGTATTTTAACTTTGTTAGCAATGAAAATTTTGAAGGTGGTGGTTGAGGTAGAAGCTGAAGTTCGAAAGGAGTTGTGATTGTTGAAGATTATTTATGATGGAATTTATAGAAGAGAGATTAACCTTTTTTTAATGAAAATATCTATATATAATTTCTAATTTTTTATTTATCCTATACTCTAACTATATGAACTAAATCATCTGTTACTTAAGCTAATGTGTAAAAGTGGGGAGAGACCTCCTCACTTTTATATTGTTATGGGAGTACAGTTGCTCCTTTACACTTCATAAGGCTTGAAATTTTAATTGACGAGCTATTGTGTTGTATCTCTCTAATCACATATTCTTTCCTTTGCCTTGCTTCACTCAATGGGCCATTGAACTCTCTTATTTTAGCCCTTGCTTTATCTAAAAATTGTTTCTCTACCCATGATCTAGAAATTTTTACTAGCAAAATAGCCAAAAGTTGACTGCGCTAGTAGTTCACCCATCTGTCACATCTTTTAACTCTATTAGCAGCAACATTTTTGAAGGTAGTGATTGAGGTATAATCTGAATATTGAAAGGAGATGTGATGGTGGTTGAAGGTTATTCGTGATGGAATTTATGGAAGAGAGAATAAACTTTTTTTTAAGAAAACATCTATATATAATTTTTGATTTCTTTTCATTTTTCCTATACTCTAACTAAACAAATTAAATCGTATATTACTTTAGTCAATCCATAAAATTTAAGAGAGACCTCCTCACTATTATATTGTTGAATGAGCAGGTTTATTCCTTTTCACTCTATCAAGCTTCAAATTCTAATTAACGAGCTTTTCTGTTATAACTCTCTAATCACATTTTCTTTCCTTTGCCTTGCTTCACTATATGGGCCACTGAACTCTAATTTTAGCCTTTATTTCACCAAAAAATTCTTATACTGCCGATGATAGAGGCATTTCTACTAGTGAAATAGCCAAAAGTTAAATGAGGTAATAGTTAATCCTATCTACCAAATCTTTTATGAGCTGTAACAATTTTAAAGGTAGTGATTAAGGTACAAGTTGAAGTTTGAAAGGATCTTTGATGGTTGATGGTTATTCGTGATGGACTTTATAAAAGAGAGATTAACATTTTTTTAAGGAAAACATCGATATAAAACTTGACATTTTTTTTACTTGTCCTCAACTCTAACTAAATGAACTAAATCGTATGCTACTTCAACCAATGTGTAAAAGTGAGGAGAGAGCTCCTCACGTTTATATTGTTAAGGGAGCATAGCAACTTTTTTGCACTCTGATCACATTTTCTTTCCTTTGACTTGCTTCTCTCAATGGGCCACTAACCCTTGCTTTATCAAAAAATTATTTCTTTGCCTATGATATAGGCATTTCTACTAGCAAAACAACCAAAAGTTGATTGTGATAACTATTAATCCTATTTGTCATATCTTATAACTTTGTCAGCAATGACACTTTTGAAGGTAGTGATTGAAGCAAAATCTAAATCTTGAAAGGAGTTGTGATGATTGAAGGTTATTCATGATGGAATTTAAAGAATAGAGATTAAACTTTTTTTTAATGAAAACATATAAACATAATTTTTTTTTCAATTGTCCTCTACTCTATCTAAATAAACTAAATTATCTATTACTTCAGTTTCCTATTTTAATTTGATCACTAATTTTGGATTTTTTATTTGATTTTTTTTCTTTATTTGAGTTTCCTTGTTAAATTAGGATTTTAGGTTAGCTTAACTTCCTTTTAAATCCTTAATTCCTATTGATTAAGGAAATTTTAACTTGATGGTTTTTTGTAGTTTTAGGAATAGAATTCTTTATGTCCTATAACCATTTTTCTTATTTAAACCCTATTATTCTTGTCTTTTGTTTTTGTTCTTATTATTTTTCATTCTTTTTTATTGTTTTATTTTTAGAGATACTAACATTGTTGTGATGGCTAGAATAAAAACTCTATATCAAGGAAAGAGGCTTAGTGATGGCAAGGATAATTCCAAAGACATAAGGATTGATTATAAAGCTTTCTTTGCCATTTATACTGAAGAGGAAGGTAAGAAATTTAGAGATACTAACAAGAGGAAGCTAACTATAGAATTTCTACACTACATTTAAGATTCTAGATGCAAATTAAAGGATCTTTTCGTGTAGGTTCTTTGGGAAAGAGTGCTATTTTGATTATAAAATAATGAGTAGTTTTTGGCATGAAATCACTAGAGATGAAAGAGTTTGTGAGGTTCAGTGTATTGCTAAATATCATGTAATCATGCATAAATTCATGTTACACACAATTTTTGGAAGAAAAGATAGCACTAGGGTTTCTCTTAATGAGTTATCTAAGTTATAGTGCTTGAAGACTAACACAAAAGTATGTGGTACATACTTTGTTTTGCGTTTTATGTGGCATGGTGTGTAGGCTAAGAAGGCATTGTTGTTAATGAGGCATATTGTCACTGGTGTGGCATTATATTTTGCTCTATTCAAATTTGCCAAATGTCAATTGGAGCCACTAAAAGTTGAATCTCTAGATGAAGACTACCTTGTTCAGGTTGAAATCATCATAGAGTTTAATGAGTTTCATGATGTCACTTTAAGTAGACACTATTTATTACGTTAAGCGATAATGCAATATAGTAAAGTCCCTTTGCCTCCTAATTCAGCATGAGGCAACATTAAAAGTTGAGAGCAAAATAAGGAAGAGTGGAAACACCAAAAGTTGGAGTGATGGGATCATGAAGAATATGAAGGAGCTAATGAACATCTTTGACAATAAGATTGGGAACATGATCATGGATTTGTTTAATGATATGGACAAATTTGAGAGGCGATATGAATCAAGGGCTGAAAGGTTGCAAGCCCAAATTGATGAAATCTTCTACATACTCTCTCAAAGCAAAAGGTCTAAGATGATTAATAAGGCAATAAAAGCTATTGTTGCCACTCCTTTAACCTCTCTACCAAGTGCATCAGAATAAGGGAAGTACACTGTTCTTTAGTTTTTTTATTTTATTTTCTTTTCATATTTAGTTTTTTACTTTAAGAGTCATGCATGTTTTGGTTTAGTTTTTATGTTGTTTATGCATTACTTTAACATTTGGGTTATTGCAACATATTCACAGGTATAGTCTCATTCATTAAAGCTTAGTTTTCTTGAAGAAATGCTTTAATATTCCTTTAATGATTTGTTTGGACTTTTTAAATTATGAGAGTAATTTATGGTTAGGAATTTTAACATTTTAGTAAACTTAATGCTTACTTTTCTATTAAACAAATGAATTTAGTTGTTTGATGTTTGAGAAAAATGTTTGTAAGTAGGAATTTGAATACGACCATAGTGTGGTTAAATTCTCATGTATTTTGGTTTATTTTCTTTTAAAAAATGAGTTAGAGTGTAAAATGCACTCGTTAGGGGCTGAATTTCAAAAGAATATCCTTAAAAGCTCGTTCTACTCCAACACTCTTTTTAGAGTATAAGTATCCAAAATACCCTTTTTAGAGGTATCCACATCGAGTAATGTAGGAAAGGTGGGGGATACTGAGATTAGGAAGACTTTAATTTAATAAATTTTTTTAAAAAACCATATATATACTGAATTTTTAACTTTTTAAGTGTTAGAATGATTCCTACTTGCTTTCATTTTTCTTTAGTATCAATTATTTGCTTTCATGATTTCAATAGAAAAGTATGCTAGTTGATGAGCATGATTCTTTAGGTGAATAAGATGTATTCAAGGTTTGCTTAAAATTAAGCAAACATTCAAGAGTGGGGGAATTTGATGAGTGTGAGAAATGCATTATTTTGAGCACTTAATGTATTAAGATTAGATGTCATTTCAGTTGCATTTATGTTTATTTTCTTAAGTTTTTATTTAGTTTGCATGAATGGGTGCATGATTTGTGTTTATGTTTATTTTTAGTATTTTTGGTTATTTTTGTGCATGTAGTTGTCAAAGAATAGTAAAGGAAAGATGCATGGGGCTCATGAACATTTTGGAAGAGTCAAAGGAGCATTAAAGGCCAATTTCCTCAAAGTAAGGGAGATGATTGTGTTGTTCGACACGCATGGTCGTGTGCCCTATTGGCAACATTTTGAATTTTGAATTTGAATATCTGATTTTAGGGGATTTAATGGATATTTGAAAGGAAACAAATCAAGAGGCTGGAGGCTAGGGTTTAATGTGTGTGTAGCCTTTAGAAACAAAACATTATGTCATTTTTCTACTTTTACATTACAATTTTCTTTTGATCATTTTTTAGGGAGAAACCATAAAGACTTATGCTTGATCATGTTGGTTTGGAGATTGAGCATAAGAATTGAAGAATAATAAGCCTTCTATTGTAAAGGGGATTTCTTCTAAACATTTGATATTATTCATTTCTATTTTGGATTAATGATGATGTTTATTTTCTTTTATTCTTCTTCTTTATCTTTTGTTATTAACATAAGTAGCTAAATTCTTTGTTAAGGTTCTCATTTCTGTTCAACCATGTGAATATTGCAATTAAACCTAAACCATTAATCTAAATCCATTAGATGTTGTTAAACTTAATGTCTTTATAGGATTGATCACCCTTTGATTGAATATACACAATGAAACTTGATTAAGAGATAAGTTTCATTGGACATAAACTATAACCTATTAAATGCTTTCTTAGTTGAGAGACATTAAAGCAACTAATATTGATTAAGGGCTAGAGGTTTAAACCAGGTTAAACAACACTTAGTAAGTAAGAGCTATAAATCTAAGATGTTAATCTACTTAGTTAATTGTGGGTTTGTCTGAGAGGAAAACCTAGGATTCCTTAGATGCCTTTAAATTGGATTAAGATTAGGTATCGCTTAGATACTAATTGATCTTAAGAAATGGTTGAATTAATAATAAGAACCCTAGCTCTTTAAATTGATTATTAATTAATTCAAATTGCTCTTATTTAATTTCAGTTAATTTCAAAACACCATTTTTCATTGTTTAACTGAACAAAGCATAATTAGTATTACAATAATCAATTTGCAATCTTTGTAGGATCGATATTTAATTACTACTTGTATAATTTTGTATACTTACAGACTACGCATCATATATAATTTATGATTTTTTTCAATCATCCTCTACTATAACTAAATGAACTAAATAGTCAATTAATTCAATCGATGTGCAAAAGTGAGGTTAAGCCTCCTCACTTTTAGAGTATTGAAGAAGTAGGGCAGCTCCTTCTAACTCCATCAGGCATGAAATTGTAATTAACGAGCTATTCTGTCATAGCTTTCTAATCACATTTTCTTTCCTTTACCTTGCTTCATACAATGGGCCACTGAACTCTCATATTTTAGCCCTTGCTTTATCAAAAAATTCTTTGTCTGCACATGATCTAGTCATTTCTATTAGTAAAATAGCCGAAAGTTGACTGAGATAACAATTAATCCCATCTCTCAAATCTTTTAACTATGTTGGTAGTGACATTTTTGAAGGTAGTGATTAAAGTAGAATCTAAAGCTCGAAAGAAGCTATAATGGTTGAAAGTTATTAGTGATAGAATTTATAGAAGAAAGATTAACCTTTTTTTTAATATATATATATATATATCAATTTTTTTTATTTTTTTTCATTTGTCTTTTACTCTAACTAAATGAACTAAATCATCTATTACTTCAACCGATACATAAAATTTAGGAAAGACCTCACTTTTAAATTATTTAAGGAGAAGGGCTACACCTTCGCACTCCATCAGGCTTGAAATTATAATTAACATGCTTTTTTGGTGTAGCTTTATAATCACATTTTCTTTCTTTTACCCTACTTCACTCAACAAGCCATTGAACTCTTTTATTTTAGCCTTTGCTTTGTCTAAACATTCTTTCTCTAACTATAATCTTGTTAGCATAGATGTGCCCTAATGCCATTCTTGAAATGTATAATGACATTGTAAATTATCCCTATGACAATAAAATACTCATTTAAATAAAGTGTTTGTTTATTTGGGTATTTACTCCTTAGCATTATGTTAAATAAATTTATTATCAAGAGTTGATAATATGAGTTACAAATTTATTTAGTACATATGCTATAAATTGTTTATAGTTGTATAACTAATATTTGGGTAATATTGAATAGACTATCACCTTGGTCTATTTTCCTTAATTAATATGTGATACTAATAATGGGAGGTAGTGAGTCTCATGCTACTTTATATGAGATGTCATAATAGACATGTGGATACTCATGTGATGGGTGGATTGAACGTGATGTTAGATTTGTGATTGCATGGATATTCACTTATAATTAATAATCACAATCTAGGTCACAATGTTACATATAGTCCTTTGACCTAAGGTGACATGATCATCCACATTTGAGTGGTTAGGGTTTGTTACTGCTTACATACTTGTGTTAATCACACATGGGTATATGGCGTGTGGTGGCTCTAACTAGTTGAGTGTAGGACTGAGTGTACATGCATTTATTTCTAATTAGGTAGTTATGATATTGATGCTAGGGGTCATTTACAACTTATGAGAACTAAATGTGTATAACTGGGATTTTCATATTTAGACTTGAAAGGAGTTTCAAATAATATCAAGTGTTAATATTATCTTCTCATTTCTAATTAGACATGAACCTAGTAAGTCACACCTAATAGAGCTTCACTAAATCACCATTTATATTAATCTAATTATTGATTAAAGAGTTTAATCAATTAATTAAAATTAATAAAATTGGATTAATGCTTCAAGCAATGATTCTAGCATATCATGAAATCTAATTCAAGTAAGGGTTTAATAGTTAATTTATACTTGATTAATATATATATATATATATATATATATATATATATATATATATATATATATATATATATTATTACTTAGATTAATGGCCTAAGTTGTTTAGGCCTAGGACCAAATGGGTTTTGGACCAAAGATTAATCTAAAATGTAAAGAAAGTAATGTGATGTCATGGATGATGCCATGGATAATATCATGAATGATGTCATGATGATGTCATGGATGATGTCATGAATGATGTCATGGATGATGTCAATTTTATACTTGCATGGCAAGTAAATTGATGTCATGGATGATGTCAATTTTATACATGCATGGCAAGTAAGATGATGTCATGGATGATGTCAATTCTTTACTTGCATGGAAAGTTATGCATGTGATGTAAGCAATGACATCATTAGGATTTCTTTTCTCTATATATAAATAGATAACTTAAAAAATGTTCTTAAGGTTAGAAAAATTGAGAATTTGGTGTAGAGACACAAAACTAAAGCAAACAACATATATTAAAAAACTCTAGTATTCTTGCAAGGAGATTAAGTTAGTGCAAGTCTACAAAAGGTCATTGAGAGAGGCTACTTGCATCTAACCAAATCAAAGCAGGAAGGTGATTAGTGAATCTTTAGTGTTTCAAGCTAGAGGTCTCACATTTGGGAGACTTAAAGAGTTGAGTCAAAGAACCCAACCATTTATTAGATTAATTGTGGTCTACATCAAATACTAGGGAAATTATAAGTAATCCATAATTTAGATTTCCTAAGTTTTTGTATTTATACATAATGAAGTATATTAGCTATGTGTTAAATTGCAAATTGGATCCTTGAGATTGGAATTCTTGATGAGATTAAGGATTATGTTGAGCAAATTTTCAAAAATATGCCCTACTCAAGATTTGATGTCTAAGTAGCATCATCGATTCCTTCAGATTTGGGTATTTCTACTAGCGAAATGGATGAAAGTTTAATGAGATCATAGTTAATCCTATATGTTAATTCTTTTAACTTTGTCAGCAATAACTTTTTTTTATGTTAGTGATTGTGGTAGAAGCTGAAGTTTAAAAGGAGGTATGATGGTTAATGCTTATTCGTGATGGTATTTATAAAAGAGAGATTAACATTTTTTTTAAAAAAACATCTATATATAATTTATGATTTTCTTCAATTGTCCTTTACTCTAACTAAATGAATTAAATTGTCTGTAAATTTAGTCGATGTGTAAAAGTGAGAGAGAACTCCTCACTTTTATATTGTTGAAGGAGCAGGGCTGCTCCTTCACACTCTATTAGTTGTGAAATTCTAATTAACAAGCTATTATGTCATATCTCTCTGATCATATTTTTTATAAGAGGTGTGATGGTTGAAGGTTATTCATGATGGAAATTATAAAAGAGAGAATAATTTTTTTTTATTAAAAAAGACTACATGAAATTTATGATTTTTTTCAGTTGTCATATACTCTAACTAAATGAACCAAATTGTCTATTAATTTAGCCGATGTGTAAAAGTGAGGGGAGATCTCCTCACTTTTATAGTGTTGAAAAAGCAAGGCAGCTCTTTCTCACTTAATTAGCCTTGCAATTCTAACTAATGGGAAATTTGGTTCTAACTATCTAATCACATTTTCTTTCCTTCCTCTTGCTTCACTCAATATGCCATTAAACTCTCTTATTTTAGCCCTTGCTTCATCCAAAAATTCTTTCTCTGCCTATGATCTGGGCATCTTTACTAGCAAAATAGTTGAAGTTGACTAAGATAATAGTTAATCCCATATACAAAATCTTTTAGCTCAATCAGCAGTGACATTTTTAAAGGTAGTGATTGAGGTATAAACTGAAGCTCAAAAGGAGCTGTGATGGTTAAAGGTTACTCATAATGGAATTTATTGAAGAGAGATTGACCCTTTTTTTTTAATGAAAACATCTATATATAATTTTTTATTTTTTTTCAAACATCCTCCACTCTAACTAAATGAACTAAATTATCTGTTACTTTAGCCAATGCAAAAAAGGTTGGAGAGACCTCCTCACTTTTGTATAATTAAAGGAGTAGGGGAGCTCCTGCTCACTCCATCAGGATTGAAATTCTAATTAATGAGCTATTCTGCCATAGCTCTCTAATCACATTTCCTTTCCTTTGCTTTGGTTTACTCAGCAGGCCATAGAACTCTCTTATTTTAGCCCTAGCTTTATCCAAAAATTCTTTCTCTACCCATGATCTAAGCATTTCTACTAGCAAAATGGTTGAAATTAGATTGCTATAATAGGTAATCCCATCTATCACATCTTTTAACTTTGTCAAAAGGTAGTGATTAAGGTAGAAACTAAAGCTTAAAAGGAGTTGTGATAATTATTTGTAATGGAATTTATTTAAAAGTGATTAACCTTTTTTTAATGAAAACATCTATATATATTTTTTTATTTTTTTCAATTATCCTCTACTCTGACTAAATGAACTAAATCCTTTGTCACTTCAACTGATGTTTAAACATTAGGAGAGACCCCGTCACTTTTTTATTACTGAAGGAGCAGGGCTACTCCTTTGCACTCCATTAGTCTTTAAATTCTAATTGATGAGCTATTCAATCATAGCTCTATGATCACATTTTCTTTCCTTTGCCTTACTTCACTCTACGGGCCAATTAACTTTCTTATTTTAGCCCATTATTTCATCCAAAAATTCTTGCTCTGCCTATAATCCGAGCATTTTTACCAAAGAAACAACCAAAAGTTGACTGAGATAATGGTTAATCCAATCTATCAAATCTTTTAATTTTATCAACAAGGACATTTTTAAAGGTAATGATTAAGGTAGAAGCTAAAGTTCGAATGGAGCTATGATGGTTAAAGATAATTCGTGATGGAATTTATATAAGAGATATTAACCTTTTTTTAATAAAAACATCTATACATAATTTGTGATTTTTTTAGTTATCTTGTACTCTAACTAAATGAATGAAATCATCTGTTACTTCAGTCAATGAATAAAAGTTAAGAGAGACCTCCTCACTTTTATGTTATTAAAGGAGCAAGGTCGCTCTTTTGCTCTTTTAAAACTCCCTCCTTTTTTTGCCTTTTTTTCCTTCTCTCTCCTTCTCCTTTTTAATCACATCAATAGCCCATTCCCCTATTATTTTTTACTCTTCATTGCCCTTTCTAGCTCTACCTCCTCCTAAAAATTTCATTCTTCATGAAATAGGCTAAGTTTAGTGGAAGGTGGGCCCACAAAGTTAGATGTCATTGTCACCTCTACATTTAAATGCAGAGGCAAGTGGCTGCTATAGAGGTGGCACCTCTACGATGAGGCGATCGTCTCATCGCCTGTTGATATAGAGGTGATTGCCTCTTTGGCCCAGCCCTGCATTAGGCCAAATGAGTTTAGGTGAGTTAGGCTTGCTTCTGAATAGGTTTGGGTCGAGATGTTGGGTTCTAAACTCTTAGGTTTATTTTCAAAAAGGATTGGGCTTCTTTCTTGCATTCAAGCATTGCATTTCTCATTATCAAGCTATATGGCAAGTCAATCAAATCGAGCATCCATAGTTCACCCCCTATCTTAGACAGATTGAACTGGGTGTCAACAATTTGCCCCTTGATTTTTTAAAAAACCAAACATATGTAATGATAATTTTCTAAAAATCATATACACAACAAAAGCAATAATCAACAATAGGCATACTTGACTTTTGAGCTTCACTCGTGTTGTTGGCCTCTGGAATTCTAACCCAAAAATTTAAAGTTTTACCTTAAAATTTAGTCGTGATCGTCTGGTTTTCCTAGCCCAATTAGCCACTCATTTGAAACATGATTCATAGGTTTTCCTGGCCTGATTAGCCATTTATCTGAAATGTGATTCATGAGTTTTCCTAGCTTGATACACCACTCATCCAAAATATAATTCTTGGGTTTTCTTGGCCTAAGAGGCAGTCCTTTATCTGAAATAAGAAACTCACGCTATCATCCTCAGGTTTTTTTAGCCCGAGAGGTAGTCCCTTATCTAAAATGGGAAACTCACGCCATTATCCTAGGATTTTTCTAGCCCGAGAGGCAGTCCCTTATCTAGAACTAAAAAATTATATTATCATCCTCAGGTTTTCTTGGCCCAAGAAGTAGTCCCTTATCTGGAACAGAAAACTTATGCTGTTATCCTTGGATTTTTCTAGCCTGAGAGGCAGCCTTTTATCTAAAACGTGGACTTCGGGGGTACAACCCGACCTGTCACTTCTGAAATCGTGAACTTTAGGGATTCAAACCTGACTAGTTACTCATTAATACTTTGATAAGTGAACATGGGACAAGAGAAGAGAACAACAAGGGAACCCATATAGCGATAGAGGTATCAGATTGAGAAACATAAGAGAAACCATATAGCCATGTAGTCGTCATGCAAATTAAATCATAAGAGAAGCCATATAGCCACGTAGGCATCAGGTGGAGAAACATAAGAGAAACCATACAACAACGCAGGCGTAAAGCAAAAACACATGAGAAAAGCCATATAGCCATATATAATAATAATAAAGAAAAGCTATATAGCCATGCAGGCATCAGACGGAGAAACACAAGAGAAGCTATATAGCCATACAGGCATTATGAAGATGAAATCACAATAAGCCATAGTCATACGAGCGTCAAGCAAAATTAACCAAAACAAGCCATATAGCCTTTGGGGCGTCAGGTGAAATTATAACATGCTACTATAGCCTAAGGGGCATCAGGCTAAACAAATAACAAAAAAAAACATGCATAAAAGAAAATCAAATAAAAAGTGCTATATAGCCTTTGGGGCATTAGGCAGAGACAATTAAATAATATCAGTTTAAAATAAACTGTGTAGCCTTATTAGCATCAAGCTAAACAAGCAACAAAAAAAATGTGTATTAAACAAAGACAAAAAAAAGGTGCCACATAGCCTCTAGGGCTTTAGGCGGAGATAATTAAGCAAGATCAATTTAAAACAAGCCATGTAGCCTCACAAGCGTCAAGCGAAGACAATAAAACAAGCCATGTAGCCTCATGAGCGTTTAGACAAAATCAACCAATATAGTAGTACTACACTCTATCCATCAGAGCTAGCCCACTTTTGGAAAACATCCATAAAAGAGTTCAAAATCAATGTATGCATGGTTGTGATCTTTAAAAACTCTCAAAAGTGATTTGACAACACATGCTGACGTGGTGTATGGAATACTTACGAAAAACATGCATTTATTCTAATGTGCACATGCATGAGATGTCAAAATAATTCTTGTAAAAATATTATATATGCATGAGCTAAGAGAAAGTAAGAAATCTTAAATGATTTAGCGAAATGCCTTTTCTATTTAAACCTAATCTTTGGGAACTAATCTTCCTCCCATCAAAGAATATGAATCCAAAAGTTGAATCTATCCAAATAGAATATAAATTAGTACCCTCTCATGATCAAATTGGGATTATGATAATAACACATGCCCCTAGCTTAGTTGCTTCCTGAGAATTATTTATTGTCGTATAACGGTTATGCTAAGCCTTTAGTGTGGAAGAAACTCTATTTGAAAATGGTATTACTCATGAGGCTCAACTCATCTTAAAAATTGCCCCTTAGTCAAGGACTTGATAGACTCTCTTGCTTTCGCACCACCAAGTAGAACTTTATGATCTCTTGAATTACTTTTCTCAGAATAAAAATGCAACCAATTTTATTTTATATTCCCTCTTTTACCTAGGTCACTCCCTTTTTGGAAATTTTTGAATGTAACTGGGTTTTTCATTTTTTATTTATTTTCCCTATTTTACCTAGGTCACTTCTTTCTAGGAATTTTCGGACCCAGCTGGGTGGTTGTGAATTCATGGTGATGGTTGACCACTTTTATTATGCTCAACGTTCATGTCGTCACTTTAGTTGCTAACTGCTTTTGTTGTTAATCATCGGACGTTAATGTCACTCATACTGTTGATTGCTGCAAAACTAATGAGTCAATGTCTGACACTTCATGAGCTAACAATATGTCTGTCATGACTATGTTCACATGATTATTCATTCGTTATAATTAGGCATGCTACATTATACTTGTTATTAATAAGCCCTTTGCAGATTTTCTGACCAACTATTTTTCAACTCACAATTGGTGGGAGTTTTATTTAAGAATAAGGACTTTCCAAGGATTGCTTAAAATCAACTTTTCAAATGTTAGTGGCACAAATAAAGATTTGTCTTCTTTTCCTTCCCCTCATTTTCTTTTCTTTTCTTTTTCATTTTCATTTTCTTTCCTTTCTTTTTCTTTTTTCTTTTTCTTTCCTTTCTTTTTCTTTTCTTGATAAATGTGAGGAATTCATTTTAGAAAAAATTGAGGTTAAATATGCCTGAAGGAAAGTTTAAAAGTCAATTATGATATTTTAGCCCTCTCATTTTATTTGGGTTTTTTTTTCTTTTTTTCTTTAAATCCCTCTCTCATTTAAGCACAAGATTGCATGCATAATCATAACAAGTTCATACTCATGTAAATTAGACAACCAAACATTCATTAGCATAAAATAAAATATTGCCATAAAACACAACCGACAATAAATATCCTTGAGTGTACAAATCCAAGTCAACTTAACTTGCACTCCAAAATGATATAATTCTTTGAAGTCCCTTATGCCCATGTCCTTCAACTTGTCAGCTAGAGGTGGGATGCAAGCTTCTATGGCTATTAGTAACTGGTCTGACTCTGTAGGTGTGTGCTTTATTTGAGCTAATTTTCCTCTTTATCTATTCAAGAAGTTCATGAAAGACTCATTCGATTCTTACTTCATATATTATAGCTCATGAAGAGAGACTTCAAATTGTGAATTTAACCCATATTGCTTGATAAAGACTGAGCATAACTCCTTCCAATCTTGTTGGACATGTGCATGCATAGTGTAGTACCATTTGAGAGTAGCTCCTTCCATGGACAATGGAAATTGTTTGACAATCTGAGCTTTTGACAACTTAGTGGCCTTTATGCAAGTGACATACTATTTCAGGTGCAAGTAAGGATCATTAGTCCTAGAGTATTTCTTCATATTCAGGAATTTGTATTTCAGGGGCAATGATTCATCAAAATCTAAATACAAGTTAACATCGGCAAAGTTTAGACTGAGCCCATGGTTCTTCAGTGTGGTCTGCAGTTGATTCATCTATTTTTTCATGTCTTTCATCCCTTCTATCTCAGTTGAATTTGTTGATGCTTTTCCTTTCAATTGCTCACCCAGAACAGTTCTAGTTTTATAATCTTCTTCATTAGAGAGCAGCTTTCCTCTAATCTTAGCAACCATGTCCCTAACTATTTATCGCATCTCATCCCTGATTTCTTTCAATAGTTCTTTCTTGAAAGCTCCAACATCAAAATTAGAGGGTCCTTCTTGCTCTTTTTGTTAAGTGGTCTCAGCTGTTTGATTGGATCTTTGATATTATTAGGCTAAATTCCTTTGATATAGTTTTAAACAAGAAGAGGTTTATGGCTAGGAAAATTGCAATTTTGAAAGTTGTAATGAATGTCAAGTATGCATGAGATGCAAGATTTTATGACATGAACAGAAATAGACAAATAAATAAATAAGCAATAAATTTAAGCATGATTACTCCACCCTTATTCCTCCCACACACACATTCGATAATGAGTTTCTTATCCTAGTATTTTTTGTCTGTGTTTTTATTATCAGTAGGGGATAACAAAACTGACGTATGTAAGATAACTCTCAAAATGAACAAACAAGTAATAGGCCTTTGTATAAAAATAAAGTCCATCATAATAGGTCATAGAGGTATGAAAGGCTTACTTTGATATTATAATGGACTAATATTTTATGCCAAGGTCCACCATATAGCATCAAACACATGCATTTTGGAATATCCTAAAGGAAGTTTCTAAGTGACTATATGAGCTGCGTCTCGAGTGAAAAAGGTTTCGATTCCCACAATGATATATCTCTATTATGTCCCCCCACTCAAAGGTCCATACGACATGGATAAGTACATGCTATAAGTGATAATAATCAAATACTCCATTTCCAGGTTTGAGTGAAATATAAGCAGCAAAGCAATGACTATCATCTGGTTATTTAGGGATTGAAGTGCTCATTATGTACACAAAGTGTAGTGAATGCAAAAGATGCAAAAGAAATAAGAAAATAATTAAAAATGATAAAATACAAAATACTAGAATCAGTTTCTCTATCCTAGTGGAGTCGCTATTGTATGCGATAGGGTTTAGCGTATACCCAAGTGTTTGGTGACCACAGCACTATGTAGGCTTGAGGACCATTAGAAAATACCAAATAGGTCTTAAAGCCTAATCAAAGATGGAGTTGCCACCTAGATGAAAGCTGAGACACATTTATATGACAATTGGATTCCACAGAGGTTCCTAAAAGTCATCATCAGATAACGAGTTCAGAAATTAGGTATGCGCGTTTAAATGCCAACCCAACCTTATAGTTGGTCTTTGTTTGTGTCTTGTAATTTATTACCTTTAATTGTTCAATGATTTCTTTATTACCATGCAAATTGTAATTTTCTTCAAACAATTATCACATTTTATAATTAAGCCCGAGTTTGCATATTAATTTCTTTTATGCATCTTGTCCCAACATCCATTATAAACAAAGCAAATAATAATAATTTACAACCATACATTTAAATCAAATGGGGTAAGAGATTAAGGATTACAACTTTTTATGCAAAGTAAGAGTATAATAAATGGAAAATAAGATGAAAATAAACCAAATGTAAACAAGCATTAAATTACATAAAAATATAAATGAAAGGGAGAAAAGTGTTAGGTACTAAATCAATCGATTAAAATCATTCTAATTCCTTGCAATACACAAGATATTAACTTCCAACGCATATAAAATCATACAAGAAGAACTAACAAGTTAATTTACAAATTAAATTTACACAAATAGAGATTACGAATATTTAAACATTAACTCCAAATGAAATAACAAAAATGACCATGCGAAGCAGACTAAAAATATAAGAGAAAGAGGATTCATGAAGATTCAAACCATACATGATTTATATGAAATATCAAAATAGAAAATATGTGAGGGCCTGTCAAAGTGGCAATAGTCTCTTTAAAGAGGTGTCACCCCATCAATAGGCTTAAACGACTCTTAAACTTGCATACTTCTACTTCAAGTAAGGATCAAGTAATGTAAACAAATTAGATGCACAACTACACCTAAAACTTAATAAATCATGCTAAAGACATGGCATATCACAAACAATGAACACAAGAGAGTGAATAAACAAGCTAATAAAAAAGTAAGCTAAAGGTTATGCAAGTAAGTAAGAGATTATACAAATCTATAACATAATCATTGAGAAGGAATCAAGATAATTACTGAAAGATGAACTTTTTCAATATAGTTGGCCCTCAAAAATGGATATAGGTGTTGAATTTCCCTTGAATGCAAGCTTTTCTATCCTTCTTCTTCAAGAAATTGATCCTTAAACTTGTTTCCCCTTCCTCCATCTTTAAGAACGTTTTTTCTTCTTATTTTACAGCTTATTTATCTCTCTTAAAACTCCTTTTTTTTTTTTGCCTTTTTTTTCCTTCTCTCTCATTCTCCTTTTTAATCACATCCTTAGCTCATTCCCCTACTCTTTTTTACTTATCATTGCCTTTTTTAACTCTCCCTACCCCCAAAAATCTCCTTTTTCAAATAAGCTGAGTTCAATGGAAGGTAGGCCCACCAAGTTAGCCGTCATGGTCACTTTTACATTTAATGTATTGGCAAGTGGCTGCTGTAGAGGTGGTGCCTCTGTGATGAGGCGACCATCTTATTGCTTATTGACATAGTGGCGATCGCCTCTCTGGCCCAGCCCTGCATTGGGCCAAATGGGCCAAGGTGGGGTTAGGCTTGCTTTTCAATGGTTTGTGTTGAGATTTTGGGTTCTAAGCTCTCAGGTTTATTTTCAATAAGGATTGGGCTTCTTTCTTGCATTCAAACCTTACATTTCTCATCATCGAACTTTATGACGGGTCGATCAAACTAAGCATTCATAGTTCGCCCCCTATCTTAGGCCGGTCGAACCGGGTGTCAATAAATATTTTTATTTTTTTTTCCTGTTTCAATGTTTATAAATTTTCATTGATGGTAAATATGCTCCTTAGTATACACATTAGAGCCAAAATGCACCTTTATATAATATTTGTATACATGTCAAGCGCAGTGGATCTCACTAACAATGAAACTAACGTCATTTATAAAAGGGGCTAAAATGTATCATTTCTAAAATGATAAGAATGTATTTATACCTTGAAAAATATAAAGAACTACCGTGAAAATAGGACCAAATATTAAAGGTGTATTTACATCTTTTTCCATTTTCTATTTCTTTTTTATCTTAAAGAAGCACAATTTGTGTTTTTTTAGTTATAATACTATTGGTAAATCATTTAAAATAGGTGTTAACAATTCTATTTGTCTTTCCAAACTATAAGCAAATATCACAGAAAAAATAAATTTGCAAGACTGTTTCTTACAAATTATGTTTCATAAAATTAATATTGTATTATTTTATTTTTTTAGACCAATAGGCGATGGAATATACAACAAAGAATACCTATTTCTTATCACTCACTGCAATCGAATGAGTGGGGATTTCCAATTTTAGTATTTTTAGAAATTCTCCCCGTAGTAGAATCATTTATTCTCCTTATCAATGAATTTTCATTCTCATGTCAACTAAAAATCTCTACAGAGTTACTTTTTTCATCAATATACCTCATATGTATGCAAAAACATCAATGTCTTTAACTCAAACATGTCGTTTTTTTTTTCATTTTCCCCAATTTACTAGCTAAATTAATCTAATTAATTAATTTAATTTATAAATGTAAATGATGCTCACAGCGAAGTGTGGATAAACTTTTTCATAAATAATATAAAAATTAAAAAATAAAGACTGAATTAAATGTAATAATTCATTAAAAATATATTTAATGGAACTTAAAAAAATTAAAATTAAAATAAAACAATAATTTAGCGGAAATTCTATTTAAATTTAATTCACTAACAAGGTGCCAAATGGTCACAATTTGAGAAAAAAAAAATGCATGGAGCCCATGCAGCCTGCATGCAATGGACGTCACCATGGTCACAAATTTAAGAAAATTATTTTTATTTTTATTATACATTTATTATCAAATATTAATTTCATTTTTATAATAATGGAATAGACATAATATTTTTATAACAATATGAGCTTTAAACGAGCTGTTCACTATTGAAATTTGGGTTTAAAATAATAATAATAATATTATTATTATTATTATTATTATTATTAAATTATCTTAAAATATTCTGTGATCTTTTTTTATTTAATAATAATAAAGATTACAAAATATAAATATTAGAAGTTAAATTATTATTATTATTATTATTATTATTATTATTATTATTATCTTTTAAAATTATTTATATTATAAAAATTACTAAATTGTCTTTTTAGTAAGAAATTAAACTTACTTGTCTGATAATGAGGCCCATTAATGGGCATCATTTAGGAACCAAAAAAAACATAGGTGCTCATTTCACTATGGTGGAGGTCTGCCATCATATAGCCAAAAGCCTTGACAAGTGCTCATTTCACCATTTTGGCGGGTGAAATAAGAATAGTAATAATTTTTTTTTTCTTTTTTTTTTACAGAATTTTCTAACTTTCTATAAACTCCTTATAATCCTTTATAAATGTATTCCAGCTACTTCTTTGTATTCTAAATTAAAATATATACGATAAATTTAAATTATATTTTCCCTCTTTTTGTAATAAATAATAATTATAACCATAATGTCAAATATAATTATTAAAACTTAAATAATAATAATAATTATTATTATTATTATTATTATACAAAAAAATTAATGAAATATAAATTTACATGAAAAAAATATATTACGTTTTATAAAACATGTATGACAATTATTAAAAAATTATTTAAATTTTTTTTTTTTTACAAAAAAAAAAAACCAAACTTGCGTTTCCCACTTGAAGTCGTAGCATGCTTAGGAATGCATATTGGCATGCATTCCGCCACTTGCCCGCATAAGTACAAAGTAGTATCCTTGATTTAGTGTATTTACACTTTAGGTCTTGTGATATTTTTTATGATATTTTAATACTATATAATTATGCCGTTAGCAATTAACAGCCAAAATTTCTAATACCGTTTAATAATGCTAATATGGTTGTTGATATGTCCAGAAACATGCCCACGTAGCAACTGACATGTTGGCAGCCATGTCAACATTATAAAACAGTGTTAGTAATTTAGCCTCTAATTGTTAACGATATAACCGTAAAGTACTAAAATGTTATAAAAAATTTTACACGACTAAAAGTGCAAAATAAAAAAAAAAAAAAAAGACATTTAAAGTAGTAAAATCCTGTCCTCCATGTCACATCATTAAAAAGTATCATAAATTAGTAATTATTTAAAAAATTACCATAAAAAAAAAAGCTTTTATCAGAAAAGGCAAAAAGCCTGCAGTAAGTAAGGCTATAAAAGTTACCATTGCGGTTATTTATATTATCATGGAGAATTCTTCGGTTGGAGATGTGAACAAATTTCATATCTAAAAAGTAAAAAGACTTCAAATGGTATATAAATAGTAAAACTTAAATCTTAGAAAAAAATTAATTAATTTTATCTTCAAATGGTTTTATTAATCACTGACTCACTTTTGCACATTATCACCTATTGATTTTGTGATCCTATATATTTTAATTTTATTGATTTGTAACCTCACATGAGACTTAGTCTTAGAGAAAACTCTTGATAATATATATATATATATATATATATATATATATATATAGACACACTATTATTTGTTTAGTCTATTTTTTTTAATATATAAAAGGTTGGATATTAGTTTAGTCTAATAACGTCGGGTTATAATGTGTGTCTAAATGTTTGACAACTATGGTATTATATAAATTTGAGGTCCATTTAAAAATATGAAACAGATTTTGGGTCTAATTGGAGATGGAGTCACCATCCGGATGAAAATCATGACACATTTATATGGTAACTGGATTACACGGAGGCTTCTAAAAGCCGTCGTCAAGAAACGGATTCGGAAACTGTGTATGAGTGTTTGAATGGTCATCCAACCTTGCAGTTGGCTTCCATTTACATTTTGCATTTTATTACCTTTAATTATTAAATTATTTCCTTATTACACGCGAACTATTATTGCCTTCAAAGAATTGTCAAGTTTTAAAATTAAATATGAATTTACACATTAATCCTTTTGCATGCACTTCATCTCATCGTCTACCATAAGCAAAATAAAATAATTAATATTTACAACCATTCATTCAAATCAAAAGGGGAAAGGGATTAAGGATTACAACACTTTCAAATAAAATAAAAGGATAATATACAAAAAATAAACCATATATATACCAAAGGTAAACTAATAATAAACTATTTACACAAGCGAAATACTCTAAAGAGTTAACTAATTAAGGTAGCTACTCAATGATGAAAATCATCAAGTAATTCCTGTAATAAACACATAGTTAGTTCTCTCTTGCAAAACATAACATTATCTATAATGATAATTTACAAATAACGTTCATGAAAGATTTTTACAATACGAGTTAAGAGACTCCCAAATGATTGAGGTATCATTATACATGTTACATCACTTAACTTGGTAATTATATATAATGACAAGAGAAAACATACGAAATAAGATCATGCAAGATTTCATAAAGGAGGGAGGGTCATATTGGTTGGAGGCCTATTAATGTAGTGATCGCCTCTGTGATGAGGCAATCACCTCATTGACAGGGGGCAACGAAGAGGCATCGCCTAATCAACAGACTCTCCTGACACTCAAAATGATTAAACTTCTATTCTAAGCAAGAAAACATATACACAAATATCCATAAAGTATCCAAATTACAACTACATGCAAACTTAATAGTCCAAACCTATCAAGTAATTTAATGAGTACAATAAACTTAGAGTATACTTAAAATAAACCAATAAATTGAATCATATGCAAAATAAATGTCAAAGTGGCAAGAAGGTGAAGATAGTTTACTTGAATGTGAACTTTTGTTAAAATAATTGACCCTTAGAGATGCTTCTTAGATTATGATCTTCACTAGGATGTGAGCTTTACTTGGAAACAAGTTTCCTTCCTTCCTCTCCTCAAGGAAAATGGACTTGATGAGTTTGGATTACCCCTTTTCCCTCTTCCAAAATGTCCCTTTAGTCTTTTTTCTAAGTTTTTTTTCTTTTTCTTCCTACAATGGTTGATCTTCTCACTATGGACTCTTTTTCTCTTTCTTTTATTCACTATCTTGCCCATGCCCCTAGGTTCCTTAGATCATTATGAGCCTCCATAGCCTTTTCCTTCCCCCCAAAAATCTCTCCCTCACGCAAAATCAAGTTTGGGAGGTATGGGGCCTACACCACTTGACCACCATGGCTGCAGCTGCATTAAATGCAATTGCAAGTGGCCTGTCACAAAGGTGGCACCACTACGATGAGGTGATTGCCTCATGGCATAAAGGCGACACCTCTCTAGCCTGGTCACATATTGGGCCAAATGGGCTTGGGCTGCTTTGGATAATTTAGGCTAAATTTTGGGCTTTTGGGCTTCCAAGTCCATTTTTAATTGATGATTCAAGTTTTCTACTTGTGTCCACGTTTCACATTCTTTTCATTGGGCTTGTTAATAGGCCGATCAGACTGAACATCCTTAACTTGTCCCCTGTCGCAGGTTGACGGAATCCGATGTCTACAGTTTACCCTTGATTTTTCAAAAAACCAAATACATGCAATGATAATTTTTTAAAAAATCACATGCACAATAACAAATAATAAGATGAGCAACATACCTGACTCTCGAGAGAAGAATCCTTTAATTTTGAAGCGTGACTGTGATCCTCGGGTTTTTCTAGCCCGATCAGCCACTCATTAATATTTGATAAATTATTTAAAGACAGTTAACCTTAAGTTTTCCTAGCCTGATTACTATTCCACTAGGAACGTAGACTTCTGGGTTTTCCTAGTCCAACCATTAATCACCTAAAATATGATCCTCGGTTTTTCTTGGCCCGATCATCACTTAATCTTGACTTTGGTTCTTGAGTTTTCTTGGCTCGATCACCATTGGGGATATGATTTTTAGATTTTCCTGGTTCGATTGCCACTCCTCCGGGGATACGAACTTTTGGATTTTCTTGGTCCAATTGTCCTATGTTGTTTGACTTCAGGGATACTACTTGAATAGTCACCTTGGTCTTCTAGCTTCAGGGATTCAAACCTGAATAACCTTTTCTTAATCATGAGCTTCGGGGATTCAAACTTGAATAACCTGTCCTTGATTATGAGCTTCAAGGATTTAAACCCGAACAGTCTTTCCTTGATCACGAGCTTTGGGGATCTAAACTCGAACAACCCTTTCTTAATCACGAGCTTTGGGGATTCAAACCCGAACAACCCTTTCTTGCTGCAGCACAACCTTTCGGGTTTTCCTGGCCCAATACAACTTTTAACTAAAAATGCAAGTCTCAGGTTTTCCTGACTCGATTATCATCGAAAATAATCACTTAAACAACTTTTATTTTCGTACCTCAATTTCCAAATATACACAAATGATGATTTTTTTTAAAAAAAAAATCCTACCCTACCATTCACTATAAAAGCAAACTTTTCATCCTTATTCTTATTTTCTTTTCTCCTTTTTTTTCTTTCTTCTCTTCTCCTCTTAACTTCCCGTGCTTCCTTTTTTCAAATAATGGACAACGAGAGGATGCCTCCTGCACCCGAATGGGATCATGTCCCACCGTCCGTTAGTGCCTCACGAAGTCTTGGATTGACACGGGGAGGTTCGTGTCATAACCCAAAATAGGGGGCCATGACTGGCGCTAGGGAATGAGAATTCTTTCGAATCCGGAACCCGTAGTAAGCCTTAAAAATAAAAGCATGCCATAAAATAAAATAAATAAAATATTATTCAGCAAAAATTAAATCTCAAATAATAAAATAATTTCTCAACTTCTTTTAACAGCATAAGTCACACCTCATATCATAAATAAAATCTTTAAGTACAAATCTTCAGAGTAACACTCTGAATTAAAATCCTCGTACATACATAAATACTAATACAACTCACAATAAATTTAAATACAACCACTACTGTAGTATCTAGAGTACAAAGTAAACTCAAGTAAGTGATTTATATAATAAGGCCGGAGCGAAAGAAATCTGACGGATAGGTCTACTGCTGAGGTCTGAAGATGAGGACTCTCCTGAAAAATATTAGTAGAGGGGAGTCAGACCTCACTGAGTGAATTATTATAATATATATGCATGTATAACTAAATAACAAATGCATACACTCAAAAGTATATATAATAAATATATATACAGGCAAATATACACAAATGCAAGAAAAAATCATTTTAATAACGTAAACCATCAGTTATGAAGAATCAAATAGAACCCTATATTTTTGTAACCTCAAATATCAATAGAACTCACTCTAGCCATACAGGCCCACTTAGTTCCAAATAATTCACTTAGTCCAACTGGACAGTAGATTGGCCCTGAAATGCTAAGTTAACCGAGCTCCAGCAGTCTGATTATCAGTGTGATTGGCCTTGAGACACTTGATCAACTGAGCTCCAGCAATCATCACACTCTCAATCACATTAATCTCAATTATATCAATCATGTCATATTTCCTCAAATAAGTTAGTAATTTAACCCTAAGATCTATTGCACTGGTACATACTCAGTCCTAATGCTGCCCACTAGGAACCACATTCTATCGATATCCTTCATTTATATTAAAACATACATTCAAGAAAATAAATGATGCATAATGATATTTAAAATAAACAAATATGCCATATATATACTGAAAATATACCTAAAATAGACTAAGTATATTTCAGGTATATATATACATATAATCAACTCAATTAAATCACGAAACATATTAAATTAAACCAATAATATATTTAATTGAAAAAGGAAAACATGCATTTATATCACAATATACCAAAATATACTAAAAGTATACCTAAAATATACTTAAATATTCAAATAGGCAATTATGCAAAGTTTATATTTAAAACATAGAATTTTAAAACATGCACCCTAAGTAATACATATATATTATAATAACTCACAGTTGTGCGCTCCTCGAGATGGGTCCGACGGGTTTGGTCCACTAGGCCTCGCTCTCGGCACAACTAACAATAAAATCATAATACAAAAATTAGAATGAATCTAACTTAACTTCTAGAGACTCGATCTAGGATTCTAAACATAAATAGATAATTGGAATTAGACCCGATGTCATGTTTTACGAGAAGTCTACTGAAAATTCGACAGAACCTCCTTTGTAAAGCGGACATCTCTCTACTTAAAAAGTAGAGCCGGTCCTACAAGAAAAATACATTTCAAATACAAAATTCACACAACCCTCGGTCGGAATCCCAAACTGTAAATTCCACCGACCAAGGTCCATAATTCACAACAAAATACAATAACATATATTAAAATTTCATAAATACCAAAAATGCCCTTTAAGCATCAAAATATAGCTATTTAAACATTCAAACATTAAAAGTAATTATTTTTACCGATAATCATTTAAAACCCTAATAATATTCATGCATGAAAAATAATGTATTTCATTAAAATAGTAATATTAAAATATTAATGCTTTAAGTGAAAGATTTATCAAAACACTACTTCTCGAAATAAAAATAATTTAAAGACATGTTTGCGTAAAATATATTAATTAAACATAAAATAATAACGATACTAATTCAAAAATATTAAAATAATCAAATATAATTTCAAAATTATTAACATTGCATATCTTATTTTGTATTAAAATGATTTAAAAACTCAGGTTATAACAATTCGATTCCTCTCTTGGAGAATCTTGGGACCCATATTTGTTCATCGGCATTCGGGGAGGTTAGTACTCGATTTCTCTTTATTTTTCTTGCGAATCACATTGGGTCAATGGTCATTCATATTCATCTATTATTTTGAATCTGAATTAGGTTAATTAAACAATGCATTTGTGTTCTTAATGTTAAAGAATTAAGAAACTGTCACTATCTGCATTGCGCATAGGCGATCGCCTCTTTGATGAGGCAATCGTCTCATCAATGAGACAATTGCCTTTTCGCAAGAGGTGATTGCCCTGTGGCTAAAAACAGAGGGTGTCACCTCTGTGATGAGGTGACATGCCTCATCAACAAGGTGAATTATAGTCGTTCACCTATTCTGAGTTCTTCTAAAAAAATAAAAAAATAAAATGCATTAATTTAACTTCCTTAATTTATTTTTGCAACACGACACACAGACGTTCAAAGGTGCCGGGAACTTCCATAGGGCTCGAGCCTTTTATAGTAAGCTGACTGAAGATCAAAAGGACCGAATTCAGGAGACTGGCTTTGAGAACTTCGTTCTCTCACTTCCTACCAAGCAGGGTCGAACGGACTATCAATCGTCCTTTTGATATGAGCCTGCATTAGCTGACTATAAACAAGGCTACATTCATCGAACGCCTTTTGGGTATGATCCCAGACATGAAGGGGACTCACACCCTTAAGCTTGATTTTATAAGGATCTTCTACACTCAGGAGAGAGCTATAGCTATGGTCATTTCGTGCTAGGTTGACCGGGTGCTACGGGCTTTTTCTATCTTACCTGCTCGACACCATTTTCTTTGCCGATACCAATAGCTCCATAGACCTAATATTCCTGCTACCTCTCCGGGATCTAAAACAAGTGTCTACCTTTGACTATGGCAATTGCACTCTCGTATACTTGTATCAGAGCATGGATGAGGTGGTCCGGGGGGCTAAAAGGTTCTGTGGCTTTTGGCATGCCATTTTGGTAAGTTAGGACCCTATTCCTTCTTTATTTATTTCTATTTTCACTCATTGACACTAGCTAACCAACTTCCTTAATAGGTCTAGGCCTTGGAGTTGGAGCTGCTCATAGGTGTGCAACGAGTAGGGGATCATCTTCCTACCATCGGCAAATAGGGTGTCAACAGTGTCCTAAAGAGGCATCTCACTCAAGTGCACATTCATAGGCAGCTTCTAAAATCCTTGACACAAGATGCAATACCTATATAAAAAAACACATTTTCATTCATTAGTAATTTGTATGAAGTTAATCCACTTACTTTTTTATGCTTCTATCTTTTGCAGATTCGGAATGACTTGTGGGGCCCTGAGGATAGTTAGAACATTGAGATAACTTGATCTAGGCCTCTAGCTCGGAGGAGGGTGTTTCTTTATGGGCCAGGATATCAAGCTTAGTACCTCAACAAGTGGGTCATAAACTGGCATGGAGGTTCTAGGGCAAGGCAAGTCCCCAAGTCTCTTTCTGATAGCATGCTTTTGACACATAAGTTGGAAGGTGACGACCTTACTCGGGCTATAATTGGTTCACTAGATATGGATCATACAGTCCAGGTCAAGAGCTAATATGTGGAGTTCGTTCGAGCCCATCTTCTACTAAAGGTCCCCTTTCATGCTGCTTCCATCTCTCAAGTATACCTTTATCACTTTCCCTTTTTGGAGTCATTTATATTCATACACTATCTCTTTCCTTGTTTTGAGGTTGTAACCGCTAGACCGATGCCTCATGCTAGACCCTAGGTACAGGAGAGAGAGTCTTTGAGGCACTATTTGGATTAGAGTAAAAAGGGGACTTCAGTTGCTGTTGAGCAGGTGAGGCCGCCTCCCACTTCCAGCTCTCAGTTCATTCCTGGTAGTTTCACTCACGTTCCTGATCCCTTAGCTTGATGTTAGGTCCCTCCTGGAGAGTTATCCCACCAGTTTCTAACTTTGGACAAGGATCTTACACCTGCATGCACTCTTGGTGATGTCACTCATATGGGTTTACTCCTAACCTATTTTCACCATCACTCTTAACACATTAACACTCACTCAATGATGCAGATTCCTATAGAGCAAAGCCTATACATATACTGTATGATACAGGCCTAGAAGGACTACATGCTGGACATCACCCAATAGTGGAGGGTAAAAAAAATTTCTTACCTACATGTATGCATGCTCACATGATTGACTAACTTGTGATTTGCTTGAATAGGATCATGGTGAGGGCAATAGGGCGAGGGTTGCTTCCCTCAAGTGACAGATTGATGTGTTCTAGATCAATGAGGATGATGATGATGAGGATAGGAGCGGTGGTGGTGCTGGAGGAGGGGACATCCCTGAGTGCATCAAGTTAGACACTTGATAGACTAGGGCCCATAAATCATTCTTCTTTTTGTTAACACATTTAATTTGGATGTGGACACATATGCTCCTCTATTTTTGGATGAACTATTTATAGAATGTGGCTTTTATTTCAATCAAATTCATTCCTTTACATTCAAATTAGTTCCAATGATTACATGTACGTGTGTTTTTCTTGCCATTCTCTAATTTACATTGCTGAAATTGTACAATTCTAATGAAAGTTCATTGGCTAATACTATTGAAGAGGTGATCGCCTCATGGCTTTTTAGTGAAGAGGTGATCACCTCTTAAGTTGAGGCGATGCCTCTTTGATGAGGCGATCACCTTATCATCAGGGCGGTTCCCCCCTTTTAAAATCCTAACTCCTTTGCTCAACCCCATTCTTGAGACACCCTTGTGCTTAACCCTTACTTTCTCCCTCTAAACACCTCTTAAAAACTTGAATCATGACCGAATGAAGCCTTAAATTTCTACAATCGATCTTAAAAAGCTTAGATAATGGATCTTAGGCTAGGTTGGAGTTGTTTCATCTTTCGATCTTCAAATCATTACACACTAGAAGAATCAATTTATCTTTCTTTCATGTTATGGCTCAATTTTGGGATCCTTATAAATATGTTTTCCAATTCAATATGATAGAGATCTACCCTGCTAGAGGAGTTTGAAGCAATTCTTGGTTATCATATGAATTCCACTTGTCAACTTGTAGTCCCTGATCTTGAGAACCTGAACCCTCACTTTATACAATACCAGATGATGCGGGTGTTTAATCTCTCACTGCATTCTCAGTTTAGAAGTCACACTAGAATCCTTCCTCGAGATCACCATAGGTGAAAACAGAAGAGAAACCTACTAGCCCCGAATAATAGCTTTCTATTTGTATGCTTAGTTCCTGCAGTTTCTTTTTCCAAAAATTGTGATTCGAAGATCCTTTTCGTTCTTTATCAAGTGGAATAAGGGTTTAATCCTTTCCCCCTCATTCTAGTAGAAATAATTATCAGACTGGATAATTTCATAGAAATAAGATGATTTTCTAGGAGTCTATTTCTGTTGGAGGTAGGCTCATCCGTGTCGATCCCTGACTCTTTCATTGTTTTGTCACTTGTACTTAATCATTTGATGCCTTGCAGATGTGGCTCTATGAGAAACTAAGCTTGCTTGAACCCCCTCGAGACGTTCAGCATTATAAGGCTAAGCATTATCGAACTAGGAAGCTACATGTTGTACCAGTAGATGTTCATAGTTGGCTATCAACATTCCCTGGCACCCTAATTCACTAGATGTGCTCTTAGTGGAGATTTTAGCATGTGATTATCTGGTCCTATGTATATTGTGTTCCACTTGTTGGTCTTCATCTTGCCACCTTTTACAACCCAGCCTGCCTCTGCCGTTAATATGGTTATAAATAACTAATCATGGAATTAGTTTATGAGTTCAAACCAGGACCCCTCTCTCAAAATTTCCTGGATCACTTAATGGCAACTTGGCCTTATAGAACCATTGAGAGAAACTTAGACTATAATAGAGATTAGACTACTTATGATCATTATAAAGCATGGGTCTACTTGCAACAAACAGAGAGAAATGAGTTCATTAGAAATAAGAGAAAAAGAGAGTTACAACTATTAAGTGCCCTAGTTGATCAACAAAAGAAAAGAAGGAAAAATTAGTTCATGTAATTGAGTTATTTACCTTTTTATTAGATGCAGTTTTCCTTTTAGTTATACAGTTTGTAATAGACACTTTATGCAACACTTGACAGTAGCTAAAATAATCTATTTCATTTAACTTAAGCACAATTCATATATACATTTTGCTTCTAATACATCTCATGTTATTAATTGGCTTGCCCTTGCAAGTTTTCTAACTAACCATTTTGCATCTCTTTCTCCTTTTGCACGTCCTTAACTTTTGCTTAGATAGTCCCTTTTTAAGATTTTCAATCCAACATAACTTTATTATTTTTTTATTTTGGTCTTTATTTTTTACCTAGAAAACCCCTTTTTTGAGGTTTTCTCCTTAATAAGACTTTTATAGAAAGTATTTCTTAAGTTTGTTTAAGTTGACAGGCTTTTTAAACTCATTCCCTTCCATGTCAGACAAAATAGTAGAACCTTTAGAAAATAACTTCGTTACCAGATACAGTCCCTCCCAATTTAGCTTGAATTTTCCTCAAGGGTTAGTTATGATAGACTTTGTAAGCTTCAGTACCAAATCCCCTTCTCTGATTTTTCCTGACTTAATCTTTTTATTTTAAGCTCAGCCTATTCTCTTTTAATATAATTGGTAGTGATACATGGCTTTCATTCTTTTCTCATCCAACAGTCTCAACTGTGCCAATTGACTCTCCACCCATTGGTATTCAGGAAGTTTGGATTCTAATAGGACCCTTAACGACCTTATCTCAACCTCTATTGGTAATACGACTTCACATACATATACCAAGGAGTACGAAGTGACCCCTATTGATGTTTTGGTAGTGGTTTGGTATCCTCACAATGCAAACTGCTAGTTCTCTGCCCAATCTTAGTAATTTTCCATCATCTTAGCTAGGATCTTCTTCACATTCTTAATGGTGGCTTCCATTGCCCCATTTGCTTGCGACCTATACGGAGATGATCTGTAATGCTCAATCTTGTAGTATTTTAGCAATATGGCCATCTCTGCCCGAAATTGAACCCCATTATCAGTAATAATATGGTGTGGTAAGCCATATTTGCATATTATGTTCTTTTTAATAAATCTCGACATTTGCTTTGAACCTACAATAACGTAGGATTTAGCTTCAACCCACTTGAAGAAGTAATCTATGGCCATTACAATATATCGATGACCATTAAATGCCTTTAGTCTTATTTCTCCTATAATGTAAATTCCCCACATGGCAAATGACCAAGGAGAAGTTATTCCTTAGAGCTCTATAGACGGTAAGTGGCTAATGTCACTATAAGTTTGGCAGTTATGACATTTTTTCATAAATTTAATGCAATCTATTTCCATAGTAAGATAGAAATAATCCTAATGAGCTATCTTTTTTGACAATATTATCACATTCATGTGCGGCCGGCATACTCCTTCGTGAATTTCTTCTATAAGTTTTCGGGATTCATTATTATCAACACATCTTAGGTGGCCCCCGGTCGACATTCTTTTGTATAACATTCCGTTATAGCTAATGAACTATCAAAATAACATTCACAGGGACATCCCAGCATCCTGCAAGAATTGCCCTGTTTCTAATATTTTTGCAAGTTATAAAACCAAGGCTTCTCAGTTGCATCAACTGACACTACCCTCATCTCCTCGTAATAAGGACTTTGAGATTTTGTTAAAATTAAAGGCTTGACTTCTACCCGTTTCCTACTCTTCCACATAGAGGCCAGTGTAGCTAAGGCATCGGCTACCTGATTTCTTTCTCTCGACAGGTGAACAAACTTACAATAAGCAAACAAATAAGAGATAGTAGCTAAATATTCCCCATATGGATGCAATCTATCTTCCTTTATCTCTCACTCTTTACTAGTTTGTTTTATGAATAACATAGAATCCCCATACATTGTAGTATTCTTAACTCCTACACTGCGTAGTGCCTCTAGATAAAAAATGCAGGCCTTATATTCTGTTTGATTATTAGTCACCTTAAACTCAAGTCTTTTTGCCATTGGGATCATTTCTCCTTCTAGCATTACCAGAATCATACCTATTCCGACTCCTTTATTATTGATGGCTCCATTAAAGTACATTTCCCAACCTTGTACCTCTATTACCCCTAAATGCTCATCAGGAAACTCTAACTCCTATTCTTGTTCATCATCTACTGGGCTCCAGGCCAAAAATTCTACTATCGCTCTCCCTTTCACCATTTTTTTAACTATATAGTCTATGTCGAATTCTGTGAGTAGAATTAATAATCTAGCCAACTTCCCTATAAGAGACGAAGTATGTTAGAGATATTTGAGGGGATCATGTTTGGAAACTGCCTGTACTATATAGGACTGGAAGTAGTGCCGGAGCTTTTTCATTACCCAGATCACCACTAGGCATGTCTTCTCCACAAGGCTATAGTTGGTTTCATATGGTAGAAGCTTCTTACTTAAGTAAAACACAACATGCTCTATCTCCCCTTTACCTTCCTGTGCCAACATTGCCCTTACTGCATCTTCCTTAATCACCAGATACAGGATTAAGGGTTTACCTGGCCTTGGCAGTTGCAAGATAAAGGGACTCATCAGATGATTCTTAATAGCCTCAAAAGCTTATTAAAATTTTTCATCCCATATCATGGGTTGATATTTCTTTAAGAGCTTAAAAATTGGATTACAAATGGTTGTCAACATGGTTATGAACCTATTGATATATTACAAGCGCCCTATGAATCCCCGAACTTCTTTTTCATTCTTTGGTGTAGTCATTTCTCTTATTGCCCTGACTTTTTCTAGATCCACCTCTATTACCTTCTGACTGACAATGTGTCCTAACAGTTTCCCAGACATTACCCCAAAAACACATTTCTTCATATTCAGTCTGAGGTTGTACTTTTCAGCTCTTGCTAGGAACTTGTCTAAAGCTTCGAAATGCCCTTCTCTGGTAAAAGATTTTACCATAATATCATGTAACAAAGCAATCGCCACCCTTTGATAAGTGGCTATTGTGTTCTTCAATCTAAAAGGCATCACCCGATAACAATATACGCCCCACTCAGTAGTAAAGGATGTCTTTAACTTGTCCATGACCACCATCATGATCTGATTCTATCCTAAAAATGTATCTATAAAGGAGTACATTGTGTTGGAATTTGCACTATCAATTAGCATATCAATGTGCGGTAGTGGAAAATTATCTTTAGGGCATGCCTTATTTAGATCTCGATAATCCACACACATTCTGACCCTTCCATCTTTCTTGGGAATCGGGACTATGTTTGCCAACCATTGGGTGTCTTCTACTACCTCTAAGAACTTTGTCCTTAACTGTTTCTCAACTTCTTCTTTAACTAAGAGAGCCTATTTTGGTCTCAACCTCCTTTGCTTTTGCTGTATTGGTGCTATATGAGGGTATATGGGAATTTGGTGTTTTGAGATCTCCCTATCAATCCCGGCATGTCCTCATAAATCTAAGCAAATACTTTTTGTCTTTTTGTTAAAATTTCTTTCATTTTTTTCTCTCTCGTCATGAGTTATATAAAAAACAAGCATTATATTTTTGGGATTATTATTTGTGCCTAAATTAAATGATTCAGTTTACATGGAATTGATGTCAAATATATGCATAAAATGATTATTATAAATAGAATAACTGTTAGGAAACACATCACATAAATAAGCAAAGTTAGACTTCATTGCATTCACTTTTGAAAAGAAAAGATCCTCAATTTCAAACAAAGAAGTAAAATAAATGTCATAATCATCATAAAAGACATCTATAATAAAGATGAGGACATAGGCTTTAAAATCCAGGTTTTTGCTTTGATCATCAGTGCCTTTCAGCTCCAGGGCAGTTTTGTTCCCTTTAAGTTCTTCTTCAGCCAGCACCAACTCTTCCATAGGAACTTCCTTAGCAGCAACCCCCTTTATTCTGTTCATAAATTCAGTAAATATCTCGAACCCTGGAATAACTTATCCAGCCATTAGGAGAGGTTTTGAAGCTCCATTATACGGGTTCTCAGTGCCTTCCTTTATGAAGGTTTCCCATAAAGCTTTCCTTTCAGCCACAGTCTCCTCCTTTTTTTCCTCAGACTATTCCTAGATATCCACCTCTTTTTCAGTATCATCAATCCCCTTGAACCCTAAACCATGCTTCAAAATAGGTACCTTGCGTTCCACACATTCTGAGGGTCTGTTTTAATCTTTTCCCAATCCCATGCCTGGCATACATTTCATTCTGCACATCATATTCAAAAGTTTTTCATCCACCTTATCTTCATAGATCATACAAACCTCAAAACTTGGGCTTATAGAGATCTCTTTGAGGGCCAAATTTAGTGCAACTATAGCAATTTCAATCTCAACAGAGATAGTGATAACTCTCCCTTTATGTGGAAACTTAATTTTTTAGTGAATAGTGGATGGGACATCGCCCAAGGGATGAAACTATGGCCTTCCTAACAAGATAGCAAAGGTCACAGGGATATTTATCATATGTAGATCAATCTAAGCTTCTATAGGTCCCGTCTTGACTAAAGCTCTGAACATTCCCTCTATAGACCTTTTGGTATTATTGTAGGCCTTAATGACCACTTTATAAGGCTTTAGGTCGGCCACAGTTAACCTTAATTTTGGCATAATCTTTAATGGACACACATTAATAGCAGAACCGTTGTCGACAATCACACAACAAGTCATATTTCCCTTCACTTCGGCTTTGATAAATAAAGCCTTGTGGTGATCTCTCCCCTTTAAGGGTAAATCATCATTAGAGAATGTTATTGTGCCTTGAGGAGTCTCTATTAATGAACTGACCATTTACTCGGGGGTGCAACCTGTGGAGATCTTTTTCTGATCCAAAGCCAGAACTAGTGCTTCTCTATGATACCTGGAGTGCATAAGTAGCTCCTAAATACTAGCAGTAGTCTCTTCACCCTTTTTTGTTTCTACCTTTTTCCTCGATTTTTTTGCCTTTTCTGGTTCAAACTTGGCGATTTCAGATTTTTCCCCTTTTCTTTCGACCTTCCCTACATACTAGCCTAACCTACTTCTCTCATCATGTCACAGATCAATCTGTCCCTTATTTTCATTATCAAAACTCCAAATGTCCAAGACATGCACATGCAGTTCTATAAATTGTTTGCTCGAGTTTAGGTTTTTAGGTTTGAATTTTGGAGGGTTATAGGTAACATCCATAAAGGAGTTTAGTACTTGGTCCTCTATTAGACCAGTATTGATCATCAAGATAGGTGTAGTTGGTAGTGGCATGTCTCGGTAGTTAGGCAAAGTTAGTTTATGTGTTTGGTTTTCTGGTTTTTGGGTTAGTGACCTTGCTTGAGTCAATCAAGTCTTGGATTTCATGTTTTAATTGGGCACAATTATCAGTGTCATGTCCGATGGTTTGATGAAACTTGCAGAAAAGTTTAAGGTTAGCACTGGGTAAGGGTTATTGTGAGGGTAAAGGTCTTAGTTAATTTTTCTTAATAAGTTTGTCAAGGACTTTAGATAAGGGTCATCCCAAATTCAAGAATATTTGAGGTTGCTTAACAACGTTAATTTGTAGGCCACTATTTGGTGGTCAGATAGCATTGATATGGACATTTTTGCTTGAACCGGCTCCTTTTTTACCCCTAGATCTCCCTCCAAAGAACTTTTTTCTTGGGCCAGATCTGACTTCTTTTGAACCCTGAATCTACACAATTCCTTAAAATTCCTAATCCCTAAGTCTCTCAACTTTCTAGACAATGCTAGAATGCATCCTTCTATTGCCAGGACTAATTGATTCGACTCAGCAGGTCCATGCCTCATCAAAGAAAGCTTCCCTCTCCAGCGAGTTAGATAGTCAGTAAAGGATTCATTAAAGTTCTGCTTGGTGTTTTGTAAATCCCTTAAGGAAACTTCTAACTGAACAATGAGGCCATATTACTTTATAAAAACAACATATAGTTCCTTCCAATCAGACTGAACATGCGGTTCCAAAGTGTAGTACCAACGAATCGGTGCTCCCTCTAATGACACATGGAATTGCTTAATGATTTGGGTCTCAATCAACTAAGTGGCTTTCATATAAGTTACATATTGCTTCAGATGCAAGTGAGGATTTTCGGTGCCATAATACTTTTTCATGTCAGGGAATTTGAATTTCTAGGGCAGTGGTTCATCTTCCCTCTCTAGATTAAAATTAGTATAATCCAAAGGAGTAACTATGCCTTTCTCTTTCATCATCATCTGCATTTGACTCATAGCCTTGGTTATGCTCTTAGCCTATTTGATTTGCCCCACATCTTTAATTGGATTTACATTTCTTTAAGTTGACAGATTGGCCAGTACCGTTACATCATCTTTCTCTCTTTCTTTAATCGGGACCTCTTCATCAAGATCTATCGGGTTGACTGTTGGTACATTGGGTGGTTGTACCGGCTGATTCTCTCTAATGAGCTTGGTTATTTCCCCCATCATCTCTCTTATTATAGCCCGAGTTTTAGTGAACACTTCCTCTTTCAATTGTGCCTTAAAAGCCTTTAGATCAAAACCACCTACCATTTCTACTCCTGAATTTTTGACTAAGTGACCTGAATTAGCTCGGACCCACCCCGATGAGCTCGAAGGATCTATATTGCTGCAAAATCATATGTCAAAATAATGCATGGAGTGTATGCATGATGTGCAAGCCTATTTCATTATTTAAGGAAACTTAAGAGAGAAAAGTAAATAGAAGATGCAAATACATGACACAAAATCAGAATGTGAAGCTTAAACGTGAAAACTTCCGCCTTTATTTCTCCCACACACATATTCAATGGCGAGTAACTTATCCTAGGATCTTTGGTTTGGGTTTTAATTGTAAACAGGGGATAATAAAACTGATGTATGCAAGATAACTCTCATAATGATTCAAACAAGTAATGAGTCTTTTAAATAAAGCCTAAGTTCATCTTCAATGGGCCAAGGTCCCTAACATTATAAACTTACTTGTCAAGGCCTATTTGAGATGGGTTATGAATAGGCATGAAAGGCCCATCTTGATATAACTTATTTTATAACGGGCCTAGATTGGGCATAAAGGTCCATTTTACCTTGTGTTGCTTGTCGATGGACTCAAGATTTACTTTAAGGATCCATTATATAGCATAATACACATGCATGTGGGGAAAATTCTTAAGGATAATTACTAGGCCATTACATAGGCTTAAGTCTTGGGTATTAAGCTTCGATTACCACAACAATATATGTTTATATACATCTCCCTACTCAAGGGTCAATCAAGGAATGGTATGTGTCATGAGTGATAATGATTAAATATCCCACCACCAAGTTTGAGTGAAACATAGGTAGCGAAATACTGACTATTTTTGGGTTAATTTGGGACTAAAGTGCTCATTGTGTGCAAAATGTGTAATAAATGCAACAGATGCAAAAGAAATAAAAATAATAATTAAAAATGATAAAACAAAAAATATTAGAATCATTTTTTCTATCCCTAGTGGAGTTGTCACTGTGAGTGGTGGGTTTTAACGCGCGCCCAATTGTTTGGTGATCACGATACTATGTGGGCTCGAGGCCCAATTAGAAATATGAAATAGGTCTTGGGCTTAATCGGAGATGGAATCACCACCCGGATGAAAGCCAGAACACACTTATATGGCAACTGGATTCCATGAAGGTTCCCAAAAGCCATTGTCAGAGAACGGGTTTGGAAACTGGGTATAAGCATTTGAAATGCTCACCCAACCTTATGGTTGGCCTCTGTTTGCATTTTCCATTTTATTACCCTTAATTATTCAATTATTTCCTTATTACACGCGAACTATTATTGCCTTCAAAGAATTGTCAAATTTTAGAATTAAATTCGAATTTGCAGATTAATCCTTTTTCATGCACTTAATCTTATCATTTACCATAAGCAAAATAAAATAATTAATATTTACAACCATTCATTCAAATCAAAAGGGGAAAAAAGATTAAGGATTACAACGCTTTCGAATAAAATAAAAGGATAATATATAAAAAAAAATAAACCATACATATACCAAAGGTAAACTAATAATAAACTATTTACACAAGTGAAATACTCTAAAGAGTTAACTAATTAAGGTAGCTATTCAATGGTGAAAATCATTAAGTAATTCCTACAATAAACATATAGTTAGTTCCCTATTGCAAAACATGACATTATTTATAATGATATTTACAAATAACATTCATGAAAGATTTTTGTAATACGAGTTAAAAGACTTTTAAATCATCGAGGTATCATCATACATGTTACATTACCTAACATGCTAATTATATGTAATGATAAGAGAAAACATACGAAATAAGATCATGCAAGATTTCATGAAAGAGGGAGGGTTAGATTGCCTAGAGGCCTATCAATGTGGCGATCGCCTCTGTGATGAGGCGACATGAGGCAATTGCCTCATTGACAGAGGGCGACTGATCAGTAGACTCTCCTGACACTCAAAACAATTAAACTTCTATTCTAAGCAAGCAAACAAATACATAAATATCCATAAAGTATCTAAATTACAACTACATGCAAACTTAATAGTCCAAACCTATCAAGTAGTGTAATAAGTACAATAAACCTAGAGTGTACCTAAAATAAACCAATAAATTGAATTATATGAAAAATAAATGTCAAAGTGGCAAGAAGGTGAAGATATTTTACTTGAATGTGAATTTTTTAAAATAATTGACCCTCAAAGATTCTTTTTAGATTATGATCTTTATTAGGATTTGAGCTTTTTTCTGAGCTTTTTTTCTTCCTACAATGGCTGATCTTCTCACCATGGACTCTTTTTCTCTCTCTTTTCTCTCTTCCTTTTATTCACTACCTTGCCCATGCCCCTAGGTTCCTTAGATCATGATAAGCCTCCATAACCTTTTCCTTCCCCCTAAAAATCTCTCCCACATGGAAAATCAAGTCTCGGAGGTGTGGGGCCTACACCACTTGACCACTGTGGTTGCAACTGCATTAAATGTAGCTGCAAGTGGCCAATCACAGAGGCTACGCCACTACGATGAGGCGATCGCCTCTATGGTGGCTGTTAGAGAGGCGATCACCTCATGGCACAGAGGCAACACCTCTCTGGCCTGATCCCATGTTGGGCCAAATGGGCCTGGGCTTCCAAGTGTATTTCCAATTGAAAATTCATATTTTGTACTCGTGTCCAAATTTCGCATTCTCATCATCGGGCTTGATAATGGATCGATTAAATTGAACATCCCTAATTCATCCCTTATCGCGGACCGACCGAATCAGGTGTCTACACTTATCAATATTTTTCTTATTAAAGATGAGTATCGAAAAAAGAAATTTAACAATTCAAAATTTTTTAAAAATGTATCAAATTTTAAAATCGTTAAAACAAAATTTACATTATTCTTAATGAATGTAAAATTCCATAATTGTATCATTCCACTTTTTGAGATGATTTAGTATAAAAAAATCGGATCCTTTAGAACAATTTTATATTTATAATTTCAAACGATTTATGTACATTTAATACTAAATATCTATATTTCCATATAAGTAAAAGGCCTAAGTACTTAAAAAAAAATTATAACCTTTACAAATTTTAATAATTTTAGCATTTTGTTCATCTTTTACTTAAAAAATCTTGACCTTTACATATTTTAACAATTTTAATACATTCTTTTAAAATTTATAAAAAAAATAATAAATTTTACAGCTTTTAACAATTTTATTTATCAATAAAAAATTCTATTTCAATATTAAACTATATTTGTTTAATCAATATTTTAGTATCTAATAAAATGTTACGTTGATATAGTACTAAGGCCCTTTTAATTTAAAAAGAAACAAAATTTGATGAGTTAACAAAAAAATTCTCCTTAAAATATATTATTTTAAAATAAAAATATAATATTTTAATTTGCCATAAGTTTACAATTGTTTATATGACACTAAAATATCTTTGTTACTTAAAATTGTAAACTTTTCACCTTTCAATAATTTTAACACTTTTATTAAAAAATTTATTTCAGTGTAATATATGTAATTCCAAATTTATAATAAATTGAAATACTTTTTTTTATTTTAAAATAGTATATTTTAAGAAGAAAATTTTTGCTAACTCATTAATTTTTTTAATTAAAAGAAATTTGGTACTATAGACGGCGGAGTTCAGTGCATACTCAAGTTTGCGATAGGAAATACAATATAAGCTTATAGGCCAAATCAGAGATGGAGTTATCAACTAGATGAAACCTGAGAAAACATTTACAACAATTAAATTTTACGGAGGTTCCCTAGAAGCCATCTTCAGATACTAGATTCGAATATTGGGTAAAGGCGTTTTGAAGCTCACCCAACCTCGCGGTTGACTTTCGTTTATATTTTGTATTTTACTACCTTTAATTATTCAATTATTTCCTTATTTACATGCAAATTGCAATTTCCTCCCAACAAATTTCTAATTTACAATTAGATCTAAATTTATAATTAATTCGATTTTCATACAAATTAAGTTCAACATCATCACATCACATATCTACAATTAAATTAACAACATAAATTAAAACCAAAAGCGCATGCAAAAGAAATGGGGGAAGCATAAAAGAATTACATCCCTTTATAACATAAAAAAATAAATAAATATGCACACAAAGAAAAGGAGGAAGGAGAAAAGAATTACATCCTTTTTAATATGCAAGATTGCAAAAATGAATAAATAAAATAACAATAAAATAAAACATAAGTATCTATAAACTAAAATAAGCTACTTAGTGACTAACTCATCACCATAATTCGTTCCTAAAAAGTAAATTGAAATAGCTCCCAAAACAAAGGCCTACAAAAGAAACCACCAAGTAAGACTCTAAGAAATAAAATACAGCAAAACTATGGAGCTTAATTTAAACATATAGATAATCAAATGAAACAATAATAATAATAATAATAATAATAATAATAATAATAATAATAATAATAATAATAATAATAATAATAATAATAATAAAAGGAATTTAAAACATAATTTATTAAATAACAACTAAGGCATGTAAATCATAACTAGCTATTAAAATAAACGCAAAATGAATAATTCATCAAAATAACAACTGAAATAAATCATCAAAATTCTGTTTAATGAAATCGTGCAGAATATAAAAAATACAGTTGCAAAAAAAAATCATAATCATACGATGTAATAGGAAAAAGAACATGATAAATTAAACAAATTTTACACAAATAAAGTAAAAATAAATAAACACACATGAAATTTTAATTAAACATACCAAGAAATAACAAAACAAGACTCAATTTAAAATATAAACAAACACAAAAAGACATAAAAAAAAATTTAAATAAAATATTTATGTTGTTTTAGGGATAAGTCAGCGCCTTAATGTAAAAAGGCATCGCCTTATTGTAAAGAGGTGACACCTTACTGAATAGGCACTGCCTGATTACACTGGCATATTAAATTCAGTTGAAAACTTAGAAGAGGTGTTGCCTTATTACACTGGCAGATTAAATTCAGTTATCTGCTAAGTTCAGAACGTAAATTATTTATAAAACACAATTTTCAAAATCAAGTAATCATGAAAGCTGTCGATCAGAGCTTGTTCACAACTCCTTGAATGAATGAAACTAATAAAATAAAATTTAAAATATAAGTGATAGGGATTACTATTCAACTACAAGACCAAAACTCCTTTCTTTGGCCCTTAGAGACAAGTAACTAAATTGCAAAATGGAACTTAGCAAGTCACCCCTTAAATCCTTCCTTTTTTAACCCACCTTGAGAACTCTTTTATCGACCCCTTGATCTTATTTCTTCTTCTTCTCATCCTCCTTTTTGTTTTGCCTTTTTCTTCTTTTCTTTTTTCTTTTTTATTTTTACATACTTTTTTTTTTTTCAGAATTGCCAACCCATTACTACAAAGTTGCCTCTCCTTTTTTTAAAATCACTCCTCCTTCCGCTTTTTTTTCTCTCTCCCCCTCCAATCTCTCAATTGCCCCCATTTTCTTAATTTCTACCTTCAACTTTGTGTTGTTGACAACTAATTTTCATTTTTTTGGAGATCATGTCAACAGCTCTAATGTCATATTTTTTTTGAAATATCTTTTACTAAGGCATGCACTTTAATGATAAGGCGACGCCTGACTAGTATTAAGGCATTAGCATTTATGATAAGGCAGTGCCTTATCACTAAGGTGCAAGCCTTAACAATGGGCTAGGTTGTTCAATGGATCAGGCCTTTCTAGGCTTTTAGGCTTTTGAAAGGAAGAACGAGCCTGTTGAGTCTAGTTTACTTATGTTGTCTTCATCCCTAGGCTTCTACTCGCGAGCTAGGAAAATTCTCGTGTCGACAGGTACAGGTGAGCATTTAGTTGGTTCGGTCGATTTTGGCGTGTTTTGTTGACCAACTAAATTAATCAAAATTTATGGGATGAAAATCAAACCGAATAAAAATTTGTGAAGAATTGAACCTATTTTATACTGAACCTTTAGGCTCAGTTTTTTGTTAGTTCGGTTTGGGCCGACAGGTAACGGGCTTGGACTTAGATTGGGCTTTCAAAATATTTATATGATAATTTTTTTTTATGGAAAATTTATATGATAAATTTAACACTTGTTTTTTAGGGGACATTTCAAGATAAATATTTTGACATATTTTCTTACTAATATAAAAATTAAACATACATAAATACTAACACAAATCAACAAAATAATAAGAAAATCAATCCATAAGAGTCCAAAATACAAAGTTCAACAACATATCAGTCCATAAAAGTCCAGTACACAAAGTTCAACAAAATAAAATAAAAATTATTTAAGTCCATAACAATAAAATCTAAAAATTGCAACACAACTTTCATTGAAAATTATAGCCTCTTGTAATAAGTAATTCTGCCCAACTTGCACCAATTGACCAAGATTCCTTTTCAAATGGCTTGCATGAGGAAATCCAGAACATCTGCATCCAACCAAGAACAACAAATTAGCAAAAAAAAGTCAAACATAATTAACATAAATTAGAAATCAAAATTAACATAATTAATAAAATTCAGCAACATAAAGAAAAATCAAAGTTGCAGTAAAAGAATTAACAGAAATGAGAAATACAACAGTAATAGAATCAATAGAAATCAAAATTGTAAAAACAGAAATAAAAAATTTGAATTAACATAAATCAAACTAAATAATTAAAAAAATTCTAAACCCAAATGAACTAAACAAAATTCTAAACCAAATGGACAAAATTCTGAGCCAAGATAACAAATAAACTAAACCAAACTAGAACATAAATGCACCAGAATTCAGCAATACCAATAAAAAAAAAAGAGAAGAATAAAAAGCAATAGAATAGCCCACAATAGAGCAGACAAAATTCTAACATCAGCAATAGGATATGAAAATTACAACAATAAACAACAACATAATTACAGCAACAACAACAAAAGAAACTCAATATTATGGGACCAAATGAGAATTTTATTCTTCCTAAATGCAATTGAGATAATGGGCACCTTTTACCATAACTTCCTTTTTTATTTAAATTTTATTTCTCTTCTCATGTAAATGCACTAGGAAAGCAAAGTTGAATTAACTAATTAATTCAAAGAGAAGACAAAGACCCAACAAAAACAATCATAATCCAAAACCCAAAAAAAATAAAAACCCAATTCACGTAAATTAATTGATTAATAAATTAGTTTATTTAGCCTCAATTTATTAATTAATGGAAACAAAGAACTAAAAAATAAACATAAAAAACTAAAAAATAAAAATAACGATGTATATTACCTCAAAAAATAAAACCTAAAATCAATTGTAGCACTTGTTTTATACTTCTCTTTCGGTAGATTTCAATTGAAGAAGAAAATAAGGATTTGTAATAAATGATAATTGATTAGGGTAAGAAATTGGGGAAGAAAAGGATGGAGGGCTCAATTGAAGAAGAAAAAAAAATAAGAATTTGGAAAACAATAATAATTGATTATGGTAAGAAATTGGGGAAGAAAATGATGAAGGGTGAAAAAAAAGAAAAAAATAGTTCTGGATGTTGAGGAGCGGCGCAAGAGAGAAAGTGCATGATGGATGAAAGATTAGGGTATATATATATATGTAAAATCAAAACGGTGTAGTATTGTAATTTTGTTGATTCCTTTTTTCGATTAACCAAAATTTTCGAATATAAAAACTAAACTGAACCGGACCAAATTTTGGTTTGGTTTGATTTGGTTTGAAAATTCAATAATTTCAAATGAACGAACCAAACTAAACTAGGTCGGTTCGGTTTCCTCGAAAGGGTTGCACACCCCTACCGACATGTATCATATCAACATTAAATAGTACAACATTTTATAAGATGTTAAAAAATTGATTAAACAAATATAATTTAATATTGGCCTAATTATCTAAAAAATCCTAAACTTTACTTTTTTAACAAAATTTTTTATAAGAATATGTTAAAATTGTTAAAAAATTATAAAGTTTATGATTTTTTTTATAAATGTTAATTGAACGTATTAAAATTGTTAAAAAATGTAAATTTTAAGATTTTTTAAGTAAAAGTTGAAAAAACATGCTAAAATTGTTCAAATTCGTAAAGTTCATAATATTTTAGGTACAACTTGGAAAAGCTGTGATTTAAGAAAAAATTTCATTTTAGTACTTGAAATTTTTTCCTTCTCCGTTAACCACACAAACGACCCTAAATTTGATCTATAACTTTTTCTCTCTCTCTTCTACACTCTAGTAGCTTTTATTTTCTGCAAAACCACCCAAAAATGTGTAGTTTTGGCCTAGAATAGTAAGCCTAATTACCACTATTTTATGTTGTTTTGGAGATTTTCAGACATCACGGTTGCTTCCATTGTGTTTCTCTTATCACTAGGAGCTTGTCGCCACTAACCATGCATCCAATATCCATCTTTATATTTTTTTTATGAATTTTTAGGTAATTCTTTTTAATATTTTGATCCATGAATTCTATGTATATTTTGAGTTGTTGAAGGCTTTAGATGTTTTCTATAGATTGTGGGAAATGTTTTGCTGTAATTTGTTTGGTCGAGTGTTGTATTTTTCGGTTAGAATCCTGTGGGTCCCACTCGAACTCCAACGAATAAATAGTATTGACCCGAGAAAAATTTATGGAACTATTTTTAACGAATAGTATAAATTATGGTGATTAATTTCCATAAAATAGAGTTTAGTTTAATTTTTTTTATAGATTTTGAGAAATAAATATCAGAAAGGTTGCGGTGGAAATTAATTTCCTTTTAAATTAAGTAAATCATTGGAGGTAATCCTTGAGCCTCAAAATTTATCATTTAGGCCGTTCATAAATCAATTTTGTTGATTTCATCATTTTTTATAACTTTTCTAAGATTTTTAAGATTTATTTAAATCTATTTATTAGGTAAATATTTTGGTTATTTAGAGAGTTCGGGAGCAGGAAGTGCCAAGTTCAGGTAGCCGAGGACATGTTAGCCAACACGCACTACCTGTGAGTTAATTTTATAAACTGTTTGTTGAGAGTATATAAATGAGAATTTTCATGAGATAAATATATTATTAAAGTTGCACTTGTAAGTTAATTGTGAATATGAATATTTCAATGAACATGACATATTGATTATATTGTTGCCAAGGATTTTGAGAAGATTCTTTAGCTTGATTTCATTTTATTTTGTTTTAATTATTTAAGATAAGTATGTTTTGGAGAAAAAATAGTAGAACTTGCCACCTAATGGGTGTCACCGGGATTGTGTGTGCACCAGTGATGAATTATGAATTGGCCATTGATTGATTGTGAGCCCTGGTTAAGTAAGACTCTCTAGGAAAAATTATTTATTATAAGACCTAGTTGATTAAGACTCTATGGGTAGGTATATGTCTACTGGTTGGACCTTGGTCGAGCTTACTCTCTAGGCGCTAGTAAATAATTGGTGTAAGAGATCAATTTTGGTTGGACCTTGGTTGAGTTACTCTTTGGGACTGATAGTCATTTAGATTTAAGAGAGCTAAAAGGCTAGTAGATTTGAGGTTTGGGGTTCTACCATAATTTCTACTAAGGTTTTATTTACTATATAACATTGTTTTTGGCATGGACTATTTTTATACTTAAAAGATTTATAAATTTTGGAAAGGTATTTATATAAATAAATTTTTATTAAAGTAAAGGATTTCAATTATCTATTTATTTTAATGAATGGTTTTAAATAAGTATTTTAAAACCAACATACATTTTATAACATTAATTTACTTAGTAAGGTCAGAGTCATCTTAATTATTTTTTCAGGATTCTAGGAGTCTATAGTTAGTTCACTTTCTCTACACCAGACTCATTATTCATCGGTGGTATTATGTAGGTTAAATTGATATTATTATGATTCATGTGTAAGAGCTTTAGTAATCTAGGGACCGCAGTAGATTTGAATACTTCTTGTTGTTGTCGCTATAACTGTGTTGTATTTAGGAATGAATTATTGGAGGTTGTGTTGGTGATTATATATATATTTGAGAGTGTAATTGCACTTTTATAAGTTTTGATTTTGTCCTAGTACAGGGTAACTCTGCCGAATTTTCCTTAGAATATCAAAGTTAGTTTTATTTTTGTAATAAATTCTTTAGGCTTACTACTAGTTTTAAAGGTTTAATACTTTCTCATTCTCTAGTACTGGTCATATGCTCATAGAGTTTTGGGTATTGACAATTTAAATAATAATTATCATATTAGTTAATGATAATTGCGACGAAAAATTTGATGGAAAGGATAAATAGTGTAATTTTGTAAAATAAAAAGAGAGATAATATAAATTTTAAATTTCAGAAACCAAGTAATATAATATAACAAACTATAGGGGCATATAGTAAATCACCCTTTAAAGATAGAGTACATTATAAATTTAGTAAATTTTCTACTAATTTTCACTTTGAAATTATAATTGTAGATAACCATTAAACAACTACAAATTTTTAAAAAATGTAATTTTGATTTTTCTCGTTTCAAATCTTACTAATAACTTTTGATTTTTATATTTCCTTTGATTTTCCGCATTGAGCTAATTTTAATAAAATACCAAATTCACCCCTTTTCATTAATTTAAACATTTAAAAGAAAAATGTTGACCAATCAAATCCATCATCAAGGCTACAACAGTACAATATAATAATAATAATAATAATAATAATAATAATAATAATAATAATGATCATGATGATCATTATTATTATTATTATTATTATTATTATTATTATTATTATTATTTTAAGAAAGATCAAAATTAACTTGAATTTCAACTTGTAAGCACTTTGAAAATTTTTTTTTTTCAGAAATTACCTGCGAAATAACATATTATGGTGAATCATCTTCTAAAAGTGAAAATGAATCTCCAGTATAAGTTTTAATTAAAAATCAGTAAAATATAAAATATGATATCACGTGGATCAAAAAAATATGAAACACTGCTATAATTGGAAATCTTCAGCTTAAAAAATAATCAACTAAAACAATCTATAAAAAAAAAAAAAAAAAAATTCAACCACATAATATTACGACTGACCATAAAATTCTTTAGCAATATCATATTCTAAACTTCCTATCCTATAATTTTAAATCTATTTAGAAATTCCTTTTATTTAAAGAATATTCTTGTTTTTGGCATGCTACATACGAAGGGCACATGCCAAATGAAATAAATACTTGTCACAATAAGAAAGATTTTTAAGTGCAGAATTCAAATGAAAAGGTACTGAAACAGAGTTCCTAAGCGAACTTTCATTCATATGAATCACCCTTTTGGCTTAAGCCCTATCAGCCTCTAAAAGGTATTTTAGTGATAAGTTTATATAGGAATTGGATGTTTAGTTTAGTTTAATTTAGGCTGTAAAAGATGACTTGCCCCACAAAATTTGGGCTTCAAACCTCTAACCACCCTACAACCATGAATGTGTTGGAATTTCATGATTCAAAATGTAGCGGAAAATAAAAATTTTATTCACAAAACCCTCTCACATGATCCATATAATTTGATTAACTGATATAATTATTAATTGATTTAATTAGGGATTTCAAAACCTTACACCAGACGTAAAAGGGACAATATTGCTGAAAGGCGAGAGAGGGTTCACTTCGATAACACCCTATCTTAATCTTTTAGTGTTTTTGGTCGGATTGGAATGTATCCAATATGGGTACGTTCACTATAAGTATACACACGAATAAACTAAAATGAGTTCGTGTTCTAGCACTGTCTTTTCGAAAGTCTCACTTTTTCAAGAACTCTGTGTTTAATTTTCTAAAAGGTGAAAAAATGAATTTTGGAGGCAAAATGATAAGTCTATGAAACCATAGAGAAAAGGGTGTATTTATACACTTCTTCATTAAGGATTCTCTTACCAAAATGATTTTGCTAACTCTTCACTTACCAAAACATTTTTGGTATATATATCACTTTTCTATTTATGTTTTGATTCAAATTCCAAAACATAAATTATTTCCCATTTATTTAAGATAACAATTACATCTCTCTCTCTCTCTCTCTCTCTCTCTCTCTCTCTCTCTCTCTATATATATATATATATATATATATATATATATACACACACACACACACACACACACACAAATTTATTTATTTATTTACCATAGAGTTTTTACTAGGCTCATAAATCCAAGTTCGTTTTGGGCTTGTTTTAAGTGTGTGACCCTATAGGTTCATATAATATTGGCAATAGGCTTGAAATCCCAATTTAATTTAGGCCTATTAGTCATAAGCGGCCTCTAGTAAGACATTATGACTACTCAAGTTATGTGAAGGCCGATAATCCAATATAACTTAATTTACAGAGAATATTGTAGTCCTTTTGTCACATGATATATTGACTGAACATAAGGCATAGTTTATGCCATCCTTACACAATTCAACTATGTTATCTCTTGATTCTAAATAAACTAAGAATGATAACTCTTTATTAATTCATTCTAGAATGGCCATGCATTTTCTTCAGCCTATCTTATCAAAGGGCCTATATATATCTTACTCAAATTAAATGATGGACAAATTTTTTCTCAATCACTCACATTCCTTACATAACTCATTATATATCCAACAATAATCTATTTCATCTTCTTTTTAAAAACAATGTTAGAATATGTCAAAATACAAAATAATTATGTAGGAAACCATGGTGATTTAAAGGTTAGATGACTAAAATAATATTATTGTGATGAGAATTACTTATGAAAATTATCTATGTAGTATTCTCATAATGAGTCAATCTAGAACATCATTTCTTAATCAAATACCTATAAGTTGACTTAATATCTCATATAGATGATTAGTAAAACATAATCATCAGTCAACATCATACTAGTCTTAATTCATCATTATTTTAATAACAATGAATGACTAGGGATAAATAATAATAAAATTTATATTTAACCTAAGGGTTTTATTATCAAGTCACATGCTTGATGACTTTAGGAGGAATTGACTATTTATTGACCCTTTGCGTGATTAAGGTCATGATCAATCTTAATTCAACATTTATTTTGACTTTAAAAATTAATTTCCAATCACTGATGCTCTTTGTTTAAGTGTGATTATAAGCATATATACCTAATTATGCTTAATCAAAGCAATGTTAATTGTGCCCACTTTAAATCAAGTTTGAGGGCATTCTAAACACATTTAAAGCCTTCAAATACCCTTACACGTGTCCCCTAAGGTATGGGAAATGAACTGAGTGCAAAGGAGGTCATTCAGAGGTAAAATGGACAAGGTTTAGTGAGGTCAGCCTACGCTCACAGTCTAGCCTACGCTCACAGTCTAGCCTATGCTCACGACCCCGACCTGACCATAAGCATCCATGAGAAAAATGATTGAGATGCTCACAGTCTATGCTCATGACCATGAGCATTGCCAACAATCACTTCTGTAATTAATGGTCATATTTTTCAATGATCATGACCATGATCATTTAAATTCCTGCAAAAGCTAAATTTGCATTAAATGAAGAAGAAAGAGGTTGGGAATGAATTTAATGGCTTATAACAACTATTTTTCACTCTCCAACTATAAATTTTAGTCCTAGAACTTCATGTAAAAAGTTAGAGAGTTGGCTGAGTAATTTCATTATCAAATCCATTAAGCCATATTCTATTCTTTCACATTTATTCTTTGTATAATATTTGTATGTAAACAAACTTTTGTTAAGTTTATAATTACCCTTTTATTGAGAGTTGAGTGAGTGTTTAGTTGATAGGATTCTTTCTTATACTCTTTCTTGGGGTTGAGAAGTGGGTAATAAGGAATAAATCAACATTGGGTTAGTGTTAAGCCCTTGCGAAAAACACATTGAAGATTGGTTTGTGTTGAGTCGAGAAAAACACAAGTTTATGTAAGGGTTATGTTGAGCCATAAAATATATTATTGTAACAATCATAAGAATAACATTGGGGTGAGTTTAAAATCCTAACTTAGGGATAAGTTAGGTGAGAGATGTAGGATTGGTTGATAATCCAAACTTCTTAAAATCACTTGTTTTCCTTTTGATTCTCTTTTTGTTCTTATTCTTGATCTCTATTTCTTAATTCTTTTTATTTTTTCGTCAAACCTTTAATCTCTCCTAAAATCTTAATTAGTGTTATTCCCTCCTTAGGTCATTTTTACTATTCAAGTAATTATTATAACAAACTAATAACAATAAAAATTCCTCTTTATTAATAAAATGATAAAGTCAAAACATGGTCATACATGATTGACCTAGTGCATATCACTAACAATCTCCTACTTACACTAAGCCTAATCAACATTGAATCTAATACTTATGGACCTAGTATAACTCTTATGCTTAGGCTGTGGAAGAGCCTTAGTTAGTGGATCAATAACATTATTATTTGTAGGTATTTTATATATCTTTACATCTCCCTTCTCAATGATTTCTCGAATGAGATGATAACACTTGAGTATGTGTTTGGATCGTTGATGTGATTTAGGCTTTTAGCTTATGCTATGGCTCCATTATTATCACAATACAAGTTCATTGGATATAATATACTAGGAATAAAACCTAATCCAGTTATGAACTTCTTGATCCAAATAGCATCCTTAACTTCTTCTGAGGCAGCTATATACTCAGTTTTTATTGTAGAATCAATAACTATGTATTGTTTAGAACTTCTTTAACTCATTGCATCTCCATTCAAACAAAACACATAACCTGACTATAATTGAAAGTCATCTTTGTTAGTTTGGAAACTGGCATCTATGTAACCATTTACAACTCACTCATCTTCCTTACCACCATATAGTAAAAATGCATCCTTAGTTCTTCCCAAGTACTTAAAGATATTTTTAACTGTTGTCTTATGACTTTTGTTTAAGTTTGATTGGTATTTGCTCATTGTGCTTAAGGCATATAAAACATCAGGTCAAGTACATAACATTATATACGTGATTAATCTAATAGCAAAAGCATATGAAATCTTTCTCATGTGGTCTCACTCATCTTTTGTCATAGGATACTGAGTCTTACTGAGACTAATGTCATATGACATTGGCAAGAATCCTCTCTTAGAGTCTTGCATATTGAACCTATTTAATATCTTATCAATATAAATGCTCTGACTTAGGCCAATAAGTCTTTTAAATCTATCTCTAGAGATTTTAATGCCTAATATATAAGCGGCTCCACCCAAGTCTTTCATTGAGAAATAATTCCTTAACCATGATTTAACATTTTGTAAAATAGAAATATCATTTTCAATGAGTAGAATGTCATCAACATATAGCATTAAAAATATAATTATGCTCCCACTAACCTTCTTATAGACACAAGGCTCATCTTCATTCTTAATGAAGCTAAACACTTTAATTGCTTCATCAAATTAAAGATTCTAACTCCAAGAAGCTTGCTTCAATCCATAAATGGATCTTTGAAGCTTGCAAACCTTTCCAGAATTCTTAAGATTGATAAAACCCTCTAGTTGTGTCATGTACACATCCTCAAGTAAGTTTCCATTAATAAATGTTGTTTTAACATCCATTTTTCATATCTCATAATCATAGTATACAGCTACAACAAGGAGAATTTAAATAGATTTAAGCATAGTAACTAGTGAAAAGGTTTCATAATAGTCTATAGCATATGTTTGTTTAAAACCCTTTATAACTAGTATTGCCTTAAAGGTATGCATATTGCCATCCATGTCAGTTTTCTTTTTAAAGACCCATTAATGGGTCAATCATGGTCTATACTTAATAATCATACATGGATTACGTTTATGATTTCATAGCTTTTAGCCACTTTTTTGAGTCAGGACTATTTATGGCCTGTTGATAAGATGTAGGCTGACTTTGATCCATAATCAACATATCATTATTATCAGTTATGAGAAATCCATATCTTATAGGGATTTAATGTCTCCTAGCAAACCTCTTTAGGCCTTGTGGTACTTGTACAAGTTTAACAGTTACTTATTGATCCATTTGAGGTTTCATACTTGGTATAATGCTATTTTGTGGTACTTGAATTTCTTTAAGTTGCATTGTGCTCCCACTAGTTCCTTTAGAAATAAATTCTCTTTCCAAAAAGACAACATTTTGAGTAATAAACACTTTATTCTCATAAGCATTGTAGAAGTAATATCCTTTAGTTTTTTTAGGATATCCTATAAAAAGGTGTTTATTAGATTTTGGTGCTAATTTATTTGAAATTTGATGCTTCACATAAGTCTCACATTCCTAAATCTTAAGAAAAGACAAACTTGGAATTTTTTTAGTCCACAGCTTATATAGTGTCTTTTCAACTACCTTTGAAATAACTCTATTCGAAATGAATGCAATGGTTTCTATAGCATACCCTAAAAGGAGATTGGAAGATCTAATTGACTCATAATTAATCAAGCCATATCTAATAAATTTTGATTTCTCTGTTCAGACACACCATTCCATTATGGTGTTCTAGGTGGAGTTAATTATGAAATGATCCTATAATCTCTAAGATAATCTATAAATTCTTGGCTTAAATATTCACCACTTTGATAAGATCTTAGTGTTTTAATATTTTTACCCAGTTGATTTTGTACTTCATTTTTAAAAATTTTAAACTTTTTAAAAGATTCAAATTTACATTTATTAGATAGTCATAACCATATCTAGTGAAATCATCTATAAAAGTGATGAAGTACTGAAAATCTCCTCTAGCAGTTTAACTTAATGGACCACATACATCATAATGTATAAGGCCTAATAAGTAATTAGCCCTCTCACTATGTCCAATAAAAGGTGTCTTAATCATTTTTCCTAATAAACAAGATTCACATGTTTCAAATGATTCATAATCAAATGAATTCAAAAGCTTATATTGGTGAAGCTTTAAAATGCATTTCTCATTTATGTGGCCTAAACAAGGTAGTGTTTAAATCATTAGATTTGAACTTCTTTATATCAATGTCATAGATTGACTTTTCATTAATGCCTTTAATGTTTAAAACATAAAGACCATTGATACCTATAGCATATCTATAGAAAATGTTATCATGATAAATGGAGCATTTATTATTCCTAATAATAAATTCAAAACCCTTATTGTCTAAACAAGAAACATAAATAATATTCCTGCTTATAGCAGGTACATAATAACAATTTTCCAAATTTAAAATAAGTCTACTAGGTAAAGTTATCTTAGAAGTCCTTATAGTTAAAGTAGTAACTCTTGCTCCATTACTAACTCATAGGTCCACTTTTCCTCTAGTTAAGGTTCCACTCCTTTTTAGACCCTATATATTAGTATAAATGTAAGATCCTAATCCAGTATCTAATACCTAAGAATTAGAAGTAGATAAATTAATTTTTATAATATGACTACCTAAAGAGGTAATTGCACTACTCTTATTCTTCTTCAAATCATCCAAATATAGCTTGTAATTTCTTTTCCAATGGTCTAGCTCATTGCAGAAAAAGCACATTCCCTCCTTTGGTGGCTTTGGTTAGGGTTTAGTTTTGGATTTAGGCTTGGGCTTTGGGCTTAAGCTTTTAAAAGCCTTTAGAAGTCTTCCCTTGCCCTCTCCCATTCCTATCATTTTCATACTCTTTCCCTTATTGACTATTAGAATATCCTAAGTATTCTTGATGTTCTTTTCAGTAGTTTTAAGCATCCTATGCCACTTTAAAATATTTTTGTCCATGCTATGCATATTGAAATTCATGATGAAACCATCATAAGTTTCAGGCAAAGATTGGAGAATGATATCAACAGCCAATTCTTGTTTAAACTTAAAACCAAGTTTGTCCAAGTGTTCAACATGACCCTTCATCTTAAGGATATGAGGACTCACAGAGTCGCTAGTAGTCAACTTATAGGAGAGCAATGCCCTGATAGTGTTACACCTTTATATTCTGGCTTTCTCTTAAAACATTTCCTTGAGATGACTTATCATGGTATAAGCCTCCATTTCCATCAGTTGCTTTTAAAGCTCTGACTCCATACATCTAAGCATGAGACAAGTGACATTAATAAAATCATTAAGATGCTTACTACAAGCATCCTGTTAAGCTTTAGGAGCATTAACAGTTGATTCATTTAGGATAGGTTGATCAAGGATATATTCCTTTATTTCTTAAGTAAGAACAATTCTTAGGTTTCTGTACTAGTTAAAAAAGTTAGTCCCATTGAGTTTGTCCTTCTCAAGAATTGATTATAGTGATATGTTAGGTGTAGTGTTTAATGTTAATATTTGCAACAAATATATATAGAGCACACTTAGTATTTTTTTTTATCATTATATGTATAAGGCATAATAAGATTCCCACTAAATTTTATTAAATTATAAACCCTTAATGAGATTTCAACAATTGAAATTTCTTAGTGGGTTAAGATTCATATTTCACCCTACTTCAAGTAAGCTTTAGCTTATCACCTAAAGTGTGGTTATTTAGGTAGGTAACACTTTACCAATTAAATCTGATTGAATTCTTGGATAATTTTAGGATATTGACATCACATATACCAGCATATCCTATCAAATGCCCTAGGTCCAAAACCATTTTGATAACCTAGTTAAGTTTAACCAACTCAAATATAGGGATATCACTATTATCCAACTTATCTTACTTAGATGGCTTTATACACAATGCTTTGGCATAACCTATATATAGCAATCCAAATCTTAATACGTGTTAAATAATAAAAGGCATTTTAATGACTTAATATTAATTGAGGGCTTTATTGAGTTTTTATATTATTCAATTATTATTATATTGCATCACATACAAGGCATCGTATGCCTATCATTTTAGCATAATAAGATAAACGTGACATATTATTGCCTAATATAAAGATCAAAGTTGATCATTATAAGCCAATATAAAGATAAAAGTTCAATCCTAGGTGATATTACAAATTCAATATTGAGCCTTCAATTTGGTCCCCATCTTCTACCATAGACCTTCTCCTTAGGCTCCTACCTTGGATCTTCATCTTGGGCCTCCATCTTGGATTTTTCACCTTGGGTCTTGATTTACATTACATTTTTTGTTGTAATTTATAATATTCTATTACAATCTAATAAAAAATAACAATAATAAAATGACTCGGATGCTATATTTAAAATTATAACCCATAAAATAAAATAATATAGTCCAATCATATTGGTATAAGGGCTATGCTATGCACTATGCATTTAACATCAAACACATATTGCATAATAATTCAATTTAGTTAGAAATTTAATTATTATGTTCAAAATAAATCATGTGATGAGTCCATTCAGGGTCAAAGGGTAACACCCTTGGCGGTGGTCCTTTTGTTTGTAATTATTATAGTCCTTTTGTTACATGATATCTTGATTGAACGTAAGGCATAGTTTATGTCATCCTTATATAATTCAACCACATTATCTCTTGATTCTAAATAAACTGAGAATGATAACTCTTTATCAATTCATTCCAGTATAGTCATGCATTTTCTTCAGTCTATCTTTTCAAGTGGCCCACAGATATCTTACTCAAATTAAATGAGGGACAAATTCCTTCTCAATCACTCACATTTCTCATATAACTTATTTTATATCCAACAATAATTTATTTCATCATCTTGTTAAAGATAATGTTAGAATATGTCAAAATACAAAATAATTATGTAGGAAATCATGGTGATTAAAAGGTTAGAGGACTAAAATAATATTATTGTGATGAGAATTACTTATGATAATTATCTATGAAGTATTCGCATAGTAGGTCAATCCACTACATCATTTCTCAAACAAGTACCTATAAATTGACTTAATATATGATGTACATGATTAGTAAACCATAATCATTAGTCAACACCTTACTAGCCTTAATTCATCATCATTTTAATAATAATGAATGACTAGGGATAAATCATAATAGAATTCATATTTAAGCTAAGAGTTTTACTATCAAGTCATATACTTAATGACCTTTGGAGGAATTGACAATTCAAGTAATTATTATAAGAAAATAATAATAATAATGAAAATGACTCTTTATTAATAATATGATAAAGTCAAAATATAGTCATACATAATTGACCTAGTGCATATCACTAACAGAATGAGCCCTTGCTAAATTTTTCAATGAATTAAGTGACTCAAACCTTCAGCACAATGGATGTACATGTATAGAGACAACAGATCCCTTTAGCGAAACCCCTATTGAGGGAAGATGGGACCAAGATCACAATTTTTGAAATTGATGAAGTACTTTATTGTTGAAACATGTATAATCACAATCTCCAACCATTTAGAAGCACAACCAAACCTTAACAACATGTTTCTAATAAAAGACCACTCAAAGCGATCATAAGCTTTATTGATGTCAACCTTAAGGGCCACTATCCCTTCTTTGCCTATTTATTTCCACTTAAAATAGTGTATGGCCTTAAATATGGCCTCTAAAGTGACCATAATATTATCAGTAATAAGCCTGCCCTTTATTCACAAACGCACTATGCTCTTTCGAATCAATCCATGCAAAATACCCTTCATATGATTAGTAATAATTTTTGAAAAAAAAATCTTATATATCACGTTACAAAGGGATATGGGTCTGAATTTCACTATAGAAGATGGGTTTTTTTTCTTTGGAATTACTGGAAGTTCGACATTATTAAAGCAGTTTTGACAAGCAGCCATAGCATCCCTGCATATCACATTCCAAAATTTCTAAAAAAGAGTCAAGTTTTATGACAGACTTGTGACGAAATATGTAATTTTTTCATCTTTTCCCCCCATTTTTCATTTAACTTTCATTTTCCCTCCTCCCCCCCCCCCCCCTACCAATTTTTTTTTTTACAATCTTTTATGCTTTTTCTTGTCATTGTTCTTTCTTTAGTTTTTAATTTCTCTTTTATTTTTTCTCCTCCTCTTCTTCTTTTCCTTTTAATATGATAAACAATATACACTATTTTGTAAATTTTCATGCCCTCCCCCCCTGCATACATTTATATATATTGGAGATTATATATATAGATAGTAACTAACCACGTGTTTTGTATATGAGTAGAAAATTATTTAAACTCGTAATAGTAAATAAAATATTAAATATGTACTTCAATATAATAATAATAATAATAATAATAATAATAATAATTTAATTTTTTAAAAATGATAAAAGCATTATTTGTTTACATAATAATTCAATATTACAAACCTAATATAGTTATACTTTATTACAATTTCAATAACTTTTTTTTGGTCAATAATTATATAGCGTTATAATTAAGAACACAAAATTATTTAGACTTGTCATAGTAAATACAATATTAAGTATATGCTTTGATATTATTATTATTATTATTATTATTATTATTATTATTATTATTATTAAAAATCTATATGAATAAAATTACTATGAATTTTTATATTTGTGAGTAGAAAACTATCTCTCTATAAGTTCCCTTAATTTTTCTATATTTTTTTTATCTATGGTTTGAATACTTGTATAAATTAATTATTCATAGTTATATTAATTGTGTTTTGTGAAATTTTAATTTATACTGTGAATTTTTGATAGTTTGTCTATCATTTAGTAGTTTGTCTGTCTTTCATACATATATTCTTATTATGGTATCATAGCATATAGGTTAAGAAGAGAATTTGTAGAGAATCCAAAAAAAATGAAAAGAAAATTTGAACATTTGTTAATAGAAATTAGTAGTAATAATGAACAAATAAGCCAATATTTGATAGTAATACAATATTTTGTAACTATAAAGATTAATATAATAATTATAGTATAAAAGGTAATGCTATAGAAAATTTCATTATTATTATTATTATTAGTTATTTGTACAACAATTCAACATTACAAACTTAATTTATTGTAATTTCAATAAACTTTTATATTCTAAAAATAATTTTTTAGAAAAAATATTATGTCCGTAATTATTCTTAAACCTCATGTTCTAATGTATACACACACACACACACTAGGGCACTTCTAATGTAATTAAGTCTGTTATAAAGCTCTCCTCAATAAGTTGTCTACACCTTTTGTTATATAAGTCCTCTCTCTCAGTTTGTGATATTGAGAATTAACAATTTTTATTAGTTGTTAAAAAAAAGTCTCTTGTAATTAAAGCTTAAGTTGATTAATTTTTAAGGGATAAATACAACTTGTACCCTCACCTTTACCTTGAAATTTAAATTTGACCTTAACATTTTTTGGTCCCAATTAAACCTTAATCTTTCAAAATTGGATTATATTGGACCCTCTTTTAAAGAATTTTTATAATTAAGTCCTAAATATTAAAAGAAAAGTTTAACGTTAACATTAATTAAAGAAAATTAGTTTGAATATCAATGCGAATTGATGAAATCACCTTTTAAATATACTTTGATGATTTTTTTTTTTAAATTTTTAAAAATTTTCAGTTTGTAAAAATTATTTTAAAATTTTTAGAAAATAAAAAAGTTAAAAATATTTTTTGTAGATATAATTTTTTTTAAATTAGAAATTTTTACAATCAAGTCATATATCTTTAATAAAACAAATTAAAAATTTTCTATGCACTCAATAGTTTGTTAAAAGTTTTTAAACTTTTGTATAAGTATAAATATTTTAAAAAATTTATTATGTGTATATAAAATTTTTAATTCTTTTTTAAAAATGTATATTGGTTGATTTTAAAATTTTAGATCTACAAAAAATAGTTTTTAATTTTTTAAAATTTAAAAAATTTAAAAATATATTTTTATAAAGTTATTTGTTTTAAATTTAAAAACTTCATAAATATTTATTTTGAAAGTAATATCATCAATTTGCATAGTTGTTTGAGCTAATTTTTATTAATTAACATTAAAGGTTTTTTTTTTTAATTTTTAGAATTTAATTGCATCAATGCTTTAAAAAAGTCCAATATAATCCAACTTTTAGAAATGAGATAATGACCCCACAAGTTCTATAGCTTTTTCAATATTTCAATAAAGTTCCAAAACTTTTTTTTTTAATTGAGTCCTACTAGCTCTTAAATATTTACTCATTAGACGTCTTTTAAATCAAACAGAATGTGCTTATGTGTCATTTAAACCCCACCAATTTGAGACATATATGCAACCAAATCATACCTTCCTTGCAATGTCATCAACCACATCTTCTTCATCTCCTTCCATCAACACCACTTTCGAAATCACCACCATTGTTATTCCTCAAGGAAAAAAAAAATGGTGTCTTTGCACTTGTCTTCATCTCAACATCTCAAGCATTTCACCAACAAATATACTACTACATTTCTAAAACCACATTACAAATCAAATTATCTTTATAATCCAAAATGGGTAAATAAAAAAAATCCTATTTTAACAATATTCCTATGAGATAAGCAACAAAATAAAACTTTAGCTTCAAATGAATAATTATTCTACAACACATTCATACAAGAAGTAAGGACGGAGAAACAAAAGAAGAAAACCCATTACTAGAACTAATTCAAGAATTTGAAAAATAACAAAATTAGAGCTTCAAATGAACTAATTATAAAGCAATAGACACAAAACATCACATGAAACAAATAGAGAAATCAATCCATCCTCCATGTAAGATAGCTTAAAGAAGAAGATGATGAAGCTAATACACAAAAATTCTCATAAAACCTAGAAAATTCTCACAAACCTAGATATAGTGGAATCTTGAAAACATGAAATTTAAGGAAAGTAGAAGAACCCAAAAACAAGAAACTCAAAAATGGATTAAGCATAACCAATAACAATTCAGGTTAATTGTTTGATTGACACCCCACACCATAACATAAAACCAAATAACTCTCTTCTTTATATATATATATATATATATATATATATATATATATATATATATATAAACCCTCAAATGTAGCTAACCATTTTCTACCATTTTATGTAAACCACATAATAAATCAAAAGTAAATAAGAAATCAAGAATCTATCTTTCAATTGTTCCAAAACACACGCGGACTTTAAATAATATACATATTTTGATATAATTATTAAATAATTTTAATAAATTAAAACTACAAATTAATTAAATATATAAGTGAAAGTTTCAAAAGTTATTATAACAATTTTATTAAATGCACCTATATATATTTTTAATGCATATAGTAATAATAATAATTAAATAAATAAAATCAAAGCAAAATAGAAAATAATTAATGAGTTAAACATTTTTATTTACGTTAAATAGGAAAAAAAAATGTGTTTTCAATTGAATAAAAGGTGGATATTTTAATTAGAATAAAAGACATAATTTCTAATGAAAAAAGAGAGTAGTGTTCTGGATGTAATACAATAAAGTGTTTTAAATAGAATAAAATATATGTATTTTAAAATAAGAATTTTTATAAAGTGAAAAAGGTAACTACATAAATTAAAAATAAAATATATTACATTGTTTATATTTTCTTTAATTTTTATTGTCATTATTTTTAAATATAATAGGATTTATTTTGAAAACTATTAGATTATTGCTATTGGAGTATGTATAATAGTGTTTTAGTTAAAAAAATTTTAAAAATAAAATTTTTAATAGTTTAAGAAAAATGATTAAGTGATTTGAGATTAAAAATAAATAAATATTATTTAAATACTTTTAGAATTTGAGTAGCATTACAATATGTATATTAGTGTTCTAGTTAAAAAATAATACTAAAAAACTATAATAAATATTTTATTTTTAATAAAAATAGGATTTTTAATGGTTTGACACATTAATTTTTGTAGTGAATAGTTAAATATAAAGATAGACACTTGTCAAAATTTTGACAAAATAATACTAAAAAGCTATAATAAACTAGTCGTGACATATGAACTTTAAACAACATACACATTATCATATAATTATTAAATAATTGTAATAAATTTAAAACTACAAAGTAATTAAATATAAAATGAAAATTTAGAAAGTTTTTATACCAAATATTTAAAATTTTTTATTAAAATACATATATTTATTTTTCATATGTATAGTAATAATAATAATTGGAGAAATAAAATATAAAATATAAAATAATTGATAAGTTACACATTTTTATTTAAGTTAAATAAAAAAGTGTTTTTAATTGAATAAAAGGTGGATGTTTTATATTTGAATAAAAAAATAATTTCTAGTGAAAAAGAAGAGTAGTATTTTAGATATAGTATAATTACAATTTTTTATATTGAATAAAACATATGCATTTTTAAAATAAAAATTTTTATAAAGAGAAAAAAGTAATTAAATAAATTAAAAATAATATATATTACATTAATTTTATTTTCTTTACTTTTTATTGTAATTATTTTTAAATATAATATAATTTATTTTGAGACTATTAGATTACTATTGGAGTATGTATAATAGTTAAGAAAATTTTTAAAAATAGAATTTCTAATGGTTTGAAAAAAATGATTGAGTGATTGAGATTAAAAAATATATATTATATAAAATTTTTTATATTTTAAGTAGTATTAAAATATGTATAATAGTGTTTGGTTAAAAAATAATATTAAAAAATTTAATAAAAATTATAATTTTTAAGAATTTTTAACACATTAAATTTTAAAATAAATATTCAAATATAAAAATATACAATTGTCAAATTTTTGAATTAATGACTTTAAACCTCAACATATAATATTTTTATATATATATAGATATTTTATTTTTGATAAAAATAGAATTTTTAATAGTTTGACATTTTTATAATGAATAGTTAAATAGAAAATAAACACTTGTTAAATTTTTTATTTAATGACTTAATATATATGGATATGGAACCAAAAAGAAAATTAAATTGGTAAAAAAAAAAGGGAAAAAGAAAAGTTAAAAGAAATTAATTAAACCACAGGAATTCTTCTTTTACTATAAAGTCCAATTTATACTTCATCACAATTTTTAAATCCCCAACTCATTTTTGTAACAATCGAAAATTAAATGTCAATCTTTCCGTAACATTGGCATTGAATTATTCACCATGGAAGCTCCAGCAAGAATCTTGAATCGTCAACTCCTCACCAAATCATCGTCTGTTCCGGCTACAAATTTTCTTACTTCTCCTTATCGATCGGTGATAGTTCCTCAGCACCGTCGCCATATCCATATCCGCTCCTCATTCTCACCCATTTCATATTCACCTAATCTGAACCCAAACCCCATCAAATTGCTTCTATCTCTTTCTTCTTCTCGTCTCTTCAACCCATCGATCCCAATCAGTAATTCTAATTTCAGTTTCAAGGCTAATCCTCATCCAGACAAAGGCATTTTCACTTGGAATAAAGCTCCCGGGACTGTCGTCAACGGGAAAAATGTGGGTGTTTTGAGTGCCAAAGACCCAGTTGTGACTGTGGTGTTGCTGGGTTGGCTGGGAGCGAAGCAGAAACATCTAAAGAAGTACGTTGAATGGTATAATTCAATAGGGATTCATGCCATTACTTTCGTTGTTGAAGTTGGAGATTTGTTTCGTTTTGATTTGGCAGAGAGAGTTGAGAAGCGGATTACTACTTTGGCAAATGAGCTCATTTCTTGGGTTTCTGAGAAAGAGGAAAATGGTCGAGAAAGGTGTTTGGTTTTTCACACGTTTAGCAACACTGGTTGGTTTGTGTATGTTACTTCATTTTATTGATTCGTTAGTTATATATTTATGTGTGTGTTTCTTTTTCTTTTTAATATGCAATTCAAGTAATGACAACTTGGTTTTGTTGTTTGCAGATATGGTTACATTCTCAACATTCTTCAAGCTCAAGATCAAGAGGACTTAAAGGAGTACATCAAAGGCTGCATTGTTGATTCAGGAGGAGGCGAGCCCTTTAACCCTAAGGTTTCTTACTTTGTGAATTCTTCAATTCAGTGACTGTGATATTATTTTATGTGCTGGACTGTGATATTATTTTATGTGCTTAATGCTTATTTTTTATGCGTTGGACTGTGATATTATTTTATGTGCTTAATGCTTATTTTTTATGTGTTGTACTGTGATATTATTTTATGTGCTTAATGCTTATTTTTTATGTGCTGTACATTATCTTGAATTAAATTAGTAATGTTATAGGAACATGCATGTTGTTACTTCTTGTAATCCATAGTTAATCATCTTTTCTTGGTTGGAAGTTGGGTGGTAGATAACTGGACTTGGAAGTTAATTTCCCATTACCAAACCATATGAATGATTCTTTCTCCCTCCATAGATGAATTTGTGGTTTTCCAATAAGAATGCACTTAAATTAGTCATTTCCATTTCATATTATGTGGAGACAGATCATTCAAAGTGCAGAGCAATTAAATATGAAGGAGGAACAAAAATGACGCAGCACTTTTTTTTTAAAGTTTGCTTCTGCATTATATCCTCCATTTTCTTGTTGTATTCAATTAGATACTCATTTCTTTGCTCGGATTAAGTTATGATATTTCCTGGTTGTTCAAGTACTCCCACCTTTCTTACATGTCTATACTAATCTATGTTCCATATTTCTTGGTTTGTCATACTGATTTATAAACTATCTATGTCCTTATGTCTAGGACTGGAGCTTGGGGGCAGTCATCCATCCATAGGTATTCAGAGATATGAGAATTTATGGGCTTCTGGATATGGTTTTCAGACTCTGTCACTGTAGATTTTGAGATAGGTTATAGAAAGGGAAGCGCTTGACTGCCATTATCAGGGAAGGCAACCATTTTGTACCTTTGATTTGGAGTGACTGGGGAGAGGTGATATTGGAGAGTTCGTCCAACTTTGAAATTGTCCTGATTTTGCAATTCCAAATGCTTGCCAAGGGACTTTGAAATTCAATTCTGGTTAGATGGTTGTTAACTCAATAGAATTATGATTAGAACATATCAAACAAAGCATGAGGGGTGCTGCAACTTAAATTAAACGTTACAGTTCATAATAAGCTCTATAAACTCCACTTTTTTTTCTGGGAGGAACTAAGCCCATATTGAGCTCTGTACCCCCTCCAATAAGTAATAAATAGTCATGACCTATTTGTAGTCTTCATGTTAAAAGTGTTAATATGTTCTTCATAATTAACATTGCCTAGAGTTTGTAGGTTCTTCCATTTCTTTTTTTTTTTTTTTTAGGTTATGATCATATTTAGCTGGTTTAGCAAATAAAATTTGTTTGACTAGGGTTACAAATTACAATTATGGTCTGGAAAATTTGCATTGATAATCCTGTGAGTAAATTTGTTTGCCATAGGTCAACAAACTTCCGTGTATGCATAATTGATTGGAACTTTGGTCATGACAATTTTGTTAATTGAATTATTTTATTTTATTTTTTTAAATTGAGACAAACAGTGTTTATTTTTCTGTTATATTTGAAGTGTGCTTATGTAATCTGTCTCTGATTTCAAGCTGAGATATTATTTATATCATGGATATCATTGAGTTGATGTTGATCAATCAGAAAAGACAAAAAAAGAATATGTTATGATGTTGTTCTTCTACACTGGCAGGTCTGGGCTGCTGGATTTTCTGCTGCTTTGTTGAAGAAAAGCAGTTCTCCAGCATCCACTTTGGTTGAGAACAGTAGAACAAAGGAATTAGATCATCAAGCCAATCAGTCGAGGGTGGTGCAAAAGAAACCACCTTTAGCTGAAGCTTTGGTTTTATCGGCATTGGGAAAGCTATTCTCTGTGATGCTGAAGTTGCCTGATGTGGATCTGTAAGCATTCTGTTATTGCTTGTGTTGAATTCTAAATTGGAATTTGCAGTCCCTAAGAAAATTAGTTAGCTTTACCAAAATACTGAACACATTTTAGCGGTCAAGAAGATGATTGGCATCTCTTAAATATATACTTCTTAATTATTTCAGGAAGTTAAAGAAAATTGTCTCTGTCCTATCAAAGAACCAGCCCTATTGTCCTCAGCTTTATCTGTACAGCACAGCTGATAAGGTTGTTCCATTTCAGTCAATAGAGTCGCAGATTGAGGAACAGAGGAAGATGGGAAGACAAGTACTATCCTATAATTTTGTGTCCTCCCCTCATGTGGATCACTACCGAACTCTCCCAGGCATATATTTAACAACGCTTCATAAATTTTTGAGAGAGTGTTTTGCAGTAGTTACGCAAACATAAGTTCTGCAATTGCATTTTATTTACTTTATCCTATCATTTGGGCTCCTTTGATGTTGTTAGGACTTGTATCTGAACCCTGTTAAATTGAACAATTAAATTAAATTGAAGTCAAAAAATCATGTTTCTTCTCAGCCCTGATATGGTTCATTACTGTTTTTAATGTAATTTGAGATCCTGTCACCCCATGGCCACATAATAGTTAAAGATATGAATTATATCATTCTGGACTTTTAGAATTTCAAACCTTTTAATTCATTGAATTGAATGAAATGCGATAGGTGTTCTCTGTTTTATGCTTTTCAGTTTTGGGGTGTACATGGTCGGTTTGGTTGGCCATTGAACACACACACTAACCAGAACTCATTATAAAGGTTAACTGGTCCTCAGGCGCAAGGCACGAGAGGCATAAGCCTCTGCGCCTCAACTTTGGAAAGGCTGGCGATATAACAAAGCCTTTGCATTTATTAAAAGAAAAAAGAAGAATTTTAGGGCTGAAGTCTAGAAGAAGAAGAAGAAATAGTTTAGGACTAAAGTCCAAAAGAAGAAAAGCCAAAATTATTTTCTAAAAGGAGAACTAATACTCCTTTCATAATTATAGATGAAGAAGGGTTGATGTTGAAGAAGAAAATGAAGAAGAAATGACTATAAGAAATTTGATGAAGAAAATATGTATGAAGATGATTTTGTGGAGCTTAATGATGATATTTAGTAGCAGCATTAGAATTTATGGTTTTAAACTTTCCCTTTTGATTTTAGACGTACAAAACATTGTCAAATTTATTACTTTTTATGCATGTGTTATATTTTTGAGTGTTACTATATGAATTGTTATTTATTCTTAATTTTTATTTTATTTTTTGCGTCTCACTTCGAAATGGCGTGTGCTTGTGCCTAGGCTCCTGGACCCCTTTGCGCTTTGATGCACATATTGCCTTTAACAACTATACTGGTCAATGGTTAAATGTTTGATTGGTTTTTCTGACTTGATTATGTTCTAATACATGTTTATTTTTGTTAGTATTATTATATTGTTGTTATTGTTATTGTTATCATTATGATCACTCCACAATTACTATAAGTTTTTAAAATTTACAATTAAAATTTTAACCATTAGTTCTAGGGGTGTAATAGAGTCAAGCCCTAGGCTCGAAGACCCCTTTGTGCCTTGATGCGCATGTTGCCTTTAACAACTATGCCGGTCAATAGTTAAATGTTTGATCGATTTTTCTGACTTGATTATGTTCTAATACATATTTATTTTTGTTGGTATTATTATATTGTTGTTATTGTTATTGTTAATGTTATAATCACTCCACAATTACTATGAGTTTTTAAAATTTATAATTACATTTTTAACCATTAGTTCTATGGGTGTAATCGAGTCAAGTCGACTCACAAACTAATTGAAAATTAATTTGGAAAATTTGAAATCGACTTGATTGTTGTTGAGTCAAGCATAAATTCAAACTATTTGAGTAGACTATCAAGTGGAGGTCGAGCTCTTAAATATGTGACTCCATTGGGTTGAGAGCATAATTGAATTTATGTATAGTTATCATTTTATCCTTTTATTTTATTATAATTATAAATATATTTTTTTGAACTGAGTCAAGTTTGAATATTTTAAAATATATATTTTTTAAAATTTAAAAATTTAATTCAAGTAATTGAGTTGAGTTAAATTTGAAGATATGAATTATTTAATCGAGTCGGACTTTAGCTTAACAAAAAAGTTCAATCGAGTTTGAGTTTAGCAGTATGTCAACTTAAAATTTTTAGTCATTAGTCTTTCTCCAATAGATTAAATTGAATTGGTCTACGTGTTTAATTGCGATTTCCATGTGGACTTTTATAATTTTCAACTTTTTACAGGTGGTTAATTATAATTTTAGCCCCTTTCAATGTAGATTCTTCGCTAAAACATTAAAAAACAACAAAAAAAATAATAAAAATCTAGGGTATACTTAAAGAGAAAATGCTTTCTTCTTCTACTTCTAAATGTTTAAATAACAACAACACCAATAACAATTGTTATTCAATGTCCCAATTTAATGCCAATATTTTCATCTACTTTTTCTTTGATTAAGAAAAAGTAATTGAGGTTCAAAATCAACAAGGTTTAAGTATTAGCCTTACCAAAATAATTGTTTTAAAAGATTTGAAGAGTAAGCTTAGAAAACTATTGATTGTATTATAAAGCTTTAGAGTTATAGATAAAGTGACTTAATATAACATCAATGAATTGAAAATTGGGTTTAGTTCATCATTAGTATCATAACTTTGGGCCATACTTCATTTTAGTACCAAATTTTCATTTGTTTTCTTTTCGGTCCTAAAAATTCTATTTTTGTTTCAAGTTAAAGGTACCTCGAACATATCCAATCAAATTTAGCATACATGGCAACCGGAATAAGTCTATTTTTAGTATATTCACCATGTAAGTATCCCATTAAGCGGTGTAATAACCTTGTGGGAGAAAAATTTTATTTTATGGTGTCCACAAGTAAATTTTATTTTATGGGGCTGTAGACAGTGGGGTTCAGCGCTCGTCCAAGATTTTAACAATCGCAAAATTGTTTGAGCTTAGGGCTCTAGAAAACACACTAAACACTGTCACAAAGACATGACATGAAGATGAGGAGTCGCCACCCAGGGTAATAACTGGGACAAATCGAAAAGGTGCTACTCGATTTCCTAAAAGAAAGTTAGCACCACCACCAGGAGATTCTGGATACGGAATACCAACTTCTTTTAGTCTTGTGTTCATTCAGAATTACTTTATGAATTATTATCTTATTCTCTATTTACATGCAATTTCATATAAACCCAAAACAATAAACTCCAAGGCAAACTAGTCATGAAATATACAAGTAAATAATGCATTCAATAAATCACATAATCCCTAAGTTAGTCTAATCTACATAGATTTTAAATAAATGAGTTAAATCTACATGTTTTAAATTATAAGTGAACCTAAAGACCTAATTCCTTTTGATTTTAATTAAATGAACCTAAGTCTACTAATTTTAATAAAAATGGGCCTAATTTTACATGTTATGAAGGTATTTAAATTAGTGGGCTTAATTCTACATGTTTTAATTAAATAGTGATCTTAAATCTAAAAATTATGAAAGAAGGCTTAAATTAAGTGAGCTAAGTCTAAATTAATTAAACTAAATTAGGTGGGCCTATGTCTAATTAACTAAATGGGCCTAGGGATATTTCTAACCTAAAATCTAATTAATTATGGGCCTAAAAATATATTTTAATTAATTAAACCTAATTAATTATTAAATGAGATGGGCTAAAAGAATTACCTAAACTTAAATAAATAGATTAAGGCCTAAAGTGGGCTTAAGGCCCTAAAACACACAAAAATAATAAATAAGCCCAAAATCAAATAAAAACATAAAAAAATAATTAAATAAGATCAAATAAATAATTAAATTAATCCTTACTAAAACCCTAATTTTTATTAACATGCAACCTAAATTAATCTACTTCCTCCATTGATTTTAAATAACTACCTAATTGAAACCTAATTTTACTAACCAATTTAATCAAAATAAACATGCAATCACACATATAATTTTATTACTCCCACTATTGGGGCTATTACATTAATTCATAAAACAATTACTAAAATAAAAATGAAAAGCAATAAATAAAATAAAGATAATAAAAAGAAATAAAACCCTAGAAACTAAGTCTCTACGAGGCTTTATCCATAGTCTTCCACGGACTTCTCATGAATTCATCCTCCACATGATCACCACGCATTTTCCTCCATAATTACCATAAAAATAAGATAAAATAATGATTAATGAACAAATTATGATAATAACTTGAAAGAATAATAATAAAAATAATAATGTAAAATAATCAAATAAATAAATAAATAATAAATAAATAAATAAATAAAAAGAATAGAAGAAGATGATATGCTTATGGATGATTTAGGGTGCTCCTCAGATTGGTAGTTCACCGTTCTGGACAAATCTTCGAATCATTTTCTTCAAAAAATTTTCATGAGTCTTGAATTAATTGTTGAATCAAAAGGAATTTTTTGGTTAAAAAATAAACTTAAGAAGAATAAAATCACGTTTTTTCTTCTTCTCCCGTATCTTCTCCTTTTACTCTTTTCTTTTCTTTTCTATGCCCTTTTTGCTTTTTTCTCCTCCTCCTCCTCCTGCTTCCCTTCCTTTCTTTTTATAGTAGAACTAGGAAGCCTAACCCTAATCCTAATGTGATTATAATTCCTAAAGTGTATTTAAAAATTTTAAACTGGGTAGGATTGAGTTAATTAGGAATTTTAAACCGACACAGAATTGGAAATTATTTGAAATAGGAAAAAATGGAAGAATTCAATTTCGATTAGGATTGTGTAATTTTGATCGGAATTATACAGTCTCGATCGGAATTGTTGTAATTCCGATCGGAATTATGGAATTTTGACATACTTTTTTTTAATATTTAATTATAAAAAGGCCCCCAAAAAAATTTAAATTTTGCAATTGGGTCCTAAAAAGAACTTTGCAATTTAGTCCCTGAAAACATTAAATCCTTCCTTTAAAAGCCCTTAGAATTTTTTAAAGATTAAGTATCGAAGACATTTTCATCACTGGACTCTTTTGTTGCATCCATAACATATAATCCTGAAATTGGGTGTCTACAGGGGTTAACAAGATAATTAAATTGTTTAATAAGATGCTTACAAGGTAAATATACTAAAAATATGTTTATTCCAGCTGCCACGTATATTAAATTTGATTGGATATGTTCGAGGTACTTTAACTTGAAACAAAAAAAGAATTTTTGGGACTAAAACGAAAAAAATTAAAATTTTGGTACCAAAGTGAAACATAGCCTAAAGTTTTGATACTAACGGTGCAACAAACCCATTGAAAATTAGTTTAGGAAATTCAACAAACAATTTGTATCTCCTTTAATAAATATAATTTCAAAATCAAAGATACTCAAAATAGTTTGCCATGTTGCAAAAATTTGTTTTAAATTATGATGGTGCATTTTTAATCAAATGGCATTACACTTCATTCATATTGCCCAAATGGAACAATAAATACATTTTATAACGATGTTTTTTTTTATCAATATGTATTTGAAAAAATCCATATTTTATATCAAATTTGGGGGTTTATTGCACCAATGGTACTTTAACTTTGCAATATATTTTATTTTGGAATCAGATTTTTAATTTTTTTTTTCTTTTCAGTTACTAAAGTTCTATTTTAATTTCAGGTTAAAGTACCTCAAATATATTGATCAAATTTAGCATATGTGGTAGCTGAAATAAGCAAATTCTTATTATATTCTCCATGTAAGCATCCCACTAAGCAGCCTATTAATCTTGTGGGCCCTAAAAATAAAATTTACCATATGTGAAAAACCTAATAAAAGGAAAAAAAGGGATTTTAGGGCCCACAAGATGATTAGGCTGCTTAATGAAATGCTTGCATGGTGAATATACTAAGAATATGTTTATTTCGGCTGCCACATATGCTAAATTTGATCGGATATGTTCGAGGTACTTTATCCTAAAACAAAAATAGAACTTTAGTAACTAAAAAGAAAAAAATTAAAAATATGGTACCAAAATGAAATATAGGCAAAGTTAAGGTATCATTAGTGCAATAAACCCTCAAATTTGGAAAATACAAATAGAAAATTGAGTTTTTGCAAAAGATTTTTTTTATTCGGAATAGGATACCTTATCCATTTTAGAGCTTTATTCAAAGGTTTGTAATTGATTACAAGAGTAGGTGTGGCTCTTTTTATTTTTGAAGCTTCATTGACATAGAAAGTTGCATAACTCCAAGGAGACATGGATTTTAAGATTAATCCTTTAGATTTTATATAATATATTTCTTTCCTATAGTAAATCCTAGTTCATAGGGCAAATTAACTATATGTTAATTCCTAATCCAAAAAGTGTTTGGCAAATCATATCAAATTTCTTTTTTAACAATGTTTTAAAATTCATAAATTTTTCTTTTTACCAAATTAGATTTTAGTTGTTGTTTAATTTTTTTGAAAATGAACATCTTATTTTAAATCAAACAAATCAGTTTATTTACCTTTTATCAAAGCATTTACCTCATTATTATAGATAGAATGAGCTCTAACAATATTGAAGTATCTTGTTTTAGGTTTTTCAAGAAAGAGAAAAGAGAGTTTTATCCTTTTATTTCTAAAATTAATCAAGTTATAAGTGACTGTGTAGGGAATTATCAAATTAATGAATGAAGTCCCTAGAATCATTGTATAACTGACATTTCAAACTAAAAGAAAAAAGGTTTTAAATAAAAAATCATTGTATGCATTTAGTAAGGATTCGCAAATCTTCTAATATCTTCTAGCAATAGAATACATTTGAAAGCTCATCTTCACAAAAATAAAAAATGTAAATTTTAATATCTAGGAAATGAATCCTAATTAGTTGTTAGATAATACCTTCTTTTTTTAAAATCATTTTTATAGTAAATTCTTTACCAAAGAATCCTAGTTTAGCTATTACATCTAGCTACCAAGTTTAACAAGCAAAAAAAAAAAAAAAACCATTTAGCATATGACCTAAGCTAGAATATCACACTATTAGGAATATGTAGTGTCTATAATTTCATTGGATCTTTACACATATCCTTATAGTTTAATGTTGATTTTACCCTCTCTGACATAGGAGCCAATTGGAATACTAATGTCTATTGGTAACTCCATTAATTATTTTGTATTCAATTGCTTCTATTAGAGACATGTAACAATCCCTTACTAGACCTATAAAAAAATAGACATTAATACATTAATATATTATTGGATGGTGAACTCCTAATGAAAGGTTGCAAATGCAGGCTATTTATAAGGTATTTAGTATGCACAAAGAATATATACATTCAAAATACATGTTTATTTCCTTTTTTTTTTGGTAAGTTTTAGTTTACATTAGAGAATTATACCAAAAAAATAGTTGTTCTTAATTTCTAATATAGTTCTCAAAAATAATAGAAAGTAAGTAATCAGTAATGATAATAAATTAATTCTACACATTACACTACTTACATGATGGGGGATCAAATACAATTTGCAATAAGAACCAAGAAATAACATAAAAGGCATGCTAAAATATAACCAAAAACTTCATGTCACATAATTATACGAAATAAAATCTAAATTTTTAAATTTAATGAAAACTTGGATACTCAGTGTAAAAAAAAAGTATGCCTATGCTAGAGCAATCTTTAATTATTGACAGTAGTAAAGTGCCTAAAATGCTAATTGTTATTAGTTTATAATTTTGCTTCAATGTTTTGTATTTTGTTATAAGTATAATTTATGCAAAATGCTCTAGAATTATGTAAAAGATTTGTATATGTTAGAAATTTATAATGGAGCTTAAATTTAAGTGTTGACCATTTGCATGATCAATCTTTAAGTTTTCACTTTAACAAGCAATTTGATAGAACTAATTGAGTTTGTTAAGTGTTTGTAGATTTAACTCTTGTATTGAGAATGTTCAAGGTATTCAAAAGTCTTGTTAAACACTCCTAAGTCCCTTGACGCATGAAATGATAATCAAAGACTAAATAGGAAGTGTTTTGCATTAACTTTAAGCCAATTCGAGTCATTTAGTGTCCCTTATGAGTACTACTCATGATCAGGAGCTAAGCTCACGAGTTCAAGATTGAAGAATGGCTTATTCTTTGAAGACGTCTATAATGACCATATAATCTAGACTATAATGATAATCTGCCTATAAGGACCTAGAGGCCTGGATCGCTCATAGGTGACTCTTATAATCGAGAGGTGAATATGACTAAAGGCGTCCAACCCGTGATCAAGCATTCAAATTGTGAGCCTTTGAGCTCCTTGAAGACTTGAAAGCTTGAGTTGCTCATGACCACCCTTCACAATCGTAAGTGGATCATGAATCTCCTTCACCTAGAGTCACATTGATTACTTTTGACTTTAATGACTAGTTTTTTTAGCCCTTATGATTGTAACCATGCCCTCACAATTGTGAGTAGATTATTTCATACAAAAGTTGAAATGCATTAAATGAAGCATGATGAAGGGTGAAGATAAAGTTAATGCACTCTAATAACTAATTTTTAATCTCTAACTATAAAAACAATTGTTATAGGTTCATTTAATAGTTATACACTTTATTAGTTGAAAAAAGTTATTTCTTAATTCCCTCTTAGAATTTTCTTACATTGTTAATTACTGTTTTGAGAGTGGGTTGAGTTCTAGCTTAAGTTCTTCTTCTTCTTCTTCTTCTTCTTCTAATTTCTTAGGTTAAAAAGGGAAGTGTGGGACTAACTATAGAATGGAATTGATTTAAGTATTAACCATTGAAAATACTTAAGATTTAGTTCAAAAGTGATTTTAGAAAACTCTTATTCATAAGGTTTGAGTTAAGCCTCAAAACTCATAGTGTAAAGATCAATCTAAGTGAATAAATTGAAGTGGGTTGAAAATCCTAACTTAGGAGAGTTAGGTGGAGATATAGGTTTAATTGAGAAACCAAACTCCTTAAACATTTGTGTCCATATCTTTTCATCTCTTAATCTTCCTTTAATTTTTGTTAGTTAACTTCTAATTTTTAAAAGTCCTATTTACCCCCCTAGGGCACTTATAATTGGTATCAGAGCTTAACTTCTTAGTACTTAACTGTAAGAAAAATAAATGATGGGAAGTGAATCTCTAAATTTCTCTTCTCTTTTGATGGTAGTGACTACATGCATTAGAAGTTCAAGATGGAACTATACTTAGATAGTGACCCAACTAGACATTAGGATGTTCTTCGAAAAGGATGGAAACCACCAAAAGTTATTAAAAGAACATTATTAAGAAGTCAATGGTCAAATGATTAAAAAGAAGAAAATTATAAGAACAAGAAGGCTAGAAATTAGGGAAATTTTTGAGTCACTATGAAGGAAATATTCAAGTGAAAAGCAAAAAGGTTCAACTCTATATCTATAAGTATGAACTCTTCAAGATGAATCTTAAAGAATGAATAATGGAATTGACCAACTGCCTTAACCCTTTCTTCTTACCACTTTCAAAAAACTTGGAAAACACTTTTTAAGGAAGAAGTTGTAATAGCCCTAGAGGGGGGGGGGGTGAATAAGGTTTTTGAAAAAAATATAAAAATGATTAAGGAAAATTAAAGAGATGATTAAGAGTTAAGAAGATTGAACATGAGCACTTAAGGAGTTCGCTTTATGAATAAACCTATGTCTCCATCTAACTCTCCCAAGTTAGGATTTTTAAATCATTATAATATATTCTCTTAGATTGATTTTTACAAGTTTAAGTTTTAGGCTCAACTCTAACCTTACAACCAAAGAGTTTGAGGCTTACTCTTAACCAATTCCCCAAGTGTTTTCAATAGGAGAACACTTATACCTTTCACACTAGAATAAGACCTCACTTCCATTTTCTAAACCCCAAAAAATAGAAGAAGAAGAGTCTTAATTCTAACATAAAACCCACTCTTAAAAGAGTAAATGAATACAAAGAAAGTATATGAAAATTTTGAATGCTTACTGAATGCTAAGAATAAATTTTAACAGTTAAAGTGTGTAACTCTTGAATGAGACTCCAAGACTTGTTTTTATAGTTAAGCATCAAAATTATGGCTATTGGAGGAATTAACTTCATCCTCAACCATCTCTAAGCTTCATTTAATGAGATTTAGCTTTTTACAGGACAAGAGCTACTCACAATCGTGAGGGGTTACTCATGAACGTGAGGGACAAACAAATTAGCCATTAGAGGTGTAAGTGGCTGTTGTGTCTGGAGTTTAAATGATGTCATGATCTAATAAAGGATGCTCATAACCGTGAGGGTAGGTTGTGAGGGGTTCGGTCTTCTTTGCTTGTTGAAGCTTTATAAGGTTATAATCTGATGAGGGATAGTCATAAACATGAGGGTAGCTCATGAATATCTTAGTCTCTTTGTCTTATTAAAAAGTTCACATGGTCATGATTTGGATATGATGCTCATAATTGGGACATGGCCTCTCATGATTGTGAGGGTGATCTCAGGCTTTTTTTAAATTAATAGGCTTTTGAGCCTTGAACTTATGAGAGCATATCACGATCAGGAGACCTACTCGTGAGGGGTGCTATTTGGTTTATTTTAAGCATGACTTGGTTCTTATTTAATCACCATTGATCTTTGATGATTCTAAACTTTTATAGGGATTTTTTTTAATATTTTGATGACTTGCAAGCCTTGAGCTACTTCACTTTGATTATTTACATTTAAGTGAATCTAAAAACACACTTGGATAAAAAATTAGTTCATTCAAATCATTTGTTAAATTCAAAACATAGAGATTGATAAAGCTTAAGGTCAAGATAAGTAAATATTAAGATTATAAGAATCCCACCTAAGAAGGATTAGGAATATAAAGTTACTTTAATTAAGGCAGCTCATGACCTCTCCAAGCTCTCCACTCATATTCTTATTAGGAAGCTACTTACTCACAAGCTTACTCTAAAGTGAAGAGAAGATGAGAAAGATGAAAAAGAAGTAAAGAAGAAAGGAATTGCTTTGAAGGCTCTATAAAAGACTAGTGATGAAGAAAGCCTTATTGACTCTAGTAAGGAAGATGATGAAATAGCCATGATTACTAAAGGCTTCAAGAGATTCTTGAAAAAAAGGAGCTTCTTAAAGCAAAGAGATAACAAAAAGTTTGAAGGCAAGAAAATAATGAGGTAACTTTTTATGATTGTAGGAAATTGGGACACTATGAGCGATCAAATTAATTTTGTGGCATCTTTACTGAAGTGAAGGGACCAATCTGTTCTATTTATGGGACATGGATAATGATTCAGTCTTAGGAGGACACAAGACATTTTTATGTTTGTGAAATCACCACCTTATTTCTTATGAAAATATAAAGGACATCATCAAGTGACTCAATGAGTGTTGTCCTTAGTAGAGATTCCAAGTTCAGAAGATCTCATCTACTTTTTGGCTATTTCTCATTATGAATACTTAGTACATGACTACAGCATCACCCTAGTTTTGGAATGATAGTTTATATACACATAGACATATAACTAAAAATAGACATGAAAGTAAAGAAAATAATTACAATTATTTACATTGCTTTCCTAGTAAATGTATTTAAAAGAGAAAAAGTGTGGACGTCTAAATATAGTCCTTGATATAATAAACACATGCAAAAAAAAAAAAGGTTAGCATAGATATATGCATTGCATCCACATCATTTAAATAGACAGCAATTAAGCAGGAAATATTCATTCAGTTGGAAGAGCAAATAGTGGCATTCAATCATAGGCACTTGTAAGATTTGTGATTAAATTGTATGAAATAATTACTAAAGTAACAAAATAATTCCAAATGACATGAAAAATGATAAAGATGATGAAAAATGCTAAGTTATCATTTTGTTAGCAGGATTGCATCATTGGACCTATAGAGATGGCTCTAGCTTGGAAGTGTGATTCTCACATAATTAAATGCAATTTTTTGCAGGAATGCGAGAAATGTGATAGAATATATCAATTTTATGTTAGAATTTGAAATGACATAGTTTTTATGCAAAGACGAGGAAAATATAACTATAGCATCAAAGATGCAATTTTTGAATGTCAAAATGATAATTAAGACAAAAATGTTGAGAAATGCAATTAATATGCAACAATGAAGACTTTTATCGTAGAAAGTGAATTTTATGTTTGGAAATAGAAACTTTATGTGAAAGATATGATTTTCATATAAAAATGCAAAAATTGTGTCAAAAAGTCATTTTTACATAAAAAATGATACTTTGACATTAAACTTATGGAAAATTATGAATTTTCTTGTAAGGATGCGAAAGTGAAATTTTTTAATATCAAAATGCAGTTTTTATAATGAATATGATTCCTAAATTATGAAAATGCAAAGATTCATATAAGAATAATGAAAGAATGTAACTTTTGTATGAAAAGTGCAGAATTTATACATAAAATCAGCACTTTTTATCAATTAAATATGCAAAATTTGCAAAGAATATGTGAAAACTTATGTCAAAACATGATTTTTAACAATCAAATGCAGAAAATGTAGAAAAATATAGAAATTATTAAAAATGACAAATTTCAAATTTTTAAAGATAAAAATGAGAACTTGGCGCAAAAAAGGATACTTTTCACAATAAAAGCAAAATTAGTGTAAAAAGGTGAACTTTATTATATGAATGTGATTTGTACACTAAAGTAATTTTGAAAATAATGAAAATGCAAAATATAACAAAAAATTATGAAAATTTTGGTTTTAATATAAAATGATATTTTTGTGATTTTCATAATTCCGGAGCTAGAAAATGCAAAATGATAGTCTAATAAAATCCAAACAAAGCATAGATTATTCAATTAACATGCAAAATCACTAGTCTCACCACATAATCATAAAATTTTCACAACTTACTGGCAATAATGAAAAATAAAAGAAAATTGGAGTAGAAGAGAAGAAATGCAAAATTAATAGAAAATTAAATGTGAAAAAAAATTATTATTTTGGTCTTCAAATTCGACTGTTTTTTTTTTTTTTGAGTTTAAAAGCTTTTACTTCATGTGATTTTCAAGTTGTCCTCATCGAGAGTGTGAAAATGACATGAGAAATGTGAATTTATATACATTTGAAGTGTACTTTGACAAAGATGAGACTAGGTTTGGTTTTAATAGTCTAAAATTCCTAGGAAAAAGAAGGAAAGGAGGTTTAAAGTGTAAAAAACAGAAGTCATGAGTCTTTAATCTGGTAGAGTAATGGTATACTGTCAGAACATACATGTGTGTAATATGCATGTCCATACCGATTTGTATGTTTTTCTATATGGTACAAATGCGTGTGGGATTAAATGTGCAGTCTGGAGCACATATGAAAAATAGAGTGTGTTCATATGCATAAAATGCATGGCCACACACTTAGAAGTACATGTGCATGCATTTTGCACATGCACACGTGCTCTCTTAAGCGTGCAAAGCACACACTTAATGCTTTTTGTGGTTTTTTAAGGTTTTCAGGCCAAAGTTTTAAGGTTTTCCAAATTTTTAAAGGTTTTTGGGTCTTATAAAGGTCTTTTGAACTTTTTTTTTTTTTTTTTTAATGAAAGCAACTTAAATTTCATAGAGTTGAATCTTGGGTTTTCGAGATGAGTGCTAGTTTGATAAGCTACCTATTTTGAGGGTTGACAATTTAAAATAAGCAATTTTATCATTTCATGATTTATGCTTTGTAATATCAAAACATAACTCAATAATTTGATGATTGGCTTGTCACTTTATCAATCTGATTTAGGTATTTCTAAGTTTTTAAGGCTTTTGTATAGTTCAGAAGTAGTATAAATAGACAAACTCTTGGCATCTTCAAAAGGTTATTTTCATCATTGTACCATTTTAGGGGTAGTCAAAACTTGATGTGTGATAGTTACCCCTTACTAGTATTGCATTGCATGCTAATGCTATTGACAATACATATAGTGCAATGCAAAGATGGAAAGATAAATTTTAAGGAGTACTTACCTAATGATGTGCCATGTAGTCTTTTGATGTCAGGCTCGCCATAATTTGTGGTGATTTGATCCTTTTTAGGAAAATGCAGGATGTGTGATGCAATTTTAGGATTCACAAAAATCAATGCAAGTTTCATATGAGCATGGTGATGATGCAATTTTGGATTAATAGGATGTATATTGATACTCAAATTTTAGTGGTCTCCTAAAATGATATGATGATAAAGGTCTTTATTAACTAGATAAAGGATGACTTCCAAAAGTGATCATGAGCGCTATTCTATAAGATGCAAAACCCCAAAACACACCTAAAATGCCTAAAAATATTCACCTAAACCTTAAAGCTGCTCAAGGTAGGCCCGAGGAAGCAAAACGTTGTGAAACCAAGTGTTATGTGCTTGATAGCACAAATCCTATGAGCACAGGATGATCCCATGAGCACGGGATGATCCCATATGCGTTGGATGATAAGCCATGCTCGTGGGTTATATAGTTTAATCCACACATATAGGAAATAGCCCACACTTATGGGTTAAGCATCCCACTTGTGTGGGATGTCTTTAGAACTTATAAAAGCTCACCCATTTTTGAGAGATTTTTTGAAACTTGAAAATATAGACCTTAAAGAAACTGTGTAGGATGAATTTTGACATTGTTTTTTCACTATTCCTAGCCTCAAACCCTTGCTATCGAGGGGAACGACTCATGGAATCCAATTAACTAGACACTACAAACCAATTTTCTATTCATTTCTTTTAGGATTTTATCACTTTCTCACCAAACCGAACCATATCTTGGTCAAAACGCGCTACAATGGTAAATCCCTCTAAGGATACTTAAACTATTTTAATAAAAATTACATTTTTACATTTGCATTTCATTCTTTTGTTCTACCACTAATTCTATTTTTATTTTTATCATTTTTGTATTATTTTGCATCAATTTTATTTACCTTATTAATTTTTTGGTGATAGTATATTATATGTGGATGGTAGAGGAAGTTTGAGTGAAATTTGGGAGGGTTTGTTGCATATTCTGCATTATTTGTGTATTTTGAGCATCACATTCATATCTTTTTCTATCAAAGTTTCTTTTTTAAGTAGCTTTGGTGTTTTGGTGCTAAAGTGTACATTTTTATCATAAAGATTTTTTTTTTTATAATAATGATTGTATTTTTATTGTATTTTTATTAATTCTTCTCTTTTTATTATAAATTTAGCATTATTTTTATAATATAAATTGTATATTTAATGATTTTTCTCTTTTTATCATAAATTTTGTATATTTCATCATAAAGTTTATATTTTTATGGTGAAAATTACATTTTATCAAATTTTCTCTTTTTATGGTGGAAATTACATTTTTATTATTTTTCTCTTTTTTATTATAAATTTTTCATTTTTCATCATAAAAAATTATATTTTATGGTGGAAATTGCATTTTTATTAATTTTTCTCTTTTTATAATAAAGTTTCCTCTTTTCATCATAAAATTTATATTTTTATGGTGGAAATTGCATTTTTTTTAATTTTGTCTTTTTATTATAAATTCTACATTTTTCATCATAAAATTTATATTTTTATGGTGGAAATTGCATTTTTATTAATTTTTGTCTTTTATTTTAACTTTTGCCTTTTCATCAGAAAATTTATATTTTTATGGTGAAAATTTTATTTTTATTGATTTTTCTGTTTTTATTATAAATTTTATATTTTTCATCGTAAAGATTATACTTTTATGATAAAACTTGCATTCTTATCAATTTTCTCTTTTTATTATAAATTTTCCATTTTTCATCATAACATTTATATTTTCATGATGAAAATTACATTTTTAATCAATGCTTTCTCTTTCTATTATAAATTTTACATTTTTCAACATAAATTTTATATTTTTATGGTAAAAACTGCTTTTTTGTTAATTTGTCTCTTTTATTATAAATTTTCTATTTTTGGTCATAAAATTTATATTTTTAAGATGGAAATTACATTTTTATTAAATTTTCTCTTTTTATTGTAAATTTTGTATTTTTCATCATAAAGTTTATATTTTTATTGTGGAAAATACATTTTTGTTCATCTTCCTCTTTTCATTATGAATTTTGCATTTTTCATTCTAAAGTTTGTATTTTTATGATAAAAATTGCATTATTGGTACCAAAGATATTTAATTTAAGTCATTAGTCTTGCATTAAGCATTTTTATACATGTTATCTTACCTCTTGTTAATTCTATTTCATTAATTTTTATGGATAGTTAATAATATTATTACCTTCTTGAAATGTGTGCTTGCATTTGCGCATAAACTAACCTTTGTTTTGTAGGTTATTAGAATAGGAATTTTCTTTGATTTTCCATTTTAATATATTTAATAGGATATGAAATTCCCAAAGTAATGTAATCTTTAATCCTGATTCCCGTGATGTAATCTTTAATCCTGATTCCCCTTTATCTATTATTATTATTATTATTATTATTATTATTATTATTATTATTATTATTATTATTATTATTATTATTTATTTATTTATTTATTTATTTTCTATTTTGGATGTATTTATTAAAATAAACTATTTCAAGGGTTGTAACCTTTAATCCCTTTCCCGATTTTTATTTTGTTTGTTTTGTTTATTTGTTGTTTATTATTATTTGCATGCTTGTGTGTTGTTTGTTATTTACTTATTTGCTTGTGTTGTTAATTATTTGGTTTGCTATGATTAGTTATATTTGTTCATTTATTTATTTCCTTTATTTATGTTTGCAATGTATGCGTGCCAAATTCAACCATCTCGTGTTCTAACTTTCAAACATATTTGAAACCCTAATTTCAGTATAATAATATTGTAATAAGTCACATTTTGTGTCCATATTCATTAGAGTTATATCATTAGTCACAAATATGTGCTAGTGGGTCAATAAAGGCCATTAGTGGGTGTTAATGTAGTTAATGTTTATAATGACTAATTATAATCCTATGTGAGTGTCTTTAGAATAGTTGTATGTTCTTGGTCTTGAATTCCATATGAACAAGATCATTTCTTCATTGTAAGAAGCTCAAGAAGCTTAGGAACTTGATGTATCACATGGATGATTAATAAGATAAGAGTGTTTTCTCTTTTGTTGTTTAACAATGTATTTTTATCAAACTTGTGAGTTTGTGGTGAACTAGGTTACTAATGTGTGGATTTATCAATCTATATTTTCAGATATAGATTATGGCATTTACAAACCTTTATTATTTGTTTGTTATTAATTCAATAGGTCAAGGTTTCAATGATAGCCTTGGTTGTTTAGATTAGCAAACATGAGGTAAAGGTCAAATGTCTATATTAGTACTTGATTTGTACTTTCCTTCAGAGTGTGGGTTGGAATTCAAATGATTTTGACAACATTTTTAGTCCTTATAGTTATATCCTTTTTTTTTTACAAGTATCATTGTTTATGTTTAAATTCTATACAGATTAAACAAGTTTTTCATTAGTTCAAATAATTTTCTATTAGTCAATTTGCAAAACTAAGTTTTTTTACTTTTTAATACTAAAGCTCCTGGACAATAATCAAAATTATTGAAATTGAGAGAGAATTAGGGTTCTCTCCGCTTGTTATAAGGCCACCAGAGACTATTCCTTTATTCGAGAATGCTTTGGTACGTGATCATATGCATGGTGATTATTATGTTACCTACTCTACATTATTCTCTCCTTATGGTTTCCTTCATCATAGCTCTCATGCACGGATTCTTGATGTGACTAATACCACTGCTTTACAAAAAAAGTCTTTTGCTTCGGTGGTTGCTACGAATACATCGATCCCTCTTTCGATTCCTTTTATTCCTAAATAGGGTGCTTTCTATGCAATCAAGGTTAACAATGATGCTTAACATAAATGTATCGAGATCTATCAATATTCTTTGATTTCTAGAATTATGTTGAGTAAAGGTGGATCACTATAGACTCTTTCCAAATTGAAAGAGAAATTATCAGCCATCTAAAGTTTAAATGAAGATTGGCATTTAATTTCTTTAGGTTGAGGTTTTTATCAGGTTCTCCTCCATTTTGTTGGAGCAAAAGAAATTGTTTGGAATTGAGGTTCTATCTCCCTTAAGCCTAGAATTCTTCATATTCAATAATGGAACCCTAGCTTTAATCCCTATATAGAAAAATCAGCTACAACTCAACTATGGATAAGATTCTACCGCTTGCCATGGGAATTTTGGGATCCAAAAATCTTAGTTGATATTGCCCACAATATTGGTTCTCTAATCAAAATAGATGAAGCCACCATTGAAGGCGATTTTAGTCACTTTGCCCGAATTTTAGTTGATGTTGACCTAGCTACTACATTGTAGTATCTCTTTATGATTGATTATAATGGTACCTTATTTAATATAGATGTGGTTTTTGAGAATCTCCTATTATTTTCCTATACTTGCAACTTTAATGGTGATGGCATGACTTCTTGTTGTATTGCTTAGAAACAAGATAATCCAAAGGTTCCTAAAGCAAAAAATAAAAGGGACATGTCTAAAGGTCATTCTAGAGTTGAAAAGGAGTAGTGTCCTGCATATAATGATATCATGCCTAATGTTAATACTCTTACCAATATGCCCGATGCTCTGCCTGTGCAAAATGCTCATAATTTTTAGATCCCTTTTACAATTTTTGTTCCTGACAAAGATAATGTTGTCATTGGTGACAATGGTGCTAACTTTGATGGTAATGATTTATGATTGGATGATCAACTAGATGCTAATATCATTTTCAGCTCTAATAATAAGCTTTCAGATAATCAGCAAATAGAATAAAACAAGATTGAGGTTTTTTAAGATAGTCTTAGGGGTAGACCTTATAGATAAAGATGATAATTGGCAAGTTGCCACTACTAAGAAAAAAAAGAAGGGAAAACTAGAGTTAGCTCCTATGCTCACTTTTAATAGACCTCAAATGAGGCCAGTCTCTCAAACATCTCAATGAATGTCCTCTTTTGGAATTACAGGGGTTTAGGAAACCTTCCTTCTTAACATGTTCTTTTTAATTATTATCGTTCTCTCAAACCTACTTTTATCTACTTGATTGAGCCTAAAGTGGCTTTTGAATAAATTTATAGTAGTTTTTGAAGGTCGCTGAATTTGTCTTTTGTTGCTTCTACTTTATCAGATTTTCTAAGTATATGGTTGCCTGTTTCTAATGATTTGGGTGCAGAAACATAAATGTTTTTTCAAGTTTAGATAAACATATAACAGTTCAATGTCAAGTGCTTAATCAGCCTTAGTTCATTAGTTGTGTTTATGCAAATGCATTGTCCTCTATTCATCGAAGTCTTTAGGTTGAATTGTAGTATCTTTCTTCTTTAATTTCCTCTAATTGGTTTGCCCTTGGTGAGTTTAATGCATGATTTGGAGCTTATGAGAAATTGGGTCATTCTCCTAATGCCTGTTCTTATCATGATTTTGCATTTGCTATGGCTAGGTGTTCTTTGACTTATTTGGATATAAAAGGTCCACTTTATAGTTGGACTAATAAAAGGCAAGGTGCTCATCAGGTAGATATTTGTCTTGATATAGCTTTTTACTCTGACATATCTTTTCAGAATTAGAGATTTATAGAGTGTCATGCTCTCGATTGCCATTGTTCTCATCATAATTTTATTTATCTTAGTTCTTACTAGTTTGCACCAATGCCTAAGCCATTTCATATTCTATCAATATGGTATAAAGTGTCTGCTCTTGAGTGCCATTGTTCGAATCATAATCTTATTTATCTTAGTTGTCGCCAATTTGGAGCAATGCCTAAGCCATTTCATATTCTATCAATATGGACTGCTCATGAAATATTTTTGGTTTTGGTTACTTTTTAGAGTTCTCGTTCAATTTTGTGTCACCCTATGTATTCAGTGATACACAAGTTAAAGCTTCGGAGATCTTTTTTGCATCATTGGAACAAATATATGTTTGGTAATATAGATCTCCTCAATTTTAAATCTAAGTAGACTCTTCTCAATATTCAATAGGAGAATAAGGTTCATGGATTTTTTAGGGATCTTTATAGTAAGGAGATTGCTGCTAGTAATTGTCTTTCTTTGTAGCTCTCCAAGCAATAGGCCCTTTTAAAAGATAAAATTTGTATTCATTGGTTAATAGATGGTGATAGAAATTCTAAATTCTTTCATAGTCTATTAGCTTGGTGTCATACTCGAGCTTTTAGCTCTTCTATATTGATTGATGGGGTTTTAAAGATTGATACTACTATTATCAATGAACATATTATTCAGTTTTATTCTACTCTATTTACTTCTGATCATTATCCATGTGATCTCTCTAAGTCATCCATTTGTTGGTTTTTGAGGTGAATAATCTAGTGCTTAAAATGATGCCATTGAATGATCCTATTCATTATGTTATTTTTGAAATGGATCTCAACAGTGCACTTGGCCCAGATGGATTCACAAGTCATTTTTTTCATTCTTATTAGGATATTGTTGGTCTGGATCTTTGTAATGTTGTTCACAGTTTTTTTTACCTCAGGTTCATTGATTAGTGGTATCAATTCTAATATGATGGTTCTCATTCTAAAAGTGTTTGGTGCTAATTCAGTGGATAAGTTTCAACCAATTATTTTGAGTAATTTTCTTTCTAAGATTATTACTAAAATTTTGACAAATTTCCTTAGTAATATTGCATCCAGAATTATTTCTTCTAATTAATTTGGCTTTGTAAAGGACAACCATATCGAGGATTGTATTGTTGTTGCTTCTGAATGCTTCAATATAATGAATGGTAATTGTTGGGGTGGTAACGTGGCTATGAAGATTAATATTAGGAAGGATTTTGACTTTATGGAATGGGATTTCATCCATGTTGTTTTGATTAGTTTTAGTTTCTCAACTAAATTTTGTAATTAGATTTGGACAATTTTTTACTCTGCGAGATTTTTTATTCTTCTCATGGTAATCAACTTAGTTATTTTCTAGTTTCTCACAATGTTCATTAGGGTGACCCGCATTCGCATATACTCTTTATCTTATTGGAGAGTATTTAAGTTGAAAGTTCTCTACGCTTGTCAATTCGGGTTTATTATCTCCTATGATTAGTGGTGGCATTATTATTTGCCTATCGCACTTACTTTATGTTGATGATATTCTAATTTTTTATAAAGCTTCTCAATACAATATCGATTGGCTTGCTAATGTCTTTAAAGAGTATGATTGTTATCTAGGCAAAAATTTAAATGGGAAATATTTGAAATGTTCTTGAGTAGTGGTGTCATATTAAGTCTGGCTAACTCTCTCTGTTCTAGAGCTAGTATGCGTGAAGGTTGCTTTCTTTTTTACTTATCTTGGTGTCCCAATGTTTGTAGGTGCTCCAAAGGCTCGTTGGCTTAAGCCTATCACAGATTGAATTATGGCTAAGATGGATTCTTGGAAGGGTCACTCTCTTTCCATGTGTGGTCGATTAGCTTTAACTAAATCCTCCATTTATGGTTTTCTTTTGAATTACTTTATGATTTATAAGTGGTTAAGCTCATTTCTTAAATCTATGGAAAAAGCTATTTGGAATTTTTTATGGATAAGATCAATCCATTGTAAAAAATTAGTTTCTATTGGTTAGGATAAATGATGTTCTCCAATTGATGAGGGTGGTATTGGTTTGAAATGTCTATTTTGCCTTAACAAAGATCTTCTTAGTTGGGTAGCTTAAAAGCTTTGTTGTAGTTCTAACTTTGTTTATTGTTTTCTTCGAATGAGATTTCTAAGGTTTGGTGCTCCAAGAGCTTCTTTTATTTGCCCTTCTATTTGGACTTCAATCAATGCAATGACATTCAAGATACATCTCAGTGGTTGCCTTGTACTTCTAAGCTTAATTTTTTGGACTTTTAATTTCCTTAAATATTCTATTGATGATAAGGTTGGTATCCCTCTGTTAATTCGTAAGCATCTTGTAGCAATAATTAATGATTTTATTGGGATGGTGTTTGGCATCTCTCGGCTAGCTTCTCTACTGGAAATCTTTATTGGTTATACCTCCTATTTTTTATGAAGAGAATGAATCTTTTTAAAGGTGGTGAGTGATCTTTAACATGTTATTTTCTCTGCATCCCATTATGATAATTTTACTTGGCAGTTTTCTTTTAATGGTGCTTTTGCTAGTAAATGGGCTTGAATTTTTATCATTCTTCCAATGCTAAAGTGGCTTGGGGTTGTGACTTACGGAGGCATTATCTTCCTCAAGGTTGTTCTTTCTTATGTTGGTGGCCATTTCATCTTTATTTGCCTTTGGATGACATGCTCCAATGTAAAGGTTTGTGTTTTGCTTCATGTTTTCTTTTACGTTTGAAAGCATATGAGTCGATTGATCACATTTTAGTCTCTTGTCCTTATTGATCACATTTTAGTCTCTTGTCCTTATGCCATTACTCTTTGGACAACCATATAAGATCTCTTTCAAGTATGATTCTCAATTTTTAGCACTTTTTTTTATTTGATTTATGTAAGTCTGTTGTTGCTATTTGCTTTTCTAGTCAATTAGTTGCTCTTTGGCGAGTAGGTGTGGCATCTTCTTTTTGGCTCTCATGGCATGCTTGTAATAAAGCTACTTTTAAAAGCAATTTTTTCCTTATTAATATTACAATTCGTGTTCTCTGTAAATGTATTAAGGAAGTCAATTTTTTTAAAGTTGGCCACATGAATAATTCCTAAGTAGACATGCTGACTCTTAATCGACTTTAGGTCATTGGCACTCTTAAATCTGTTCCTATTCTCTGAGCTATCTACTGGTTTCCACCCCCTCGTGGGTGGTTCAAAGTAAATATGGATGGTGCTGCCAAGGGTTATCTAGGTATAGCGGGTGCATGTGGCATCTTCTGCTTGTTTAATAGTGCCTCAGTTGACTCTTTTATTGCTCCTTTAGTTTCCAAGTATGCCTTTGAAGCATAAATGACTGCTATCATAATGGCAATGCACTTTGCAATTCAGTATAATTTCTAACCTTTATGGATTAAGAGTGATTCTTCAAATGTTGTTTGAATGGTACAAACAAAATGCAGTGATGCCCCTTGGACATTGCAAAAATAATGACATTAGTTCCTCGTTTCCCTTACCTTAATTCAATTTCATATTAGTCATGTATTCTGAGAAGGGACATTGTGCAAAGAATGGCATTACTTCCTCATTTCTCTTAGCTTAATTCAATTTCACATTAGTCATGTATTCCTAGAAGGTAATTTAGTTGCTGATAAGTTAGCGAATCTTGTTGTTACTTTAAGCAATGATGAATGGTGGCCTTCTTAACCTATTAGTTGTGATGATTTGATTCATCAAAATGTAATGGCTGCTCATAACTATAGATTTCATTAGATTTTTCCTTCTTTTATCTCTATTTTTGTCCTTGAGGTTGTATGACTTACATTTGTATTTTTTTCTTATTACTATATGTCTTAGTTTTTGTGTGTGATGTCGGTGCCAGCCTAATTGAGATATCCTGGTGTATCATTTGATGCCATAACTAAGAACCTTTATATGTAAAAAAAAAATATTATTTTAATAAATTATATAGTTATTATAAAAATTATGTAAATAAGTCATAAATAAATAAAAAAAAATATATATATATACACCCAATTCGGTCGGCCCGTGTTAGGGGATGAATTAGGGTTGCTTAGTTTAATTGGCCCGTTGTCAAGCCCAATGATGAGAATGTGAACTTGGACATGAGGATGAAGCCTGAATCTCTATGTGGAAAGTGGACTTGAAAATCCAAAGCCTAGAAAACCCAAAATCGAGCCCAACTACCCAAGTTTGGCCCAAGCCCACTCGGCCCAGCGCAGGCCCAGGCCAAAGGGGCACCACCTCAGTGTAATGAGGCGATCGCCTCACCGATGAGGCGCCGCCCCTCTGGCAGCCCACTTGCAGCTGCATTTAATGCAGCTGCAATCATGACAATCAAGTGGCGCGGGCCCCACTCTCCAGACTTTCTTCTTGCGTGAGGAAAAGACTTTTGGGAAAGGAAAAAAGGCTATGAGAGCTCATGATGGGCTAGGAGGCTTAGGGATATGGAAAAGCTAAGGAATAAAAGAGAAAAAAGAGAGAGAAAAAAAAGGGGAAAAAAAGAAGAAGAAGAGGGAGAGCTCTGAAAAAAAAAACACAGAAGGAGAAAGGAGGAGAAGAAGTAAAATGTCTTGAAGGAAGAAAGGAGGTCCACTTTCCCATAACAGAAGCAGGAAGAAACTTGTGTAAGGGAGAGATACTACATCCTAGCAAGGATCTCAACCAGACCAGCTCTGAGGGCCTCTCATTTTGGTATAAAACCTGCACTTAAACTTGATATGTTCATCATTTTGTGTATCCTTGCTTATGTGTAACTGAGCTATTAGTACATTTTAGGTTTGTCTCTAGTGCATGTGCTTGACATCTCATTTTATTGATGGATCTTTTAGTATTTACGTATGTAGTTATAGTATGATGAGTGTAGAGTGTGTATATACATGTTTTGGTTGCTTAGAGTAGAATTTTTCACGTCTTGGAAGTCAGAGCTGGTTTGGTGGTCATGAAGAGGCGTCGCCCCATCTCAATGAGATGATCGCCTCATCAATGAGGCGATCGCCCCACTGACAGGCCCTCAGGGAGCTTACCTTTTGAGTGCAAATTCCAGTTTTTGTGTCGAGATTGCAAGAGCCCTGTTGATGAGGCGTCGCCTCTTCAATGAGGCGATCGCCTCATTGAGATGAGGCTATTACCTCATCAATGAGGCGACCGCCTCATTGACAGGGTTAACCCATTTCTTGCTTCATTTTGTTGTTTATTTGTTGTGACGCCTGCTTTAATATGTCCCCTTTTGACCTTAAATATGTCTGTATGATTGCATGACGGTGATTATTTTGATTATTTGATGCTTTCTTTAGTTTATAATGTGAAAATCTCTTTATAGAACCTCTTTGTAAATGTGGTTATATGTGATTCCATTTTTTGTAAAAAGAAAGGCTAACCATGTGTTATTTGCAGGAGTTACTTGATAATTTCTATCATCAAGTAGTCACTTTCGCTAGTTACCTTTTGTATATTGCCGCTTTTATGTTGTTTTAATAGTTTATTTTCGGTATATGTCTCATTTATTTTCTGTAAATTAGTAGTTTATTTAGTTAAAAGGCGTTATAATCCTTAATCCCTTCCCCTTTAAATTTTGAATGTATGGTTGTAAATTATTATTTATTTTATTTACTATGTTTTTTGAATGTTGGGACTTAAAGGTATAAAATTGGACTAATGTGCAAACTTGGACTTAATTATAAAATCCGGCAATTATCCGAAGGCAATTTCATTACGTGTGGTAAATGAGGAAATAATTAAATAATTAAACGGTAATAAAATGCAAAACATAAATAGAGGCCAACCGCAATGTTAGGTGAGCATTCAAACGCTCATACCTAGTTTTCGAACCCGATCTTTGATGACAGCTTCTGGGAACCTCCATGGGATCCAGTTGCTGTAAAGTGTGTCCCGGCTTTTATTCGGGTGGCGACTCCATCTTCAAATAGACCCATGACCTATATCGTATTTCCTAGTGGGCCTCGAGCCCACACAGTGCCGTGGTCGCCAAACACTGGGGTGCGTGCTAAACCCCGCCGCCTATAGTATGTATTGATCAACTCAATTAACTTTGTCAATATTATAATTTGTATTACATATTTTTAAAAAATTTGATAAAACTCATTGGGTTTATCCAACTATAAAAAATATTTATTCCTTTATGATGTATTAATTGCATATTAATAAATAATTAAAATTACTTAACATTATTAGTACAATTAATAATTTAATATGTATTATTTCAATTTTAACTTTTAATATTATTTTAATAAATTATATAGTTATTATGAAAATTATGTAAATAAGTCCTAAATAAAATAAAAAGTTATTTATTTTATCAAAAATAATTTTTTTTTATATAGATTTAGGAGTGAAATGTAAAAACAATTAATTTTAAAGGTTGAATAATGTAAAATTATCTAACCAATAAATGTAACTAATGAAACATTTTTTCTAAACCTTATAAAATTTAATTGTAAAAAAAATTATAGGATTTATTTTAAACAATATAATTTTGAGATTAAAACTAAGAGAAATTTTTGTGTAGTTCATGTGTATTGCACACCATGATTAGATTTGAAACAAAGTGACATGTGTTACATTTTTAGGGCTAAGTGTAAAACACTTAAAATATCTATCTCAAATCCAACTACAAGGTATAATAGATATGGCATAAGTAAGAATACCCCTAAAAATAATATTAGCATGCTACTATATTAGTTTCCTCACCTAGTAAACATCACTACCACCAACTCCATATTCAGCCACCTAGTGTTGTACATTTTTTTTGATCCCACCTACCACCATTATTATTAACACAACCACCACCACTATACCCCAATCTAACCTCCCAATTTCTTTCCAATGCTAGTTCATTCACCAACCATACTCTCTCACCTACCAGTTCACCTACTTGTGCATTCTCCTCCACATGTAAACTATCTCCCACTTTCACTAGTTAAGCCACCATGTTATCTCTTCCCAATAAGCTATGTTATAGTGCAAGGAAATTTTCCACTAGTGTTACTGATTGAGGAAAGAGAAACATCTCACTTAAAAGTTGTGATGTAGTTTAAAAACAACAAGCTAAAAAATTTGGTGGTTTAAAGCTTGCAATCATAGATTTGTGTAACACTCAATTGCCAAAAGGTTGCAATTGGAATAGTCTTCTTTTGAGCCCAACTACTTTATGTGAGGTAGGAGGTCTTCATCCTGACTGGTAAGAAAAAGTTCTCCTAACTACTCCTACAAATTCCTTAATTCCTCAAACTGTAAGCAATAATTTAAAAGGCAACCTAGGAAAGTAGACTACAAGTGCTACTTAACAACTAGAAGAGCCCACTTGTTTTAATGCAACAAGAAAGGAAATTCAACATGTAAAAGGAAATTTGGATCCTTGTGGTTTTGCCCTTTGGCAAAACTAGTCGTGTTTTTTTTTTTTTTTTTTTGCATTTATGCATCTTGTGTTTCATATTTGTTTTACACTTTAATGCCCTTCTATCTAATATCATCATTATTTTATGAGAAATATTAATATAATATGAAATTTTAATGATAAATTTAGTCTATATGTGATTTATAATCAATCTAACCAATTTGTTACTTTTCAAAAACATTGCAAATTCATATTTATTAGAGCGGTACTAAAGTGTAAGAAAATATGTAACACAAGGTATTTAAATGTTGAAAAGATTCATAGGACTAATTTTGCCAAAAAGCAAAACCATTGGGATCAAAATTTTACTTATCCCTTATTTTAATTATACTATAATATAATAGTTTATATTTAATAGGATTCTATCTTTGATTTTAAGCTTTAAAAGAGTTTATGTTGCAATCAAATAGTAATTTTTTAAGAAAAAAAATTAGAATTTGCACATAAGTCTTTAAGGGTAAATACTCAAATATAAGATGAAGAACTTGTCAAATTTTGACGTTAATGACTTTGGAGTTCAATGTTTAATTTATATATGAATATAGGTTTAGGTATTAATTGCTATGTTCCTCAAATATATAGGAGGATAGTTCATAATACTTGTAATTATCTTAATTCCTAGTCATCCACCAGCGCACTTTTAATGTAATTAAGTTGATTCTAATGCTTTGCTTAATAGGTTGTCCACAACTTTTATTACTTGAACTCTCATTCTCCTTTTGTGGTGTTGAAAATTAACAAAAACTACTAGTTATCTAAAAAAAAAATGTCTTTTCTAATGAAAGCTTAAGTTGATTAATTTTTTAAAGGGTAAGGTACAAATTGGACCCTCAACTTCACCCCAACATTTATATTTGACTTTAATATTTTTTTGGTTCAAATTGGACCTTAATCTTTCAAAATTGAAAAATTGGATTATATTGGACCCTCCTTTAAAAACTTGTTGCAATTAAGTTCTTAAAATTAAAGAAAAATTTGACTTTAACATTAGTTAATGAAAATTAATTTGAATAACCATGAAAATTAATGAAATCACTTTTAAAATATACATTTACAAAGTTTTTAACATTTTTAAAATTTTTAAGTTTGTAAGAATCATTTTTAATATTTTTTGAAAATAAGCAAGGTAAAAAAAATGTTTATAGATCCAAATTTTTTTTAAAATCTTAAAATTTTACAATCAAGTCATATACCTTTAAAGAAAAAAAATAAAAAAATTTCTATACACTCAATAATTTATTAAAATATTTAAAAAAATTTCTATACACTCGACAATTAGAAAAATTTTAAAAAACTTATTATGCGTATAGAGAATTTTTAATTTTTTAAAAAATGTATATTGCTTGATTTTAAAATTTTTAGATCTATAAAAAATAATTTTTAAAATTTTTTAAAAATATAAAAATATATTTCTATAAACTTAAAATTTTTTCTCTCAAAAAAATAATAAACTTAAATTTTTTTAAAAAATTTAAAAATTTTATAAATGTTTATTTTGAAAGTATTACTATTTATTTACATTGTTATTTGAGTTAATATTTATTAATTAAGATTGAAATTAATTTTTTAAATAAATTTTATAATTACTTTATTTTTTATTTATTTTGTGTATATTTTATTATTATTATTATCATAAGATGAAAGTGTGTCAAATTATTCAAGAGTTATTATTAACAAAGTAAATCTTACTTTGTAAAAAATAAAGTAATGGTAAACGGTACCAATGTTTTTAAGTTCAATATAATTCAACTTTTAAAATTTAAAATTAAAGTCAAATACAAATCTCAAGTTAAACTGAAAGGTTGAATTTATTTCCCTCCAAAAAAAAGGTTGAATTTATACTTCTCAAAATCCCCAACTAATTTTGTAACAATCCAAATATATAAATCATGGAATATTGACAATCTTTCCGTAACATTGGCGTTGAATTCTTCACCGTGGAAGTTGCTATAAGGATCTTGAATCGCCATCTCCTTACCCAATCAACGTCTGTTCCAACTACAAATTTTCTCACTTCTCCTTATCGATCAGTGATAATTCCTCAGCAATGTCGCCATATCCATATCCGCTCCTCATTCTCAACCATTTCATATTCACCTAATCTGAACCCAAACCCCATCAATTTGCTTCTATCTCTTTGTTCTTCTCGTCTCTTCAACCCATCCATCCCAATCAGTAATTCTAATTTCAGTTTCGAATCTAATCCTCATCCAGACAAAGGCATTTTCACTTGGAACAAAGCTCCCGGGACGGTCGTCAACGGGAAAAATGCGGGTGTTTTGAGTGGCAAAGACCCAGTTGTGACAGTGGTGTTGCTGGGTTGGATGCGAGCGAAGCATAAACATCTAAAGAAGTACGTTGAATGGTATAATTCAAGAGAGATTCATGCAATAACATTCGTTCTTGAAGTTGGAGATTTTCTTTATTTTGATTTGGGAGAGAAAGTTGAGAAGCGGATTACTACTTTGGCAAATGAGCTCATTTCTTGGGTTTCTGAGAAAGAGGAAAATGGTCAAGAAAGGTGTTTGGTTTTTCACACATTTAGCGACACTGGTTGGTTTTTGTATGTTACTTCATTTTATTGATTCGTTAGTTATATATTTATGTGTGTGTTTCTTTTTCTTTTTAATATGCAATTCAAGTAATGACAACTTGGTTTTTTTGTTTGCAGATATGGTTACATTCTCAACATTCTTCAAGCTCAAGATCAAGAGGACTTAAAGGAGTACATCAAAGGCTGCATTGTTGATTCAGGAGGAGGCGAGCCCTTTAACCCTAAGGTTTCTTACTTTGTGAATTCTTCAATTCAGTGACTGTGATATTATTTTATGTGCTTAATGCTTATTTTTTATGTGTTGGACTGTGATATTATTTTATGTGCTTAATGCTTATTTTTTATGTGTTGGAAATTATCTTGAATTAAATTAGTAATGTTATAAGAACATGCATAATTGAAGTGTACGCCTCAATAAATAGCCATTATAAAGTGTTTACATGTTCTTCATAATTGACAATGCCTACAGTTTGTAGGTTCTTTCACTTCATTTTTTTTTTTAAATTATGATCATATTCAGCTGGTTTAGCAAATAAAATTTGTTTGACTAGGGTTACAAATAGTCTGGAGAATTTGCATTGATAAATCCTGTGAGTAAATTTGTTTGCCGTAGGTCAATAAACTTCCCTGTGTGTGCATAATTGATTGGAACTTTGGTCATGACAGTTTTGTTAATTGAATTATTTCATTTTTTAAAAAAAAATTTTGAGACAAACTGTATTTATTTTTCTGTTATATTTGAAAAACGCTTTTGTAATCTGTCTCTCATTCCAAGCTGAGATATTATTTATATCATGGATATCATTGAGCTGATGTTGATCAATCAGAAATGACAAAAGAGGAATATGATATGATGTTGTTCTTCTACGCTGGCAGGTCTGGGCTGCTGGATTTTCTGCTGCTTTGTTGAAGAAAAGCAGTTTTCCAGCACCCACTTTGGTCGAGACCAGTGGAACAAATGAATTAGATGATCAAGCCAATCAGTCGAGGGTGCTGCAAAAGAAACCACCTTCAGTTAAAGCCTTGGTTTTATCAACATTGGAAAAGTTATTCTCTGTGATGCTGGAGTTGCCTGATGTGGATCAGTAAGCATTCTGTCATTGCTTGTGTTGAATTCTAAATTGGAATTTGTAGTCTCAGGTGGATCAGTAAGCATTCTGAGAGAATTAGTTAGCTTTACCAAAATACTGAACACATTTTAACGGTCAAGAAGATGATTGGCATCTCTTAAATATATACTTCTTGATTATTTCAGGAAGTTAAAGAAAATTGTCTCTGCTCTCTCAAAGAACCAGCCCTATTGTCCTCAGCTTTATCTGTACAGCACAGCCGATAAGGTTGTTCCATTTAAATCAATAGAGTCGCAGATTGAGGAACAGAGGAAGATGGGAAGAAAAGTACTATCCTATAATTTTGTGTCCTCCCCTCATGTGGATCACTACCGAACTTTCCCAGGCATATATTTATCAACGCTTCAAAAATTTTTGAGAGAGTGTTCTGCAGTAGTTATGCAAACATAAGTTCTGCAATTGCATTTTATTTACTTTATACTATCATTTGGGTTCCTTTGATGTTGCTAGGACTTGTATCTGAACCCTGTTAAATTGAACAATTAAATTAAATTAAAGTCAAGAATTCATGTTTCTTCTCAGCCCTGATATGGTTCATTACTGTTTTTAATGTAATTTGAGATCTTGCCACCCCATGGCCCCATAATAGTTAAAATATGAATTATATCATTCTGATCTTTCAGAATTTCAAACACTTCTAATTAATTGAATTGCAGGAATGCAATAGGAGGTGTTCTCTGTTTTTATGCTTTTCAGTTTCGGGGTGTTCATAGTTGGTTTGGTTGGCCATTGAATACAAACACTAACCATAACTGATTCTAATGGTTAACCGGTCAATGGTTTAATGTTTGACCCTTTTTCCAGTTTGATTATGTTCTAATAATGTTTATTTTTGTCAATATTATTGTTGGAAAATGACTCCAGAAGTCCTATGAGTTTTTAAAATTTACAATTAAGTCTTAAACCTTTTTTTAATTGAGTTCTACTAGTTTAAAAAATCTTACCATTACTTCTAGGGGTATAACTGACAAGACAAGGACAAATAAGTTCAAATAAACATTGAGTTCATTTGTTCTTTACATTATGAGAAAAATGGTGGGTTCGACCTCCAATGCAAATATTGAGCCGAATGATGAAGAATTCAATCTAATTAGTTTAATTTCATATTTCAAAATTAATTACCTTGAATTGGATGAATTTTTAAGTTAGTTTCTATTTTAGAGTCAATAATGAAGATTCAAGAAAATTCTTAAAAATTTAAGAATTTTCAAGAATATTCTAAATTAAAATCAACAAGTCAAAGTCACAGAGTAAACAAGTTAAAGTCAAAGAATCAAAGGTCAATATCCAGCATGACATTTGCCATGATATGTTTTAATGCTTAGTTATCATTAGTTGTTTGCTTAGTTGTCATGAGTTGTTATTTTGCTTAGTTGTAATGAGTTGTCATTTTGTTTAGTTATTATAAGTTGTTAATTTGACTTTTCAATGATAAGTTGTCATTAGTTGTCCTATTTTTAATGGAATTCTCTTTAATTAAGGATCTTCATTTATAAGAGTTTCTAGAAATAAGGAAGCAAACTTTTTTCTTCAAGGATTATGATGTTTACATGTATATATAAAGGCTAACCTTGTGTAAAACGAAGAAAGAAGTGAATTTTGATCAATTAAGTGAGATTTTTCCTTAATTTTGTTTTCTTGAAACTTTGCAAGTTTACTTTAGTTGTTTTACTTATACCTTTCATTACAATTATTAGGTTATATTAGACTTAGAATTATGCAATTGTTCATTTTATAATAACTATCTTGCTTTAATATAATAAGGAATGGATGAAACACAACATTTTCTTGATGATTTTGGGTTAAAATTCAAAGTTAGATGCATGTTCTATCTCTATTATAAGTAGTATTTGTATAAATAACTGAGTTAACTTGACTCGTAAACTAATCGAGATCGATTGGAAAAATCAAAATCAACTCAATTTTTATTGAGTCGAGTTCAAGTTTGAACTACTCAAATAGGCTATCAAGTGGAGCTCGATCTCACAAATATGTGACTCTATAGGGTTGTGAGTTTAAAGAGCCTAATCAAGCTTGCATTTATTTATCATTTGAATCTTTTATTTTAATATAATTATAAATGTATCTTATCAAATTGAGTGGAGTTTGAATATTTTAAAATATATATTTTTAAAAACTGAAAAATTTATTAAATTAATTAAGTCGAATCAAGATTAAATATATAAATTATTTAGTTTAGTTGAGGTTGAACTTAAAAAAAAAACTTAATGAAGTTCAAGTCAAATTTGAGCTTCAAGTTTAAAAGTTCAATTGAACTCAAACTTAGTAGCATGTCAGATCGATTATGGTCGATTACACCTCCAACCAGTCCTTAAACATTTTTAGCCACTAGCCTTTCTCTGATAAATTAAACTGATTTGTTCTACATGTTCAATTGAGATATCCATGTGAATTTTTATAATTTTCAACTCTTTACATGTGGTTAATTACAATTTTAGCCCATTTCAATGTAGGTTTTCCACTAAAACATTAAAAATTAATAAATAATAAAAATTTAGGTGTACTTAAAAGAGAAAATGCACCCTTCTTCGGTGTTTAAATAACGGCTTCACCAATAATAATTGCTCATCAATGTCCCAACTTAAAATACCTCAATAAATTCAACAATAATTGCTCATCGGCGTTTAAATAACCCTTCTTACTAGCCATTTTGCTCACTTTTTCTTACAACTTGTAGTTCTACTGGTAAACTAAAGAAAAAAAAAAAAAACTTCTTCTGCTTCTTCTTAAATCATTCTTCTACTTCCTCCTTCTCTTCAACCATTATTTTTCTCATATCACTACATTAATTGGAGAACAATTACTACACCTAACATAATTATTAGGACACAATAAATTAAAAATCATAGTTTCACTATGAACATTCTACTCTTTTTTTTAATTGTCGTTTAAGGATTATGCACATATATTAAGAAATTTAATTAATGTATGTATAAAATACTATTCTACCCTTATTAACCTAACAGGATGTGCGTGGATCTAAAACAAAAAAAGTAACGTCTTGATGCCAAAAATCTAAACAAGGTTGAAAAAATTAAAAGGCAATGATGAGGAACCGTTTGGAGTGAAAAGAGTAGGAGGAAATGATGTCTATGAAAGATGAAATGGAGGAAGTAGGAGTGAAGATTTAAGAGGAGAAAAGAGTGAGGGAAGCAAATCTTGAAGGCTAAAAGGTGAGAAGTGGCAAGAGGATGAAAGAATATCGAAGGGATTAAAGAGATTAAGTTAGGGATTTGGATGGATTTGGAAGAGGGCAGTATATGAATTTTGGAAATTTTAAATAGGGATAACAACATTTTTAGTTTTATAATTTATATTATTTTTTAATTAAGTCCTATAAATAAATTTTTTTACAATAAAGTTCTATAAATTTTTAAAAATTTTTCCGTTAGTCTTATCTTTTAGTCAACTCAATTTTTTATTAGTCAACCCTTAAAATTAAACTTTTTTTTTACATTTCAGAACTAAAGTTTTTTAAAAATATCATTTATATCTTTTAACTAAATATTGTTTATTTATGATTTATTTTATTATTTAACTTACAAAATAACTATAGAACTCACTAAAATAGTATAAGAAAATAAAAGTTGACAATATTTTTTTTGAAATTACTAGTGTAATAAGCAACATTAAATAAAATTAATTAAATATTTTAAATAATGTAATTGCACTAGAGAGAGAGAGAGAGAGAGAGAGAGAGAGAGAGAGGGTGATGAATAGGGCTTCTTCAAATTTAGAGGAAAATTAAAACAATTAATCAAGGATTAAGGAGAGATTGAAAGAGTAAAAAATCAAACACAAGTGTTGAAGGAGTTTGATTTATAAATGAATATACATTTCCATCTAACTTACAAGTTAGGATTTTCAATTACCACACTAATCTTACTCAGAAGATTGAGATCGCAAGAGTTTTAGGATCAACTTTAAACCTTACAACAATGAGCTTTTGACTAGGCTAAGCTCTACTTGTAATCCCAAGTGTTTTGATAGCTAAACACTTAAACTAATTCCTTTAGAAATAAACCTCACTTCCCTTCTAATTTATCCTAATAATTAGATGAAATAGAAGTCCTATTTCTAACACTCAACTAACTCTTAAAGAGTTTAATGAATAATAAAGAAATTAGATGAAAGTTTGAGAGTGTTAATGAATGCTAAGATAGAAAAGTTCAACAACTAAGTATCTTACTCTTCAATGAAGCTCCAGGAGTTTTTTATATACATTTACAACTCAAATATGGCTATTGGAGGAATTAACTTCGTCTCCAACCATCTTCAAGTTCCATTAAATGCAAAATAATTTTTTTTCTTGTAGGATTTTAGCTGCTCATGATCATGATGGCATACTCACGAATGTGACTTATGAAAATATAGTCGTTGCTCTTATGGGTGACCATTGTATCTCGTAGAATACCTTAGTCACTAGGTGCTCACATTCGTGAGGCTAGACTGTGAGCGTCTTAGGCTCTTATGCTCATTTGAGACGCTTAATCCTTATGACCTAGATGAGCTCACGATTGGCTCTTATAAGCTTATCATAACCACCTCACGATTGTGAGGGCCTTGGTCCCTTTTTCAAGTTGAAGGTGTTAGAAAATAAGCCCATTAAGTATGGCCTAATTAAAATTAATTAAAGTAAATTACTAATCCTAATTAGATTGGTATTGTGTGAATTAATCTCATTTATTAATTTTAAGGTTATGTGATGGACATACCATATTATATAAAAATGTCCATAAATATATGTGTAAATTGGTCCTCTCTCTCCTCAACAAAAAATATAACCCTAACTTCATATATAAGCTGTGATTAAGAATTAAGGAACAAGAGAGAGAAACTGATTTCACATAAATGGCTTTAAGTGTTAATTCTCTTGCAAATCCAAGTAAATTTTTAATCCTATTTATTTTATTGTATCATGAAAATATTTAGTTTTAAAGTTCCTCAGGTTTTATGTTTATAATATCTTGTTATCAAGAAAATCTAACAAGTGGTATCAGAGCATGTGTTGAGAAACTAAATATTTTCTTTACATAATAGACATAAATGATTTAATTAGTTTTTTTTACGTTGAATAGCATGACCAAAATTATGATAATAAAAACAATTTAAGTTACATGTACTAATAGTTTTGTCTTGTAGTAAAAATTGTTATTGATACAAACCCTACTTATAACAGAGATAGAAAGTGCATCCAACTTTGAAATCTAGCCCAAGGATCATCAAGGATAGGTTTTGTTGATGGAGCTAAATCCTTTGCTTATTAAATTGAAGCAAGATACTTAGCTATTAAAAGATGAACAATCACAAAATTCTAAATTTAATCTAACTTAGCAATTGTAATGAAAGGTAAATGTGAAACAATTCAAGTAAACTTGCAAAGTTTCAAAAGAACAAAGTTAAGGGAAAACCTCATTTAATTGATTAAAATTGTCAAAAAATACATCCTAAATTCGTCCAAAATATGTTTAGCCATTATATAGGCATGTAAACAACCTATCCCTTGAAGGAAAATGTTTTCTTCCTTATTCCCAAAGATGCCTATATAGGAAAATCCTTAATTAAGGAGATTTCCTTCAAAATATGACAATTAATGACAACTCATGATAACTCATCTTTGAAAAGTAAAAATTGACAACTCATTACAACTCATGACATCTAAGCAAAATGACAACTCATGACAATTAAGTAATGAAGCATGCCATGTCACATGTTGACCATTGACCATTGACTTTGACTATTTGACTTTGACTTTGACTTGGAATATCCTTGAATCTTCTCACATCTTTTGGAATCTTCTTGAATATTCCTTATTGACTCTAAAATAGGAAAATGATTCAAAATTCGTCCATATCAAGCTAATTAATTTTAGAATAGAAAATTAAGCTAATTAGCTTGAATTCTTTATATTCACCTTTATGGTTACACTTTTAATCCCTTTTAGGGTTCATGTTAGCTATGTGCATAGTCATTGGGTTTTTTAATTGTAAAGTATGCATCCAATTATCCAAATTCTACATATACTATCCATGCTCAAAAGACTATGTAATATCTATATGAATTAAAAACAAAAGCTTGAAAGTTAAGAAAAATATGTAGTTTGGGATTTCTATCGGTGTCAAGTCCATTGTCATTTTGTTGACGGAAATGATTGTTTATGTTTCATTAGGTTTTGGGATTAACATAATAATGATAAATAAAATAAATAAAGAAAGTTATTAATTAATTAATTATTTTATTTTTGTTCATAATTATTATGTTTAATGAGGATGATGCTATTAATTATGAATTTATGTTTGTTATATTTTATTATGAACATATACATGTATTTATTGTTATAGTTTATAGTTGTCAAACTGACTTAAACTAGATAGTGTTATTACATGTATAAATTATGTTATTCATGAACTACTATGAATGATGATAAATTAACATTTGACAATTGGTAGACTTTAAGAGTTTACCCAAAAGTAAATTGTTGTTGTATGATTGTTGAACATTATTGGGTTATATTATTCTATTTTGGTTGAATATGTTTGATTATCCAAAAATGTTGGATATGTTTAATTAAAATATGATAGTTACCCATTACATTTATATACATGGTATTTAAAGTATGTTGTAGTATCTACCCAAAGGAGAACTACTTTTTTGTTATATTGAATCTATATTAATTGTGGTTATTATTTTATATTTTGCAGCTATTGCAATTCATTCACATGCATCATCTGTTATTGTATTTAATGGTACAAACTTCTCTTAATGGCATGAGCAAGTTGATTTCCATTTAGACTTTATGGATCTTAACTTAGCATTGTTGGAAGATAAACCCGATATTATTACTAATTCAAGTAGTGAGTCTGAGAAGTTGTACTTTAAGGTGTGGGAACATAGTAATAAATTATGCCTAAAGTTTTTGCGAATGACAATTGCCAATAACATTAAGTCTATTATTCCATAAATAGAAAGTGATAAATAATTTCTTATGTTTGTGGAAGAACATTTTCATTCTTCTAACAAGTCTCTCTCTAGTACATTAATAGCAAAGCTCATGACCATGAAGTATAATGAGTCAAAGGGCATGCAAGATCATATTATTAAGATGACTAATATAGCAGTAAGACTAAAGTCCTTGGGATTGGTAGTAGAGGATTCGTTTTTAGTGAAATTTATGTTGAATTCACTTCCTCTTGAATATTGGCCTTCTCAGTTTAACTATAACACTATAAAATATAAGTGGGATATTAATGAATTGGCTGGTAGGCTTGTTCATAAGGAAACAAGATTAAAGAATCAAAGGAATCACATTGTCAATCTTGTGGGGTTAAGAAGCTGGAAAAAGAATAAAAGTGAAAGCCAACAAGTTTAAGAAAACTAAAAGGCCTACTAATGCTTGTCAGGTAAAAAAAAGGAATGAAAGATTGATAGATGTCACTTTTGTAAGAAATAAGGACACTATCAGAAAGATTGCTTAAAATGTAAGGTTTGGTTAAAAAAGAAAGGTATCTTTCATTATGCCTCTCCAATTTTTGAATCAAACTTAACTGAAGTTCTTAGTAATACTTGGTGACTTGATTCTAGTGCTACTACTTATATGGCTAATATGATTCAGGGATTTATTATGATCTAAACCACAAACCTAACAAGTGATTTCCTATTTATAGGGAATTGCATGAAGGCATTGGTTGAAGGCATAGGGACTTATCATTTAATTTTGGATAACAACTATTAATTAGACATACCTAAGACCATTTATATAACTTCAATTAGTAGAAACCTTATTTTTATTTCAAGACTAAATGTTTGTGGTTTTAATGGCAAGTTTGGATTTAACAGTTTTAGTTTATTTAAGAATTCTTGATTTATTGGTTCCAATTTTCTTATTGATGGTTTATACAAAATAAAACTTGATAATGTTTTTGTTGAATCCTTGCTTACTATAAATAGCAGTATTAGACTTAAACGTAGCATGATGAATGAAAGTTTTTCTTACTTGTGGCATAAATGTTTGTGTCATGTATCCAAGGAAAGGTTATAAAGATTAGTAAATAATGAAATTCTTTCAAATCTAGATTTTTTTTAATCTCGAGATTTGTGTGGATTGCATTAAGGGTAAGTAAACCAAACATTCCAAGAAATGAGCCACATAAGTACTTAACTTCTTGAAATTATACACATAGACATTTGTGGACCTTTTGACACTCTAACTATTAAAGGAGAAATATATTTTATCACCTTTATTGATGATTTTTCATATTATGGTTATATCTATTTGCTTTATGAAAAATCTTAATTAGTCAATGCTCTTGAGGCATACATAAAGGAGGTTAAGAGGCAATTAGATAAGAAAGTGAAAATTGCAAGATTTGATAGAGGTGGTGAATATTATGAAAAATATGATGAATATGGATAATGTCCTAGTCCATTTACAAAACTCATCGAAAGTCATGGCATATGTGCGTAGTATACTATACTAGGTACACCTCAACAAAATGGTACAGTAGAAAGGTATAATTGAACTTTGATGGATATGGTTAGAAGTATGATGAGTAACTCCTTTTTACCCAAATCATTATGGATGTATGCTCTTAAAACTGTAATATATTTATCAAATAAGTTCTTAGTAAGGCAGTTCAAAAAAGTCCTTTTGAATTGTAGACAGGAAGGAAACTTAGTTTATAGCACCTATATGTTTGGGGTTGCCCAGCAGAACTAAGAGTTTATCATCCACATGAAAGAAAGTTAGATTCTTGAACTATTAGTGGTTACTTTATTAGTTACCTAGAGAAATCTAAAGGGGATATATGTTATTATCCAAAACATAGTTCAAGAATTATTGAAACTAGAAATGTAAAATTTATTAAGAATAGTGATGTTCGTGGGAGTGACAAATAACAAAATATGAAGATAAAGGAAATTAGTGTAAATGTTCCTTTACACATGAATGTTCTTTCATCCATTGCTTCATTGAATGTTGTTCTAAATGTTGAAGGACATAATAATAACATTAAACAACATTTGAATAAAGAACCATCCCATCAAGTAATTAACTCACAAATGACTGATGCAAATGAACCATAAGAAATAGTAGTAAGAAGATCTCAAAGAGAAAGGGGATAAACTATTCTGAATGATTATGTGGTATATTTGTAAGAGTCAGATTTTGATATTAGAATAAATGAGGATTCAGTTATATATTCACAAGTCATAAACAGTGAAAAATATGATAAATGGATTGATGCCATGAAAGATGAGTTAAAATCCATAAAGCAAAATAATGTCTAGGATCTTATTGAATTGCAAAAAAATTATAAAAAAGTCAGGTGTAAATGGTTTTTTTTAAGACAAAGCATGAATCAAAAGGCAATATTGAAAGATATAAAGCCATAATTGTTACTAAGGGTTAGAGTAAAAAAAGTGGCATTGATTATATAGAGACTTTTTCTTCAGTCTCAAAGAAAGATTTATTAAGAATTATTATGGCACTAGTTGCTCATTATGACGTAGGGCTATATTATATGGATGTGAAAACAGGCTTTCTAAAATGGGGATTTAGAGGTGGAGGTTTACATGGATCAACTAGAAGGTTTTTCCATGGAAGGTGAAAGTCAAATCATGTGTAAACTTAAGAAATCAATATATAGACTTAAACAAGCCTCCCGATAATGGTATATTAAGTTCAATACCATTATTACATCTTTTAGTTTTAAAGAGGGAGTAAGTTTATATTTTTGTTATGTATGTTGATGATATCTTGCTTGTTGCTAATGATTTAGGTATAATGCATGCGACTGAAAAATTTCTTGCTAAGAATTTTGAAATGAAAGATATAGGAGAGGCATTTTTTGTGATTGGAGTAGAAAATTTCCATGATAGATCATGTGGATTGTTAGGATTGTCTCAGAAAGCCTATATCAAAAAAGTTCTTGAAAAGTTTAACATGAATAAATGTTTACCTGGGGTTATTCCCATACAGAAAGGTGATAAATTTAGTCTTATGCAATGTCCAAAAAATGATGTGGAATGAAAAGAAATAGAATCATTTCCATATACTTATGTTGTTAGAAGTTTAATGTATTTGCAAACTTGTACTAGACCAGACATCAGTTTCGTGATTGGAATGTTAAGCACGTATAAAAGTAATCTTGGAATTGATCATTGGAAGTCTACAAAGAAAGTATTAAGGTACCTTCAAGGAATAAAGAATTATATGCTCACATATAAGAGATCTAATGAATTGGAGATGATTGGATATTCAAATTTAGATTTTACTGGATGCCTTGATAGTAGAAAGTCCACATTTGGCTACCTGTTTCTATTAGTAGAAACAGTGGTATTGTGAAAAGTGCAAAACAAACTATCATTGCTTTATCCATTATGGAGGCAGAATTTGTGGCATGTTTTAAAGCCACAATTCATGCATTGTAGATGTAAAACTTTATTTCAAGAGTTGGGGGTTGTTAACACCATTACCAAGCTGCTAAAAATTTATTGTTATAATTTCGTAGCAGTGTTCTTCTCTAAAAGTGACAAATACTTGAAGGGTGCCAAATATATGGAATTAAAATATTTTATTGTTAAAAAGGAGATTAAAAAACAAATAGTGTTTATTTAGAAAATTCGTATTGAACTTATGATTGCAGATCCTTTAATGAAAGGCCTATAAATAAAATTATTTAATGAACATGTTCTAAGGATGGTCCTTAGTTGTAGTAATGATTAGGATGATTGATTATATAATGACACTTTAAGCTCTACTATGTGTTTTTGATATGCATTCTAGATTTCGTATTTCTTATGTTTGTGTGCACATGAGTGATTTTAAGTTAAATAGGAAAGTCATTTATTTGGCATTATCTTGGACTATTATGAAATTATGTTTTGTATGTTTTCAATTACGGATATGATATGACAAATTGTAAGTATTGTAGCATATGGAAGGGAGTGCTTGATGAAACAGGACATAATCGCCATAACTTATACTAAATAATTTTCATATTGTATTATTATAATGAAATCATAAGAGATTAATTATTATGAACACAATAAGAGTTATATTAATTTTAATTAAACCAATTAAGGCCATTAAGTGTGGCCCAATTAACATTAATTAAAGTAAATTACTAATCCTAATTAGATTAGGATTGTGTGAATTAATCTCATATGTTGATTTTAGGGTTACGTGATGGACATACTAGATTAAATAAGAATGTGTGTGTGTGTGTATATATATATATATATACATGTGTGTGTGTAAATTTGTCCTCTTTCTTTTAAAACACAACCCTAACACAATCTATAGACTGTGATTAAGAATTAAGGAATAAAAGAGAGAAACTAATTTCTCATCAATGGCTTGAAGTGTTAATTCTCTTGTGAATCCAAGTAAGTTTTTTATCCTATTTATTTTATTGTATCATAAAAATATTTAGTTTTAAAGATCCTTAGGGTTTATGTTTATGATGTCATGTTATCAAGAAAATTTAACAGAAGGCCCTTTGAAGCTTGAACTCATGATAAAGGCTCTCGATTGTGACCTTGCTCATGAGGGATGCCCTATGACTTGATTTTGAACATTTTTAAACCTTGATTTGTCCCAGTTGAAGCTTGAGCTTGGAGGGGGCTTAGTTTTGACACTTTGATGAAATAAAACCTTGAATAAACCACTTAACATATTAAATTAATGAAATTATTTGTTAAAGTCAAAACTTTAGAGATTGAATAAACCTAAGGTCAACAATCTCCCCCCTTTTAACTTTGACAAATAATTAGTATGTGTGAATTGTACATAATCAAGTGAAGTGTACAAGCTCCCCTTTAGTTTATGCATTAGATTAAGAATGATAATAAAGGTAATAAAAATATAGCTCACCATAGATGTGTGCATAAGTGTTTATGAATTTAGCTAAGAAAAAGTCATAGAATTGTTAATAATTTGTCATACCTCAAATTTGATTGTCCCCAAAAAGGTCCAATGATGAAATAAATCTTCAAAAAGACTAGAGTCTGCTCATTTGTAACACCTTTGAAGTGTATAACCTTAAAGCCCTAACTGATCCCACTATTGTGCAAAATTGATCACCAAGCCATTAAGTTGTGCTTTAATCTCATGAAATATGAATTATTAAAATAGTAAGAGGCTTATTTCAAGTAATCTTCTTTTGGAACATACAACTTATTGAGCTAGTGTTCATTTCATCAGATCGGGACCTAACTTTGTGAATAAATGGAAATTGATTTTGATAAAATAGACTTTAGAAATATGTTTGGAAGACTCTAAAACTTCTAAAAGTGGTCCTAGAATGGTTTAAAACAACCTGAGGATTAGCGCACATCACTTAGAAGTGCGCATGTAGCCATGAATGCCCTTAGGTATTATGTGCTAAAATCAAGGCTGAATTAGACAAAATGAACTTCAAAAACATGTCTGGAAGGCCCAAAAACCTTAGAAACCAACCTTAGAATAGCCTAAAAGCCCCCAATTTATGTGCATAATGCGCAAAAGTGTGCATGACCACGAGCTAAGTGCATAGTCATATGCACTTTGCGTGGCCACGTGCTCCGTCCTAGGGATGTGTGCGTGACCATGCACATACCCCCCTCTTCTTCAATTTTTTCATAATAAATAGGTGTCTTCATACCTTATTTTGAGGGGGGAGCACGAGGAAAATACACATACACACTAAAAAATATGTATGCTCAAAGACGTTGGAAACCTACTTCTAAAAAATTTTAGCTCTCCCACTGCATTTTTTTAGGTTATTAGGCCTCCATTCCACTAAACCTAGCCTCATCTTTGTCAAAGCATGCTTCAAAGGTATACAAACTAGTATCACTCTGCATGTCATTTTGAACCTCTCGATGAGGAAAGCTTGATAATCCCTCGAAACTAAAGCTTCAAAACTTATACATGCTCAATCAAATCTGAGGACCATACAATCATTTTAGCATATTTATTTTATTGTAATACATTTTACTTTATTATCACTAGTATTTGTGATATTATTATGCTTGCATGATGAGATTGTCAATCTTGCATGCTATATGAATAATTTATGCTCTATTTTCCTTATCTCATATCATCATTTTGCACCCTCTAGTTTTAAAATGTGAAATTACATTGCACATATTAATAATGTGAAAATTTAATATTCCATAATAGAGTCATCATATTCTTGGATGCATGATGTCATCATCCATCCCTTATATCCTCATCATATATCATCATAGCATAAATAATCACTGTAAACATGCATGATTGTGTTCATTTTGATTACACTTTCAAGTGATTAAGTGTCCATTGCTTATCTTATCATTCATGTGATCAAGCAAGCTGTGCGCATAGTCATGTTAACCTTGTAGGTTCATTATATCTAAGTTAGATTTACTTTTTTGTGATACTTTTTTTTCCTTTTATGTGTATTTTATTAGGAAAGTGATGTACTAATGATATTTTAACTTTATTATCTTCCACTATTTGATGTATTGTGTGAATGCTATACAAATTGTCATTACTAAAACTAGGGTGTTGCGGTAGCTATACATTGTATATTGTATAATGAGAAATAGTAAAAAAGTATATGCGATCCCCCGAACCCATAAAACTCTATTGGGGATAATACTCATTGAGTGACTTGATGTTGTCCCTTTCTTTTCCCGATTGTCTAGCAATTAGGTGGTGACTCCATAAAATAAAAAATCATCCCATTCCTTTCTAGACTAATCATTTATCCTTATTCAGTAAACTTACAATGTCCCTCAGAAATAAAACACAAAAATCCTCACAAAACTTTCCAAAGGGAGTAATCATTAAAAAAGCTCTTTCACTTGAGAGCTAAATGGGCTGCTCACAATGGCGACTCCACTGGGGATTTGTAAGTAAGAGAGATTAACTTGAAAATGACTTTCTTATTATGCAATACTCAATCATATAGAGCCCCTCACCACTACATTTGCACTACACATAACATGTGCACCATTAGTCCTTAAAACCTCGATGTATTGAATGACATTGCCACTATGATTCCACTCGAGTCACGGGGTGACAAAGATAGGTATTATCACCTTTAGTTTTTGCTCATGCATTCGCCAAACTCATCTGACCATAGTCTATAACCCAAGTCCTAAAAGGGGGCAACCGAGTTATCAAAAGAATACTAGACTCACTAATAGGAGTTCGTAACACTAGTCACATGGGGGCATTTTTGCTAAAGGAACCCTTCGCCTTTTACCTTGACTCATCTCATGTAGATAAGCCAGTATTAACATCTACTGGGATTCCACTAAGCTATGCATACTGTTCTTGTCCTAACAATGTTCATTTAACCTAATATTCATAAATGATATGACTTTCTTAGTGTCTATCATCGAATGATGTCATAATGTCAGTTTTCATAGAATTTTTATACTTAGATCCATGTGATTCTCAGTTACTTCATATGAACCTGAAGCATGAGGGATGATAAGAATCATGTACCTTAGCTTGAATAGTTTATGCGAACTAACAAATAATGACATTCCTTGATGATGTAACCTATGAGACATTGTCCATTTATTCTTATCAGATTAAATGAATAGGTTAGGAATCCGACTAAATTGTGGGCCTTTATGTTGACAAAATCAAACCGTAAAATATCAAATGATACTTTCATGACTTTTAATAAACATATCAAATATCGATATTGGGGTAAAAACTCGAGCTCCTTTCTATTAGCCTTAGTCCTATACATAGCACATATGGGCTCTGGACATCATTTGAAGCTTAACAATTGACCCTCACATTGACATCATGTGATTACCTCAAGTACATTTTGGAATCGTTCCTTAGTTTACCCTTTAGTTCTAATCAACATAAATCGAAATGGCCTAGTTTCAAGAGTAGAACTATAGTCCCTCGATGACTATGGGTTCGAAACCCACCTAGAAAAGAAACTGAATGACCCTATGGAGAAATAAGGTTGGAAGTGAGAGCTTGCTTGCGATTCGTTTGTTCACTATACAAGACATACTGATAAGCTTTTTAAGATTAATCATGCATACATAACATACATGTAGATAGATGAACTAACCACTATTTCTTACATCAATGATCATCTTTCATTATAGGATTTTGCATCCACTCCATGCATACATGCTCACCCTTTTCTTTTGCAGGCACATGCCATGCATCATTCATTTAGCTAACCTTGATAAATGTACATTAATATAACATGCAAACATGAGTGACTAAGAAGATTGTCTTATCAACAATTCAAAGACAAAATAAAAGAGGGGATCCAAAATTGCTCACTGATGGTACCATAGTCTAAATCCTCTAAGCCCCATTCAATGCCAGAAATGCCCGAGATAGGAATAATACACCACTAAATGAAGCTTTTGTATATGTTCACCCCAAGGTAGACAAAGCAAAAGGAATTCCCTACACTCAAGTTCTAGCTGATAATGATTACTACTAAAATCTTAAAAATGCACTAAAAGCTATAAAAATTGTTGACATAACCAAGCTTGAATTGGTAGGGGAGGTTAAATTGATGGTAAACATAATGGCTCAGTTGGAATTTGCCTTTAAAGACAAAGGAACCATGGCTCCAAAAGCTTCCTTGGCCTGGCATTGTTTAAAGATGAACCACTCCCAGATGATTTCAAACTACCAAGGGGACCTAAGGATCCATCTAAGGCAATATGATACCTTCATGACTGTTATGAATCTTACAGAATCCCAGATTATTTGATTCTTCTTCACATCACTAGAGGAAGGACTAAGAGCATGGTTCATTGACCTTGAGGATGAAATTAAAAGCAATTGGCTATTATTAACTGAAAAGTTCATCAAGTAGTATGAATACAATACTCAACTAGACATCACTCGCGAAGATCTCGAGACCACAAGATAGAAACCCGATGAAGCTTTCTCTGATTATGTCATAAGATAGCAAGGAAAGGCAATCAAAATGAGAAACTTTCCTCTTGAAGATGGATAGATAGAGATGATAATCAAAGGGGCATTACCGTATTTTAGAAAATAGATGATCTTTGCTCATTATCCTAACTTCAGAACTCTCCACCAAGTTGGAATCAAAATTAAAGATGAGGAACCTCAGTAAGCTAAAAACATCTTTTACTGTAATACCAACATCCAAAACACCTTTACCTGAGCTACAACAAAAGGCCCTCTTATAGCCTAAAGAGCCTAAGCCTCTTCCAAATCCATTACCCCCTTATATTGACTAAAACCTATTATGCCACTTTCATGAAATGCCTAGTCACACCATTGATGCATGCAAAACCTTCAAGAATGTAATCCAAGGCCTTATTGACTTTGAAAAAATTGATGACCCAGAAAAATGACCTATCATCAAGACCAATCTTCTCCCAAACTATCGAAGCATGTTTCCACTAACCATCAGCATGATTTCCTCTAATCTACTAGAAGACTTTATCAAATAATCAATCTAAGTCATCCAAGAAACCCAAAATAAATTCTTATAAGACAAACTCTTGAGCCTTATTCTTGAACCTCATGACTTTAGTACCTTTGAATACATTTCGATGCCCTAGAAATTCCTCCCCCACTTTATGATGCAAAAAGAGGTAGGCATATAACTCTCCCTATGAATGGTGAAGTGATTGCCTTTACTTATAAGAAGTAGACACAAGCAAAAATCTTAGTAGTGGCTATGGAGTATAGCATTTAATGGGCCAACCATTTGGGAATTTCAACTACAAAGTCAAGTACACAACACCCCTTGGTAGTCATACTCACTAAAAAGATAGACTACACTCAGGATGGGGAGAAGAATTTAATAATGAAGATGGGGTGGATAGTATTATTCAGCTTTAGAACTTGCAAGTCATGGGGATCAATATATGGTATGAATTTTATGATCCTGAAATCATTGCATGGGACTAGAACAATAGTAGAAAAGATGATAAGCAAGCAACTAAGAAGCCCTCACTAGCAGTCAACCATATGACTTGCAGCGAGCAAATATATCAACCCTTGAAAAAAGAGAAAGATCCCCCTAAATGAAAAAAAGTGAAAAGTGATCAAGCTCCAATCAAAGAGGAAGACATTATCCTTAAATAGCTCAAGAAGATTTAGGCACAAGCTAGTATATGGACCTACTCATAGCCTCTAAGAAGCACAAGGATGCCCTAGTCAAAGCACTAGATGAGGCAAAGATTGCCACTAATGCCTCACCTTATGAGATGATAGCCTCTCTAATGAAAGTTACCTCTAATGCAATCACCTTTTTGGATAAAGATTTACCCTTTAAGGGAATGGTGCACAATCGTCCTCTCTTTATACAAGCAATTTTTAGGTCTAAGAAGACTTTATGTGTTATGGTGGATAACAAATATGCTATTAATGTTTGCCCCTTGAAGTTGCTATATAAGTTTGGAATGAATACTGAAAATATGGAAGAATCTAACATGGTTTTATGAGCCTATGATGATTCAAAAAAGCTAGTCATCGGGACTTTTAAAGTAGTAGTTATGATAGGTGATATCAAATCAATAATAGAATTTATCATCTTGGACATCCCTCTAAATTTTGCCTTGCTACTAAGAAGACCTTGGTTCCACCCACTAGGGGACATACCCTCAATTGTGCATCAGAAGATCAAGTTCCCTCTGAATGGAAAGGTCTTTACCATCCCTATTGAAACAAACAACATTATTGCCTATCTGAACTTGGTCCTACCAGGATATAAGGTTTTTGTAATTAATGATAGTCATGTCGATCCCAAAGTTGTTACCATAATGAAGAAGATGCAATATCTACTTAAAATAGGGTTAGGAGGAAGGAATATTGGGGTCAAAGAATTCCCTAACTTCTGAGGATTGACTAACAGATGAAGTCTAAGGTATGATCCTAAAAAGGACACTAGGCCTAACAAGTTAATTTATTTTATGGCTAAAAGGTCAACCAAAGTCTACTAAAGACAAATTGAGAAATAGGTAAGCAACGGAATCAAAAAATCAAGGTTTGAGATCTTCAATGACCCCCTCAAGGGAAAGTGCTTACTAGATATCGTCATTGAGACTGACATCAATAAGCTAATGAAAAATTTAGAGCTAGAATCTAGGAGTGAGACTATCAATTATGCTCAAGTTGCTACCATTCTCAAATTAAGCATTGATGACATCCTGTTTGAAGACACTCCTGATAATGACCTTTGTACTTTTTTTTTGTTTGAAACTGATGATGTAATGAACTCTAAAAGTTAATGCAATGAAATAAGATTTTGCTTACTTGTTTAATGTCTTTCCTGATGTTAGTGTGCATTACAATGATAAAAAAATTAGCATATTTGACATTTATTTGATATGCATTGAATCATTTCACATTGGCACAAAATTTAAACCATGCATTCTTTGTAATTCGAAAGATGTTACCCTTGAAGAGAGGATGAAAAATGAAAAAATATTGATAAAATATTGAAAAGTATTTGCTTGGACATAAGAAAATATGTCTGGTATTGATAGAGACATTACTTAACACTTCATCCCTACTAAAGATGGATGCAAACTAGTAAAGCAGAAACTAAGAAGACTTAGACCAGAATGGGTGCAACTATTGAAAAAAGACATTGAGAAGTAGATCAAGGAAAAATTCCTAGAGGTAGTAAACTATCCAAAATGGTAAGTAAATGTAGTTCTAGTACCGAAGAAAGATGAAAGGGTTAGAATCTGCGTCAACTATAGAGATATGAACAAGGCTTGCTTGAAAGATGATTTCCCACTACCTCACATAGATACATTGGTTGATAGTGCTGCCATATGTGCAATGTACACCATGGATTGATTATTTGGGTAAAGCAAATAATCATCGATAAAGCAAAGAAAACTTTCATAATAGAATGGGTCATTTATTGCTACAAAGTAATGCCCTTCAGTTTAAAGAATGCAGGAGCAACTTACTAGAGAATGGTAACTACAATGTTGCATGACATGATACATAAATATGTATAAGTGTACCTCGATGCATGATGTTTAAGTAAAAAACTAGGGAAGAACACCCGTCTGATATTAAAAAATTACTTAAAAGTGTCAAAAAGTATAGTCTTAAGCTTAATCCAAAGAAATGCATATTTGGGGTCACTTTAGGAAAGATGTTAGAGTATATTGTCAATCAGAATGGGATAAAAATGGATCTAGATAAAGAAAAAGCAGTCAGAGAGATGCCAGTGCCAAAAACATAAAAAGAAATCAGAGGGTTTTTAGGGAAGCTACAATTCATTAATAGATTTATTGCTAAGTTGGTAGCTCTATGTGAACCAATCTTTAAGCTACTAAAAAAAGATCAGCTAGTTAAGTGGAACGAGTAGTGTTAGTTAGCATGCGACAAGATCATAAGCTACCTAGCTAATCCACTAGTTCTAAAAACCACCTAACTAGGGATACCATTAAACTTGTATTTGGCCATCGAAGGAAATGCAATTGGTGCGATGTTAGCCCAAGAGGGAGAAAAGAAATGAGAACACTAGAATACTACTTAAGTAAGAAGATGTTATTGTATGAGGAAAAGTACAACCAAGTCGAGCAAATATGTTTCGTAATGGTATGGGTAATAAAGGAACTTAGACATTAAAATCTTTAGAAGGTGAAGTAGTACCAATTACCAAAAAGCTCAAATTCAGAGTCACAAATAACGAAGCAGAATATGAGGAATTTCCTCTTAGAATAGAAGCACTGATATCCTTAGATGTTATAGAAGTTGAAATCTTTAGAGATTTCATGCTATTAATCAATCATGCCATAAAAGAGTGGGAATTGAAAGAGAAACACTTAAAACCTTACTTGGATTACTTAAACATGCTTACCATGTCCTTCAAAAAATTTAGATTCATTCATCTCCTTAGGAACCACAATTAGATGGCAGATGCACTTACTTGCCTAGCATCAATGTAGGAAGGACCATCCAAAATGCCCATGAAGCCTTTAATCCTACTTAGATTAGGATAACCTTGTCATAAGAACTATAGAATAGCAAAGACATGAATAGCTAAAAAACCCTAGTTCTATTACATCCAGAGATATATAAATGAATGAGCCTATCTCGATCAGGCAAGTGAACAAGATAAGGCAGCCATCCAATGATTAGCATCAAAATTCACATCACACTAGGGTGTGTTATACAAAAGAACTTCAAATGGGTTATAACTTCGATGTCTAGATGAAAGTGAGGCTCTAAAAGTAATAGAAGAGGTACACAAAGTGTTTGTGGTCCAGACATGAATAGAGCAATCCTATTTAAAAAGCTAATTAGGCAAGGGTTCTTTTGGATGATGATGATGAAGACTGTGTCAAAATTATAATGGAATGCCATAAGTGTCAAATCCATGAGAATGTTAGCCACCTTCCCATAACATAATTACGCTACATCTCCTTTCCATGGCCCTTCTCAGGATGGGGACTAGACATAATTAGGGAAATAAAATTGATAGCATTGAACAGACATTGGTTCATCAATGTGAAAATGGATTACTTCACAACGTGGGTCGAAGTATAATCATTTACAAAGATAGGAGCCAAGAAAGTGTCTAAGTTCATCCAAAGAAATCAATTTTTTCGATATAGGATCCCCCATCACATCATCTCTGACAATGGTGGTCAACTCCAAGGGAAAGTTAGAGAAATACTAAGGAGTTATAAGGTGGAACAACACAAATCTTCTCCTTACTAACCACAAGCAAATGGGGTCATCAAAGCTGTAATTAAGAATATCAAGAAGATTTTATCAAAAATGACTCAGACTTACTGAGACTGGGTAAACATATTGCCATATACCTTATAGGGGTACCGAACAACAGTCAGAACTTTAACCGGAGCAACTCCTTTCTCAATAGTATACAAATAAAAAGCAGTACTTCCAGTTAAAATAGAAATAAAGTCTTTTTGGCTAGTAATCAAATATGAATTGCCAGAAGTATAATGGGCTCAATAGAGGCACAATAATCTCACTCTCTTAGACAATCGAAGACTTAAGGCTATATACCACACACAGTTGTATCAGGCTTAGCTAGCCAAAACCTTCAACAAGAAGGTCAAATAAAAGAGTGTGATAATAGGAGATTAGGTGTTAAAGCAAGAAAGGCAGAACATTCTAGACCCTAGAGGGAAATTCAAACCAAACTAGGAATGTTTGCACTTGGTCAAACATGTCATATTCAAAGGAGCATTCAAGCTAATGGATTTTGAAGGAAATGAATTCTCTGAACCTATTAATATAGACCCCTATGAACCACTAATAGATGGCAGATGCACTTGCTTCCCTAACATTAGTATTGAAAGGACCATCCAAAATACTTATAAAGCCTTGAATCATACTCAAATTAGGATAACCTTGTCATTAGAACTACATAATAACAAAGACAAGAACAACTAAAAAACCCTAGTTCTTTGACATCCAGAGATATCTGAAGGAATGAACCTATCCCAATTAGGAAAATGAATAAGATAAGGCAGTCATCTGATGATTAGTATCAAAATATTCACATCACACCAGAGTGTGTTATACAAAAGAACTTCAGATGGTTTACAACTCTGATGTCTTGATGAAACTGAGATTGTAAGAGCAATCAAAGTGGTATATGAAGGTGTTTGTGGTCCACACATGAATAGAGCAATCCTAGCTAAGAAGCTAATCAGACCAGGGTTCTTCTAGATGACAATGATGGAAGACTGTGTCAAATTCATAAGGGAATGCCCAAAAGTGTGAAATCCACGAGAATGTTAACCACCTTCCCCTAACAGAATTACACTACATCTCCTCTCAATGGCCCTTTTCAGTATGGGGACTAGATATAATTAGGAAAATTGACCTGATAGCCTTGAATGAACATAGGTTCATCAATGTGACAGTGGATTACTTCATAATATTAGTTGAAGTAGAATCATTCACAAAGTTAGGAGCCAAGCAAGAGTCTAAGATCATTAGAAGAAATCTAATTTGTCACTATGGGATCCCCCATCACATCATCTTTGATAACGGTGTTCAACTCTAAGGGAAAGTTAAAGAACTACTAAGGAGTTATAAGATGGAACATTATAAATCTTCTCTTTAGTGGCCATAAACAAATCGGGCCATCAAAGCTGCAAACAAGAATATCAAGAAGATTTTGTCAAAAATGACTCAGACTTACTAAGATTGGGTAGATAAATTGCCATATGCCTAGTAGGCATACCGAATAACAGTTAGAACTTTAACCAAAGCAACTCCTTTCTCACTAGTATATAAATTAGAAGTAGTACTTCTAGTCAAAATAGAAATCAAGTCTCTTTGAATCTAAATTGCTAGAAGTACAATGGGCTCAACAAAGGCACAATAATCTCACTCTTTCAGACAATTGAAGACTTAAGGCTATATATCACACATAGTTGTATTAGGCTCGACTAGCTAAAACCTTCAACAGGATGGAAAAACACAAGACTTTGAAAATAGGAGACTGGGTGTTAAAGTAAGTAAAGCAGACCATTCCAAACCCTAGAGGGAAATTTAGACTAAACTAAGATGGCATGCATTTGGTCAAATAAGTCTTATTGAAAGGAGCAGTCCAGCTAATGGATTCTGAAGGCAATAAATTCTTTGAACCTATCAATACAGACCTTATAGGAACCATAAATAGATGGCATATGCACTTGCTTCCCTAGCATTAGTGTGGGAAGGACCACCCAAAATGCTTATGATGCCTTTAATCCTACTCAGATTGGGATAACCTTATCATAAGAACTACAAAATAGCAAAGACATGAAAAAATAAAAAACTCTAGTTCTTTGACATATAGAGATATCTGAAGGAAGGAGCCTATTCCAATAAAGCAAGTGAATAAGATAAGGCAGTCTTCTGATGATTAACATCAAAATTCACATCACACTTAAGTGTGTTATACAAAAGAACTTCAAATAGGTTATAACCCTGATGTCTAAATGAAACTAAGGTTACAAGAGAAATATAAGTGGTACATAAAGGTGTTTGTGGTCCACACATGAATAGAGCAATCCTAGTTAAGAAGCTAATTAAACAAGGGTTCTTTTGGATGATGAAGATGGAAGACTATGTCAAATTCATAAGGGAATGCCATAAGTGTCAAATCTAAGAGAATGTCAGCCACCTTCCCTTAACAGAATTACATTACATCTCCTCTCCATGGCCCTTTTTAGCATAAGGACTAGACGTAATTAAAGAAATTGACCCGATAGCCTTAAACGGATATAGGTTCATCTTAGTGGCAGTGGATTACTTCACAATGTGGGTTAAAGTACAATCATTCATAAAGATAGGAGCCAAGCAAGTGTATAAGTTCATCAAAAGAAATATTGTCGATATAGGATCCCTCATCACATCATCTCTAATAATAGTGTTTAACTCCAAGGGAAAGTTAGAGAACTAGTAATGGGTTATAAGGTAGAACATCACAAATCTTCTCCTTACCGACCACAAGCAAAGGGGTCGTCAAAGTCGTAAACAAGAATATCAAGAAGATTTTGTCAAAAATGACTCAAACTTACTAAGACTGGGTAGACAGATTGTCATATGCCTTGTAAGGGTACCAAACAATAGTCAGAACTTTAACTGGAGCAACTCCTTTCTCACTAGCATATGGATAAAAAGTAGTACTTCCAGTCGAAACAGAAATCAAGCGTCTTTAATGAGCAATGGAATCTAAATTGCTTGAAGTAAAAGAGGCTCAATAGAGGCATGATAATATTACTCTCTTAGACAATCAAAGATTTTAGGCTATATGCCATACACAGTTGTATCAAGCTTGGCTAGCCAAAACCTTCAACAGGAAGGTGATACATAAGAGTGTGAAAATAGGAGACTAGGTGTTAAAGCAAGCAAGGCAGAACATTCCAAACCTTAGAGGGAAATTCACCAAATTGCGAAGGCTCATACTTGTTCAAACATGTCTTATCGAAAGGAGCAGTCAAACTAATGTATTATGAAGGCAATGAATTCTCTAAACATTTTAATATATGTTGATTGAAGAAGAACTATGTCTAGGGCAAGCAAAATCAAAAATAAAAAATCCCACTGAGTTAAAAACCTAAAAATGGCAGCTCAAGCAACAGTTAGGGACTTCCTGCTAGGTTGAAAATGTATGGGCAACCTAGGAAAAAATTAAGGAAAGAGAGAAAATACTTAACTAGAAAACTTAAAGGCTAGTTATGAACAGGGGTAACCAAAAGTACAAAATTTGTATGAATGCACTTGTGCTCTTCTTAAATAATTTTAGTGAAATAAGAATAATTTCCAATTTATGCAAAATATCTATGAAAAAGTGCAACACATTTTATCATTATGAATTGCATCAAACATGCTTTGAATTTTCTTTCATTACATAACCACAGTTCTTGCTATCTTTTTTGAACTCGATCCTTGAGATTAGCCACTATCATCGAAGCCTCAAAAAAAAAAAAAACCCAGCTTGGCATAAGGAGTTATAAGAGGAGACACCCTAAGTAAAAGAGGGAAGAAAAAAAGAAAACTCAACTAAGTGCACAAAGCTCTGAAAGGAGATGCTTTAGGCAAAAAGGGGAAAAAATAAAAGAGGAAGACGATAGTGATGGCAAACATTACTAGGCATAGCAATGGCATACAACAAGAAGCATATACACTACATTCATCATCATACATTTATTAAACAACACATGCAGGACAAATGCCAAGATACAACACTAGAGTACATGGCCTTAGGAAAATAATATAATAAAGCAACATGTCATACCCTAAATTTGACTGTCCCCAAAAAGGTCCAACAATGAAACGAATCCTCGAGATGACTAGAGTCTACTCGTTCGTAACACCTCTAAAGTGTGCAACCTTTAAAAACCTAACCAACGCCACCAGTGTGTAAAAATTGATCACCAATCCATTAATTTGTGCTTTGACCTTGGAAAATACAAATTATCAAAACAACAAGAGGTATATTTTAAGAAAACTCCTCTCAGAATACTCAACTTTTTAGGTTGGTGCACATTTTGTTAGACTGGGGCCCAACTTCATGAAAAACAAAAATCAATTTTGACAAAATAGACTTCAGAAACACATTTAAAAGGCTCCAAAACCTTAAGAAGTGGTCCTATAATGGTCTAACATAAACCGAGTATCAATGCATATTACTTAGAAGTGCATATGAATGCCCCTAGGCTGAATTTAGCAAAACAGACTTTAGAAATGTGTCTAGAAGGCCTAAAAACTCTAGGAACCAATACTAGAATAGCATGTATAAAACTCAGGAAGTGTTCATAAAGCATTAAAGTGGAAGTGCATTTATGCAAAACCACATGCACTTAGCATGGCCAAGTGCAAAATCCTTATTATATGCACATGACCATACCCCTACCACCCTATTCTACCTAATTTTCCCTATAAATAAACCCCTTCACACCCCATTTTGAATGGGGGAGCAAGTGGAAACACACACACACTCAAAAAATTAGTCTGATTGAAGGCGTTGGAAACCCCTTTCCAGATAGTTTTTGATCTCCCATAGCCTTTCCCTTAGGTTGTTGAATCTCTTTTCCACCAAACCAAGCGTCATCTTTGTCAAAGCATGCTTCAAAGGCATAAAATTTAGCATCATTTAGCTGTCATTTTAAACCTCTCGATTGGGAATGCTTGATAATCTCTTAAAACTAAAGCTTCAAAGCTCACATAAGTTTAGTTAAGTTCGAGGACCACACAATTATTTTAGCACATTTATTTTATCGTATTGCATTTTATTTTACTGTCGCCAGCATTTGGGAATATTGTTGTACTTATATAATGAGACTAGCAATCTTGCATGCTTTTTGAATAATATATGCTTTATTATGCTAATTTCATATCATCATTCTACATCCTCTATTTCTAAAATCATGAAATCACATCGTAAATATCAATAATGTGAAAAAGTTCATGTCTTGGAATAGAGTCATCATGCTACCAATCTAGTTTTGACCTCATTCATCCTTTATATTATCATCATACATCGTAGCATAAGTAATCATTGCAAGCATGATCATCCTGTCATTCATGAAATCGAGCAAGCTATGTGAATGGTCATGTTATTCTTGCAGATCAATCATAATAGATTTACTTTTTCATAATCTTTTCCTTTTCGTATATATTTTATCAGGAAAGTGATGTAATAACATTTCTAGCTTTATTATTTGCCACTATTTGATGTACTGTGTGAATGATATACAAACTGTCACTACCGAAACTAGGGTGTTACGGTAGCTATACATTAAAGATCGTATAATGAGAAATAGTCAAAAAGTAGATGTGATCCCTCAAATCTAGAAATCTCTATTGGGGACAATACTTGCTGAGTGACCCGGTGTTGTCCCTTTCTTTTCCTAATTTTTAGAAAATTGGGTGGCAACTCCTCAAAATTAAAAGTGTCTTATCCCTTTGAGACCAATCATTTATCCCTATTCGACGAAGTTGCCATGTCCCTCTAAAATGGAAAGACCTGTGAAATGCCCAACGAAAATATACCACTATAAAAAAAGTCTGAAAGGAAAAAAAATAGAATAAATTTATCACTCATAGTGGCGACTCCACTTGGTACTTCTAAGTAAGAGGGGTCAACTCAAAAATGACTATTTCTCATTATTCAATACTCAATCATATAGAGCCCCTCACTACTACATTTGCAGTACACATCACACGTGCACCACTTGTCCCTAAAAGCCTCGATAGTACTAAATTACATTGCCAACATGATTCCACTTGAGTCACGGGGTGATGAAGATATGGTATTATCACCTTTAGTCTTTACTCGTGTATTTTCTAGACTTGTCTGACTAGAATCTATAACCCAAGTCCATAAGGGGGGCGACTGAGTTATTATAAGAATTCTAGACTCAATAACCAAAGTCCATAACCCTAGTCATATAGGGGCATTCTTGCTAAAGGAACCCTTAGCCTTTCACCTTGACTTAGCTCATGTAGATAAGCCAATAACAACATCCACTAGGATTCCACCAAACTATGCATGCTATCCTTGTCCTAAAACTGTATGTTTGACCTGATATTCATAAATGACATGACCCTCTTAGTGTCTATCATTGAATGACGTCGTAATGTTAATTTTCAGAAAAAAATTATACTCAAGACCAAGTGATTCTCATCTACTTCGTGTGAGCCTAATGCATGAGGAATTATAACAATCATGTACCTCAACTTGAATAGTCTATAAAAATTAACAAATAATGACATCTCTCGATGATGGAACCTATGAGATGTTGTCCATTTATCCTTATCAGATCAAATGAATGGGTTAGGAATCTAACTAGATTGTGGACCTTTATGTTGGTAAAATCAAACTGTAACTATGAAATGATACATTCATAAGTCTCAGTACATATATCGAATATTGATATAGGGGCAAGAACTTAGACTCTTGATTGGCCTTGGTCTTATGCATACGAGAGAATATGGGCTTTGGACATCATTTGAAGCCCAACAATTGACCCTAACATTAACATCATATGATTATCTTAAGCACATTTAAGTATCGTTCCTTAGTTTACCCTTTGGCTTTGACCAACATAAATCAAAATAGCCTAGTTTTGAGAACGGAACCATAGTCCCCTGATGACTATAAGTTCAAAACCCACTTAGGAAAGAGACCAAATGACCTCGTGGAGAAATAAGGTTGGAAGTGAGAGCTTGCTTGTGATTGGTTAATTCATTATGTAAGAAAAACTAACTAGCTTTAATCATGCATACATCACATATTGACCACCGTTTCTTACAGGAATCATCATCTTTTCATTATAGGATTCTGCATCCACTTTATGCATACATGCTCACCCTTTTCTTATGTAAGCACACATCATGCATCATTCATTTAGCTAACCTCATAAATGTATAGGAATACGACATCCAAACATGAGTGACCAGGAAGATAACTCATGTTAGCAATTTGAAGATAAGCTAAAAGAGGGGATCCAAAAGTTGCTCGCTAATGGCAACATAGCTGAAATCCTCCAAGCTTAAATCAAAGCCAAAAGTGCCCAAGATATGAACAATACACCATTGAGTGAAGCGTCTACATCTGTTCACCTAAGGGTAGATAAGAAAAAGGAAATTCCCTGCAGTCCAGTTCAAGCTGATGATGACAATGGCTACTACTAAGATCTTAGGAATGCATTAAAAGCTATAAAAATTGCTAACATAAACAAGCCTGAATCAACAAGGGAGGTCAAACTATTGGCCAACAGGATGGCTTAGTTGGAATTTACCTTTGAAGACAAGGGAACTCATGGCTCCAAAAGATTCACCGACCTAGCACTATTCAAAGATGAGTTGCTTCCAAATGATTTTAAGCTACCAAAATTTACTAAGTTTGATGGAATAGGGGATTTGAGGGTCCATATAAGGCAATATACTACCTTTATAGTTGCCACAAAGCTTATAGAATCATAGATTGTTCAATTCTTCTTCACATCACTAGAGGAAGGACCGAGGGCATGGTTCTTTGACCTTGAAGATGAAATCAAAAGTTATTAGCTACTACTAAGTCAAAAGTTTATCAAGTAGTATGAATATAACACTCAGTTATACATCACTCGAAAGGACCTTGAGACCATAAGGCGAAAACCTAGTGAAGCTTTCTCTAATTATGTCACCAAATGGTAGGGAAAGTTAGTGAAAATGAGAAACCATTATCCTAAGGATGAACAAATAGAGCTGATAATCAAAAGGGCACTATCGCACTTCAGAAAATAGATGATCTTTGCTCATTATCTTGACTTCAGAGCTCTCCATTAGGCTGGGATCATAATTGAGGATTAGGAAACTCAGCAAGCTAGAAACACTTTTTGCCATAATACCCAACCAAACATCCATAACACCTTCCCCAGAGCTACAGAAATAAACATGATCCAACCCCACACCCACAGCTCACCATCTATCAATGTCATTAAACCACTAAGAAAATTCTCAAAATTTAACCCCCCACTATCCAAAGTATTTTAGAGGCTTTAACAAAAAGAACCTCTTACAGCCATAAAAGCCTAGGCCTCTTCTAAACCCATAGCACCTTAAATTAACCAAAACTTGCTCTGCCACTTTAACTAGATGCTTGGCCACACCACAAATACATGCAAAACTCTAAAAAAATGCAATCCAAGACCTCATTAACTCTAGAAAATTGATGACCTAGAAAAATAACCTAATATTAAGACCAATCCTCTTCTAAACTATCAAAACATGCCTTTACCAACCATTAGCATGATCTTCTCCAATGTACTAGAAAACATGGTTGAATAGTCAATCCGAGCCATACAAGAAACCCAAAATAAACCCTTAGGGGACAAACCTTAAAATCCTATTCTAGAGTCTCATGATTATAGTGAAGATGAGCAATGCCCTTTTACCCTTAAATATATTCCAATGCCTCAAAAATTCCTTCCTAACTTGATGTTGCAAAAAAGAGCTAGGGTGCAGCTCTCCCTATGATTGCTGAAGTAATGGATTGCCCCTATTTGGACATAGACAAAAATATCAGCAGCATCCATGAAGTATGGAATTTATTAGGCTAGCCATCTGGGGAGTTCAACTATAAAGTCAAGTATATAGCACCTCCTACTACCCACACAATCTCATAAGACATAGTACCTTTAGGATGGGGAGAAGAATTTGACAATGAAGATGGAATGGTCATTATTATTTAGCTTTAGAACCTGTAAGTTAAAGGGATAGACATATGGTACAACTCTCCTAAAAAGGATAATAGGGGTAAGAAATCAACCTCTTTTGTGGTTGAAAGCTCAACCCAAGTCTATCAAGGACAAACTTAGGAATGGTTGAACAACATAATTATAAAACTAGGGTTTAAGATCTTCAATGACACCCTCAAGGAGAAACATTTATCAGATATGATCACCGAGACTAACATATGTGAACTGATGAAAACATGGAGATAGAATTTATGAGTGAAGCTATTAATCATGCTCAAGCTACTACCATCCTCGAATCGAGCATTGATGACATCTTGTTCGAAGACATTGCTGATGATGATCTCTGTACTTTTTTTATTTGAAAATGATGATGTAATGAACTCTAAAATTAATGCAATGAAATATGATTTTGCTTACTTGGTAAAGCAGAAAGTAAGAAGACTCATACTAGAATGGGCCTAATTAGTGAAAGAAGACATCGAGAAACATATCAAGGAAAAATTCCTAGAGGCAGTAGACTATCCACTATGGTTAGAAAATGTGGTGGCAATACCAAAGAAGGATAAAAGGGTTAAAATCTGCATCAACTACAGAGATTTGAAAAAGGCCTACCCAAAGGATGATTTCCCACTACTTCACATAGTTATACTAGTTGGCAACATCACCATATGTGCATTGTACTCCTTCATAGATGGATTCTTTAGGTATAATTAGATCCTAATGGCCATTATCAACAAAGTAAAAATAGCTTTCGTAGCAAAATAGGGTACTTACTGCTATAGAGTAATGCCTTTTGGACTAAAGAATGCAAGGGCAACCTACTAGAGAATGTCAACTGCAATGTTCCATGACATGATACATAAAGAAGTGGAGGTATACATCGACAACATGATGGTCAAGTAAAATACTAGGGAAGACCACCCCTTTGATATTAAAAAGTTCCTCAGAAGGGTTGAAAAGTATAGTCTCATGCCAAATCCAAAGAAATGCATATTTGGGGTCACTATAGGAAAGATGCTGAAATATATTATTAGTTAGAATGAGATTGAAATGCATCTAGACAGAGCAAAAGCCATCAAAGAGATGCTAGTGCCAAAAATAGAGAAGGAAATCAAAGGGTTTCTAGGGAAACTACAATTCATCAGTAGATTCATCGCTAAGTTAATAGTAGTGTGTGAACTGATCTTCAAGCTACTCATAAAAGATTAGCCAGTTGAATGGAATAAATAGTGTCAGCTAGCATTTGATAAGATTATAAGCTACCTAGCTAACCCTTCGGTTCTAGTACCACCTAAACAAGGGATACCTCTAACCCTGTATTTAGGCATCGAAGGGAATGCAATCAGTGCAATGTTAGCCTAAAAGGGAGAAATGAAAGCAAAACACATAGTCTACTACTTGAGTAAGAAGATGCTACCATATGAGGAGAAGTACAGCCAAGTTGAATAGATATGCCTGGAAATGGTATAGGCAAGGAAAAAGCTCAAACACTACTTTCAATCCTATAGAATTCAGGCTGTGTCTAAAATGGACTTAATGAAGTACCTTTACGAAGCTCCCTCGCTAGTGTGGAAACTTTCCAAGTGGCTCATAATGCTAATAGAATTTGATGTGTAATATCTAACTAAGAAGGTAGTAAAAGGGAGAGCAGTAGTTGAATTTCTAGCTCTTAACCCTATTCCAAACTTAGAAGAAATCCAACTAGACTTCCTAAAAAGCCTCAGCTCAGCCATTGAGATCCAAGGATGGATTAATAAGTTTGGCATAGGAGTCGATTGCATACTATAATCTCTAAAAGGCAAAGTAGTACTAATTGCTAAAAAGCTCGAGTTTAGAGTCATAAATAATTAAGTAGAATATGAGGCATGCACACTCTAAGTAGAAGCACTAATAGCCCCAAATATCACAGAAGTTAAAATCTTTAGAGATTCCATGCTCGTAATCAATCGTGCCACAGAAGAGTGGGAACTGAAAGAGAAGCACTTAAGGCCTTACTTAGACCACTTGAGGCTACATTCCTTCCAAAAATGCAAATTCATTCACCTACCCAAGAATCATAATCAGATGGTAGATGCACTTGCTTCCTTAGCATTAGTATGGGTAGGACCATCCAATTGCCCATGAAGCTTATGATTCTACTCAAATCGGGACAACCTTATCATAAAAATAGTAGAATAGCAAAGATAAAAGTAGCTGAAAAGCCCTAGTTTTACGACATCCAGAGATGTCTGAAGGAATGAGCCTATCCTGATCAAGTAGATGAAAAAGACAAAGTAGTCATTTAATGACTAACATCAAAATTCACATCGCACTAGGGTGTGTTATACAAAGGAACCTCAAATGGTTTACAAATATGATGTCTAGATGAAACTGAGACTGAAAGAGTAGTAGAAGAAGTACACGAGGGTGTTTGTGGTCCACACATGAATGGATCAATCCTGGCTAAGAAGCTAATCAGAAAAGGGTTCTTCTGGATGACAATAATGGAAGACTACATCCAATTTATAAGGAAATGCCATAAGTGCCAGATCCACAGGAATGTCAGCCACCTTCCCCCAATAGAACTACATTGCATCTCATCTCCATGGCCCTTCTCAACATGGGGACTAGACATAATTGGGGAAATCCACTCGACAGCCTCAAACGGACATAGGTTCATCCTAGTGGCAGTGGAATACTTTACAAAATGGGTCAAAGCATAATCATTCGCAAGGATAAGAGCTAAGAAAGTTGCTAAGTTCAATAAAAGAAACCTGCTCTATCAATATGGGATCCCCCATCACATTATCTCTAACAATAATGTCTAATTCCAAGGAGAAGTTAGAGAGCTACTAAGGAGTTATAAAGTAGAACATTATAAATCTTCTCCTTATCAACCACAAGCAAATGAGGTCAACGAAGCTATAAACATGAACATAAAAAAGATCTTGTAAAAAATGACTCATACTTACCAAGATTGGGTAGATAGATTACCACATGCCTTATGTGGGTACCAGCAATAGTTAGAACTGTAATAGGAGCAACTCCTTTCTCACTAGTGTATGGATAAGAAGCAGTTCTTCTAGTCAAAATAAAGATTAAGTCTCTTCGGGTAGCAATTGAATCTGAATTGCCAAAAGTATAGTGGGCTTAACAAAGGCATGACAATCTCACTCTCTTAGACAACTAAAGGCTTTAGGCTCTATACCACACACAGTTGTATCAAGCTCGATTAGCCAAGACCTTTAAGAGAACAGTAAAACACAAGAGTGTGAAATAGGAGATTGGGTGCTAAAGCATGCAAGACATAACATTCCAAACCCTAGAGGGAAATTTAGACTGAATTGGGAAGGCCCATACTTGGTAAAAAATATCTTATGAAAAGGAGTAGTTAAGTTGATAGATTATGAAGGCAATGAATTCTCTGAACATATCAATACAGATTGCTTGAAGAAGTACTACATTTAAGGCATAAAAAAAATCCCGTTGAGTTAAAAACCTAAAAAAAGCAGCTCACGAAAAAGTTAGGGACTTCCTACTGAGTTGAAAACCTAAAAATAGTAGCTTAGACAAAAATTAGGGAAAGAGAGAAAATACTTAACCAGAAAACCTGAGAAGGCTAGTTAAGGACAAAGGTAACCTCAAGTTTAAAATTTGTATGAATGCACCTGTACTTTTCTTAAATGATTATAGTGAAATGAGAATGTTTTCCAATTTATATAGAATGTCTTTAAAAAGTAAAACACATTTTATAATCATGAATTGCATCAAACATGTTGTGCATTTTCCTTTATTACATGACCATGGTTCTTACCATCTTCTCTGAGCTCTCTCTCCTCGACAATAGCTATTATCGTCAAAGCCACAAAAAAAAGCCTAGCTAGGTGTGAAAATATTTAAAAGGAGATGCTCTAGGCAAAAAAGGGAAGAAAAATAAAACCCAACTAAGTGCGAAAAGCACCAAAAGGAGACGCCTTAGGTAAAAAAGGGAACTAAAGAAAACAATAGAAATGGCAAACATCATCATCGATGATACATAATAAGAAGCCTATACAGTCATCATCGTATAAGCATTATACAACATGCAGGACAAATGCCCATATGCAACACCCAAAGTCCATAACCTTAGGAAAATAATACAATAAAGCAAACTATAGGCCAAAAGTCCTACACCTAGCTCCTAAAACAACTACGTCAGTCTTGGCTGCCATCAGAAGAAAACATTAATCCTGCTCAAGCATCCCCTTTGTCTGGTCCAGACTCATCATTTTTCATCGTAAAGGATGACAGCCATGACTCTAGCTCACTGATACAGTCACGATAAGCTACAACTAGCGAGACAGTGCTCAACCTGCATTACATATTGCATATCATACACTAATACATAAAACATATGCATAAAATAAACATGTACAATAAAGAACTCCAAAACGCACTACTGTGCACTCCTTACAATAGTATACCAATACTGAGAGGAGACAGGAATCTATAAAACCAAGCAAATAAGTCAACCACCATTGACTAAATAAATGAAATACAAGCAAGAATAAGTGGAGAACATGAACATGGGTAGCATCAATAGGAGTAACACCTAGTTGAGGAAAGTTAGGTCTAGGAAAATCAAAACTCAGTACTCTACCAAGGATATCCATCCCAAGTAAAGACAAAGGCGGCTGAACAATTAAGTCCTAAAGAGTAGCACTACTAAAAGCCACACCATTAGCATAGGCAGTGACCTCAGTACGAAATGTACCCTCATCCTCCTCAAAATGAGATCTAGATCATCTTTAATGTCACTATAGATAAGTTCTTATAACTCATGTCAATTACTATTTATTACTAATAAAGTTTGCTATATGCTTGCACCAAAATAGGAATTAAGGCTTACCAGATCAAAAGAAGTGACTCTCGATGACCTGTGTGATGGCCTAATCCTTGAACCCAAAGGATGAGATGCATCTGCCTGAGAAGGTGGAGGTGAAGGAAAGGTCCCACTAGCTATATCATTTATTAACTAAGGGATCAATACATCAGCATAAGGCAAACCCGTACTCTCGAAGAGGCTATCAAAGGGGAATCCCATCATAACAGTAGCAAGATCATAACCATAAAGCTCATGACCCTACAATATATCACTAGGAGGGGGGATGAGAACTCTCCTCATATATGGGCCATCTCACCAATGATGGACTCGCTTGCTCAAATACCATACTCTATCGATGAGGCTAGAGAGCAATACCTATCTCTCTGTCAATTGCCATGCAACCACTATCTCTACCATCTAATAAGACCTCACCACCTACCAAAGAAGAAAGATCTGATGAAAGGGCAATAACGAATAAAAGATCCCTAAGAAAAAAATAACCAACACAGTAAGAATCATACATACTTGATCGAGGGGCAGCTTCCCCATATGGTCCTGAGCTACCATGCAATCCTTAATCAAATTAGTAGTCTTGATCTAGTGAGAATAACAAGGGAAGCCATCCTATTGGAAATGCTTAATGGACATACGAGGGAGAATTCTGAACTCATATGCCTAGATCTGTTAAAATCAAAGGGTCAAAAATAATAAACCCAAAAGCAAAAGAACATACAACAGAACTCCTACTCATGTCTAGCACGAAAAAATATCCACAAATCCTCAAGCCACCTTGGCATGCCACATCAAGTCTTGAGTACGTATGAGCAAAGGCAGCAACACCCCTAACAATACCTTGGCAAGCCATGCATATCTCTTAAGATAGATAGCAATTACAGATCACCCGCACCCAAATGGTTTAGGAAGATAACAACACTCAATAAATAAAATAAAAAGCAATGAGCTAGCTGTTATACTGAGACAAGACCATCATTGTACAGAGTTGACATAAAAGAAACAAACTCCATATAATGGGCTAGATATGGGCAACCAAACTTCATACGTGTGACCACCCTAAGCAAATCCATTGTGAGGCACCTCCTCACCATAATAGTAGAACACTCCCCCTCATTGAAAGGAATAGGCTCTCCAAAAAAGCTCAAGCCCATGATAGTGGCAAAATCCAAAAGGGTAATAGTCATCTCCTCGATAGGTAGATGGAAAATAGGCGTCATCCATTCATTCATTTCAAACTTCTTAAAAACATCTCTAGTATACTTGGTTTGGTAGGTGAAGATCCCATCCTTACATTGCTTGATTTGAAGTCTAAGGAAGAGCTTAAGCTCACCCATCATGCTCATCTTAAATTCTCCTTGCATTAAGTTAGAAACTTTCTCATAGAAGCAATGGTTAGTAGCATCAAAAATGATATTATCAACATATATTTGCATAATAAGTAAATCATGCTTGGATTTCTTTATGAATATAGTTTTGTCAACTTTTCCTTTAGAGAATCCTTTCTCTAATAAAATGTTATTGAACATTTCATACCAAGCTCTAGGAGCTTGTTTCAATCCATACAATGCTTTTGAAAGCTTAAATAAATGATTAGGAAAGTCAAAACTTTCAAAACTCAAAGGTTATTCAACATAAACCTCCTCTTCAATAAAACCATTTAAAAATGCATTTTTAACATCCATTTGAAAAAGTTTGAAGTCTTTGTAGGATGCAAATTCAAGTAGCATTCTAATGGCTTCCAACCTTGTAACGGAGGCAAAGGTTTCATTATAATCAATGGCTTCTTCTTAATTATAACATGTAGCTACTAGTCTAGCTTTGTTCCTAGTTATGATACCTTATTAATTCATCTTATTTATAAACATCCATTTGGTGCTTATAATAGGATGATGCTTAGGTTTAGGAACTAAGGTCCAAACATTATTTCTATCAAATTGATTTAACTCTACTTTTATAGCAAAGACCCAAAGTTGATCATGCAAAGGCATCATCAACATTTTAAAGTTCAATTTGAGGAATGAAGGCTAAATTAATAATGGATTTAAGTTAAGAGTAGTTACCCCCTTTGTAGTGTCACCCATGATAAGGTCTTAAGGATGTGCTTGCTTGATTTGCTAATCCTTTAAAAGATTATCCTTCAAGGTATATTGAGGAAACTCCTCGTAGTCTTCCTTTACAGGACCTTCTAACTCCAAAAGTTTGCTAGCATTTTCTTCTTGAATGTTCATATCCACAAGCTCATCTACAATATCACCAACACTACTAATATCCTTTCTAGGATAAAGTGGGTTAGACTCATAAAATATAACATGTATTGACTCTTTAACTACTAGCGTTCTTTTTTTAAAGACTCTATAAGCTTTGCTAGTGGTGGCATAGCCTAGGAAAATTTCTTTATCAGTTTTAGAATCAAATTTCCTAAGATTATCCTTGGTGTTTAATATGAAGCACATATGGCATGAAGTGTTAACAACTTTTGCCTAAAAGTTAATGGTAAATTATACTCATGAAGCATGGTTCTAGCCATTTCCACTAGAGTCCCATTTTTCCTTTCAATAACCCATTTTGTTGAGTTGTTCTAGAACACGAGAAAATATCTGAAATACCATTTTCATTGCAAAAGATTTTGAAAAATTCATTTTTCAAATTCAGTTCCATGATCACTTCTAATAGTTAAAATAGAAAAACTTTTTTCTTTTTGAACTCTTTCTGTTAAACTTTCAAAGCCTTTAAAAGCATCATTCTTATGAGCAAGGAAACACACCCAAGTGTATTTAGAGTAATCATCAACCAAGATATATGTATAGTGCATTCCACCTAAACTAGCAACTATATAGGACTAAACATCCATGTGAATATGTTCAAGTGGCCTAGAAGTGGACATTACATTCTTGAGTTGAAAAGAATATTTAGATTTTTTTCCCTTTTGACAAGTATAAGAAGGCTTATCCCTTATGAACTTGAGTTTGGGCAATCCAACCTTAAGTTCATGTCTATTATAATCATCCAAAAGCTCAAAGTTTACATGTCCTAATCTTCTTTGCCAAGTCCATGTATAATGGGAAATAGACATTAAGCATTTAATTTATTTGTTATCAATTTTAATTAAGTAAATGACATAGACATTGCCAACCATTTCACTAATAAAAATTACTCTATCATTATCTAAGCTACTAATAAAGTAATTTTTAGGTAGAAAGTGACTTTATTTCCCATGTCACATAATTGACTAATGCTAAGTAAATTATATTTAAGATCATCATCAAGCAGAACATGACAAATAAATTATCTTCCCTTTGGCATTGTCCCTAAATGTGACATGACCTCCATCCTTAACATCAAGCTTATTGAATTGTTCCTCGTCTCTTGTCATGTGTTATGAACATCCACTATCAAGATATCATGCTTCTAGCTTTTATGGACTTCAAGCACACCTACTTTTATCTTCAAGAGCCATGAAGCAAAGGTTGGCCACTTCTCATTGCTCTTCTTCCTTTTTTGATTTAGAAGAGTCATCCTATGAAGCCTTAAAGGCCTTTTTCTTGTCCTTTACCCTTTTGTTCTTGAATTTGAGCTTAGGGCACTCACTTTTAATGTGTCTCAGTTTCTTGCTTTCATAACAAGTAACTTCCTTATTCTTCTTACCTTTATACTCCTTGTTAACTCTTTGCCTTGAAAATCTTTTGCTCTTCAAGAACTTCTTAAATCCTCCAATGATAATTGCTATCCCATCATCAGCTTCACTAAAGTCCACCAAGCTTTCATCTTCACTTTCCTCTTGTATAGCTTTTAATGATATCCCCTTTTTCTTTTCTCTTTTTTATCCCTCTTATCTCTTTTTTCTTTATAATAAGCTAATGGGTAAGGAGCTTCCTAAAGAGAACATCAATTAAGAGAGTTAATAGGTCTTGGGCTTTCTTAATTGAAGTGACTCTAAATTCCCAATCCTTAGGTATGATTCTTAGAATCTTATTGTTCACCTCTTCCTTAGAAAAATGTTTTCAAAGCTTTCTAAGAGTAGTGAGAAGAGCATTAAGGAGATTTGTCATTTAAGTTATAGATTCTTAAGGCTTCATTTTAAAGAGTTCATACTCAAACCTATGGAGTTGAACCTTCTTAATTCTCACTTGCACATTGCCTCATAATGGTTTTCAAGTGTCTTCCAAACTTCTTTTATGGATTGGCAATGTTGAGCTTTGCCACCTTCTTCTTTTGACATAAAGGTTGGCAAGATTTTCATTCCTTTCTTGTTCTTGTAGTTTTCTTTTTTTTTTTGTTATTATTCCATTGACTTCTTGCAAGAATGATTTTCATATATAGTAAATTATGACTTTAGGGGGTTCCCAAACCTTAAGAATAACATCCTAAAGTCTAATAGGATCATGATGTGTACAATCAACAAGTGTACAAAGTTGTCAAAGTAGTAAAAATATCGATCCTACAGGGAGTGAATATTGATTTTATAATTACTCTTTATGTTTATTTGTTTAGACAATTGAATAAGGTTATTGCTAGAAATGAATAAAAATTAAAAATAAGCTTGACACCTAATTTAACTGCTATATGATATATTAAATTAATGAATGTTAGGGTTTTTATCCTTGGCTCAATTTTATCAAAAGTTAACTTAATCTCCTTTTCACTTATAAATTTATTCTATTTCCTAAGCATCATTAAACACATAAAATTCTCTCTCGAGCACTTATATAATTTTGGTGTTAGTATCCATGCACCATAACATAAAAGCTCATCTTTTAAAACTCTAGAACTATCCTGTTTCCTAAAGATGTTATGTGTAATAAATTTATGCATTAGTAAGTAAGCATGATCTCTAATTAAACTATTAACCATCATCTCCCTCTTATTGAAACTACTATCCTTAATGATTCTTCTCCAAAATGCAAGCATGTCAAATTCTTTGGGATGTCATTTAAGTCCTCCATTAGAAAACCTAAAGACATAGCTTTTCTAAATCCGCCTCCTTTCTCCTAAAACTTATGTGTGCCATGAGAGGGTGTACGTACCTAAATGCATGTGATCACATTTTTTACTCTCTACGTTTTAGCTTTATAAGTTGCAAGCTTATCACTTGAAAATTCTCTTTAAAACTCATCTTTATAAAAAATAATTATAGCATTATGAGCTTTAGGAAATTAAAAAGATCGTTCAATTCGAATAATTTCAATTTAAAGTCCTTCTTCCTAAGCCTAAAAGTAATGAACCTAGCCCTCTCATCTAAATGAAATGATAATAAAAACTCACATGTAGGCCTAAGATATATAGGATATGCCTAATCATGAATTGTTACCACCCAACTCTTTGTAAGAGCATAAATACCTCATCAATAAATCCTATAGTTGTTAATGCTTTCCTATTTGGGCATTTATTGGGTTGAATCTTCTTATGCTCAATATCCTTATATTTCTTATGTTTTAATTCATTAGCAAAAGCAATATTTTAAGGGTATGGCATTACCTCTTACTCTTCCTCTTCTTCTCTGAGGTTATTGGAGCTTAATCTAAGTTTAGAATGCTTAGGAGGGGGCAGTCTACTTGGATACATGAGACTTGGTTCTTGCCATTGTTGTTAAGGGAAGTGATGAGAGGATGAGAAGTTAGAATAATTAGGGTTTGAAATGGGTGGAAAAGATTATGAAAAAAAAAAGAAAAGTTGAATGCTTAGGAAGAGAATGGAGAATGTCAGTGGTAGGGGAAGGTTTTATAGTGGTTGTGGGAGAGGAAATTAAGGAGTTGCCTCTTTTATAACAAAAGAGGCATAATTTGAAAAGTGAAAAATTGTAGTACATGGCTGTGCACCGCTCTTTGGAAGCAAAACGTTAGGTACACACGGTTGTGCACCCTTTGATGCATGGGCATACTTGAAAACACATTTTTTAGGTCTAAGAGTGCATGGTTGTCCACTCATTAATGAACTCCCATACCCGTGATCATAAAATTCATCTTGAATAAGTGTATGACTGTGCACTTAAATGCATAAGGTTGTGCATATTTCAAAATTTTCACCCCGCTCAAATATCCTTATAATGCATGATTGTGCACTGCCACCTTACTCTAAAATGCAATTCTACCACACAACATTTAGCACATCAAACCTCTTATAATTATCCTTATTCTAAATAATATTCAATGTATGCTCAATTCCCTAATTTTGAATTAAACAACAAGCATATAATAGGTAATCACATTTTCCACTTTAGAATAAATTAAAAATGAAAGATAAGTTAAAAGCTTACTTCCTTGAATACTTAAGAAATTTGCTTACCTGGAATTTCTCAGCATATAGGGGCCAAGAAAAGAAATTGAACTAAATAAAATGAAAACTAAAAAGAATGAAAATTGAACTAAAAGAAAAGAAATTATATTGTAAATTTAGTTGAGCTCTAAGAAGGGTTTATTTAAGAGGTCATAAGCTTAACCTTCTTTTGCTCCACTTCACATAATTGTTCAAGTAGGTAACATTATGAAATATATTGCCCTTACCTCTATAATACCTATTCAGTCTTTGACCATTAACTTTGAAATTTCCCCTTTTAGTGTCAATCACCTCAACTACTCCATATGGGTATACCTTTTTCACTATAAAAGGTCTTGACCATCTTGATTTTAACTTTCTTGGAAAAAGTTTTAGTCATAAGTTAAAGAGTAACACTTTATCACCATTATGGAACTCTTTTTGCCTTAAATTTGCATCATGCCACCTCTTTATTTTCTCCTTATATAGTTTATAATTCTTAAATTCATCTTATCTAATTTCATCTAACTCATTTAATTATAACATCTTTTTTTAGCTGCTTTTTGGAGATCATAGTTCAATGCTTTCACTACCTAATATGCTTTATGTTATATCTCCATAATAAGATGACAAGCTTTTCCCATCACCAATTGAAAGGTGACATACCTATTAGTGTCTTATATGCTATCCTTTAAGCCCATAAAGCATCATTAAGCTTTCTAGCCCATTCTCTTTTAGATTTTCCCATAGTTCTCTCTAAAATCCTTTTTAATTCCCTATTACTGACTTCCACTTATCTACTAGTTTAAGGATGATAAGGTGTGGTTGCCCTATGTCTCACTCTATACTTAGCTAACCATATCTTCATGTTTTTCTTACAAAAATGAGTACCTCCATTACTAATTATAACCCTTGGTATCCTAAATCAAGCAAATAGTTTCTTAAAAAACTTGCTCACAGTTATCACATCATTGTTGGCACATGTTTAGGCCTCTACCCATTTAGACACATAACAAACACATACACACAAGGATATAAAAATTACCTTCTAATGATGGAAAAGGTCCCATGAAATCAATACCCCAAACATCAAATATCTTAACTTCCAAAATTGATGTTTTAACAATTTCATCTTTATTTAATAAGTTCCTATTATGTTGACAAGAATCATAAGATTGCATAAAGTCCCTTGCATCTTTGAAGATGGATGGCCAGTAAAAACCACTTTCTAGCACTTTAGATGTGGTCCTCTGATGTCCATAATGTCCCCCACAACTTAAGTCATGGCAATGATAAAGAATTTCTTGTACTTATTCATTAGGTACACATCCCTTGATAATTCCATCCTTGCACATCTTCTAAAGAAAAGGGTTATCCTATATATACCCCTTAGTATCATGAATTAGTTTTTTCTTTTGCTAACTAGAAAATCCTGTTGTAGTTCATCGCTAAAAATAAAATAGCAATGTTAACAAACCATGGTATTGTTAATGATGTGCACTAGATCAATCATGTATGACCATGTTTTAACTTTATCATTTTATTAATAAAGAGGCATTTTTCATTATCATTTAGTGTTATGATAATTACTTGAATAGTCAATTCTTACTAAGGTCATTAAGTATGTGACTTGATAGTAAAACCCTTAGATTAAATATGAGTTCTATTCAAATAATCCCTAGTTATAACAATGTATTAAGTCTAGTATGATGTTGATTGATGATTATGTTTTACTAATCATGAATATGAGATATTAAGTCAACTCACATGTACTTATTTGAGAAAGAAAATGCTAGATTAACCCATCATGAGAATACTACATAGATAATTGTCATAAGTAATTCTTATCACAGTAAAATTGGTTTAGCCCTTTTACGTCGAAATCACTATGGATTTCTATATAATTATTTTGTATGTTGACACAATCATACATTATGTTTAACTAGATGATAAAATAGGTTATTGTTGGGTATGAAATGAGTTATGTGAGGAATGTGAATGATTGAGAAGGAATTTGTCCCTCATTTAATCTGAGAAAGATATCTATGGGACCCTTGACAAGATAGAATAAGGAAAATGCATGTCCATGCTAAAGTAAATTGATAAAGAGTTATCATTCTCAATCTACTTGGAATTAAGAAATAATATGATTGAATTCTATAAGGATAACATAATTTATGCCTTATATTCAATCAAGATATCATGTGACAAAGGGACTAGAATATTCATTGTATATTAGGTTATATCGGATTATTGACTTCATATGACTTGGTCAATCATAATGTCTTACTAAAGGCCACTTATGGCTTGTAGGCTCAAATAGAGATTTAAGGCCCACCACCAAAGTTATGTGAACCTATAGGGTCACACACTTTAAACAAGCCTAAAACAAACATGGGTTTAACAAGCACAAATAAGCTTTGTGGAAATAAATAAATAAGATATTTATTTATTTGTTCATTTATTTAAGGTAAACGTTATCTTAAATAAATAGAAAATTATTTTTAATTTAATTTTAAATAAAATTAGAACAAGAATAAGTGAGAAATTACCAAAAGGTTATTTAGTAAGTGAAACCCTAATTTAGAGGTCTATATATGTATATTATATTCTCTAGGGTTTCACTCACTTATTATTCTGCCACCAAATTTGTTTTCTCTCTTTTAGAAAACAAAAACACAGAGTTATTTTCATTCTTGATTTATAAGAAATCAAGAGAAGATGTTATCATATAAAGATTCATTTTTAATTAAGGGATGTTCATGTGGACACTTATGGAGGATAGATTCTTTTGGAGATGTCTCAATCTTAATTGCTAAATTAAAAGCTCGAGATAGAGTGTCACCGAAGTGAATCTCCTTTATTTATTCCAAAAATCTTGCCCCTTTTGCATTTATGGTAAGATTTTGAAAACCCTAGATTTAATCAATTAATCGAATTTACTTGGATTCGAGTTCAGGTTTGTGATTAAAATTTAATTTTTCCACTATGTATGGAATCATAAAACCTAACAGGTACATCAATAAAATCAAAATTTAATTTTTCCAATGATTTAAGCTTATTAAAAGCAAAAATCACTATTAATATATCCTTTATGTAGTGGCATAATTTATCTAAGCATCAGACAATGTTTTGCTTGCTTAATAGATCATGTAAATTTTTTTTTTATCTTTTGTCTATCCTAACACTACTCTAATGGCATGATCATTAGCATTATACATGAGTTCAAATGGTAAACTCTAATTTGGTGCTATTCTAACTGGTTCCAACACTAGTGCCTCCTTTAACCTATCAAAAATAATTTTACAAGCATAAGTTAAAACAAAAGGTATATCTTTCTCAAGCAATTGACAAAGAGGTTTAGTGATTTTAGAAAAATCCTTTATAAAGCATCTGTAAAATCCTGCATGTCGCAGGAAACTTCTTACTCCTTTCAAATTAGTTAGGTATTGTAACTTCTCAATAATGTCTACTTTAGCTTTTTCCACATCTATACCTTTGCTTGAAATCTTATGCCCAAGCACAATACCTTTTTCAACCATAAAGTGACACTTCTCCTAATTAAAACTAAATTAGTTTCTTCACATTCGATAAGCACTCTATCAAGATTTGTTAAACAATCCTTAAAAGAATTTCCTTAAATAAAAAAAAATCATCCATAAATACTACCATAATCTCTTTAATCAAATTCATAAAAATAGCCATCATGTATCTTTAAAATATTACAGGAGCATTGCACAAACCAAAAGCCATTCTCCTATAAGCAAATGTTCCATAAGGACAAGTAAAGGTGGTTTTTTTATCCTCTAGGGCAATAGCTATTTGGTTGTACCTTGAATAACCATCTAGAAAACAATAAAATGTATGCCTTAAAATTCTCTATAGTATTTCATTAATAAATGGCAATGGATAATGATCCTTTTTAATAGCTGCATTCAATTTTCTATAATTTATGTAAACTCTCCTACCATTGACAACTCCTATAGGAATTAAGTTCCCCCCTCATTCTCTACTATTGTCATGCTCCCTTTCTTTGGTACACATTGAATAGGGCTAACACACAAACTATATAAAATGGGATATATAATCCCTGTATATAACTTAAGCAGTTCTTTTTTAACTACTTCCTACATATTTAGGTTTAATTTGCTTTACCTTTTAATGGTGGTTTTATGCCCTTCCTCTATAAGAATCTTGTATGTATAATATAAAGGAATTATACCCTTAATGTTTGAAATTTGCTAACCCAAAGCTTACACTCTCTTTCTTAACAAGTGTACTAATACTCTCTTTTATTCCTCACTAAGTTTGGATGAAATGATAATAGGCAAAGTTTGATTTTTCACTCAAATAAGTGTATTTCAAATAAGATTGTAATGGTTTTAATTCCACTTAAGGTTGTTTCTCAATAGAAGGAGGAATAGGCTTTGTGTTTAGAGGCAATTCAGTTTTTTGCATTTGAGAAGAGTGCTTAAATGACTCTTTTTTAAAAAATTGTACCTGCAAACACTTCTCTAATTCCTCTTACTGATAAGATTTTTCCAACCTCGCTCATTGGACTTCATTCATAATATCATCAACCATATAAATGCTTATGCAATTATCAAATTCAAGTGGGTGTTTCATACCTTGTAAACATCAAACTTACAGCTTTCATCACCAACTCTTAATGTCAGAGTACCTTCAAAGACAATAATGATTGCTTTGGTAGTGTACATGAAAGGTATACCCAAAATCAAGGGTAAATCTTCATCTTCCTCAAAATCAAGCACAACAAAGTCAATCGGGAAAATGAACTTCCCTACTTTTGCCAAAATAGGCTCCACTATTCCTTTGGGTTTCTTGATTGTCCTATCTGTAAGTTGCAAGCATATGTTTATAATTCTTGCTTTACCTAAACCAATTCTCTTATAAACAGTTAAAGGTATTTAATTAATAAAAGCACCTTAATCATAAAGAGCCATTTAAAAATTTCAATTACTAATAGAACAAGGTATAGTAAGACTCCTTGGATGCTTTCTCTTTAATGGAAACTTGCTTAAAATGATAGCACTACATTCCTTACTAAGAGTAATAGTCTCAAACTCTTACAACTTCTTTTTATTGGAAATAAGCTACTTAAAAAATTTAGCATATTTAGGCATTTGAGCTATTGCTTTAACTAAAGGTATATTGATATGCATTTTTTTGAACATCTCCAAGAACTTTACAAACTGTTGATCATGTTCTTACTTTCTAAGCCTCTAAGGAAATGAAACTGGTGGCTTATATGGCTTAAGTAGTGGTGGTGAAGGTTCATTCTTTTTATTATCATCTTGCTCTGCATTTTCCTCCTCAACCTGTGCTTTTTCATATTCTTTATCTTTCCATGCTTCCTTCTCTTCTTCATTAGTAGGTCAAAGTAGTCACTTTCAACTACTCTTTAGGGTTCTTTTCAGTATTATTAGGCAATGACCCCCTAATTCCTTAAGGATAGAAAATTTGCTAACTACCCCATTTGCACTTCCAAATTATAAATGGAAGAGGAATGATTTCTGAACATCATTTAGTATCCTGATGCACCTAGTCTAATCTTCCCTCTATTCTATTTATACTTCATCTTATTGATTCATTTTGGTTAACATTATGTCTTTGAATTTTTCCATCTTATTTTCTAGAAAATTTATTGATAAAGTTGAAGAAGCTTTCTCTTATTGGAACTGAGATTACCTTTAATGCTGTTGATTATTATTCCTTATAAAACTTAGTGGCCCTTGAGATCTCTATTTATTATTGCCCTTATTACTCTATGAAAAGTTTGGATGGTTCCTCCAACTAGGATTATAAGTATTTACCATGTTGTCCCTTGTTGAAGTTCCCCACATACTTTATACTCTCTATAGATAAATCTTGCATTTGTTAACATTCAATGTTATAATGTCCACCATGAAAAAACTCACAAGTAAGTGTAGATATACGACATTAAGACCCATCTTGTATATTCTTTTGTCAAAGCTTCTAACTTAGCATTCATCATAGTCAATCCATCCACAGTCATTCCTTCCCCTTTTCTTAGAATTGCCCTTTCATTATACCATAAGCTTTAAGTATTAGTCATTTCTTCATAAAGCTCTAAAGCATCCTCGAGTGTATTGGACATGATTGTCGCTCCTGCTATAACATCAATGTTAGTTGTAACTGTTGGATTTACACCTTTGTAAAAAGATTAGACCAACTCCTAAATGGGTATCAATTGTGTAGGAAACTATCTTTGCAAATCCTTTAATATATTCCAACATTCATAGAAGCTCTCATCCCCTTCTCATTTCTAATTTTTAGTACTTTAGCAGGTGGAAATTTTATTAGAAAATGTTATATACATCTCCTACCATATATTAATGGAGTTAGGTGGTAAACTAGTAAACCACCTCTTCACTTTATAAGTAAATGAATAAGGAAACAGTATTAATCTAATAGTGTCTTGTAGCACCCCATTTATCTTGAAAGCAAAACAATACTCAATAAATATGGTTATATGACTAATAGGATCATCATGAGGCAAACTATTAAATTGAGAATTCTAAATCATCTGAATCATTACCAGCTTGATCTCAAAATTATTGGCTATAACTGTTAGTCTCATAATAGGATTCTGATCTTTATGCATTTGATTACTAATAAATGGTTCTTTGCATATTCGGTCTATTCTGAATTTCAAGTGGTGTTGTAGGTGGTGGGTCTTACTCATCATTACCCCTATTTGCAAGTCCATCTTCAAATTTGTTCATTGTGTTCCTTTGTCTTCTTAATCTCTTATGAAAAGTTCTATCAATTTCAGTATCTAGAGATATTAATGATTCACCTCATCTAGTGCTATTACGCATTGAGCATATACACTAGCAAAGCTCTATATAAAGACAATGGAAAATTAGAAAAAGCAAAAAAATAATGCAATTTGAATAAAAAATAGCCTAAATCAAATAATATAAATTTTATCACAATATCAACTTATCACTCCCTAGCAGCGACACCAAAAAACTTAATGTATACAATTTGCAAGTATACACAGTTATCTAAGTAGTAAAAATACCGATCCTACAAGGAGTGGATGTTAATTAATGAATTTCTCTTTATGTTTATTTGTTTAGACACTTAAATAAGGTTATTGCTAAAAATTAAAACTAAGCTAGACACCCAATTTGACTACTATAAGATTTATCAAATTAATGAATGTTAGGGTTTTTATCCCCAACTCAATATTATCAAAAGTTCATGTTAATCTCCTTTTCACTTTTATATTATTCCATTTCCTAAGCATCATTAAACATATAACAATCTCTCTTGAGCACTCGCATAATTTTATCAATTATAACAACCACCCAGGTGATTAGCTCTTGCTACTCAAGCGATTAGTTATTCTCTATAGTAAAGTAAAGCTTGTTAAGGAATCTTAACAACCAAATATTCTCTTAGCCATTTTGATAAATCAATATATTATTATTTTGTTCTAAATAGGGATCTTCTCTCGATCTCACCCCACCATCTAATTCAATTCCTAGGGTGATCAATCATAAGAAAGCATTGTGTGTAATAATAATCATGGATTATATATTTAGTGACAAGGAATTTAACCAATTAAGTCCATTCTTGAGCTAGGCCTAAAAACCCCAACTGCTAATTAAGCTACCTATGGAAATTGAAGAGAGAAAGGAAGTTGAAGATTGATTAAAAATAACAAGCATACACATTGTATAATATTAAATAAGTACAAGAATAATTATAAGGAAAAACCCCTTTTTATTCCTCTTGAATATGCTTGCAATTGTTCTCCACTCAATTCTTGATAACTATAAGTAGACAATGTAAATAAAAAACTCAAATAAAATTATACTTGATGAATTTTCAAAAGTAAAGTGCTCTGAAGATTCAAGCAACCAACCTCTGTAAAAGAGGCAAAAGAAAGGCTATTTATGATTGCCCTAAAAAACCCTAAAAATAATTTTCTAAAATGTGTTTTCTATTAAAGTGCATGGATGTGCACTCCCATATGCATGACTGTGAATATCTGAAGCTTTTAAAAGTTATCCATCCAGGTATGCACACCCTTTGGTGCACCGCCGTGCATCCATAAGTAGTAGAGAATTGTTGGATCATGTACGACCATGCACACTAATGTGCATGGCTATGCATTATGTTCCTCTTACAAATTGAAAAGTTTAGGCTTGGGTATGGCCATGTGCACCCATGTGCATGGCTATGCATGCCTCCTCATCTTCTTTTTATATAGAGTTTGAGCTTTCCTTTATAAGTTCTAGCATGGATTCCACTTGCATTGATCCAAACTTGCGTGCACCTATCCATATAACATCAAAACAACAAAATTAAACTAAAAGTAAACAAAAATCAATAAAATTTATAATAACCTCTAAAAACCTAAGTTTTATGGAATTTAAGTAATAATGCCAATATTCAATATTAAATGAGACACTTTGGCACCTAAAATCTCAATAAGTTAGTTTTTAAAATCTAATATTTTTTGTACTTTCCATATCACTATCTAAAAACAACTTCTTTTTGAACTTCTAATGTGGGTAATCACTACCATCATAAAAGGATATAAGAGATGAAAAGTTTAAATATTCACTCCCCATGATCTTTGCTTCTTGTAATTAAGTACTAAGAAGTCAAGCTCTAATACTAATTGTAATTGTCGGTGTGAATAAGGCTTTTTCAAATTTAGAGGAAAATTAAAATAACTAATCAAAGATTAAAAAGAGATTGAAACAGTAGAGAATCAAACACAAATGTTTAAAGAGTTTATTTCACAAATGAATCTATGTCTCCACCTAACTTATTCCTAAATTAGGATTTTCAATTAGCACACCAATCTTATTTATAAGATTAAGATCATAAGAGTTTTAAGATAAACTCTAAACCTTATAATAATAAGCTTTTGAATAAGCTAATCTCTAACCACAATCTCCAATGTTTTGATGGCTAAATAATTAAACCAATTCCTTTAGAAATAAACCTCACTTCCCTTCTAATTTATCCCAAGAATTAGATGAAATAGAAGTCTTATTTCTAACACTCAACCAACTCTCAAAGAGCCTAATGAACTATAAAGAAATTAGACGAAAGTTTGAGAGCTTCAATGAATGCTAAGATAGACTAGTTCAACAACCAAGTATCTTATTCTTCAATGAAGCTCTAAGAGTTATTTATATACATTTACAATTCAAATATGGCTATTGGGGGCATTAACTTCACCCATAACCATCTTCAAGTTCCATTAAATGTAAAATAACTTTTTTTTGTAGGATTTTAGTTATTCACAATTGTGACTTATGAATATATAGTCATTGCTCTTGTAGGTGACTGTTGTGTCTTGTAGAATACCCTGGTCATAAGGTGCTCACAGTTGTGAGGCCAGACTGTGGGAGTCTTAAGCTCTTTTACTCATTTAAGATGTCTAATGCTTATGACATGGATGAGCTCGTGATCACCTCATGATCATACGGGCAAATCATGAGGGGCTCGGTCCCTTTTTCAAGTTGAAGGCCCTTTAAAGCTTGAACTCATGAGCAAGAATCCCGATCATGAGCCATGCTCATAATGGATGCCCTATGACTTTGTTTTGAACATTTTTTAAACCTTGAATTGTCCCAATTGAAGCTTGAGATTGGAGGGGGGCTTATTTTTGACACTTTGATGAATTAAAACCTTGAATAAACACACTTAAATACATACATTAGATTAATCAAATTATTTGTTAAAGTCAAAATTTTAGAGATTGAATAAATCTAAGGTCAACAAATAATTAAAATAATACTTTATTAATTTTATTTGTCATTGCTAATACAATTAATAATTTAAGAAAGTAATATTTTTAATTTTAATTTTTTGATATTATTTTTAATGAGTTAATACAATTATTATGAAAATTAAATAATATAATAAATTACAAATAAAAATAAAAAATTATTTATTTAAAATAACTTTAATTTTTAAGTTTTAAGACTAAAACGTAAAAAATAAATTTATTTTTAATGGTTGACTAACGGAAAATTGGTTTGACTAATGAATAGGACTAACAGAAAGACTTTTTAAAACTTATAAAACTTGATTGTAAAGAAAATTTATTATAGGACTTAATTGAAAAAATGATATAAGTTATGGGACTAAAAATGCTATTATCCCTTTTAAATATTTTATTAGAATAAGGTTTGATTTGGCCCTCAAACTTTTTGTGAAAATTCAATTTGATCGAAAATTACCTTTTTTGACAATTCAACCCAATGCTTACACTTAATGTCTCATTTAAACCCATTTTTTTACCAACTCGTGAAGCACATTGTACACCTCCATTAAAAAAAAGTTTCAACTAAAGCTACTGAGAAGTCGTAAATGGCAAGGGAAAAAGAAACGACATGTCATTGGAATAATAGGAAATGAAAATTCTTTTTACTTGTTTGTGTCTGCATCGATGGGAGTCCAGGTGGTGTCAAGATCAAGTAGACAAAAAATGAATAGCCATTCAATTCAAACCAAAAAGCAACAAAATAATATTAATTCAAAGGTAATTGGCAATAACAACAATTGGATAATCAATGGAGAGTGGCGGCTCGGCTTCTTCCGATCAATTGGATTCAATGCCACACAAGAGTAATGGTGGCAATGTCTTACTGGAATAGTTGTCGTAGTATTCTTCCTGTGGAGGAGAAATTGATTTCGAGAGCACAAATTCGGCTATGGGTATGCCTAGCTTGTCCAGTACTTCGTTCGATTTTGGTTCTTTGATGAGTTTTGATTATTTCACTTTGGGAGGGAAGAAGTTTTTTGATACGAATTTAGAGTATCATACACTTTCTAATTCTTTTAAAGAAATCAAGAAATCAAGAAAAAGAAAGTAAATAATCCCCAAAGCTTTCTTCCTTTTCTTTTTCTCTATCTCAATCCTTACACCATTATCAGCTTTTTATGATCACCATTTCTCTATATCAATTCTTCTTCTTTTCTTCTTCATTTTCCATATATTATTATTGGCTGGCTACTACTCCTGATCTTTTTTTATATATTACTATGGTGATCATAAAGTATCAATCACTTTCTGTAACTTTTTTTGCTTCTGCTTGTACCTATTCATGGCTGTTGTTTCTGGATCATTGTTTCTTGAAAATAGCAGCAGTGCTAATTTGAATGTAAGCATCACCAAAAATAGCAATAGCCCATTAACAAGTAGGGGCTCTCGCAATAGCAAAACACTACCAGAAGGATCAAAGATGGTGAGGAAAAGTATGGTATGTGAGATGATGGAGGTGTAACAAGTAGCAGCAGCAGCAGCTATTGCTTTTACCCAAAACCAGATATGAAGTTACAAATAATAGGAGTAGTAGTGAGAAATTAGGATTATCTGATAGTTGTTGGCTGTGGTTCTGATGATGATGCGAAGAGGAACAGTTACTTTACTCAGAGTAGTGTAAAGTATAGCAAAGAAGAGAAAGTTGAGAATGAGAATCCATTGCTTATTAATTCTTTTGTAGACTTTGGTTCAGAGGAATGGGCTGGTTTTGAGCACGAAAAAGTTGCATGTACTTTTGCTTCTTTGACCATTGATAGGGCTCAGGAGCATCAACAATAGGCTTTCCAAACTGAAAGCACCTTTTTAACTCCAACTTTATCGCATCTGATCGGATACAAAAAGCTATAGGCTATAAAATAAAAACAATCTTGGAATCTGTCAATGTTTTAAGCTGTCATCAAGTTCAAAACCAACTTTTGCTTTGCTAGATTTCTGCTATTATTTGTTTATTTTATGTTTTATTCATTTCTCTTTATTTCAATTTGAAAGTTGACAACTTGAAACTCCATTTCAGCAACCCAATACCAGATTTGTCTTTTCTTCAGGAATTTCTCATCTCAGTCCCTCTCTTTAACTCCATTTGGGCTAGCTTGATCTTAAAGGTGCAATCTTTTCCATTCTTTATTTCAGTATCTTCATGGGTTCTTTTTCTTTTTCTTTTTTTTTTTGTTGGATTTGAGATTGATATCTATAAGTTCATTTTTGTTTCCTTTTGAAAAGCTTTGATTTTTTTTAGATCAGTTCATGCACTTTTCATCACTCGTGCACCTCACACTTTATTGAAAGATAGAATATGGATTTAAGTGACCCATTTTGGATAAGTATTAGATTAAATTATCAAAAAAAGGTCCTTTTGAGGCTAAATTGAACTTTTACGAAATGCTTAAGGGCCAAATCGAACTTTGTTTCTATGTTATTGATTTGTATTTTAGTTTTGGTTTATGTTGATCAATTGTCAATCTCTAATTATTGGGCATCATTGAATTACTAAAAACGGGCATGCTATGGATGGTAATGAAAGCCATAATACAATCCCAATCCAAATACAATCCCATTACGTAACCCATTGTTAGAAAAAAGGAAGAAAATTGTTTCCCACTAAAGAAAAAGCAATCCTGTAAAACATTGCTTTCAAATAATCAACACAACCTATTAAAAGAGATATGTACAAACATATAACTAGAAGACAAAAAACCATGGAGATTCACCCTGATTTTTTGACTTTAATAATCAATTTTAAACCTATAACTTGTGTGTTTAAGTGAATATTTAAGTTAGGATCAAAGTTAGGTTGGACTTATGAAGTTATGAAAGTTAAAATATTGCAAAAACACTTAATTAGGGTTGCTAAGAGGTGGCATCATGGTTGTGAGCAAGCCCACAAGCACCAAAATATGAAATGGAGCCCAAAAATCAAGTATCTAAAAAGGAAAGATGTCCTCGTATTCTTGCTAATAATAGTGAGAAGCCCTTATAGTATTGCTCACAACTGTAAGGAGTCCTCATGAGTGGATGGTGATTGAATTAAAGGAATTTAAAAGAGACCAAGCTCCTCACAGTCTCCCTTATGATTGTGAGGAAGTTCTTATGATCATAAGCAAGCTAATCACAATCATGGATATGAAGAATCAAGTGAATATTTAGGGTAATTATACAAGAGGTTATTGAACTTTACATTAAATTTTATAAATTTAATTTATATCTTTTTGGTTTTAGAAAATTGATTTTAATTATATAAAGAAGTCAAATTTCAGCTACTTTAGATGATGTGCACACAAAAATGACCATATCACAGTCCAAATCTATAAAAATTGTGATGTCATATTGCCACGCCACCTTAATTAGAAGACTGTTGACCATAATCATACTTTGGCTAAATGCATAGTTTTATTCTTGAAATTTATATGATTAACCTCTGACAATCTTCAATTTTTATTATTTTCTATTCAACTTTTAAACTTTTATTTTGAAATGTTTTCACATTTCAATTTATAGTTTTTTTATTCTATTTAACTCATACAATATCAAAACAAATAAAAATTTAATTTCAAATTATTTTAAACTCATAAAACGCTAAAGTTAGCTTCAAAATGATACAAATAGAATTAAAACTAATATAAAAAAGTTAGAAAAATTTTGTTTTTAGTTTTATTCTCTCTTTTATTAAACATTGTTTTATTTTATATAAGTTGCTTTTGTATTCATATAAACATTGATTTAAAAAATACTTAGATTTTATGTATTATAGGGGTTAAATAAGTTTAAAATAAAAATTTAAAAGTTGAATAAAATATAATAAAAGTTGAGGAGTACTAAAGGTTAATTGAGCAAGTTCGGCGTAAAACTGTGCATTTGACCATTTTACTTTACTATTTTACTTTTTTACACTCAACCTTATAAAATTATGATTAATAGTCTCATGAAAATTATGACCAACAATTTCATGAAAAAAGGTAATATGTTAGTATGACATGATAATTTTATTAAGGTGAACTATGATGTGACAATTTTAATGTACTATATCATTTAAATTCAAAGAAAAGTGGGGGAAATTACCCAAAAGATCAAGTAAACAATCAAACACGTTTTTCCTTATGGGTTATCCGATTGATTTTACCAAAAGTTAAAATTGAATATGCTTTGTGAATAAGCATTTGTATTCAGTGAGTAGCTTCACCACAAAATTGGAGGGGAACAATGTCATCATCTTCTTCTTTAAGCTATGTTGGCACCTTACATATAATGTGGTTGATGAATGGTAACAAGAAAATATGGTATGAGCTAGCTGCACACATGTGAGGTATAATTGACATATATACATTTTTTGTTTGATCTAATGACATAAGACAAATGAGCAACTCTTTAAAAGTTTATAGAATTTAATTAAATTTTTTTTTCCAAAACTTGATTAAAATATTTAAAAAATTATAGGATTTATGGAGTCTTTATTCTTAATTAAATTAATATTTTATAATAAAAAATATAAATTAAAATAATAAATTTTAGTGTAAAATTTAGTAATATACCATTCAGTTTATCGTACAATAGTCAGAAAAACTTTTTATGATAGATGTTGCATAGTTGCATTCAGACAATGTTTAAAACATGACCTTTAGACAGACAACAACTAAACCTTTCTTCTCAAAAGACAAAATAGACACTAAACAAAATTCATAAGCCTTGTGTATCCCCTAGTGAGGGCAATAAAAACAAATATAGTTTTGGGCAATAAGAAATATAACCAAGCCAGAATAGAACATATGTTTTGTATAATTATGAAGTCCTTTTTATTTAAGGGAAAAACTTCCTCAAGAAGATTTTATCAGCCTATTGAGAAAGATCTGGTAAAAGGGAAAGAAATTGCTAAAGAAGATACAAAGGAGAATGAGCTAGCCATTCAAGTGGAAGAAGACTCAGTTTTGATATGACTTAGGAAAAGTCAAGCTCAAGTCAGTATTTAGGATCTCTTAATGACATCATAAAAACACCAAGAAGCTCTAGCATGTGCTCTAGATGATGCAAAGATCTCCTTAGACACCACTCCTAAGGACATGATAGCTTCGCTACTCCTAAAACCTAGTAGTGTTGTTTACTTCTCTGACAATGATCTTCTGCTGGAAAGGAAAGCTTATAATAAGCCTTTGTTCATCCAAGTAGTCATGAGAGCTAAAAGACATAATGTGTTATGGTTGATAATTGAACAGCTATTAACATTCGCTCACTCAAGTTACTTCATAAGTTTGGGATGCTAGTTCAAGAGCTTAAAACATCTAACTTGATAATCAGGGCTTATGCTGACTCTAAAAGGCAAGTAGTAGGAACCTAAAAGGCAATTGTTACTGTGGGAGAGATTGACACCACTCTTAAGGGATTGATGCATTTATTAGGGTACACAAGCTAATGGTGACTATCTATCAGATTTATTATTATTTTTTATGGGAGGGTCTGCCTGAAGAGGCCTTATAGATTGGAGTTACCACTTGATTTAAATTTGGAGAAAGTGAATTAAAAATTCACTTCCTTTACTAGAGAATCTGGGTTCAAGGAGTAGGAGTTGCTTATCTTATTTCTTATTATACATGTTGTTTATTCATTCACCACTTTAAAGGAATTGATTACACACACCGGAATAAGAGCAGAAGTATAGTGTGGGCACAAAACCAGTTAGGATAAATTTAAAAAAAATTTCCTAGTGCGTAACCCTTGCATGAATGCAAGAATTCCAAAACTACCAATATCACAACACATTGGATTTACACAACTAATTACTTGCATGCTTCATAGACAATATAAATCAAAGATTCATAAAACAACTAAACACAAAGCATGGCATGAGACCTACACTTAGAGTTTAGTAACACTTATAAACTCTAAATGTTGGTAGGACACTTGATAAGCTTTAGGAAATGGTTAATGCAAATCTACAAGCTCCTAGCTCCCCAAGTGTGAAGTGTCTAGCTTGAAACACATAAGTTGCATTAGAATGACTCCAAGCTTTAATGGACCTCTACTGGCAAGCTCCTCCTTGATAGTGACTCGAAAGCTTACTAAAGTTCCTCTATTTGCTTGGATGATGTAGGACTTCTTGCCTCCTTTAGATGTAGTCTTCACTTGCACAACTCTAGTACAAAGGATTATGATAATGGACTTATGAAGAAATGCAAATCTTGTGTCTCTTACTCATACATGTACAATCATTTAGAAGAAAGATGAAGAAGAAGAAGACTCAACTATTGTTTTCTTTCTTTATATTTTCCTCTTTAATGTTTTAATGTCTCTAATGGATGTTGTAAGTCTTTTATTAAGTGTATATCAGATCCACTAACTAGGTGTATGTATATAAGAGACTAATTTGCATATGAATAGATTCTTCACTAACGCAAGCTTGAGTGTAGGATAAGCAATCTCATGCATGTTCTTACTTTTTATCTTTGAGTATAAAATAAGCTAACTCATGCATGTAGAGATTGACCACTAACTTAAGGTGCATGCTTATGACACTTCTCTAAGTTGTCAACCATGCAATCACATTGCATGGAAAGCTATGCTTAGGTGGCCACCATGCAAGCATGATCATCACATGGTCATGCTTATATGGCACCTCCTTCAGTAAGTGGGCTTCAAGCTTATTTAACTCTTAAATGATCCCAGATCTACAACATCCACTAATTAGTCTTATGAGCTTTATTTAACACTTAAAAAAGGCCCATATTAATAATACAGCTAATTGTCCAAGCCCATGCATCATCCATTAAGCTACATATACTTGGCCCATCTCATTGTCCATATCCAAACTAATATTGGTTACAAATATCAATTTAGTCCTCAAACTTAATATCACATATTAAATTAAGTCCAAATTAATATTTAATAGTCCTAACCTTTGAATTAGATCCCCGCACAAGTGAAAATCCAATTCAATTAATTAATTAAACATTTTAATTAATAATCAAATTAATAATTATCACTATTAGTGCTACTCTTATGTGTGTGACTTACTAGGTTCAAGTCCAAATGGCAAAAGAAATAAATAATATTAAGTCTTAATATTATTAGAAACTCTTTCCAAGATAAATGTGAAAATCCCACTTAATCACTTTAAGTTTCCATAAGTCATGAGTGACCCCCAGCATAGATCTCACGACAACCCAATTGGAAATGAATTTTATCCGTAGATTTATAAGAACCATATAAGATAATTAATGTGCACTCAATGTCCCTTTATTTTAAAATCCCAAAATCGACTAAAGTCATGATCAGTCAAACTCTAATTGCCTCAATCATATGACCTCATATTTAGTTTAATTCTTGATAAAACATGACTTCTACTAGAAACACTTTCTAGCACTAAAACACTTTTCGGGTAAGTCAAGTTTGACCTGGTCAAGTACTTATTCATCGAGAATAACTTAAATAGCTTAGGATCTTATCCCGGTTCACTCTAGGTGATGAATTCCATCTTGGCTGATCACTCATCCCTACATATAATCCACTAGAGCCATCACACACTATATACTCATACATCACTAGCACAAGTATGTAAATGGCAAAAAACTCTAACCACCCATATGTGGATGACTGTGTTGCCTTAGGTCAAAGGACCATATGCACCATTATGTCCAAGAAAGTGATTGTTGACAAAAGTTACTTTCCATGCAATCACTTATCTTATATCACTCCTATCACATTAGTATCCATATGTCTATTCTGATATCTTATATCAAGTAGTATGAGACTCACTACCTCTTGTTATCGATATCACATACCAATGAAGGAAAATAGATAGAGGTGATAGTTTATGGATTAATACTACCCATTTATTAATCCTATTATTATAAACATTTTATAGAATAAGTACTAAAAGAATTTTATCACTCATATTATCAACTCTTGATAATAAACTCTTTTAATATAGTGTTAAGGGGTAAATACTCAAATAAACAAATACTTTATTTACATGAATATTTTGTTGCCATAGGGATAAAAGTATAATGTCATTTATATTACAAGAAATGGCACTATAGCACATCTATACTAACAATCTCCCACTTGCACTAGCACTATTCACTATAATATCTAAGACCCATCTTCTTATGATGATGGTCTAATTGAGTGAGTGCCTTAGTTAGTATATCAACTATATTATCAGTTGAAGCTACCTTTTGCATAAGCACATTGCCCTTTCCAACAAGTTCTCTTATAATATGATAACACTTTTCTATATGTTTGGATTTCTGGTGAGACCTTTGTTCCTTTGCCAAAGCGATGGTTCCATTATTGTCGTAGAAGAGAGGAATTACCGACTTAATAGAAGGAACAACTCTTAGTTCGATGATGGACTTTTGAATCCAAATAGCTTCCTTAGTAGCATTTGAATCCAAATAGCTTCCTTAGTAGCATTTAATGCGGCTATGTACTCATCGTCTATAGTGGAATCAGTAGTGATACTTTGTTTGGAATTCTTCTAGCTTACTGCACCTTCATTACATGTAAAGATAAACCAAGAGATAGAATTTCTATCATCCATATCTGATTAAAAATCAGAGTCTGTGAAACCTATAAGCTATAAGTCACCTCCTTTATAAGTCAAGACTAAATCTTTAGTCCTTTTCAAGTACTTAAGGATAGCCTTAACTGCCACCCAATGCTCCAAGCCTGGGTTAGATTGAAACTTACAAGTTAGACTAGCAACATAGGCAATGTCTAACCTAATATATAATATAGCATACATTAGGCTTCCTATAGCCGAAACATAAGGAACCTTGGCCATTTTTGCCATGTCCTTTAGTGTATTGGGCAACATCTCCTTAGATAGGTGGATACCATGCCTAAAAGGTAGTAATCCCTTATTGGAATCAAACACACTAAACCTCTTCAATACCTTTTCTAAATAAATACTTTAGGATAAACCTATCATTCTCTTTTATTTATATTTATAGACTCAAATCCTGAGAATATATGTAGCCTCCCCTAAGTCTTTCATTAAGAAGGTTTTAGACAGCCATACTTTCATATAGGTCATCATACCAACATCATTACCAATCAATAGAATATTATCCACATATAATACTAGGAAAGTGAGCTGGCTCCCATTGACCTTCCTATAAATGCATGGCTCATCCTCATTCTTAATGAAAGCATAAAAATGGATAACCTCATCGAAATGATAATTCCAACTCCTTGAAGCTTGCTTTAGACCATAGATTGATCTATTAGGCTTGCTCACTTTTGAGCTCTCTTCGAATTCAAAACCCTTAGGTTGCTTTATGAAAATGTCTTCATCAGTATAACCATTAAGGAAGGTGGTCTTAACATCCATTTGCCAAACCTCATAATCATAGTGTGCAGTTATAGCAAGAAGAATTCAAACGGATTTAAGGATGGATACTGGCAAGACGGTCTCCTCATAGTTGACCATTTGCCTTTCACTAAACCATTTCGCTATAAGCCTAGCTTTATAGGTTTCTACCTTTCTATCTATACCTATCTTTCTCTTAAAGATCTATTTACACCCAATAAGTACAATACCCTCAAGAGGATCAATAAGTGTCCACATTTGGTTTTCATACATGGAATCCATTTAAGTTCTCATTTCCTTAATCCATCTTAAAGAATCCTTATCATATAAAGCTTCATTATAAATAGTAGGATCATCATCATGATTGCTCTCGTCATCATACTAACTTTATTATATGTAGGAGTCAGTGTGATGGCATTCTCAATTGGAATAGGCTCCTCGGGTTAATCAATTTGTTGGGCTTTAAATGACTCCTCATCTAACATTATCTTCCTTCCTTTGCCACCTTCCTTAAGAAACTCTTTCTCAAGGAAAATAACATCTCTACTTACAATAATAACTTTTTTAGTAGGAAGATAAAATTTATACCCTAAACTATCTTTAGGATATCCAATAAACCATCCTTTAATCTACTTTACATCCAACTTGTCTGATTTTAGATTTTTAATAAAAGCTAGGTACCCCAAAATGTTAACATGCTTAAGACTTAGTGCACTACCATGCCATATATCATATGGTGTGGTAGAAATGGACTTGGATGGAACTCGATTAAGGATATAAAAGGCTGTTTGGAGTGTAAAACCCTAAAGTGATACGAGAAGATTGGTGTAGCTCATCATGGAACGTACAATATCCAATAAAGTACGATTCCACCTCTTGAACAAAAAATTTAATTAAGGTGTTCCAAGTGGTATGACTTATGATGCAATGCCATATTTCTTGAGGAACTTAATAAATTTGGTACTTAAGTATTCACCTTCTCGATCTGATCTTAGAGATTTAATACTTTTCCCGGTTTGGTTCTCTACTTGGGTTTTAAACTCCTTGAACTTTTTAAAGGATTCACTTATGTTCTTCATAAGAAACAAATTCCCATACCTTGATAGATCATCTATAAAGGTTATAAAGTAGTAAAAACCACCTCTAGCCATTTCAATAAATGGTCCATATACATCACTATGTATAATGTCCAATACATTATTGGCTCCTGCCATTTGTCTGACAAATGGTGATCTGGTCATCTTGCCTTGAACTTAAGCCTTATAAGTCAAATTTGATGTGGATTCAAGATTGCTTAAGATTCCTATTTTTTCTAACTTAATGATCCTATCCTCTATAATATGACATAATCTCAAGTGCCATAGATATTTGGAGTTAAAGGCATTCTCAATTAGCATCTCATTCACATCACTCACATTAGATTAAGACTCATTGTTATTGGAAATATTATCAACATTATATAAACCATGTCTTAAATAACCCATGCTAACCAATTCATTTCCAAAATGAACCTTACATACATCTCTGCCAAAATGGAATTCATAACCCTTTCTAGTTAAACTAGAAAGAAAGACAATATTTTTATAGGCATCAGTTACATAAAATACATCATCTAATAACAAAACATGATTATATTAATTAATTGAAGTGGATCCTATAGCCTTGGTTGCAACACTTACTCCATTTCCTAGGTTCAGGCTCACTTCATTAGGCCTCAACCTCCTCTTATTTACTAGATCCTGTAAGGATAAACAAATGTGAGAACTTGCACTAGTATCCAATACCCATACATTAGATGAGCTTTTAGAATATTTAGAAGCAAATAAATTAGAGAAAGTCTCACCCTCTCTTTGTTTTCCATTTCCTTTTGTCTTGAGAGTCTCAAGGAACTTAGGACAATTCTTTTTCCAATGTCCTTCACCTTGGCAATGGAAACACTTTCCTTTGCCTTACTCTTCCCTCATAATGGCCTTGCCCTTTTTCTTGGCTATGCCACCCGTGGGCTTGACAACACTTATCTTGCCTTTCTTCTTCTTATTGCCTTTTTTTTAGTCCTACTAGAAGTGGCAATAAGTGCAACCTCTTTCCCTTTGCTCCTTTAGAAAGCCTTTTGGGCCATCATGAGCATATTCAAAAGCTCCGCAAGAGTGCACTCTATCTTGTTCATATGGAAGTTAGTAATAATTTGCCCAAAAGATTCGAGAAGGGATTGAAGGATTAAGTCCACTTAGAGGTTGAAGTCCATTAAGAAGTCTAGAATCTCTAGCTCCTCCATTAATTGAATCATGGAGTTCACATGGGCTCCCATTTCCTCTCACTCCATCATCTTAGCACAGAAAAGCCGCTTAGATATCTCATATCTAGCAGTCCTACTTTGCTCACTAAATAACTCTTGTAGGTGTAGTAGGATTTCCTTTGCACTAGTGTACTTCTCTTATTGCCAATGGATTTTAGTGCTCATGGAAGCCCACATGATGCAGCATGCTTGTATATCATCATCCTTCCATTTATCAAAAGTGATTTGCTCCTCTTGGGAAGCATTTTCAGGAAGTGATCCAGGTGGACTTTGTTCTAATACATAAAGTATTTTTCAGGAAGTTACAACAACTTTTAGGTTCTTTAGCCAATTAATAAAATTAGGGCTTATAAGCCTCTATTGATCAAGTATAATCGTAAGTGGGTTTGATAATCTCATATTATCAAGTTTTTGCGAAAGGCAATAAGATTAATTAGTTATACGACATTGTTATTTTACCATTTGATTTGGTATTTAATCATAATGGCCTCCCACTAACTTGGAGAATCCTACACTTCTAAATTAGGAAACAGAAATCCCTTATTTAATGGATTTCTAGTGGTTGATGAAGTTCTTAATAGGCCACTAATATTCCTCAAGTACACATTACCATTCTTGGAATAATAGTTCTCATTAAGTGGACAACTATTGTCCATCACATCTCATGTGAGGTTCCATCAATTAGACTCCTAATGTTACGGGCCTTAAGTACACATTTCCATTCTTCACCTTTGTCATTAGTTAGGTCCACATCATTGGATCAGTGAAATGTATGGATTTAAACACTACAAACCTTAGGTACTTCTATTTGCCATTCTTGGCCCATAGTGTATCCTTACACCCACAACATCTCATGCTTAATGATAACACTACATGAATCTCTTGGGCCTAATGTACACCCCTATGTGTCCATAGCTAATATACACGAGCCCAAAACCATGTAAGTTATTGCTCTAATGGAGAGCTTAAACCTAAATATAATTTGGAAGATTTTTGGGACTTTAATTATTAAGGTCTCACTTTGCACATTAGCCAATTTCAAATGTATATATCTCATATATACATGGCATGGCATCTATTCATATATACATATCACATATGCATATAGCATGTTACAACATGTATATCACATATATACATAGAACATGCGAAATGGATGCACAAATAAGGAGTGATCATGGGCCTTTCTTAAGCCTATTATAAATCCTAGAATATGTTAAAAATGGACCTAGCCCAAGAAAAGCCTTCAAGTCATGAACTCCTTTGTCACCATCTCCATGGACCTTGATCCATGCCATTAAAGGTTGAATGGGCCACCATCTTGAACACTTCAAGTTCAAATTACAACTCTTGTAATTTACATTCTATCCTTGGCATAATAAGGCAAAAATTTACATATTAAATCAATGTAATTAACACTTAATTACATAATAAAATTAATTACTATTACAAACTAAAGGATGTAAACCAAGTCCATGATCATTCCTTGCATATATGACTAGCAAATATTTAATAAAATACAACAATTGCATATTATTATATATTTGTAAACTCAAACAAACAAGAAAAAAAAAGTTTATTGTTATACAAAACATTGAATAGTACCAAAACAATATTTTTAAAATAGTACCATGAATAGTACTTTTGAACAGTATCATAAAACATTATTTTTCACATAGTGCTTTTGAACAGTGCCATGAACAGTATTTTTCAAAATAGTACTTTGAACAATGATTTTGCAGTTTAAGCATCTTTAGTCACAAATCTTGTAACTAACAACAAGCATAATCACAACTCTTATAATTATCATAACGTTTAGCATGTCAATATTTAGCTCTGATACCACTTGAAGGAATTTATTACACATACCAAAATAAGAGTATAAGCATGGTGTAAGCATGAAACCCATTAGGATAAATTTTAAAAAAATTTCCTAATGCGTAACCCTTGCATGAATGCAAGAATTCCAAAACTACTAATATCATCACACATTGGCTTTACATAATTAATTACTTACATGCTTAATAAACAATATAAATCAAAGATTCATAAAAAAAAACAAAACATAAAGCATGGCATGACACCTACATGTAGAGTTTAGTAACACTTACAAACTTTAAATATCGACAAGCCACTCTATAAGCTTTAAGAAATGGTTGATGCAAATCTACAAGCTCCTAGCTCCCCAAGTGTAAAGTGTTTAGCTTGAAACACATAAGTGGCACCAGAATGACTCTAAGCTTTGATGGACCTCTACCTGCAAGCTCCTCATTGATAATGACCCAAAGGCTTGCTAGAGTTCCTTTCTTTGCTTGGATGATATAAGACTTCTTGCCTCCTTTGGATGTAGTCTTCACTTGCAAAAATCTTGTATGAAGGATTATGACAATGGACTTATAAAGACACATAACTCTTGTATCTCTTACTCACACACTCACAATCATATACAAGAAAGATGAAGAAGACTCAACTATTATTTTCTTTCTTCATATTTTTCTCTCTAATGGACATGGTAAGTCTTTTGTTAAGTGCATATCATATCCACTAACTTGGTGTATGTATGTAAAAGACTAATTGCATGTGAAGCGATTCTCCACTAACTCAAGCTTGAGTGTAGGATAAGCAATCTCATGCATGTGCTTACTTTTTCACTTTGGGTATAAAATAAGCTAACTCACGCATGTAGAGATTGACCACTAACTTAAGGTGCATGCTTATGACATATCTCCAAGTTTTCAACCATGCAATCAGATTGCATGCAAAGCTATGCTTAGGTGGCCACCATACAAGCATGATCATCACATGGTCATGCTTATGTGGTACCTCCTTTAGTAAGTGGGCTTTAGGCTTATTTAACTCTTAAATGAGCCCATCTCTACAAAATCCACTAATTATTCTTATGGGCTTTATTTAACATTTAAAGAAGGCCCATATTAATAATATAGCTAATTGTCTAAGCCCATGCATCATCCATTAAGCTACATAGACATGGCCCATTTTATGGTCCATATCCAAACTAATACTTATGGCAAAAATCAATTTGGTCCTTAAACTTAATATCACATATTAAATTAAGCCCAAATTAATATTTAATAGTCCTAACCTTTGAATTAGATTTCGGAATATGCTAGATCCCTACACAAGTGAAAATCCAATTCAATTAATTTAATTAATTAATTAATTAAAAAATTTAATTAAAAAATCAAATTAATGATTATCATTATCGATGCTACTCTTATGTTTATGACTTACTAGGTTCAAGTCCAAATAATATTAACTTTTAATATTATTGAAAACTTTTTCCGAGCTAAATGTGAAAATCCCAATTAATCACATTTAGTTTCCATAAGTCATGAGTGACCCATAGTATTAATGTCACGACTACCCAATTGGAAATGAATGTTATAAGTAAATTCACAAGAACCATAGAACATAATTATTATGCACTAAATGTCCCTTCATTTCAAGATTCCGACATCGGCTAGAGTCATGGTTATTCAAACTCTAATTGCCTCAATCATATGACCTCATCTTTAACTCAATTCTTGATAAAACATGACTTCTACTATAAACACTTTCTAGCACCAAAACTCTTTTTGGGTAAGTCAAGTTTAATTTGGCTAAGTACTTATTCATCGAGAACAACTTAGATAGCATCAGATCCTGTCCTGGTTCATTCTAGGTAATGAATTCCATCTTGATCGATCACTCATCCCTACATATAACTTACTAAAGCCATCACATGTGATATGCCCATACATGGTTAGCATAAGTATGTAAGTGGTAACAAACTCTAACCACCCATATATGGATGACTATATTGCCTCAACATAAAGGACCATATGCATCATTATGTCCAAGAAAGTGCTTGCTGATAAAAGTAAATTTCCATGCAACCACTTATCTTACATTACTATTTGATCCACTCATTACATGTGTATCCATATGCCTATTGTGATATCTCAAATCAAGTAGCATAAGACTCACTACCTCCCACTATTGATATAATATATCGATCAAGGAAAATAGACAAAGGTGATAGTCTATGGATTAATACTACCAATTTATTAATCCTACGACTATGAACATTTTATAGAATATGTACTAAAAGAATTTGTCACTCATATTATCAACTCTTAATATTAAACTCTTTCAACATAGTGCTAAAAGTTAAATACTCAAATAAACAAACACTTTATTTAAATTAATATTTTATTACCATAAGGATAAAAGTACATTGTCATTTATATTACAAGAAATGGCACTAGGGCAAATCTATACTTACTCACTTCACCTTAGTTTTGATAGTCAACTTAGATTGTAAATTGGAATGTGGGATAATTGGATTGACAAACATACATAACAAGATAAAAAAAAAAATAAAGGGATAATGAACCTGTAAGTCCTATAAGTTATAAAAAATTTCAATCAAGTCCTAATTTTTTTTTATTAAGTTTTAGAAGTATTTAAAATGTTTTGCATTTGTCCACTTCCATTATCTCAAATGGAATAGACTGACGTGGCAATTAGACCCCACCCAATGAATTGACATGTGCAGCCAACTCAGCAATGACACTAAACCTACAAGTCCTACAAGTTATCCAAAATTCCAATCAAGTCCTAATTTTTTTTATTAAAAAAAATATTATTAAACCAAACCAAACTGAATTTCTAAAATATTTTAAATTATATGGGTGTTTATGGTTCATTTTGATTGGTTTATCATTAATATTAAAAAATAAATCAACAATATCAGTTTTTAAATATTTAAAACGTTTAATAAAACTATTTAATATCAAAAAATTTAAACTAGAATTATTTAAATTCATTTTAGAACTCTGGTTTGGTTGATTTTAAAAAAAATAATAAGTAAAATAAATATAAAAAATTAGCAATAATAGATCTCCTAATTATTATTAAAATAGTGCAAAATTACATAAATCTAATGGGTTTAAATTGTAAAAAAAAAGTGAAACTGATCGAACCAAAACTAGTTTGGTTCTGTTTAATTCGAATTTGTCCCTTATTTGGTTAAGTTCAATTATGACCTTTTTTTTATTCAATTCATTTTTTACCCTTTGTTTGTTATTTGTCTTTATAAAAAATGGAGCCATTTTGATCTCCTTTGCCCTCAACAATTACACATGCCAATTGAAAGTCAAATTAAATTGAAAGAAATAGAAAAATTAATTGTCCTAATTGATACAAATTAAAAGATAGAATTAAAAAAAAAAGGCCAATAGTTTAGAATAAATGGGACCATTTTTCCTATATTATTTACCCATTAAATTTACAAAAAATATTTTTATTATTAAACTAATTTTTTAACAAAATTTATGTCACATGAATTTATCATTAATTATTAATTGAGTATAAAAATGAATAAAAAATCAAATAACAATTTTTTTTTTCAATCTAAACAAAATTTTACTCAAAATTTTTTTTAGGATTTAATTAAAATTTTGGATAACTTATAGGACTTAAGTTTAGTGTCATTGATGAGTTGACTGCACACATCAGTTCATTGGATGAAGTCTAATTGTCACGTCAGTCCATTCCGTTTAAGATAATGGACGTGGACTCACTTGAAATGTTTTAAATGCCTATAGAACTCAATAAAACAAATTTTTTTTTAGATTGCAAGCATACAATAGATAATCAATGTAAAACAAGCAAATAAGCAAAAAAATAATAAAAGAAAAAAAGGGGCAAAAGGATTAAGGATTACAACCCATAAAGAAGAGCCTATTCTAATAAATACATCCAAAATATAAATAAAGGAGACATCGGAATTAAGAATTACATTGCCCTAGAAAGCCTATTCTATTAATTACATTAAAATAAAAAAGATAAGTAAATAAAAGGAAGTAAAAATCCTATTCTAATGATTCTACAAAACAAGGGTTAGCTTTTACACACATGCAAGCGTACATCACATTTAGGACAATTTTATATATTGCATTATCTATAAGTGAAATAATGAATAAAAGTATTTAAGCAAATGAGCAAACAAGGATGATAATGGAAATGCATGATGCAAGATTTTGGAATTTGGGTACTTAGTGTGAAGTCATCATTTTTATTATAAAAATAATATTTTTATGATGAGGCAAATATAAAGGAATTAAAATAGGAAAAGTGCAAATAAAATGATAAAAGTGATAAAGATGTTATTCTTATCATAAAAATATTAATTTATAATAAAAATAATAATTTTATCAAAGAAAATAATAAAAATGACATGGATAATAAATACACAATAAAAATAATAACCATGCAAGAGTACTAGTAAAGAGAATGACAACAATATTATTTCCACCATAAAGATGAGAACTTTATAATAATAGTAATAAACTTATCAAAAGGGATAATAAAAATAATAAAAATGCAATTAATGCAATTACAAATGATAAAATACATAATTAAAATAATTAAAGTGTTAAAGATGTCATTTCGACCATAAAAATATCTACTTTATGATGGAAATGACAATTTTACCCCAAAAAGGCATAAAGGCAATAAAAATTACAAAAATGCAACAAAAATAATAAAAATACAGAAATATTAATATAAATAAATAGAAATGTAGAAATGAATAAATTAAAATGATAAAGATGATATTTTTATCATAAAAATGTGAAATTTAAGATAAAAATACCTAATTTATCAGAAAATGCATAAATATAACAAAAACAACAAGAATGCAATAAAAATAATAAAAAATGCAGAAATAAATATGCAAATAAATAAAAATGACAGAAATAAAAATACTAAAATGATAAAGGTGATATTTTTACTATAAAAATGCAAACTTTATGATAAAATTACCAAATTTACCATAAAAAGGCATAAATACAATAAAATTGCAAAAATACAACAAAATAAATAGTGCGGAAATAAATATGCAAAAAAAATAAAAATATTAAAATGATAAAGGTGAAATTTTTACCATAACAATATAAACTTTATGATAAAAATACCAAATTTACCATAAAAGGCATAAATACAATAAAAATTGCAAAAATACAATAAAAATAAATAAAGTGCATAAATAAATATGAAAATAAATAAAAATGACAAAAATAAAAATAATAAAATAATAAAGGTGACATTTGTACCATAAAAATATAAGTTTTACAATAAAAAGTACCAAATTTACCATAAAAAGGCATAAATACAATAAAAATAATAAAAATGCAATAATATTAATAAAATGAATAAAATCACAAAAATTAAAATGATGCAAAAACAATAATAAAAATGCTAATTTACACCAAAATACCCTTTTTATATATAAATGGAAAAATAATGCAAAAATGATGGAAAAATATAAAAATGAATGCAAACACTCCTGGATTTCACCCGAACTTCCTAGTACTCCATCATATCTTATATCCAAACTTCAAAATCAACACAAAAATCATAACTTTACCAATATAATAAATATTCACAATAAAATGATAAAAATGCAAAAAATAAAAGATAGAAATGAGATGAAAAAGATGATAAAAATGCAATGTTTAATTAAAAATGGTTGGGAGATCCTCAAATGGACCAGGTTTTTACCCTTGATGCGTGCTTTGACTAAGAAGGAGCTTAGTTTGACTAAGAAGGAGCTCTGTTTGGATTTAATGGTTTAAATCCTAAGACAAAAATAAAAGAAAAATGATTTTGGTTAAGTTTTTAGTGTAAGTGGGTCTCCAAGTGCTTTAGGAGTGAGAGAGAGTGTGGGAAAATCCCCTAAAACAATTATGTTTTCTCTTTCTAGTCATATGTCTCAAAAATATGCCAAAATCATCCCAAATGAGTAATTTTTATGTTTTTAAAATCATGCCCAAGGACCCACGAGCTTGGGTCATTTTGACCCATAGGTTTAAGTTAAAAATCCACACTCTTAGATTATCAACCCAAGCTCATGGGTGGACCCATCCCCATAGGCTTTTCCCTTGCTTTTTAGTCATTTTTATACCCAAGTTGGCTTTTTATTTAGATTTTTTTTTTGCTTTTTGGCATTTTTTGGTTTCTTTCAGGTTTCTTCTCGATTTAAGCATGCTTGAGAAAACTTTTGAAGAAATTTTCCCTTGTCCAAGTGATAGGAATCTTTCATCATTAAATTTTAGGGGGACTGTCAAAATTTGAATATCAACAATTGCTCCCTACTTCACATGTGTTTATTAAGTTGGCGTTTGTCAATGTATGAGAATCAAGTTTTGAAAACCAAATGAGATGTAAAAACTTTTATGAGCATGTTGCATATGCATTTAGCTATTGCCAACACATAGGAAGCAAGTGTAGAAAACCAAATGATATGTAAGGTCTTTCATGAGAGTGTTGCATATATGTTTATTTATTGCCAACGCATAAGGAGAAAGTGTAGAAAACTAAATGAGATGTAAGATTTTTCATGAGAGTGATGCATATGCGTTTAGTTATTGCCAACACATAGGGAGTAAGTTTAGAAAATTAAATAAGATGTAAGACTTTTATGAGGGTGCTACGTATGCATTTAGCTGTTACTAACATATAAGGAGCAAGTGTAGAGAAAAACTTTCATGAAGAGGTACACTGTATAGCCCTAAGTAGGCTTTAAGTGTCTGGTCTCAAAGAAACCAAAGTGCATGTAAAATCTTTTGTGGGTGCTACGTAACCTTTGTTGGGTCACAAGCAAGATACACTATATGGCCTTGCCCAAGTCTCAAATGTAAGCGTTATGTGTGATTTTTCAAAATCATGATTAATGTAAAACCAAAGTGTTGTGGTGCAATTTTGGTTTCAAAATTATGATGCGTGTGAATTTGTTTGTGCTTTTTCTCGACTTACTTGTACTAGTAAGGAGCATGTATTAGTGACTCTAAGTCAACCTAATTATGTATGCCATACCTTTGATGTGGTTTTTGCCATTTCACTGAGGTTTGCCTAACATCCCTTTACCAAGGACATTTTTTATTACTGATTGGAGAGCAAGTGTTCCACATGAGTAGAAGGAAATTCATCAAGTGATGTTGTTGAGAATCGCAATGCACAAAGCAACCCTTGATGTCGTAATAGTCCCTTTGAAGGTAAATGCTTGATCATACTTCCTTTGCAGAGCATTTTCTCTTCTTAAGCAATCCTCGCCTTTTAGAATTCAATGTGAATGTCATCGAGGAGTCCTTCGGATGCTCTTACTTAATTTTGAACATTATAGTAGTTTGAGTATGATTTTCTTGTTGCTTTTATTTTATTTTTCTCTTCTCTTTTCTTTTTCTTCTTTTTCCTTTTTTTATTTCTTTTTTTAACCTCTTCCAGCATTCATCATGATAATTGCAAGTTACTTGGACATCTCAGTTTCTAGTAACCTTCCCATTAGTAGACTTTTATGTCTTTTATGAGGTTGTTAAGCATTAGATTGATTAAAAATAAGAATCCTTGGTCGGAGATACTGATCAAAGTTAGTAAGCTTTAAAAATCTCATCAAAGTAAGACGGTCACTATTAAGATTAATTGGTATGTCCTTATCACGCGCCCTTTCTCCAATGTGAGTACACCTCCAAGAGCACTAGAAAATGATGCTTGGAATGCAAATGAATGTGTAAATGCATGAATGTATGAATTTATATTAAAGGGAAAAGGATATAGAGGACTTCCTTGAGTTATTGGTTTTTTCAAGGGTATTTCAAACTTTTTCTATGAATTCTTGACTTTTGATTATGTCTTATGTTGATGTCTGGACTTCCAACATGCCTTCGGGATAATCTGAAAGCTTCAGTGCATGAAAATACACATTGTAGGGGCTCTGGTTAGCCCTAGACTATGTCATAGGTGCTTCCAATATGTGTAGGTCTAACGACCTACACTCACAAGAGTGGATCAAGGATCCACATGCATGGGTTAAGACCCACGCTCATGGTTCCATTCAGGACCCACAGAGCTTCCTTATGCATTTAATGATACTTAGAGATGTGCTTTGTTAGGATTAGCTTCCTTATGTGTTTAATGATACTTAGAGATTTTTCTTCCCTTAGGCTATATGTTGGAATTTACCATGTCGTTTCCTTCTTTTGATTGCATAATTTTGTTTGCCTGCAAATAACAAGTAAATAGAGTAATTAGTGCTGATTATCATATTTTAGAAAAAAATTTGAGTCAAAATCTATGCTTTGTTGACTTCCCTTTTTAGAGCCCTATAACTCCATTAGTGCTTCCTAGTAGCTTCATTGGTGCTAAAAAGCTTTATCATAAGTTGACTGTAGAGGTGTAAGACTAGGTGTATGGTCTCAACTTTAATGGTATCCTAGATGGTCTACTGGAGGGACTGGAGTCTCTAAAGAGTCAACAGGTGACAATGACTACCTTGGTCTAGAGGTGGTCAGATTGCACGCACACCTTCCACTTCCGTTTTGGGGAGATGATGTTTATGCCCCTCGACTTTGTTGTTATTACTAGGTTCTTGTTTATTGGTTAGTATATCTTTTTTAACATACTAGAGGACCCCCATAGTTCTATATTATGATTTGCTAGGCTGCGACCCCCAATTTAAAGTCAGCCAAGGTAGTCCAATTTTATATGACCGGCTCTAGTAGGCTTATGATAATGATGCTAGAGATGGAGTTGATGGCATTGAGAGATGAGCCTAGTGCTTTATCTTCTACTTAATGAGCACAATGGTGTTCCTTAATATGAACAATACTGGTAACTCCTGGTTGCTTCCCCTACTGTAAGATCTTGACGTGTTATGAGATTATGACTAAGGTTCTATTGCCTATGGTTATCTCCTTCAGGGTCTGGATGACACATGTAAAGATAGCTCTTAGATCTACGATTCACCATTGGTGGTTAATGTGAGTCCTTTCAGACACTTTGTTATTCTTTTCCTTTCATTATTGAGTATACTATTCCTGACACATTTTCTTTTATAGATTTGTTCTTTTGAGTTCTACATCCTAGCTTTTCCCATTATACTCAAGATACATGAGGGGTTTCCTTATTTCCCTATTTGGACTACTCAGAGTTAGAGGTGAACTGCACTGCTCTCACAAAGTTGACATTTAACTAGGTTAGACTTCTTTTTCTGCTCTTCTTGCTTTGAATTTATGTGTTCTATTTTTTACAGTTGTTCTTAATTGCATATATTTATTTAATGGTGGTGGGAGTGCTATCCTATAACCTTCTCACCAATAATGGCTAGGGCCATTGAGATCACTAGTAGGCAAATGTTATTCGTGACTGGTGTTGACCTCGCTTGGTATATTGGTGAGCACATAGTGGACTAGTTCAGAGGTCATATTGCTCGTCATGTCCCTTATCCTCCTCCTCTTGATATGTTTTGGGAGAAGGACTTGGTGCATCCCACTTTTGAGGAGGCACTAGTCGGGACTGATCATTAGCTATACTTATAGCTAAAGGGTGTCTCGTACCTGAAGAGTCTCATCCCTTGCCCGATTGATAGTGCCTTTAGGGGTTTTAAGCTTGCTCCACCTATCGTCACTTCTTCTTTTTCTTTCCATTCAGTGTGTATTGTTTCCTTTCCTTATGCTTGTGCTTGTACTAACTGTTTTCCCATCTTGACCATTCATTCCTATATTTGATAGTCTCTTTTAAAAAGGACTCACATTAGGAGTGCTACTAAGTTTGGGCAATGTAGGAGCTACTGCTGATGCTCCCACTACTTCTTAGATGATCTTTGGGGTAGCTACATTACCACTGTTCTTGTTCTTTGGGTACATAACCTTCATGGCGAGGTGATAGTTTAAGTAGTCCCTGTGTCTACAAAGCCTATGGCCTTTATCCTCAAGCATACTACTCATGTGAGTTTCAAATATACTTTTGTTGCTTTAATATTTCAAATTTGCTACTTGCCAATTATTCTGTCTATAGGTTCCTCGAGAGACAGCCACGTATTAGTACCACTGCACTTTAAGCTTAATAAGGCATTGTGTCTATTACTTTATAGAGGCTCATGTAGGTCTTCTTACACTTTAGCTATTTCTTTATTTCAATTATGCAATGTGCATGTATATGCTATTATGGATATGTTTGTATTAATACATGTATATTATGATAATGTAGCTTGAGCATAAGGGGCTGATGCATGAGTAGGATGAGGCTCTTAGCCAACATGAGGGTGCCTACTATTAGAGCAAGATTCAAAGGCTACGGGCTGAGTTAATAGAGTTGAGGGTGCATGATGCTAGACCCAGTAAGAGAGGATCTTTAGATGTTAGTGATGACAATGATGATGATGATGATGAGGATAGGGCTAATTCTTGATTTCCCCTTTTATTTTGTTATTTTTTCTATCTTTCCTATTTACTTGCCACGTCAGTATAACGAATGCAATGAAATGGAAAAGTTTGCAACATAGATTAATGCAGTTACATCATAGAAAGGTATGAACTCTAAGATGCAAAATTTTGCCTTTGTATATGATAAATATTGATTTAGGCATTTACTTTCCAACTTGTGCAACCTTTGACGATCTTTCCAATTTTTATTAAATAGCATTTATCATGAGCGTAGTTGCACATAGAATATTTCAAAATGATATTACCAATGTCCTTAATTGGCCCTCTTAGATTTTCTAATTATGTATTTTGCCTATTATTTTTCTATTTTATTTTTATTTTTATTTTTATTTTTATGAATAGTATCGCTTGAGATAACTGACATTAATCCATTCAAAGAATTCATTCCCATTGATATCCATCAGCATGACTATGCCTTTCGAAAGGGAAAATTTAACCAAATAAGACCCTTCCCAATTAGGTTGGAACTTCCCTCTTAAATCTAGTAGATTCTATTTAGCTTGCCTTAATACCCAGTCTCTAACCTTAATGTCATGTTGTCTCACTCTCTTATCGAAAGCCCTTGCGATCCTTCTTTGATAAAGCTAAGTGTGATATAGTGCTTTTAACCTTTCATTGTCTATTAGATACAACTGTATTAGCCTCTATTCCATCAAATTCACCTAAGGGATTTCATTTCCATTTTAATTTGAAGCACAACTTCTATTCCACGCACCAATGAGAATGGAGTTACCCCTATAAATATTCTCACTGTAGTATAATATCTCCAAAGAGTGAATGGTAACTTGTTAGCCCATTCATGGTGAGTTTTAATCATCTTCAAGGGGATCTTCTTGATTTTCTTGTTTGCTACTTCCACTACTCGGTTAGCTTATGGTCTATAAGGCAATGACTTATAGTGCTTTACCTTATACCTCTCAAGCATTACTCATACTTCTCCTTAAAACTATACCCCATTATCTAAAATCAGGTGATGAGGAATTTTGTACCTATAGAATATATTCTTTTCCAAGAACTTGGCTACCTATTTTGCCCCCAGTTTGTTGTAAGATTTGGCTTCTACCTATTTTATGAAGTAGTTAATTACAACTAGGATGCATCTAAGTCCATTAAAGGCTGTAGGATGAATCTCTCCTATGATATTAAGTCCCTATACCAAAAATGGCAAAGAAGAGGACATGGTGTGCAATTCTGAGTAAGGCAAATTGCTAACATCCCTATAAATTTAATGCTTGTGACATCTCTTGGTGAATTTAACATAATCCTCAACTATTATCATCCGGAAGAACACTTATGTCATTATCTTCTTGGCTAGTTTTGTGCCATTAATGTGTGGGCCACAAACTCTTTTGTGAATATCTATTATTACCTTCCTTGGTTTGTCCTTGTCTAAATAGCTCAACTAAATCCCATCTGAAGTTCTCTTGTATAGAACACCTTAATGAACAGTGAAATTTGCTACCAATTTTCTAATAACCATTTTATCCCTTTCACTTGCATCTACTAGGTACTCCCACTTGTCTAGATATTGCTGAATGTCATAGACCAAAGGCTTCTGATCCACTCTTATTTCTATCACCCTCACATTCTTATAGCATGGCTAACTTGACTTCAGGAACACCAAAGGCTTCATAGGTATGGTCATTGGTCCATCCCAAACTAATGCTAGTAATGCCAAAGCATCGGCCATATGGTTATGATTCCTCAGCAAATAAGTAAATCTACATTTCCAAAATGACTGTTCTAACTATTGTAAGTGCTCTAGATACGAATTTAAATGTGGCTTTTTTAGATCCCATTCATCAATAGCCTGATTTATTACTAACATCGAATCACTTAACATTTCCACTTCTATGACTTTTAAGGTCATTAGTGCTTCTATTCTTATTATGCATGCTTCATATTCTGCTTCATTGTTCGTAATCCAAAACATAAGCTTCTTCTTTATGGGAACTACTTCATTCTCTAGGGTCAATAGAATTAATCCTATTCCTACTGTAAAGTGGTTTACTACTCTATAAAAGTACATGCATCATCCTTGAATCTTAATTGTTGTAGTAAGTTTGTATGGGAATTCAAGTTCTATCTCTTGGTCATCTAAGGTAGGGTTTAATGCTAGAAATTCAGCTACTACTCTTCCTTTAAATTTCTTTTTAGTTAAATACTAAGCATCAAATTCTATCAGTAACACCAGCCACGTAGCTAGTTTCCTAACTAATGAAGGTGGTTAAATTGCTAGGTGTAGGATTAAGGGCTTTCCCATTTTTGGGGGTCTCAGAATAGGTAAATTCATGAGATAGTACTTAATGCTGTCAAAAGCAATTTGGCATTAGTCTTTCTAAACCATAAGTTGATCTTTTATGAGCAACTTGAATATCGCTTCACACAATTCAATCAATTTAGCTATGAATCTGCTGATGAACTATAGCTTTCCCAAGAATCCCTATATTCCTTTTTTAGTCTTTAGCATCGACATTTTATGGATCGCTTTCACCGTGTTTGGATCAACTAATTCCTCTCTAATTAATTATGTGTCCCAACATCTTCCCTGAAGTTATCCCAGATACACACTTCTTAGAATTCAGTCTTAAATTGTACTTGTTTACCCTCTGCAGAAACCTTTCTAGTGCTACTAGACATTCTTCTCAAGTCTTTGACTTCACCATCATATCATCAACATACACTTCCACCTCTTTGTGTATCATCTTATGGAACATTACTATGGTCATCCTCTAATAGGTTGCACCTACATTCTTTCAATTGAAAGGCATTACCCTATAGCAATACCTTCCCTATTCAATAATGAAGGTAGTCTTAGCTTTTTCAATGATTTCCATAAGACTTGGTTGTATCTTGAAAATCCATCCATGAAAGAGTATATAGCACTTGCAACACCATTAATCAAAACATTTATATGAGGTAAAGGAAAATCATCTTTTGGCATGCTTTATTAAGGTCCATATAGTCCATGCAAATCCTTACTTTCCCATTTATTTTAAGCACCAAAACCACATTTGCTGGCCATTCTAGATAATCTACCACCTCTAAGAACATAGCCTTGATCTACTTTTCTATGTCTTCTTTTACTAGCTATGCCCATTATGGTCTTCATTTTTGCAACTTCTATTTCACTGGCTTGCACTCCTCTTTAGTTAGGATGTAATACTGAGTGACATCCCTATCAATACTAGGCAAATCATTGTACGTCCAAGAAAATACTTTCGAGTATTTTATTAATATTTTTTTAATTCTCTCCTTTTTTCAGGGGTAACATCTTTTGAAATATGCGATATGCAGAGATTTTCATTTATGCCAATGTTAAATGGTTTAGTGTTAATGGAATGAATGTGGAATTTGCTCATGTAAGGTTCAATGAAATGCTCGTCATTATCATAAGACACATCACCCAAATAAGAAAAATCAAATTTCATTTCATCATACTTAGAGTTTAGTACATCTAAAGATTCAAACATATTAATAATACAAATATCATTTAAAGGAGGTGTATCATCAAACAGGATGTCCTCTATGCTGGACTCGATGAGAGCTATGATATCGATATAGCTAAGTGCTTCAGTTTCCAACCTCATACTTTGCAGAACTTGTTCAATCTTAGTAATAGAAATGATTCTTTCTTCCTTAATCTAATTCTATCCTTTTAATATACTATTAATCATATCAGTAAAGATCTCAAAACCTACCTTTTTAAACCTATTGCTTTCCTATTCTTTAGGCTGACCTTGGTACTAGGAGAGGCTTTTATAAATAAAGGTAATCTTCTTTCCCTTATCTGTGGTTGGATTATATCCTAATCCTTGTTTGCTAGTCTATCCTTTAAAGTTTGGTAATTTTAAGATCCCTTCTTTTTCTTTCTAAGCTTAGTTCTTGGTTCATAACTCATTTTGTTATGAGCTTTCCCTTTAAGTGGAATATCATTGTTAGAGAAATAAATGGCACTATTGGATTTTGGGAGAGCAAAACCATCATGTCCTTAGGAGTAGTGTCTGAGGAGATTTTTGCATCATCCAAAGCACGTGATAGAGCTTCTTGGAGTTTCTGTGACATCATTAAGAGATCCTAAATATTGACTTGAGCTTGAGTTTTCCTGAGTTGTTTCAAAACTTAGTCCTCTTCCATTTGAATGGCTAGCTCATTCTACTTTGTGCTTTTTTGGCAGTTTCTTTCTCTTTCACCAGATGTTTCTTAGCATGTTGATAAACTCTTCTTAAGGAAGTTTTTCCCTTAAATAAAAAGGACTTGATAATTACACAAAAAATATATTCTGTTCCAGCTTGGTTGTAATTCCTATTGCCCAAAACTAGATTTTTTTGAATGCCCTCACTAAGGGGTACACAAGGCTTAGGAATCTTATTCAGTGTCTATTTGGTGTTTTGAAAAGGAAGGTTTAACTATGTTTTAAACATTGTCTGAATGCAACTATACAACATCCATTATAAAAAGTTTTTCTGACTATTGTATGACAAACGGTATGGTATATTACTAAAGTTTATATAAAATTTTATTTTAATTTTATTATTCTAATTTATATTTTTATCATAAAATATTAATTTAAATTAAGAATAAAGACTCCACAAGTCCTATAATTTTTTAAATATTTCAATCAAGTTTTGGAAAAAAAATGTCATCAAATCCTATAAACTTTTAAAGAGTTGTGTGAGCGACATGGTAGGTGTGTGTTGTGTTGTGGCTTCTTAGCTTATAGGTTTCTGAGGGACATGGAAATTTTGCCAAATGAGGATAAATGATTGGTCTTAAGAGGAACGAGATACTTGTTTTGGTTTTATTGAGTCACCACACAATTTTTAGAAATTTAGGAAAAGAAAGGGACAACATCGGGTCACTCAATGAGTATTACCCTAATAGATTTTTCTAGGTTTGGGGGATCATATCTACTTTTTGACTATTTCTCATTATACAATATTTAATGTATAGCTACCGTAACACCCTAGTTTTGGTAATGACAGTTTGTATAGCATTCACACAATACATAAGATAGTAGAAGATAATAAAGCTAAAATATTATTATTACATTGCTTTCCTAATAAAATACATATAAAAGGATTGTAGAAAAGTAAATCTAACTTAGCTGTAATGAACCTGCAAGGTTAACATGACTATGCATGTATTTTGTTCAATCACATGAATAATGAGATAAGCAATAGACACTCAATCACTTAAAAGAGTAAGCAAAATGTATACAATCATGCATGTTTGTAGTGATTATTTATGCTATGATGATATATGATGACAATATAGGAGATGCATGATGACATCACTATACTAGGAACATGATGACTCTAGTCCGAAATATAAAATTTTCACGTTATTGATATTTATGGCATGATGTCATCTTTAAAAACTAGAGGACGCAAAATGATGACATAAGACAAGCAAAATAGAGTCTAAATTATTCACATAGTATGCAAATTACCAATTTCATCACGTAAGCATAATAATATTCATAAATGCTAGTGATAATAAAGTAAAATGTAAGGCAATAAACTAAACATGCTAAAATGATTGTGTGGTCCTCAAATTCAACTAAGATTATGTGACATTTGAAGCTTTAGCTTTGAGGGATTATTAAGCTTTCCTCATCGAGAGGTTCAAAATGATGTCTAGAATTATGTTAGTTTATATACCTTTGAAGTGTTCTTTGATAAAGATGAGGCTAGGTTTGGTGGAAGGGAAACCTAATAACCTATAAAAAATGTAGTGGGAGGCTAAAACTGTCTAGAAGCGGGTTTCCAGTGCCTTCAAGTGGATAAATTTTTTAAAGTGTATGTGTTTCCTCTTACTCCCCCCTCTAAAATAGGGTGTAAAGGCACCTATTTATGCTGAAAAATGTGAGGAAGAGAGGGGTATAGGCATGGTCACACATGCGTCCCTAGGACAGAGTGTGTGACCATGTGAAGTATATGTGACTACACGCTTGGCGTGTGGTCATGCACACCCGCGTACGATTACATGCATTTTGGCACATTATGCACTCAATTTGGGGCTTTTTTGAGCTATTCTAAGATTGCTTCCTAGGGATTTAGGCCTTCTGAATGCATTTCCATAATCCATTTTGTCTAATTTAGCCTCAATTTTAGTGCATGACACCTAGGGGTGTTTATACGCACTTTTAAACAGCGCATGCTAATCCTCGGGTTGTTTTGGACTATCTCAGGACCACCTCCAAAGGTTTTAGAGTCTTCTGGACATGTTCTTAAAGTCTATTTTATCTAATTTAGCTTCCATTTTAGCACATGATACCTAGGGGTATTCATGGCTATACGCACACTTTTAGGTGATGCATTGACCCTTGGGTTATTTTGGACTATTTTGAGACCACTTTTTAAGGTTTTAAAGCCTTCTAGATGTGTTTTCAAAGTTCATTTTATCAAAATTGATTTCTATTTTTTACATAAAGTTAGGTACCGATTTGATGAAATGAACACCGACACAATAAGCTACATGTTCTAAGAGAAGATTACTGGAAACAAGCCTCTCATTATTCTAATAATTCATATTTCATAAGATCAAAGCATAACTTAATAGCTCAATGAATGATTTCACACACTGGTGGGATCAATTAGGTTTTAAGATTGCATACTTTAAAGGTGTTACGAATGAGCATACTCTAGTCTTTTTGAAGATTCATTTCATCATTGGACCTTTTTAGAGATGATCAAATTTGAGGTATGATAGTTGCCCCTTGCTTCATATGTGTTGCATAGCCACCTAGCGCTAGTGTCAATAAATGTGAAGCAAATGCAAAGATGCACAAAATCATTTTCTAAGGAGAGAGGTAGTTACTTGAGTGCTACATTGTTGTGATTTGATTATTAGGATACTGCCACTATAACCTCTTTGGGTGTTAGGTGAATAGATACTACCACTATAACCTCTTATGGTGTTAGGCGAATGGATACTGCCATTATAACCTCTTTGGGTGTCAGGCGAACAGATAGATACTGCCACTATAACCTCTTCAGGTGTTAGGCGAACAAATATTGCCACTATAACCTCTTTGAGTGTCAGATGAATAGATAGATACTTCCACTATAACCCCTTCGGATGTCAGGCGAACAAATACTGCCACTATAACCTCTTCGAGTGTCAAGCGAATGGATATTGCCACTATAACCTCTTCAGGTGTCAGGCAAAAAAATACTACCATTATAACCTCTTTGGGTGTTAGGTGAAAAGATAGATACTACCAATATAACCTCTTCCGATGTTAGGCAAATAGATAGATATTGTCACTATAACCTTTTCGGGTGTCAAGTGAACAAACTATTATGATCATTATAATTGATGTAATGTGTTCTTCTCTTTTAGTCTTAGTTGGTGATGATGAAATGATGATGTAGTAATGATGATTTCATCATTTGTCATATTGTAAATGTTATTTTGATGATTTTGAGCGGGATATTCTTTCAGTGATTTTTCCTTATTTTCTTTTTTTGGGAGGTGCTGAGTTTTTGAAAATGGTGAGGTCGCATACGGTGTCTTTAGATAGATGTAATCCATATCAATGTACTTTTATATGATTTCAGTGCATGTCTTATACTCAAATGGAGGTCTAGGGCTAGAGAAATGTGTTCAAAGTCTTAGAGTGTGCACATAACTGTACGGGAGCACATGGAGGGGGAAGTGCACATGGTTGCATGTGTGGAGCGTAGGGTTATGCACTTAGCATGTGATCACACTCTTGGCACATGGCCATGTGCCTCCTCCTTTATATTATACTTAAGACATTCATTTTTAAGGTTCAGGGAAGCTTCTTCCAACCTTCTCTGAGTGTTTTCCATCTTTTCTTGACCCTTTTTGAGTTTCAAGTTTTTTTGCTCTATTCTTGCTTCTAAATCTTTTTCTCTATATAAGATGGAGTTCCCCAACATTCTTGAGGTTCTAGAGGATATCTTTTTAGTTGTCAAGGGTAACTTCACTGAGGCCACTAGAGTTGGGACTTCCACTACGAGGACTCACGCTTAGGTTCATCATCATCGCTGGGTAGGTCCTCCTTTGTCCTTTATATTTTCTGAAGTTATTTAACTATCTTGGCTACCTTGCTATTTGTTAGTTTTTTATATACTTGTTAGTGTTGCTCTTTCTTATAGGATTATTGCTACACTTTCTTATGACTCATATGCATCGAGTCAGATTACTATGTATGCATTAATTAAGCAATGGATGGACATGATGCATACTTTTTCTTTGACCATTAGAGAGATGACCATCACTCCTTTAGACTTTGTTACTATCATGGGCTTAAGCTTTTCTAGGAAGTATATTTCCTTCAGTGAGGATGAGTGTTCTTCTTCAATGGTGAGGAGGCGCTTTACCATGGAGTTACTTGGGGTGCCTACCACTATAAAGTCTGGTTATCTATATCTCACTCATTACATCGAGTTCATCTCTACCATGCAGATAATGTATGATATTGATATTGTTTCAATAGAGGAACTAGCTCGTTGCTTCTTATTTTACTTGTTAAGTGTTGTCATCTTCCTGAATCCTTCGAGTACCATATGTGGTTGTTACCTATTTTGAGAGACCTAAACAACTTATCAAGGTATTGTTGGGGTATTTCTACTTTTTCATACATGTACTTGGGTCTAGATACAGCATGTTAAGGTGGCTCAAGGATTTGTGGATGTTTATTCATGTTGGATGTGAGTGAGAGTTCTTGTCCTTTTTCTCTTTTTAACTTTTGCTTATTTTTTCTGATTTTCTAAGTTTTGATTTGAACTTATCTAGGGTTATGAGTTCAGGGTTTTTCTTTGTCTGACCATCGAGCATCTCTTAAAGGATGGTTTTCCTTATTATTCTAACTGGATTAGGAAGACCACTAATTTGATTAAGGATTATGCAGATGCCCATGACCATATGGGTAGGCTATCGTGTAAACAGTTATGCTTGATTCCTACCATGTTGGTTGTTTCATTTTTTGGAGATTCTTTATTCACTTTTACCTTTTAAGTAGATTCTCCTTCGCTAATGGGCGGCGAGATCATATTGGTCAGTAAAGATGGTGATAGCATGGTAGCCGACAAAGAGATGAGTGTTGCTCCCTCACCTTATTGGCAAGGTGTGGTATCTAGGTGAGTGAGTCCATCATTAGTGGGATGGTCCATTTGCAAGGATAGTCCTGTTCCTCCTACTGATGATATATTCTAGAATCATAAGCTTAGTGCCGACAAGCTTGCTACTACCATGATAGGACATCCTTCTAAAGGTCTCCTAAAAGGTGTAGGATCTATTTATGTCGATGTGTTGATCCCATAGCTAATTGATATTATAGCTGGTGGCACCTTTCCTCCACCTCCTCCTTCTTAAGTGGATGGGGCTTGTCCTCCAAATTCAAGGGCTAGGCCATCACGCAGATCATCAAGAGTGACTTCCTCTGATCTTGTGGGCTTTTATTCATGTCTGGTACCAGTATGTAACAAAATTTATTAGTAATAAGTTGAATTTGACATGGCTATGGGGACTTACTTGCGGTAATGAGGATTTCATCATAAGAGATTAGGGTCCCATTTCAAAGAGGCTAAGAGCATATTCCTTACTAAGGCGATTGCCCATACTAGTAGTGTAGCTTCTGGTGGTACCGTTCTTCGGGACTTGGCAGTTAGATCATCCTCAATTTTATCTAGGATGGACATCTTTAGTAAAGGAGTGTATCTTGATTTGCCTTATCCTAGATTTCCTCAGTCATATGTTATCCCTCTTGATGCTTCCCATGTTCATGCTTTCTTCCACTTGTTTTACCTTTGTTTTATTTATTTGATGACTGGCGCTTAACTTTTTTTTCTTTTTTTAGATCCCTGTCTCTTCTGGCCAGTACTGGTATACTGCTGTAAGGAGTATGCAATAGCACTTTATGGAGTTTATAAATAATCAAATTGTATGCCTTCTGTACTATACTTGTTTATTTATGCACATGTTTTATGTATGTGTGTATGATATGAAATTTTCATGCAATGCAGGCTAAACATCTCCTTGCTAGCTATGAGTGGGGTTGCTTTATTATATCATTTTCCCGAGGTAATGGACTCTAGGTGTTGTATCTGGGCATTTATCCCGCATGTGTTGTACACTATATATATAATGATGACTATAGTATATATATGTTTCTTACCATTGCTATGCCTAGTAATGTTTGTCATTGATATTGTTTGCCTCTTTTATTTTTCCCTTTTTTCCCTAAGGTGTCCCCTTATAGAGCTTTTTGTACTTAGCTGGGTTTTTTTTCCTTCCCTCTTTTGCCTAGGTTGTCTCCTTTTAGAGCTCTTCACACATAGTTGGGCTTTTATTTTAGGCTTCAATGATAGTGGATGATCTCGAGGATAGAGTTAAAAAAGATAGCAAGAACTATGGCTATATAATGAAAGAAAATGTAAAGTATGTTTGATGCAATTCATGATGATAAAATGCATTACACTTTTTTCAAAGACATTTTTCATAAATTGGCAATCATTCTCATTTCACTAAAATCAATTAAGAAAAGCACAGGTGCATTCATACAAATTTCAAACTTAAGGTTACCCCTGTTCCTAACTAGCCTTGTCATGTTTTCTAGTTAAGTATTTTCTTTCTTTTCTTAATTTTTTCCTAAGTTGCCCATGTACGGTTTTCAACTTAGTAGGAAGTCCTTAATTTTTTCCTAAGTAGCCATTTTTAGGTTTTCAACTCAATAGGATTTTTTTTGCCATAGATGTAGTACTTCTTCATGCGATCTGTATTTATAGGTTTAGAGAATTCATTGCCTTCAGAATCCATTAGCTTGACTACTCCTTTTGATTGGACATATTTGACTAAGTACAGCCCTTCCCAGTTTGGTATGAATTTGCCTTTAGGGTCTAGAATGTTCTGGCTTGCTTACTTTAACACCTAATCTCCTGCTTTCAGACTCTTGTGTTTCACTTTTAATTGAAGGTTTTAACTAGCTGAGCTTGATACAACTGTATATGGTATAGAGCCTTGAGTCTTCGACTATCTAGGAGAGTGAGATTATTATGCCTCTACTGGGCCCATTTTACTTCAGGTAATTCAGATTCAATTGCTAGCCAAAGATATTTGATTTCTATTTCGACTAGAAGTACTACCTCTAATTCATATACTAGTAAAAAAGGAGTTGCTCTAGTTAAAGTTCCAACTATTGTTCAGTACCCCCATAAAGGCATATGGCAATCTATCAGCCTAGTCTTGGTAAGTCTGAGTCATCTTTGATAAAATCTTCTTGATGTTCTTATTTATGGCTTCAATGGCCCTATTTGCTTATGGTCGATAAGGAGAAGATTGGTGATATTCCATGTTATAACTCCTTAGTAGTTCTTTAACTTCCCCTTGGAATTGAACACCGTTATCAGAGATTATATAATGGGGGATCCAACATTGACATAACATATTTCTTTTGATGAACGTAACCACTTGTTTGGCTCCTATCCTTTGAATGATTGTGCTTCATCCCCCTTTATGAAGTAATCTACTGCCACTAAGATGAACCTATATCCATTCAAGGCTATCTGGTGGATTTCCCCAATTATGTCTAGTCCCCATGATGAGAAGGCCCATGAAAAGGAGATTTAGTGTAATTCTACTAAAGGAAAGCTGACATTCCCATGGATTTGACACTTATAGTATTTCCTCACAAATTTGATATAGTTGTAGATGGTGGGGTTTATGCATGCCCAAGATTTTAGTAATCGTGACACTGTTTAGGATCAGGGCCCTAGGGAACACACTACTATATCATAAAGACATAGCATGGAGATGAGGAGTTGCCACCTAGGGTAATAACTGGGACAAATCAAAATGGTGGTACTTGATTCTCTAAAAGAAAGGTAGCACCACAACTAGGAGATTATGGTAACAGAATATTAACTTCTCTTAGTCTTGTGTTCATTTAGAACTATTTTATGAATTACTATCTTATTCTCTAATTACATGCAATTTTATTTAAACCCTAATTAAACATCCATTTTACCCAAAGGCAACAAGTCACACAATTACATGTAAAATGCTTATAAAAAGTAGCGTCCCTATGTCTAAACTAGATTTATTTTATTAATTAAAGTTAGCTAATTCTACATATTTTATTTACAAGTAAAATGAACTAAAGATGGGCCTACATTTTAATTGAATTAGTGAGCCTAAATCTACTTGTTTTAATTTAACTAAGGAAATGGGCCTATTGTTTATAAATTTTAAAGAAGAAATTAAATTATTAAGCAGGGCTAAGTCTAACTTAATTTTAACTCAAATAAAAATGGAGCCTAATTCTATTTATTTTAAAAGAAATGAAATTAATGGGCTAAGCTAAATCTAAATTAATTTTAATTAACTAGAAATGAGCCTAAGGTTTAATTAATTTTAAAAAGAAATAAAAATACATTAGTGGGCTAAACTAAAGTCTAAGTTAATTTTATTAATTAAAAGTGGGCCTAAATCTAATTAACCTAAATTAATTTTAAATTAATTAAAACCTAAAAACCATTTTTAAGCCTATTTATTAAATGGGTTAATCCTACCATGGGCTTGGGGCCCAAAAGCCATGAGAAATGAAAACAAATCCTAATTCAACAAACATACAAAAAAATAAATCAAAACAGCAATTTACGTGATTTTTCTAAGAAACCCTAATTCAATTTCATGTAACCCTAAAATTAATCTACTGTCATCATTGATTTTAATTGAATTTTATCAAATTGAGGCTAGATTACTAATTAATTTTTAGTGCATAGAACTAAAATTCCATTAATTTCCCTCTACTAGGGCTATTACAAACTACAGTGTAGAAAATTAAAGTAAATTAATTACAACCCAGTAAAAGCAATGAACAAAATATTATGGAAAATAATTAACCCTAAATTCTATAGGGATTTCACAAAATTCAGTACATGGCATCCTATGGATTCTTCAATACTGCCAAAATCTCACATCACCAACCTCACATCTAGAGCACCACAGGACACCAATCAAAAACAATAAAAAAATTAATTAGTAATGATTCAATCAAGAAATAAAACAAAGAAATCAAATCAAAAAAATAAAAATAAAAAAGAAAAAAGTAGGAGATGTTGTGCAAATGTCATTTGAATGCCCCTCAGATTGGGATTGTCACCATTTTAAGATTGACTATGTTGTTTTTTTCCTTGATTTTCTAAACTATAAAAGCAAAGCACATATTTTAGTTGATTTATCGAAGGTTTTGAAAATGAAAAATGAAGAGCTAAGCTATGTGGCTTTCTGCACAGTAAAGAAAATAACTAGGGTTTTTTTTTCGCATCCTCTACTTCTTTAGGGTTTTCCTCCCTTATTTTTACCTCACTTCCTTCTAGCTTTTGGAGCCTAGCCTAGTAACCTCCAACCCGTGCAATCACGTAGGGAAGTTGCGCTGGATTTTTTTTATTTTTGAAAACATACTATAGTTCCTGTGGAACATCTATTAATAATACCATAATTGTTATGTAGTGTTTGGTGAATTACACTGTATTCCTTTTGGGACATCTAATGACAATGGATTTTGTCATATTCCCTATGAGATGTTTAATGAAATGAATGCAATGATTCTCACTATATTCCATGTACGATCTCTAGCTAGCTTTTGTTTGAAAAAAGTGTTATAGTTCCTATGGAATGTCTAGCAATAATATCGTAACTACTATGTAGTGTCTGGCAAACTACACTATATTCCTTTTGGGATGTCTAGTGATAGTGGATTTTTTTATATTCCCTGTGGGATGTTTTAATGAAATGAATGTAATGATTCTCGTTCTATTCCTTATAGGATGTCTAGCGAGCCTTGATTTGAAAAAAATGCTACAGTTCTTGTGGAATGTCTAGTAATCTATGATTTAAAATTTCGCTATATTCTTACGGGACATTTAGCAATTTGTGATTTGAAAAATGTGTTATAGTTCATGTGGAACAACTAATAATGATTCTATAACTATTGTGTAGTGTCTACTGATAAAAGGTTTGAAAAATTTTATGTTATGACTACTATTGAAGCATATAACATGTTGAATTTGAAATTCATGTTATGACTACTGTGTAGCACATAACATGATAATTTTAAAATTTTTGTTTTAGCTACTATGTAGCACAAAATGAATTTTGAAATCTTTTAATTTAAAATGACGCATGTAAAAATGCAAAACTGAATTTTGTAATTATATATTCTATATTTCGTACTTGATAAAAAAATCAGATTTTAAATACAAAGATAATTAATAATAATTCATTAATTGATTACATGAGTTAAATGAATTAATAAGGAATTAAATCCTAATCAAGATGCAATTACAGATGAAATTGTAAAGAAAACTTGATTTTGAATGCAGGCATAATCAAAGGGCCAAAATGGATATTTTCCATTTATAATAAGCTTCCCTCTTTATTTTTCGATGCTATTCTTTCATTTCCCTCTCCATTTCTTTTTTTTTTCTTTGATTTTCTTATTTTGATTCTTACTCATTCGAAGTCCGATTCACTATCCGTCAGATCCTATGGCTGACCCACAACACAAGTTACATAGAGGAGTAGAGATTCCAGCTAAGCCAGCCATTATGCCTCTCCATTTTCCTCAAAACAACCTTGGTCTTTGAGAGGGTTCTATTATGCTTCCTTTGACTCGCTTTCACCTTCATAAGTGCACATATGTGGGCAATGAGGTAACACTTTCTCATTTCTGCAAAAAAAATTTCGTATAATTAGTAATGAAAATTAATTTTAGAATGTAAATTAGTGTGTATATTAATAAAATTAGATTAAAAATACTAAAAAATGCATGAAAATTTTAAATTTAACCCGGGAATATAGGATTTCAGTTGAATGGCCAAGTAAAAGTCTGAAAATTTAAGTCAGAAGTCCAGAAATCAATCGACATTTATGAAATGCTAATTAATTCTAATTGGCATTCTTCTTTACCAATCCAAAAATTATTATTATTTCTATCCTCAAAATTCTCCCAACAACTAATGAAATTCATGAGTTGTTTTTACATAGCTCGTGAATTATTTCATGGGTTGCGAAAATTGTGGCGCAGATGGTATGGGCCTTTGGGTTTAGATGATTTACTGCTGGGGTTCTAACAGCTCAAAGGAGGTCCGATTGCCATTCTTTATTCACACTGATTATGCGGTGAATGGACACCACCCATACAATCCATACTCGTGTAGGCGAGTTGACTATTTCGCCTATGAGTTTTTCTACAATCATCGGGATTGCCTTCGAAAGGACTCCCATTTCCTTCAATATCGGCTATTGTAGTCTCCCTGAGCATGCACAGAGTCAATATATGCAAGATTTGATCAGGTTCGCTTCGACATGGAAGAATCGAAAGAATGTTATTCTTTCATCATTAATCGATGGATTTATACATCTTCCTACCGCCACTCCTCATCAGATTTCCCATAAGGCAAGGTGTCTCCTTCTTATATTGCTTGGCATGACCCTCTTCTGCGAGGCTGGTCATGAGGTCAGCATTACCCTTCTCAGCCCTCTTTGAGACTTAGACCAAGTTGTCACCCTTAACTGGGGATCTAGTGCATTGGCTTATCTATATTATAGACTGGACACTGTCTATAGAGGTGTTATCACCATGTGCGGCTTTTGGCAAGCTTTGCATGTAAGTCATCCTTTTTTTGACTTATTTTCTCTTTCCAGATCTAGCATCTATAGATTGAGCTGATTTATGGCTTTAGTGATATCAATTCTCATAAGAGGCCCCCTCTGATGCAGAGATGGGGCTCTTCCCATCTAGCGAGCATTAGGAACACTCTACAGACTTACCACGATTAGCTAAAAACTGTCTAATGGCACCTGGTAGGAAAATAAAAACATTATTATTTCATAATTTAATCCAAGTTAAATTTAATAACATGATTTTGCATATTAAATCTAATTGGCTGGAGGGAGCGGATGATGTCTAGAGGTATGATTTCATGGTTGCTACAGTACAACTCGAGGACATGAGGATTCTACTACCTAGTTATGGCTGCCAAATGTGGTATTTGGGAGAGTGGGTGTATCAATGACATTTTGAAGCTTCCCAATGCCGTATTCCCTTTTATGTTCCTCTCTCGATGTTATATAGTTCTCATTTGATGGGTTCAGAGTTGAGAGAGGTGTTATAGGGATATGATGCCATAATTTTTCTTGAGTGATCTCACCATTACTGGAAATTCATCCATAAGAACCTCTTAAAGTAGGTTCCTATTGACAAGGCTAAGGTAACTTCTGATCATTTCTCTTTTAGAATGTTCAAATCACTTATTTTATTTTATCACATTTTAAGGAGATTAGCTCCCTTACCAACGAGGTGATGAAGGAGGCGGCCAAAACTACTTAGGTGGTTAAGACTGCTCCTAAGCATGAGATTGTGCCTAAGGTATCTGGGCCTAGACCTGGTCATGCATAACATACTAAGCATGTTTGGACTAGCTATGAGGGAGCCTTTATTAGTGCTATTTTCGGCAATGTCCCCCTTCCTGATAGATCTATACTCTATTGGGCCCCTACTATTCAAACTTTGATAGAGCAGTAGATGTATCTTGGTGATGTTCATGTCCTCAGCTTTTCTCCAAGAAATACTTCTTATGTGAGTTTATCTAACTTATTTCTTGTATTACCTGTACACTTGGTATTTATGTTAGTACAACTTTATAAAGCAGGTCCCCCAGACACAAGAAGAGTATTTGTAGGGACTTGCCTTGTCTCAGAGGTTATTTACCATGTAAGTCACAAATAGTTGGTGGGTAAGCATATACACTTATTATGAAAATTTATGCATGGAATGCATATGATATGATGTTTCCTATATGTACAGAGTTATTCTAGGGATCTGGAATGGGAGAACGAGATGCTTCATCGATGGCTTGCAAACTTGGGCATGGACCCCTACAGCGTTGGTACTTCATTTATCAGGCCTCTAGATACTTATCATCATGATGACCCTAGTAGTGGATTAAGCCCATGGCCTGCTAGTGGAGCCCAGGATGACTGATTCCAAGCTATCTTTATTTTTAATTTATAGTTATGTTAGATTGCCTTCTTATATTGATCTATTTCAAATTTCCCTTTCTTAGAATTATACTTGGATGAATAGATGGTCCTAAGTGAATTTTTATTATTATTATTATTATTATTATTATTATTTATTTTTGCTTAACTTTTGCCTAAGATGCCTTTTTAGGTTTTCAGCTTAGCAGGCCTGCCTTAACATTTGCCTGAGCTGCCCTTTTAGGTTTTCAACTTAGCAGGCTTCGTGTATGTACTAAAGCAAAATGGTCTTATAGAGCTAATTTTAAGCTTTTATGTTATGTTTTCCTTTCTAGTACTTATGCATCATAAATAAGATAAAACATATAACGTTATAATAAAATTCAATCTCAATAAGATTCAATAATTAAGGCCAAAATGAGTACATTTATTACATTACATTAAATAACTCTTGTCATCAACTAGTCCTTTCTGATTTTCTAATTGAATATTTTTCGCTCACATTTTATTTCCCTAACTTTTGCCTGACTAGCCCTTTGCAGGTTTTCTAATCAGTGGGACCTTTTTCTTTTATTTATTCCCTAATTTTTGCCTGCCTACCTTTTACTAGTTTTCTGAACAGTGAGAATGTCCTAATTTTTGCCTAACTATCCTTTTTAGGTTTTCTAGTCAACGGACTTTATTTTCTTTATACTACTTTTATTTATTTTTATATGTGGTATTTCTTGAGGTGATCTAAATTAACAAACTCTATCAACTCATTCCCTTCAAGATCAGATATTTTGGCAGCTCCCATTGGTAGAACTAACTTAACTAAGTATGGTCCTTCCCAATTCAGTTTGAATTTTCCTCTTAGATCAAACACCATTGCTCTAGACTGTTTTAACACCATGTCCCCAGCTCTTATTTTCCTTGGCCTTATTTTCTTATTGAATGACCATGCTATCCTCATTTGATATATTTGAGTATGAAATAAAGCATTCATCCTCTTCTCATCTAAAGATACTAAATGATCATATCTCTTTTATGCCTATTCACTCTAAGGCGTTTTGGCCTCTATAACCACTCTTAGAGACTTGATCTCAATTTCTATAGGCAAAACTGCTTCATAACCATACACTAAGGAGAATGGAGTTTGGCCTGTGGCAGTTTTAGCTATAGTTCTGTATCCCTACAAGGCAAAGGGAAGGTACTCAGACTAGTCTTTGTAAGTTTAATCATCTTATAGAGGACTTTCTTGATATTCTTATTCATTGCTTCTACTACTCCATTAGCCTAAGGTTGATACGATGAACACTTATGATGCTTAATCCTATATTTCTGCAATAACTATGGTATCTTTGTGTGAAACTGAACCCCATTATTTGTCACAATGTGATTTGGAACCCCATATCTATAAATAAGATTCTTCTCAATAAACCGAGCCATCTGCTTTGCCTTTAGAGTATTAAAAGATTTAGCCTCTACCCATTTAGAGAAGTAATCAATTGCCACAACTATATGCTTATGTCCATGTAATGTTGTTGGCCTTATTTCTCCTATGATATCAATCCCCCAAGTTACAAAAGGCCAAAGAGATGATAAACTATTCAGCACCATTGCAAGAAGATAGTTGAGATTCCTATAGATCTGACACTGATGGCATTGCCTTACTATCTTAATGCAATCTCTTTCCATGCTCATCTAGTAGTACCCTTGCCCGATTATCTTATTTCATAGAATTATTCCATTCATATGAGAACCAAAAGCTCATGCGTGAATCTCCTTCATCACCTCTTTTGCTTCATCTTTCTTAAGACATCTGAGTTATATCCCATTTAGCATTCTCTTATACAATACCCCATCATGACTTGCAAAATTACATGTGAGAACACGTAGGGCATATCTCTCTTTTGAAGTGGCTTCATCTAGATATTTTCCTTTCTTGATAAACTTTTGAACATCATAAAACCAGGGCTTCTCTTCAGGCCTTACTTGAATTCCCATAATCTACTCACGCCCATAACATGGAGCTCTTGATTTCATTATCACTAACGGCTTCATAGTCAATCTAGTTACACTATCCCATATTGAAGAGAGCATTGCTAGAGCATCTACCATTTGATTGTTGTCTTTTAATGGATGGATAAAAAGACATTTAGTGAAGTTCTTTATTAAAGTCCTCAAATAGCAGACATTGGGTTTCAGCTTTTCCTCCTTTACTTGCCATTCTTCGTTAACCTGACTAATAACCAACATCGAATCCCCATTTACTAACAACTCCTTTGCTCTAACTACCATTATTGCTTCCACTTCATAAATGCATGCCTCATGCTCAGCCGTATTATTGGTCACTTTGAAATCTAGTTTCTTGGCCATCGGTATGGTTTCTCCTTCTGGCATGACAAGGATCACTCCTAATCCAGCTCCTTTATTGTTTACAACCCCATCAAAATAAAGCTTCCATTCCTGGTGGTCTACAATTGCTAGATTCTCATCTAGAAATTCTAGGTTCCACAATTCATCACCCTCTATTGCATTTTGTGCTACAAATTCCACTATTACCCTTCCTTTGATAACCTTTATGGTAATGTGCTCTATATCGAATTTAGATAGGAGTATGAGCCATCGAGACATCCTTCTAGTCAAAGTAGGTGTCTGCAGTAACTATCTTAAGGGATCTATCTTTGAAATAGCCTGAACCCTATAAGACTGAAAGTAATGCCTTAATTTTCTTATTACCCAAATTATCATCAAACATGTCTTTTCCACCAAATCATACTTTTCTTCATATGGCAAGAACTTTTAGCTGAGGTAATACATTGCACGCTCTATTCTATCCAGTCCTTCTTGAGCTAACATTGCCCCTCTTACCTTTTCCTTTAAAGCCAAACATAGAATCAATGGTTTCCCTTGCCTCAGTTGTCTTAGTACAAGTGGATTAGTGAGATATTCTTTTATCTCATTAAAAGCCTTCTGACAATCATCGTTCCACTCTACAAGTTGATCTTTTCTCAACAGCTTGAAGATTGGGTCATAAATATTAATAAGCTTTGCAATGAACCTACTAATATATTGTAACCTGCCAACAAACCCTCTCACTTCTTTCTCTGTCTTTAGTGCTGGCATTTCCTGAATAGCTTTCACTTTATCCAGATCTACTTTGATTTCTCTACTACTTACTATATGCCTCAGCAACTTCCCTAAAGTAACTCCAAAAATGCATTTCTTCGGGTTGAGTCTCAAATTATACCTCTCAATGCGCACCAAGAACTTGTCCAGTGTTTTAAAGTGTCCCTCTCTCATTTCTAACTTAACCATCATGTCATCTATATACACCTCAATTTCCTTATGCATCATGTCATGGAAAAGAGCAATAGTTGCCCTTTAGTATATTGCACCTGCATTTTTCAACCCAAAAGGCATAACCTTATAACAATAGGTCCCCCATTCCATAATGAAAGCTATCTTGATCTTATCCATAACTACCATCATTATTTGATTATACCCAAAGAACCCATCCATGAAAGAATACATTGCACTTGATGTTGTACTATCCACTATGACATTGATGTAGGGTAAAGGAAAGTCATCTTTTTGACATGCTTTATTTAAATCATTGAAATCGAAACACATACGCACCTTACCATCTTTCTTGGGTACCAGGACTATATTTGCTAGCCATTGGGGGTAATCTACTACTTCCAAGAAGTTAGCCTGAATTTGTTTAGTAATCTCCTCTCTTATTTTCTCAGTCCACTCTAGTCTTAGCCTGTGCAATTTCTATTTAATCAATTTTATTTCTGGATAAGTTGGAATATGATGCTCTACAATTTCCCTATATAAACCCGGCACATCTTCATAAGTCCGAGCAAATACTACCTTCCTTTTTATTAATATTCTCTTTAAATTTTCCCTCTCTTCAAGAGTTACATCATGTGATATAGAAATATTCTTTGGATTATCATTCATGCACATGTTAAATTAATTAAATTGAATTGAATTAATGCCAAACATGCATGAACAATCAAAATTATAATGCATAGAACTATTAGGATGCACATTACACAACTAAGCAAAACCAGCATTCATATCATTGACCATGGAAAAAACACAGTTTTTGTCCTCATAAAGACTGGATGTTATTACATTAGTTTTTTTATAAAAAAACATCACTAAAACTATTATTAATGATAGTAGCTAAATCCTGGGGTGGCTCCTCTTTAGGTGGCAAACACAGTAGCTCTTCAATAGCAGTATCACCCATCCTCTCAGCTACCTGCTTCATCACTTCCTCTTTGTTATCCTCTACTAGGTTCTCCATAATCTGCTCCTTCAATATCTTAAACCTAGGAATGTCTTTTCTAGCAACATTGATAGATTCATGAGCACCCAAATAGTACTTGCCTTCCATTGGCTTGATAAAATTCTCACTCATTAGCCTGATTCTCCCCAAAGGCTTATTTATCTTGGCCTTTCCCTTCTTCCTTCCTCTTTTGCTTCCAAGTTCTATCTCAGTGCACCTTAACCCTTTGGTATCACTCTGGCTCTTAAACTTTGGTAGTCTAAGGGTTCCCTACTCATTCTTTCCCAGTCCTTTCCCATGTCGATAATTCATGCTCTCTATCATCTTTGCAACCTTTGGGTCCATTTTAGTTTCATCAAATATCCCAGGAACTTGGAAACTAGGAGGAATGCATACTTCCATCTATTTCTCCAATATGGTAGCCACAACTACATTGGTTCCTACTTCTATAGTCACTACATCTCCATCATGAGGTAATTTTATCTTTTAATGCATGGTTGAGGGTACTCCTCCCAGAGCATGGAACCATGGCCTTTCTAGCAATAAGGCATAAGTGACAGGGATATCTAATACAATGAACTCAATGGTAGATTCCACAGGTCCTGTTTTAACTAGAGCTTGGAATGTCCCCTCCACATTCCTAGTGTTGTTATCATAGGCTCTGATTATCAAGTTTGAACCTATTAAGTCATCGCCTTTCAAACCCAAATTATGTAGGATCTTCAACGGACACACATTAATAGCAAAACCATCACTAACCATTGCAAAGTTTTTTCACTTCCCCTTCACTTCAATTGGGATAAATAATGCTTTATTATGATTTCTTCCTTCCAAAGACAAATCATCATCTGAGAACGTTATCAGCCCGTGTTTCTTTTCCATAACCTTTGCTACCATAGCCTTAGGTGTAGCTGCTATTTCAATCTTCATGTTTGATAGAGCTTTGACAAGATCTCTTATATGAATGCTTGAATGCATAATTAGCTCTCGAATGCTAACATTTTCCTTAACCTTCTTTAATTGTTCCAAAATCATGTTTTTTTCTTATCCTTTTGTTTTTGCATCCTCTACTTCTTCTCTTTCTGCAACTCTCTCGATTTTCTTTTCTACTGCCTTGTAATTCCTCCCACTCCTAGTGACATGATTCACATTAGGGTTATCACTCCATCCATCAAGACCAGTGGGACTTTCCTTAACAGAGTCGTACCATATGTCTACAACCCTAATAATCTGATCCCTTTTCCATTTTTCACACTTCCACTATGCATGTTTCTTTTCCCTCCATGTTAAACTTTTCAAATGCTCACTCAATAGATCCTCAATCCCTTGTTCAGGAGTTAAGGACCCTTTACTCTCCTCTTTAAACTCATCACCCCATCCTATAGGCATAATCTCCTCAAGGGGTATGTCACTAGAAGTTGGTTTTGAATAGAATACTCTATAATCAAATTTGCTTGAGGGTTTCCCTAATAAATCCTCAACTCCTCTTTGTGGTTGTTCTAGAGTTTTAGATTTTTTTTCTTCTTTTATTGGCTCATTATCAAACTCATCACCCCATCATGAAGGCACTATTGATTCAATAGGTATATTAGTAGAGGGTGGTTTAGAGTAGAACACTTTGTAATCAAATTTGTCTGAGGGTTATCTTAACAAATCCCTAACTCCACTAAAGGCATTAGGAGATTCCTTACTGTCTGTAGGGTTTAGGTTTTCAAAGGAGTCTAGCACTTTCTCCTTACTAACTCTCGAGTTGATCATCATGGTGGCTAGTGGTGGGACATTTCGGTAGTCTAGGAAAGGATTATTTCTAATGTTTGGGTTAGGATTTGATTTTTTGGGGTCTGTGATTTTTTTGGAGTCTATCAGGTTTTGGATTTCATGTTTGATACAAATGAAGTTATCCGTGGAGTGTTAGAGGTTTTGATGGAATTTGCAATGCTTGTTTGGGCTATAGCCTGAGGTTTTTGGGTTTGGATTAGGTAAAGGTTAAAGTAAGCCCTTTTGTATTAGGCATTCTAGGACTTTGGACAAAGGTTGGTTAAAATTGGAGAATCTCTTAGGTTGTTGAACAGCATGCACTTCTATAACCCGACTAGAAATTCCTTATTGTATGCCCCCCAATTGGGTAATTTCTCACCTCGGTGCTTTTAGCAATTCTCTTTTTCTCACTTTCAGTCTCTTCAACTTGCAAACCATCATTATACAAGTCTATAAATGTTTTGGGATTCATCATTTACAATCTCTTAACCAAATTAGGTGACATGTTACAAACTATCATCCTAACTTGATCTGTATTAGCCAACTTGTTTTTCATTAATCCTGCTTTGCTCATAAATCTGGTCAAGAAATTAGGAAAGGATTTGTTTGACTTTTCATAGTCAATTCCAAATCCTTTATGGACACTTCTAATCTAGTGTTATAATCATATTATTTCAAAAAAACCAGTACACAAATCTTTCCAATCAACCTTGATAGACTTTTCCAACCCATTATACTAGTTTATAGCCATTCCCTCTAAAGATAGCCTTAGTGGTGCTCATAGTAGTTGTGTATTAACTAAGGTGGATCCTTGGATCCCTAGTACCATCAAACTTCTGTAGCTGTGGCATCTTGAACTTATCAGGCTTCCTTAAATTTCATCATATCATTAAAGTCAAACGAATATCCCATGCCTTGTCCTCTAATTAGCTCTTCCATCTTGGACATTTTCTAAGTAAGTGCTTACATCTGCTTAGACTCATGGTCTTGTACCAGTTCAAGTGATTCTCTCTTTTTCTTTCTATCATGTAATTCTCAACATCCTCAAGCTTCACATCAATAGCAGGTGGGTTTCTAGCAATAAGTTGCCCCCAGCATTATTGGCAGCAAGTGGAGCATCTACAATAAGTGGGATAGCTACAATAGTAGGTGGTTAATCAATTACAGGTGGTGATATGACAGTAGAAATAGGTTGCATCAATCTAGATAAAGCATGTCTTAGTTCATCTTGCATCATAGCCCTTATGTCATCCATCAAAGCTCCTTTGATGTCTTTTATGGTTCAGTTCCCTCCTTGTTGTTGTTCCATTTCTATACGCTTAGTTGGAATTGGTTCAACTTCCAAGTAAAGCGGATTAATAGGACTCTTCTCCAATCTATAAAGGATCTTTTCTACTATGGCTTTAGGACTTAAATTTATCCTTCTTAGTCTGTCACATTTCCATCCCTAAATACGAGAAGACCTAGATGAATCTATGATGGCTATAAAATAAAGTGTTAGTGCGATGAATGAAATTCATGTATGCATGTATACATGATGCACATGTTATGCAACAAGCAGCAAATAACAAGTATCAATCAAGTGTGCAACATTCATCCTTCCAACCTTATTTCTCCCACACACGTGTTCAATGGAGAGTCTCTTTTCCTAGGATTTTTGGAGTTGGCCTCAATATTAACAGGGGATATCAAGAACCGACATGCATGCCATATCTCTCTTAAAGCAGTAGAAACATAGAGACAACATTTCTAGGTATAAAGGTCTAGCCCAATCTTCATTAGCCCAAGTGGGCATCAAAAGTATGGGCCTAGGCTTTTATAGATAGAAATACCTCATAACAACATACACAAGAAATTTTGGTAAATCCTTGGGGAAGTAACTAAGCCATTATATATGGTTAAGGTCCGATGAAAAGTCAAGGTTCCCTTAGCAAGATGCTCTCCTTTAAGACTTGAGTTGCAGGCCAAGGTCAGAGGGGCCCAGCATCCTTTGCAAACTCGAGAGAAGATTATCCTCCTTTAGGACTTGGGTTGCAAACTCTAGTCAGATGAGCCCAATAATCTCTCTTAAACTGAGTTAAGGCTAAGAGTGACAGTTAGCTAATTTATAAATCCATGAAGCTAGTGTAATCATGAAATAATAAACCAATGCCATCAGTTTAATAGGGAGATATAGAATGGATGCAAGAATAAAATAATAATTAATAAAAAATTATAAAGAATGCAAGTAGAATCAGTATCTCTTATCCCCAGTGGAGTCACCACTATAGATAGTGGGGTTTAGAGCATGCCTAAGATTTTAGCAACTGTGACACTGTTTGGGCTCAAGTCCCTAGGGAACACACTACTATATCGCAAAGATATAGCATGGAGATGAGGAGTCGCCACCCAGGGTAATAACTAGGACAAATCAAAATGGTGGTACTTGATTCTCTAAAAGAAAGCTAGCACCACAACCAGGAGATTCTGGGAATATGATACCAACTTCTCTTAGTCATTCATTCATTTAGAATTATTTTATGAATTATTATCTTATTCTCTAATTACAAGCAATTTTATTTAAACCTTAATTAAACATCCATTTAACCCAAAGGCAACAAGTCATAAAATTACATGTAAAAATGCATACAAAATGTAGCGTCCTATGTCTAAACTAGACTGATTTTATTAATTAAAGTTAGCTAATACTATATATTTTATTTACAAGTAAAATGGACTAAAGATGGGGCTACATTTTAATTGAATTAGTGAGCCTAAATCTACTTATTTAAATTTAACTAAGGAAATGTGCCTATTGTCTACAAATTTAAAGAAGAAATTACATTATTAAGTGGGCCTAAGTCTAACTTAATTTTAACTCAAATAAAAATGGAGCCTAAGTATATTTATTTTAAAAGAAATGAAATTAATGGGCTAAGCTAAATCTAAACTAATTTTAATTAAGTATAAACGGGCCTAAGGTCTAATTAATTTTAAAAATAAATAAAAATACATTAGTGGGCTGAACTAAAGTCTAAGTTAATTTTATTAATTAAAAGTTGGTCTAAATCTAATTAACCTAAATGGACCTAAATTAATTAAAACCTAAAAACCATTTTTAAGCCTATTTATTAAAATGGGTTAATCCTACCATGGGCTTGGGGCCTAAAAGGCATAAGAACCAAAAATAAAACCCAATTCAATAAACATACCAAAAAATAAATCAAAACAACAATTTACATGATTTTTCTAAGAAACCCTAATTCAATTTCATGTAACCTTCAAATTATTCTACTGCCATCATTGATTTTAATTGAATTTTATCAAATTGAGCTTAGATTATTAATCAATTTTTAGTGCAAAGAATTAAAATTCCACTAATTTCCCTCTATTGGGCCTATTACAAACTACAGTGCAAAAAATTAAAGCAAATTAATTACAACCCAGTAAAGGCAATGAACAAAATAATGCAGAAAATAATTAACCCTAAATTCTATAGGGATTTCACAAAATTCAGTATATGGCATCCCATGGATTCTTTAATATTGCCAAAATCTCACATCACTAACCTCACATCCAGAGCACCACAGAACTCCAATAAAAAACAATAAAAAATAATAAAAAAATTAATCAATAATGACTCAATCAATAAATAAAACAAAGAAATCAAATTAAAAAAAAAAAGAAAAAGACTAGGAGATGTTGTGCAAATATCGTTTGAATGCCCCCTCAAATTGGGATTGTCACCATTTTGAGATTTACTCTATTGTTTTTTTCCTTGATTTTTTGTACTATAAAAGCAAAGCACATATTTTTATTGATTTCCTAAAGGTTTTGAAAATGAAAAATGAAGAGCTAAGCTATATAGCTTTCTGCACATTAAAGAAAATATATAGGGTTTTTTTTTCGTAGCCTTTTCTTCTCTAGGGTTTTCCTCCCTTCTTTTCACCTCACTTCCTTCTAGCTTTTAAAGCCTGGCCTAACAACCTCCAACCCCTGCAATCATATAGGGAAGCTGCGCTAGATTTTTTTTATTTTTGAACTTTCAAAATCAAGATAATACAATGGTGATAGAGTTTTGAAAAAAATCAAAGACTCACACATGCAAGGACATATGGTGTCCTTGACCAATAAAAAAATAAGAAATGGCAAAAAATCAATTTTTAGAAAAAATTGATACTCTGGAATGCCGATTTTCATCTCGTAATGTCGATTAGCATTACTTAATGCCGATTGGCATTACATAATGCCGATCGGAATTAAATGTCGACCGATCATTTTTGTTTTAAATTAAATTATAAAAAAGGTCCTCAAAATTTTCTAATTTTTGCAATCAAATCCCTGAAAAACCAATTTTGTAATTAAATCTATAAAACATAGCAATTTAGTCCTTTAAATCACGAAACTCAACACCAAAGATCAATTCTCGATTAGATTTTCATCATAGGGGCTTTTGTCACAAGTGTGCACAATTGCATCTTGAAATTGGGTGCTTACAATAGTCTTCCATCATCATTATCCTAAAGAACCCTTGTTTGATTAGCTTCTTAGCTAGGATTGCTCCATTCATGTGTGGACCACAAACACCTTCATGTACCTCTTATATTACTCTTACAGCCTCAATTTCATCTAGACATCAAACTTGTAAACTATAAGAAGCTCTTTTGTGTAACACACCTTGGTGCAATGTGAATTTTGATGCTAAGCATTGGATGACTACCTTATCTTTTTCACTTGCTTGATCAGGATAGGCTCATTCCTTTAGATATCTTTAGATGTCATAGAACTAAGGTTTTTTTAGCTATTTCTATTATTGTTATTCTTCAGTTCTTATGACAAGGTTATCCCAATCTGAGTAGGAATAAAGGTTTCATGGGCATTTTGGATGGTTCTTTATACACTGATGCTAGGGAAGCAAGTGCATATGCCATTTGATTGTGGTACCTAGGGAGATGAATGAATCTGCATTTTTAAAAAGACATGGTGTGCAACTTCAAGTAATCCAGGTAAGGCCTTAGGTGTTTCTCTTTCAATTCCCACTCTTCTGTGGCATGATTGATTACTAGCATGGAATCTCTAAAGATTTTAACTTCCGTAACATCTAAGGCTATCAATGCTTCTATTTTGAGTATGTGTGCCTCATATTTTACTACATTATTTATGACTCTGAACTCAAGCTTTTTGGCAATTAATATTACTTCACCTTTTGGAGATTGTAATATAACACCAACTCCTTCAACTGATTAACTGCTCCATCAAAATACATCTACCATCCTTGAATCCTGTTGGCTGAACTAAAGTCATATAGGAAGTCTAGTTGGATTTCTTCTCAGTTTGGAATAGGGTTGAGAGCTAGAAATTTAGTCACTGCTCTTCCTTTTACTACCTTCTTAGTCAGGTATTGCACATCGAATTCTGTCAATAGCACGAGCCACTTGGCAAGTTTTCCCACCAAGGAGGGAGCTTTCATAGAGGTACTTCATTGGATCCATTTTAGACACAACCTAAATTCTATAGGACTGAAAGTAATGTCTAAGTTTCTTTATTACCTATACTATTACTAGGCATATTTGTTTGACCTGGCTGTACTTTTCCTTATACAATAACATCTTCTTACTTAAATAGTAGACTGTGTATTTTGCTTTTGTTTCTCCCTCTTGGGCTAACATTGCATCGATTGCATTTCCTTTGATGGCCAGATACAGGGTTAAAGGTGTCCTTGGTTTAGGTGGTTTTAGAATCAATGGATTAGCCAAGTAGTTTCTAATCTTGTCAAATGCTAATTGACACTGCTCATTCCACTCAACTAACTGATCTTTTCTGAGTAATGTGAAGATTGGTTCACATACTGCTATCAACTTAGTGATGAATCTGCTGATGAATTGTAGTTTCCCTAGAAACCCTTTGATTTTGTTTTCTATTTTTGGCACTACCATTTCTCTGACTACTTTTTCTTTGTCTGGATCCATTTCAATCCCATTTTGACTAACAATATACCACAAGATCTTTCCTAAAGTGACCCTAAATATGCATTTCTTTGGCTCTTTTGAGGAACTTTTTAAGATCGGATTAGTGTTCTTCCCTAGTTTTTTACTTGACTATCATATCATCGACATACACTTCCACTTTTTTGTGTATAATGTCATGGAACATTATAGTTGACATTCTCTAGTAAGTTCCTACATTCTTTAAACTGAAGGGCATTACTCTTGTAGCAATAATTACCCCATTATATTATGAAAGCTATCTTTGTTTTGTCAATGATGGCCATTAGTATATGATTGTACCTAGAGAATCCATCCATAAAGGAGTACATCGTACATATGGTGGCACTGTCAACTAGTATGTCTATGAGAGGTAGTGGGAAATCATCTTTTGGGCAAGCCTTATTTAGATCTCTATAGTCGACACAGATTTTAACCCTTCTGTCTTTCTTTGATATAGCCATTACATTTACTAACCATTATGGATATTCTACTACCTCTAGGAATTTTTCCTTGGTCTGCTTCTCAATATCTTCTTTCACTAGTTAGGCCCATTCTACTTTGAGCCTTCTCAGTTTCTGCTTTACTAATTTGCACCCATCTTTAGTAGGGATGGAGTGTTGAGCAATGTCTCTTTCACCACTAGGCATATCATCATATGTCCAGGCAAATACATTTGAATATCTTTTAATATTTTTTCAATTTCTCTCCTCTCTTTAGGTGTAACATCTTTCAAAATATGCAAAATGTGTGGTTCAAATTCCATGCCAATGTTAAATTATTTAGTGCATATTGAATGAATGTCAAATATACTAATGTTTTTATTAATGCAATGCACACTACCATCAAGAAAGAAATCAAACAAGTAAGCAAAATTTGATTTCATTACATTAACTTTAAAGTTCATTACATCATCAATTTCAAACAAAGAAAAAGTACTGAAATCATCATCAGTAATCTCCTCAAATAGGATGTCATCAATGCTTCACTCGAGGATGGTAACAGCTTGAGCATAATTGATAGTCTCACTCTCAGATTCTAGCTCTTGATTTTTCATCAGCTTATTGATGTCAGTCTCAGTGACCATATCTGGTAGGTACTATCCCCTAAGGGTGTCATTAAAGATCTTGAACCCTAGCTTCTCAATCCCATTGCTTACCCATTTATCATCTTGTCCGTAATAGACTCAGATTAAGCTTTTAGCCATAAAAGAAATTGACTTCTTAGCCCTAATGTTCTTTTTAGGATCGTACCCTAACCCGTATATATTAGTCTATCCTCAGAAGTTAAGGAATTCTATGAACCTAATGTTCCTTCCTCCTAATTTTATTCTAAGTAGATATTGTATCTTCTTTATCATGGCAGCAACTTTAGGATTGACATGACCATCATTGATTACAGAAACCTAAAGTCTTTGTGTGATCACATTTACACAGGCAATAATTATTGAGTTTCATGATTCCATATGCAGCAAAAAAATAAAATTTGAATCATAAACCCAAACCCGGATCCAAGTAATTCAATTAATTGATTAGATCTAGGGTTTTCATTTTCTTACCACAAATGGAGAAGAGGCAAGAAATCTAAAAGGAAGAGAGGAGGTTCACTCTGGTGACACCCTACCTCAAGCTTTTAATTTAGCAGTTCGGATTTGAGATGTCTCTAAAAGGATCCGTCCTCTATAAGTGTCCACACAAATAGCCCTTAATTTTAAAAAAAAATATTTGTGTGCTAGCACCTTCTCTTGATTTCTCATAAATCAAGAATTAAAAAGAACATTGTGTTTTAAAAAAAGAAAAGAGAAAACAAATTTGGTGGCAGAATAATAAGAGTATATAAAACCCTAGACAATATAACATATTTATAGACATTTAAATTAGGGTTTTACTTGTCAAACAACCTTTTGGTAATTTCTCACTTATTCTTATTCTAATTTTATCTAAAATTAAATCAGAAATAATATTCTATTTATTTAAGATAACCTTTACCTTAAATAAATAATAAATAAATATTTTAATTACTTATTTCCACACAGCTTATTTGGGCTTATTAAACCCTTATTCGTTTTGGGTTTGTTCAAAGTGTGTGACCCTGTAGGTTCACATGACATTGGCAGTAGGCCTTAAATCTCTATTTAGGCCTATAAGTCATAAGTGGCTTTTAGCAAGACATTATGACTACCCAAGTCATGTGAAGTCAATAATCCGACATAACCTAATATACAGTGAATATTCTAGTCCCTTTGTCACATGATATCTTGATTAAATATAAGACATAGATTATGTCATCCTTATGGAATTCAATCATATAATTTCTTGATTCCAAGTAGACTGAGAATGATAACTCTTTATCAATTTACTTTAGCAAGGCCATGCATTTTCCTTTGTCTATCTTATCAAGGGGCCCATAGATATCTTACTCATATTAAATAAGGGATAAATTCCTTCTTAATCACTCATATTTCTCACATAACTCATTTTATACCTAATAGCAACCTACTTTGTTATCCGGTTAAAGTTACTATAAGATTATGTCAAAATATAAAATAGTTATGTAGAAATCCATGATGATTTTAAAGTCAAAGGACTAAGCCAATATTACTGTGATGAGAATTACTTATGATAATTATCTATGTAGTATTCTCATGATGGGTCAATCCAACACTTTATTTCTTAAATAAGTACCTATGAGTCTCATATTCATGATTAGTAAAACATAATCATCAATCAACACAATAATAACCATAATACATTGTTATGACTAGGGATAATTTGAATAGAACTCATATTTAATCTAAGGGTTTTACTATCAAGTCATATACTTGATGAACTTAGTAAGAATTAACTATTCAAGAAATTATCATAACACAAAATGATAATGAAAAATGCCTCTTTATTAAATAAAATGATAAAGTTAAAATATGGTCATACATGATTGACCTAGTGCATATCACTAACAATAATGTTGTTTGCTTGAGCAAAGATGGTAATGACCTTTCCATTTAGAGGGAACTTGATCTTTTGATGCACATTAGAGGGTATGCCCCCTAGTGGGTGGAACCAAGGTCTTCCTAGTAGTAGGGCAAAAGTTGGGGGATGTTCAGAATGGTAAATTATGTTACTGATTTAATATCATCCACCGTAACTATTGCTTTGAAAGTCCCAATGATTAGCTTTTTTGAATCATCATAGGCTCATATGACCATATTATATTCTTCCAAGTTTTCAGTATTCATCCCAAACTTGTGTAGCAACCTTAATGGCAAACATTAATAGCAGGTCCATCATCCACCATGATGCACGGAGCCTTCTTAGATCTAACAATTGCTCATATAAACAAAGGTCAGTTGTGCACCCTTCCCTTGAGCTGTAAATCTTCATTTGAAAAGGTGATTGCATTATAGGGAGCTTTCATTAGAGAGGCTATCATCTTGTAAGTGAGGCATCAGTGGTGATCTTTGCCTCATCTAGTGCCCTGACTAAGGCATCCCTATGCTAGTTAGAGGCCATGAGTAGGTCCAAGATACTAGCTTATGTCTGAGTCTTCTTAAGCTGTTTAAGGATAGTGTCTTCCTCTTTGACTAGAGCTTGATCACTTGTTACTTCTTTTCCTTTAAGGAGATCTTTCTCTTTCTCAAAGGGTTGATATACTCACCCACTACGAGTCATATGGTTGACTACTAGTGAGGGCTTCATAGTCGCTTGCTTATCTACTTTTGTATTATTATTCTAGTCCCAGACAATGATTTTAGGTTCATAAGAGTTATATCATATATCGATCCCCATGACCTACAGGTTCTGAAGCTGAATAATATTGTCCACCCTATCTTTATTGTCAAATTCTTCTCCCCATCTTGAGGATAATATATCTTATAAATGAGTAGCAAGGGGTGTTGTGTACTTAACTCTATAGTCTTACTTCCTAAATGGTTGGCCCAATAAATCACATACTTCATGGCGACTATCGAGATTTATGCCTATGTCTGCTTCTTGTGACTATGGGAAATCAATCATTTCACCATTTATAGGGAGAGTTGTATCCCTAGCTCTTTTTTGCATCATTAAGTAGGGGATAAATTTCTAAGGCATCGAAATATATTCAAAGGTAGAAGGACATTATTCATCTTCACTAGAGTCATAAGGTTCAATAATGAGGCTCGAGAGTTTGTCTTCTAAGAACTTATCTTAATTTTCTTGGATGGATTAGATTGATTATAAGACAAGGTCTTCTGGTAGATTGAAGGAAGTCATGCTGATGGTTGGTGGTGGCATGTTTTGGTAGTTTAAGAGAAGATTGGTTTTGATGCTAGGTCATTTTTCTAGGTCATTAATCTTTCCATAGTCAATGAGGTCTTGGATTACATTCTTGAAGGTTCTACATTAGTGGTGTGATTAGGCATTTGGTGAAAGTGGCATAATAGTTTTTGGTCAATATAAAGGGGTAATAGGTTTGGAAGAGGCTTGGGCTCTTAAGGTTGTAAAAGGTTCTTTTATTGAAGTCTCTGGAATACTTTGGATAGTGGGAGGTTGAAGCTTGAGAACTTCTTCAGTGGTCTAATGGCATTAACATATGGTGGATTGTGAGTGTTGGGTTGGATTAGGTTTGCTCGGCTAAAGGTGTTTTGGATGTTTGATTAGGTATTGTACCGAAAGGTGTTTCCAGCTTACTGAGGTTCCTCATCTTTAATTATGATTCTAGCTTAATGGAGAGCTCTGAAGTCAAGATAATGAGCAAAGACCATTTATTTTTTGAAATGTGGTAATGCCCCTTTAATTATCAGCTCTAATTATTCATCTTCAGGAGGATGATTTCTCATTTTAACTGTTTTTCCCTACCATCTTGTGACATAATCAAAGAAAGCTTCACTAGGATTCTACCTTATGGTTTCAAGATCTCTATGAGTGATGATTAGTTAAGTGTCATATTCATACTGCTTGGTGAACTTCTAAGTTAACAGTAGCCAATCACTTTTAATTTCATCCTCAAGGTTAAAGAACCATGCTCTTGGTCCTTCCTCTAGTAATATGAAGAAGAATTAAATAATATGAGATTATGTAAGCTTCATAGCAGCCATAAAGGTAGCATATTGCCTTAGATGGACCTTTAGGTCCCTTGTTCTGTCGAACATAGCAAGTTTGGTAGTTTAAAATCATTTGGGAGTGGTTCATCTTTGAATAATGTCAGGTCAGTGAAGCTTTTGGAGCTATGGGTTCCTTTGTCTTTAAAGGCAAATTTGAACTGAGCCATTCTATTAGCTAATAGTTTAACCTCCTTTATCGATTCAGGCTTGGTTACGTTAATAATTTTTACAGCTTTTTATGCTTTTTTGAGATCCTAGTAGTAGTCATTATCATCATCAGCTTGAACTGGAGTGCGAGGAATTCCTTTCACTTTATCTACCCTAGGGTGAACAAATGTAAAAGCTTCATTCAATGGTATATTATTCCCATCTTGAACATTTCTAGTCCTGATTTAGGCTTAGAGGATTTCAACTATGGTTCCATCAGTGAGCAATTTTTGGATCCCTTATTTTAGTCTATCTTTAAATTGCTAATATGAGGTATCTTCTTGGTCACTCACGTTTGAATGTTGTATTTCATAGCATTTATTAAGGTTAGCTAAATGAATGACGCATGAGGTGTGCCTACAAAAGAGAAGGGTGAGCATATATGTATGGATTGGATAAAAAAACCCTATAATGGAAGATGATCATTGTTGTAAGAAACAGTGGTTAGTGTGTGTTATCTACATGTATGTTATGTATGCATGATTAAACTTAGAAAGCTGATTAGTATTTCTTGAACAATGAACAAACCAATCACAAGCAAGCTCTCATTTCCAACCTTATTTCTCCATAAGGTTATTTAGTTTCTTTTCTAGGTGGGTTTTGAACCTATATTCATCGGGGGACTATGGTTCTGCTCTTAAAACTAGGTTGTTTTAATTTATGTGGATCAAAACCAAAGGGTAAACTGAGGAATGATACTCAAATGTACTTGAGGTAATCACATGATGTCGATGTGAGGGTCAATTATTGAGCTTCAAATAACGTCTAGAGCTCATTTGTGCTCATATGTATAGGGTCAAGGCTAATAAAAAAGAGCTCGAGTTCTTACCCCTATATCGATATTCAATATATTTACCAGGAGTCATGAAAGTATTGTTTGATAGTTTACAGTTTGATTTTGTCGACATAAAGGTCCATAAACTAGTTGGTTCCTAACCCATTCATTTGATATTATAAGAATAAATGGATGACATCTCATAGGTTATGTCATCAAGGGATGTCATTATTTGTTAGTTTGTATAGACTATTCAAGTTGAGGTAAATGATTCTTATCATTCCTCATGCTTTAGGCTCGCATGAAGTATATGAGAATCACATGGTTTGAGGATAAACAGTTTATGAAAACTGACATTACGACATCATTCAGTGATAGACATTAGGAGAGTCATGTCATTTATGAATATCATGTCAAACGGATAATGCTAGGACAAGGATATCATGAACAGCTTAGTGGAATCCTAATGGACAATGTTACTACTAGCTTATCTACATTAGTTAAGTCAGGGTGAAAGGCTAAGGGTTCCTTTAGCGATAATGCCCCTATATGACTAGGGTTACAGGCTCCAATCAGTGAGCCTAGCATTCTTTTAATAACTTGGTCAGCCCCCTTTAGGTCTTGAGTTACACACTCTAGTCAGATGAATGCACAACTAGACTAAAGGTGATAATACCTATCTTCGATGCCCCATGACTCAAGTGGAATCATTATGGCAATGTCATTTAGTATTATCGAGGTTTTAGGGAAGAGTGGTGCACATGTGATGTGTAGTGCAAATGCAATGGTGAGGAGCTCTATACAATTGAGTATTGCATAATGAGAAATATTTATTTTCAATTTGATCTCTCTTACTTAGAAATCCCCAGTGGAGTCACTACTATAAGCGACCAGGTGGGTGTGTGTTGTGTTTGTGGCTTCTTAGCTTATAGGTTTTCGAAGGACATGGCAACTTTACCAAATGGGGATAAATGATTACTCTTAAGAGGAATAAGATGCTTTTTTTAGTTTTATGGAGTTGCCACCCGATATTTAGAAAATCGAGACAACATCAAGTCACTCAACGAGTATTGCCGCCAATAGATTTTTCCAAGTTCAGGGGATCGCATCTACTTTTTTACTGTATCTTATTATATAATATGCAATGTATAACTTCCAAAACACCCTAGTTTTGGTAATGATAGTTTGTATAGTATTCACACAATACATCAGATAGTAGAAGATAATAAAGCTAAAATATTATTATTACATCACTTTCCTAATAAAATAAACATAAAAGGAAAAAAGGATTGTGGAAAAGTAAATCTAGCTTAGGTGTAATGAACCTACAAGGTTAACATGACTATGCACATACCTTGCCTAATCATATAAATAACAAGATAAGCAATGGACACTTAATCACTTGAAAGAGTAAGCAAAATGTACATAATCATACATGTTTACAGTGATTATTTATGATATAATGACAACATAGGGGATGTATGATGACATCATAGGACCGGGAACATGATGATTCTAGTTTGAAATATGAACTATTCACGTTATTGATATTTATGACATAATTTCATGTTTTGAAACTAAAGGATGCAAAATGATGACATAAAACGAGCAAAATAGAGCTTAAATTATTCACATAGCATGCAAATTGCCAGTCTCATCATGCAAGCACAATAATATTCATAAATGCTAGAAATAATAAAGTAAAATGCAATGCGATAAAATAAACATGCTAAAATGATTGTATGGTCCTCAGATTCGACTGAGCTTATATGACCTTTGAAGCTTTAGGTTCGAGGGATTATTAAGCTTTCCTTATTGATAATTTCAAAATAATGTGTAGAATGATGTTAGTTTGTATACCTTTAAAGCGTGATTTGATAAAGATGAGTCTAGGTTTGGTGGAAGGGAGACCCAATAACCTAAGAAAAATGCAATGGGAGAGCTAAAACTATCTGGAAGCGAGTTTCCAATGCTTTTAAGCATATAAATTTTTAACTGTGTGTGTTTCCTCTTGCTCTCCCCCTCCAAAATGGGGTTTAGAGACACTTATTTATAGTGAAAAATGTGAGGAAAAGGAGGGTATAGGCATGGTCACACACATATCCTTAAGATAGAGCATGTGACCACATGAAGTGCATGTGACTACGCGCTTGGCATGTGGTCACGCGCACTCGCTGAAGTTATGTGCACGTTATGCACTCAATTTGGGGCTTTTTCAGGCTATTCCAAGGTTGGTCCCTAAGATTTTTAGGCCTTCCAGATGCGTTTTCACAGTTCATTTTGTCTAATTTGGCCTTGATTTTAGCGTATGACATCTAGTGGTGTTTACACTCACTTTTAAGCAACACGCACTAATTCTTGAGTTATTTTGGACTATCCTGGGTCCACTTCATGAGGTTTTGAGTCTTCCGAATGCATTCTTAAAGTCTGTTTTATCTTATTTGACATTGATTTTAGCACATGGAACCTAGGGGTGTTCATGGCTATACATGCACTTCTAGGTAATATGCGCTAATCCTCAAGTTATTTTGGACTATTCCGGGACCACTTTCAAAGGTTTCAGAGCCTTTTAGATGTGTTTCCAAAGTCCATTTTATCAAAATTGACTTCCATTTTTTCATGAAGTTGGGTCCCAGTTTGATGGAATGAACACTAACTCAAGAAGCTACGTGTTTCAAGAAAATATTACTAGAAACAAGCCTCTCATTATTCCAATAATTCATATTTCATAAGATCAAAGCACAACTTAATGGCTCGGTGATCGATTTCACACACTGGTGGGATCAATTAGGTCTTAAGGTTGCAAACTTCAAAAGTTTTGCAAATTAGTAGACTTTAGTATTTTTGAAGATTCATTTCATCATTGGACCTTTTTGGGGATAGTCAAATTTGAGGTATGAAAAGTTGCTTATTAGTCCTATGTCATTAAATCAAAAGGAAAATGTATATATGTCAGTTATAGCTCACATGTGTGCAGCCAGCTTGTACCATATTTTCTTGTTATCATTCATCAACCACTTTATATGTAAGGTGCCAACATAGCTTAAAAAAGAAGAAGCTGACATCGTTCCCCTGCGATTTATGCTGAAGCTGCTTGTTGAATACACATGCTCATTGAATATGCTCATAAACCATATTCAACTTTAACTTTTGGTAAAATCAATTGGCGAACCCAGAGGGAAAAAGATGCTTGATTGTTTACTTAATCTGTTAGGCAATTTCCCTCACTTTTCTTTAAATTTAAATGATATAGTACATTAAAATTATCACATTATAGTTCACTTCAATAAAATTATCATGTCATACTACTACATTACCTTTTTTTCATGAAACTATTGGTCATAATTTTCATGAGACTATTGATCATAATTTTATAAGGTTGAGTGTTAAAAAGTAAAATGGTCAAATGCACAATTTTACCCCTGAACTTTACTCAATTAACCTCTAGCACATATCAACTTTTATAATATTCTATTCAACCTTTAAATTTTTATTTTGAACTTATTTAACCCCTGTAATGCATAAAATCCAAGTATTTTTTAAATCAATGTTGATATAAATACAAGAGAAACTTATATAAATTAAAATAATGTTTAATGAAAGAGAGAATAAAATTACAAACAAAATTTTTCTAAATTTTTTATATTAGTTATTAAATCTATTTATATTGTTTTGAAGCTAACTTTAGCATTTTATATGTTTAAAATGATTTGAAATTAAATTTTTATCCGTTTTGATAATGTATGAGTTAAATTAAATCAAAAAGTACAAATTGAAAGGTGAAAAAAGTTCAAAATAAAAGTTTAAAAGTTGAATAGAAAATAATAAAAATTGAGGATTATCAGAGGTTAATCGTATAAAGTTCAAGAATGAAACTGTGCATTTAGCCAAAGTAAAATTATGGTCAACAGTCTTATAATTAAGGTGGCATGGCAATATGACATGACAATTTTTATAGATTTGGACTATGATATGGCCATTTTAGTGTGCACATCATTTAAAGTAGCCAAAATTTGACTTCTTTATGTAATTAAAATCAATTTTCTAAAATTGAAAAGATATAAATTAAAGTAATTAAATTTAAATGAAATTTAATGTAAAGTTCAGTAACATCTTATATAATTACCCTAAATATTCACTTGATTCTTCATAGTCATGATCGTGATTAGGTTGCTTATGATTATAAGAACTTCCTCATAATCATAAGGGAGACCATGAGGAGCTTGGTCTCCTTCAAATTCCTTTAATTCAATCACCATCCACTCATGAGGAATCCTAACAATTATGAGCAAGACCATAAGGACTTCTCACAGTTGTGAGTAGGAGCACGAGGATGTCTTTCCTTTTTAGGGGGTAGGAGTTACTTAGCCTATTTCTTATTATACATGTTGCTTATTCATTCACTACTTCACCCTAGTTATAATGCATTTACCACACTTGATCATTAGTCAGCTTCGAATGGAAATTGGAATGTGGGATAATTGAATTAACGAGTATACATCACAAGATAAATAAATAAACATACATTAATCAAGCAAATAATCATGTAAGCAAGTAAGCATGTAGCACACAGTCCTGCAAGAAATAATCAAAGTAAAACAAGCAAATAAGCAAAATAATAATAAAAGAAAAAAAAAGAAAGGAATTAAGGATTACAACCCATAAAGAAGAGCCTACTCTAATAAATACATCCAAAATAGAAATAAAGGGGAAATTGGGATTAAGGATTACACTACCTTGGAAAGCCTATTCTATTAATTACATTAAAATAGAAAAAAGAAAAAAGTAGTAAAAATCCTATTCTAATAATCCTGCAAATCAAGGGTTAGCTTTTCACAAACATGCAAGCACACAACATTTAAGACAATTTTATATTTTTTATTAACTATAAGTGAAATAATAAATAAAAGTAATTAGGTAAATAAGGAGAGAAGGATGCTAATGGAAATGCATGATGCTAGAATTTTGTTACAAGATTTTGGGTACTTTAGTGTGAAGTCATCATTTTTATTATTAATATAAGATTTTTATGATGAGGCAAATATAAAGGAATTAAAATAGGAAAAGTGCAAATAAAATTATAAAAGTGATAAAGATGTTATTCTTATCGTAAAAATATTAACTTTATGATAAAAATAATAAATTTATCAAAAAAAATAATAAAAATGACATAGATAATAAATACCAATAAAAATAATAACCATGCAAGAGTAATAGTAAAGAAGATGATAAAAATATTATTTTCACCATAAAGATGGGAATTTTATGATAAGAATAATAATTTTATCAAAAGGGATAATAAAAATAATAAAAATGCAATTAAAAAAATAAAATGCAAAATTAAAATAATTAAAGTGGTAAAGATGTCATTTCCACGGTAAAAATATCTACTTTATGATTGAAGTGATAATTTTACCCCAAAAGGCATAAAGGCAATAAAAATTACAAAAATGCAACAAAAATAATAAAAATACAGAAATATTACTATAAATGAATAGAAATGCAGCAATGAATAAATCAAAATGATAAAGATGATATTTGTACCATAAAAATGTGAATTTTATGATAAACATACCTAATTTATCATAGAAGGCATAATTATAACAAAAACAACAAGAATGCAATAAAAAAATAAAAAAATGCAAAAATAAATATGCAAATAAATAAAAATATTAAAATGTTAAAGGTGATATTTTAACCATAAAAATATAAACTTTATGATAAAAATACCAAATTTACCATAAAAATGCATAAATACAATCAAAATTGCACAAATACAATAAAATTAAATAAAGTGCAGAAATTAAAATGCAAATAAATAAAAATGATAGAAATAAAAATATTAAAATGGTAAAGGTGATATTTTTACCGTAAATTATAAGCTTTATGATAAAAATATCAAATTTACCATAAAAAGGCATAAATACAATAAAAATAATAAAAAAGCAATAAATGAATGCAAACACCAAAATACCCATTTTTTATATAAATGGAAAATAATGCAAAAAAAAATGCAAACACTTCTTGATTTCACCCAAACTTCCCACTACTCCATTATATCTTATATTCAAACTTCAAGATCAACATAAAAATCACAACTTTACCAATATAATAAATATTCACAATAAAATGAATAAAAAAGAAAACAAAATGATGATAAAATTTCAATTTTTAATTAAAAATGGTTGGGAGATCCTCAAAGGGACAGGTTGTTACCCTTGATATGTGCTTTGACTTAGAAGGAGCTCAGTTTGGATTTAATGGTCTAAATCCTAAGACAAAAATAAAAAAAAAATGATTTTCATTAAGTGTTTAGTGTAAGTGAGTCTCCAAGTGCTTTAGGACTGAGAGAGAAAGAGAGTGTGTGGGAAAATCCCCTAAAATAGTGGTATTTTCTCTCTCTAGGTGTATGTCTCTCTCTATGCATTTGTAAGTGGTGTTTTTCAAGAACCCCTACCCATGCAAGGGTAAAAGGGTCATTTTGACCCATGGGCTTACGTTAAAAACCCACAATCATGGATCATCAACCCAAGCTCATGGGCTGACCCATCCTCATGGGCTTTTCCCTACTTTTTTATCCTTTTTAAGCCCAAGTTGGCTTTTTTAAGATTTTTTTATTACTTTTTGGTTTCTTTCAGGTTTTTTCTCAATCAAAGCATGCTCAAGAAAACTTCCAAAGAAATTTTTCCCCTATTTGATTGACAGGAATCCATCATCATCGAATTTTTAGGAGACTATCAAAATTTAAGTATCAACAATAACATTTCCCTAAAAAGTTGTAAAAGATTAAATGACATTATACATTCTTCGATTATGATTTCTTTACTACTGTATGGTAAACCACTGAATTTACATTGATAATGGATAAGAAAATATAGTGGTGAAGTTGAAATATGACATGGTGAAGCTAAGATTGTTAGAGTACAAATTGTTACCCCATTTCATTTTTAAAAGCCACAATATCCTTTATTCGATCACTAGCAAAGCTTTGATATCTTCATAATTAGAACAAGAAACTACAAATGATAATATATCAATAACAAAACACTTATTTTAACAGATACATGGTGATGGTTATGAATGTGAAGATTCATTAAATAGAAATGTTGCAGTAGAAAGAGCGGAAGAATGTGATATGGCTAATAATGAAGAAAGTTCAAATAATGATGCTTATGCCATAAAAGATAGTCCAACTTATAATGAGCCAGAAATCAAAGATGGTCCAACAGATGATGTAGCTGAATCAAAGATAGTCCAATTGATGAGGTGAATGAAATCAAAGATAAATCGATAAATAACAATGTTTATGAAACAAGTCTTGAACTAGGCATGTATTTTACAAGTCTAGATAAACTTATTAAAGCATATCAAGACCATGGAATGTTTAAAGGATTCTTAATGACAATGAGAGGAGGACAGAAGGGCAATGATAGTACTAGAAAGTATCAAACAACAAGCTGTGACAAAGGTAGAAAGTCGAATGTGAAAAGGAAAATTAAGAGGCACGCTACCCTATATGTTTAAATGTAGTTAAGAGAGAAGGGTTTGGGTTGTTAGTTCAATTAAAAATGAACATATTTATGAGCTTATTCCAGACATGAGTAGGTTAATGGATGCTCACAATAATTTGAGTCCCAGCATGAAATGAAATCTTATAGAAAATGATATTAAAGGCATCCAACCATGCAAAAGTGTTAAACTTTTAAAAGTATAATCTAGTGGCCCATAAAATTTAAGCTACACTTTAAAGGACTACAGGAATTTCATACATAGTAAAAAGGATTAATATGCTAAGTGAGGGTGATGCCAAGTCAATTCAATAGTTGTTTGCTAGGATGCAACAACAAGAGCAGGAATTTTTCCACTGCATCAATGTTGATAATGAAGGTAGAGTAAGGAATGTCATGTGGATTCATCCTCATAGTAAAGCTACATACAAGGAATTCCATGACGTTATCACATTCGACATTATATACCTTCTTATTCGTTACAAGATGCCATTTGCAATAGTTTTTAGTGTTAACCAGCATCGGCAATCTATCTTGTTAGGATGTGCTCTAGTTTCCTAAAAAGACATTAAATCATTTAAATGGCTTTTTATGACATGGCTAACTAGCATGGGCAATATACATCCAGTCTAGTTGCCATAATTACCAATCAATGTGAGAGCAAAAAGCAAGTTGTGAGGGAGGTAATACCTGACACTATTCACCAATTTTTTATATGGCATATAATGTGCAAGGTTCAGGAAATATTCAAGCGCATCATGGAATTTAGTAAAGCTGTATCTAAATTTCAAGGTCCTATATATGACAGCCTCACCATCAACATGTTTGAGTAAAATTGGAGCAAATTTTTAACAGACTATAGAGTGGAGAGGAATGACTAGCTCGCTAAGTTGTACTCAGAAAGGCAAAGCTAGGTACCAGTTTACCTCAAGCACCTATTTTGGGTTGGAATGGTGTCAACTCAAAGGAGTGAAAGTATGCATTCATACTTTGATGCATATATTTATTCAATGAGTACACTAAAGTAGTTTATATATCAATATGAGATCATTGTAAGAGAAAAGATTGAAAAAGAGTTCCAAGCTGATTATGACTGCAAATATAATGATATATTTTGCATTTCATAATTTCCTTGGGATGCCTGTAATATTTACAAAAGTCAAACTGAAATAAAGAAAATTTGGTACTATCACATTAATGAGGTAGGCCAATCATCAATACCTGATAATGGCATTAAAAAGTTTATAATAGTTTAATGAGAGAAATTATAAACAATTATTATTGAAAAGTGTTCCATTACACTATTGAGTACAAGGAAGAAGGAAATTATTTAGAATGCAACTACAAGAAGTTTTAAATAGTTAGTATTCTATGCTACCACATTTTCATAGTTATGTCCAAAAAAGATATTTGTGGGATCAATGAAATGTATGTGCTAAGGAGGTGGAGAAAAGAGGTCCACCGTTGCCATTCAAAGATTTTCTTTGTTGGAGGTTCTCCAAACATGACATATGAGTATAAGAGATACAAGGAACTTCAGAATTCATCTAACCAGTATATGAATTTGGTTATTAATGATAAAAGAAAATTGGATTTTTTAACGGTTGGAAACAATTATGGATGAATTATTGAATTGGGGTGGACCTATAAATAATGACTCTAAAGTTGGGGGTGATGTTAATGACAATGAAGACACAATTGGTGCACCACTTTTTAACCCTCATTTTATAATCACATGTGTAAGGCCACGTGTCAATCATTTAACAGCAAGCCTTGGAGGATATGGTCAAGGTGGTAAAGGAGGTGGTCATGGAGGTAGAGGAGGAGATGGTCATGGAGGTAGAGGAGGAGATGGTCATGGAGGCAAAGGAGGAGATGTTTATTAAGGCAGAGGAGGAGATGGTCATAGGGGTAGTGCTTGTGGAGGAGAGCGAGGTACTAGGCAAGGTGTTATGTTATCTATCCAACCAAATGCACTAGTTCAAAATAGTCAATCTAATGGAACACTCCAAATGCCATTGGAGAAGGAATGTTGAGTAATGATTTTTATGCACGATATTAGGTTATGTATGAACAACTTCTTCATAACCATAGGCATTAAGTTATTAATATCTTGTAGTGTTAATATTAAAGCATACTAAAATATTTTAGTTACATTTTCATTTGTAATGAAATATATGGAAATGACAAAGCTACTTCACAAAAAATTATCTAATTTTTTTAAGTCAAAATAAGCAATAGACATTTGCTTTAAAGGTAACATGCATTTTTTATTACATAAAATGCAGACAAATACATCTGTTCAAAATATCTAACTTAGCAAAGCAACATTACATCCCAATGAAGCATCAAGCTTTTATAATGTTTATAGGATAATATTTTATACAAGTAATTTTTTGTTATGGTAGGAAAAATGTGATATGGCCATAAAAGTATACTAATGCCCTAAATGTAATACCTTATATAAGGTGTACATAAAAAATATTCCATATTTTTATGATTTGTTGTATAATTGTTATCTCTATAAACATGGTCTATTAATTTGTTCTTTAATTTTATGTGTTATTATAAATTTTTTTAATATGCAAAAAAATACCATAACTTGATATCATAAAAAACTATAATTCCATGAATAATAAGAACATCAATATAATGCATAAATTTAACCAATACTATTAAGCATGAAAATGACCATAAGTTCAACATTCATTCAATACATGGAAAAAAAAAGCTAAAACTTCTAAATCCCTTCATATTGATTTGAAATCACAATAACAAAATTCATATTTCTTAAGGTGTTGTAGCAAGCTCAATTTTGGATTTAAGTATGTTCAGCTCTTACAATTGCACTTCTAACCATTCACTCAAATCCAAAATCTTTGAATTGATCTGGTCCATCATTTCCATCATAACTCTACTTTATTCCTTTAAACCTTCAATAAGACACTTATACCTTGAAATTTTAGAATCCTTATTTTGATTTTCCTTTACAATAATCTTATGTTCTTTTTTCAGCTCCTCCAATTCTCTTTCCATCAATAAACACTCCATATATTTTTTGGCCTTATCCACATCAAGAGCAAAGTTAACAGTTTTTAGCCTTTCATTCTCTCTTCTCAATTCATTTATGTAATTTTCTTCATGTTGAGTGTACTCTTTATCCATCCACATGTGATACCCACAGCCACCATATGAAGCAAAACATTTTCTTACTAATTTAGTAATAGATAAACACAGGAAAAATCATACATGCAAAACAAATATGTGCAAACATTATGCTAATACAATGGACATTTGTTATTGATTCATTTGCACAACCAAGGAACCTCCTCCCTGGATTATTTCCATTTGTGCTTGTACACATAGTGGATGAAAGGCCACAATTGCTTGCCAATGGTTCACATTGCAAAATATTTGTTTTGTTTTAGTGTTTATACTATGAAATGGGAGATGGGATGGTGTCGATGTGCATTATATTTTCTTTGAAGTCATATAAAGTAATTATAAGACTCGTTGTACTTCTATCATTAGAAGCCACCCTCTCAACTCGTGAACACCAAGTAATTGTTAGTCTCATTTTTCCAAGATCTCCTAAAAAATCCCAATAGTTACTTCCTTTTTGTAAATCATAGTTATCGTGCACTGCAGTGGGGACATAAAGTTGCACTAATATCATATGCTACCATCAAACCATATCTCATAATTTCAATATGGTGAAGTGAACTATGGGAACCAAGTCAGTTAAGTAATATATTATCTTCAAACTCATTATTACTAAGTACAATAAATACACTTTTATAATCAAAGTACTTTACCAAGTTTCATATACTTCACCAACATAAATTGTTTTTTTTTTTTAAATTGACCAATGTAAATCATTAAGGTATCTTCAAACTCGTATTATATAACATCTGCATATGATTAAATATCCATGGTTCTTTTACATTTTAGATTATATTCGTGTACAATCTGAGATTTTATTCGTCCATATAAATTGGTAGCATATATATATATATATGTGTGTGTGTGACATAAAATTAGCAATTAATTTTATCTATCGAGGTGAAAAGAAGATGTCGATGATGATTTTGATCTTCTATGACATCATCATCATATTCATCTGCATCTTCATATTCATCATTTTCATCTTCGTCATCTTCATCTTATATATATATATATATATATATATATATATATATATATATATATATGACACAAAATATGTAAAAAAAAAAGACATAAAATTAGCAATTAATTTTATCTATCGAGGTGAAAAGAAGATGCCGATGATGATTTTGAATCTTCTATAACATCATCATCATGTTCATCTACATCTTCATGTTCATCATTCTCATCTTCCTCATCTTCATCTTCATATTCATCATTTTCATCTTCCTCATCTTCATCTTCTTCATCTAAAATATTCATCTCTGAATCACTTAATAGCCAAACTGGAGGATGAGGTTTGGTCTCTCCATGCGGTGGGGGATCGTACAGAATCTCATCCAACTAGACATTACGAATCTGCATATCAATGATGTCACTACTACTTCTCCATAGACTCAAAGTCGATCCAACATGTATGTTGTAGTGTTGAAAAATTTCCTCCTAGCCCTGACCAAAAATTAATCTCCCATTAATTTTTAAATGTTCTAGGTCCTTTACCACAATCATAGGCCAAAGGTGGTATGGCGCTTGTTTGGTTATCCTTATTAAGACTTTACTTGATATCAACTTATCCATGAACTTAGTGGTGTACAATGTGATTATCTATAATGTAAACAAACATTATATTCATATTACAACATTGGAACCAATTATTAATAAATAAATTGTCTAAAATCACAAAGATTACATTTTTGTACTCACTATTATGGCCTTTGGATCCTTCACTCTTATTGTGAAGGAATTTCTTGTTATCTTTTCTTCCTCCAGCAGATGATCTATTAGGTATGTAGCCACCATGGTGATTAATTTTTTTTTTATTTTAGATTTATTAAAAGTTTATAGGGTTTATATGGATATGATGGCTTTTTAAGAGAGTTTTTCTTTCAAATGGTGAAAATGAACTGTTTTAGGTTAACTAGGTTTCTCTCCATTTAACTTATTGATAATAGCATGAAAGCCAACAGACATGCATTTTACTATCCTTTACTACCCTATATATGTAACATTGACCCTTCGACTCTTCTGTATATAAAGGTGTCTTTATTTGTAAATGTAGGCATTATATGTGGATTGGAATACAACATTAATCATATTAATATAACAAATACAAGTTTGTTAGTGGTAATACAACCAACCATAATATAAAACCAAAAATAAACATTTATATAATTGTAGAAAATTTCATATGATAACACCTATATAATAAATATAATATTTTTCCAAACATTACAATAGAAAAACAAAATACATTAATTATATGTAACAACCAAATCTTTTTACACTTGATGAAAATAAAATATGTGTAAATCTAATGTAATACATAATTTATCATTAGTCATCTTCTATATAGTCCTCCTCTTTTATCATATGGTAATCATTGAGGTACTGAATCATTCTAGCATCTCAAATATCTTCATCGATCGAACCATTGTATTTGTAGTCATTGTTATAATCTTCTACTCCACCCCAATAATGTTTTAAATTATAAGTAAATCTTTCTTCTTTCTAATCATATCCAACATAATTCTATCTAAAAAGTTTGGTATGTACCATAACACCAAATCTTTATGCACATTAATTCCATATGAAAAATACCCTCCTCCCATGACATAATGTGGTCCAATTGAAGAAGAAAAATTCTTAATGTCTATTTTATTATCCCCACACATGTATACATGTAGCCATCTATAATCTTTGTTAATATTGATTTTTTTCCAAAAATATATAATAAGTTCTGGACAAAACTGCCAGAAACCTCCCTCGATAGCCAATCTAGAAATAGAGCAATACCGTGCATCAAGAAACCTCCCTCGACAGCCAATCTAGAAATAGAGCAATACCGTGCATCAACCAAATAAGAGGCTTGCAAAAAAATTCAAAAGGAATTTGTTAACATTGCCTAAACAATGTCGAAAGAACATTTCAGTACAAATCATGATATAATTTCCTTTGATGAACCCACATTTGTTTTGATATAAATAAATTATAAAATCAACGAATACTATTTTACAATTTGTTAGTATTTCCTCCAGCATCATTTGAACCCTTTCCATTAATGCACCCATTGTGTATTCACTTTTCCTAGTCTCACTATCTATGACTAATGTCCAAGCCCTTACTCTGAATCTTCTTTCGTTTGCCATCAACTCATATAAAGAGCTTAAATTTTTATTATGCAAATAGAACTAGTTGTTTATGAAATCATTATGACATGGTACATAACCTTATGGGGATTCAACACCCCACGTACATCAACATGGGCATATCTCAACAATTGATGAAAATTCTAAACATTCATCTTCAGTTATTTCCCTTTGAGGGTATCCATGTAGTAACGTGTATATGTTACAATGCAACAGGTCTAGGACTCACATATAAATTTTAATATCTCCATTATTCCCTTCTGCCTAATGATAAGAATTAGCATCTACATTACTACAAAACTATTCTAATAGCATTAAATACATTGTGCCATTTGTGCAATGTTCTCACTAAACTTGGTAAAATGGTGTATAAGATGCATCTCCATGGTGATTGCATTATTATATACAGCCTTTTTTATGTCAGGAAGGTTTTTAACATTTCAATGTTGCAATGTTAAGTGACTTTTGGTTTATATATATGTCAATGGGTATAAAACAAATGAACAATGTTAACCTGAAATGTACACATCGTTTCGAGCATCGAGCTTTTATATTAATTTCAAGGTTATTATTAATTTAATGTATGTGTCATTTTTTGGTAAAAAAAATAAAATAAAATTTGTATGTGTCATTTTGATATTTTACATTTTTTAGGATTTATTAATATAATTAGATTATTATTATTATTATTATTATTATTATTATTATTATTATTATTATTATTATTATTATTATTATTATTATTATTATTATTATTATTATTATTATTATTATTAAAATTTTATAATCATATTAGAGTTTAATATAATAAGAATTTAGAAATAAATTGAACATAAAGTAACCAATTGTTTATAGACCAACAACTATGATCTACACCACAATTCACATTAATGTTGTATTTTTATTGACTATTGAAAGTAACGTACATTAATATATTACGTTGAAACATTTAATACTACTATAGTAGCTTAAACAAAGAAAATTTTTATTCATATCCTTCCCCAAGTTTTATATACAATTGCTCATATATTAGTTTTTTATTGACTTGTATATATACCATATTAAAAGTGATGCAATTTAATAGTACCTTGGCACATATGGTAGTACTACATTTATTCATATCCTTCCCTAAGTTTTATATACAATTGGTCATATTAAGAGGTCTATATTAAGTTGAATAGTATATATACCACATTAAAAGTGATGTACATTAATATATTACCTTGAAACATTTAGTACTACTATAGTAGCTTATGCAAAGAAAATGTTCATTCATAACCTTCCTCAAGTTTTATATACAATTGCTTATATGTTAGTATTTCGTTGACTTTTATATATAACACATTAAATTTAATGTAGTTTAAATGTACATTAATATATTTGGTACTACTAAGTTGACAAAATAAAAGAGTGTAATAGTATGATATACAATTACAATGTTTATTAATATCCTTAACCAAGTTTTATATATAATTACAATGTTTATTAGGAGGCTTTTTAATTTGTTTGACTTTTACATGTACCACATACTAATTTAAAAGTCATATTGCATATTACACATTTGTATGTTGTACATGTGCATAAAACACATAAGTATGTTGTAATTATGCACATTAGATTTTACATGTGCATATATAATTAACCTAAATTAACACATAATTTAGTAGTTGACTTTTACATATAACATATACTTATGTTAACTATTACATATAACACATGAAAATATTGTACATTATACATATAACACATACTTAGGTTGACTATTAAATATTTTCAAACATATCACACATTATATGTTAACTATTGACATAACACATAATATCAAAAGTTAGATAATATTACATTAGGCTACATTGTATTTCTAATATAACATAAAATATTTCAAATTACATGGTAAATTAAAAACAAATTGTGTATCTATATTATCCAATCACACTCTAAGGTTACAAATGAATTTTGACAATAGTATAAGTCAAAAGTCAATTATACATTAATCTATAAGTTAATGTAATAATATTTCAATTTAGTAATATAATTAGACTTATTTATGCGACACTGCAGTCATACCCATACTTGTTTGTATATTAAATGATGGATGATATCTAACCTATTAAATCAAAATCAAAATAAAGAAGGAAGATCTAGGTGAACGGTTGTGATCCATATTGTAGAGTCAATTTAGTACTCCCAAAACAATTAATAGGAAGCGCACCATTTTCCATTCCTCTAAAAACACAGTTCCCAATTTTAGTTACATACCCTTCAATTTAAACCTTTTCAAAATTTCATATACTAATTCCAAACCCGTCATCGCATCTAATAACCCAAAATACACAATGATTGAACCCTACCCTATTATTTTCGCAAATTTTGAAAACAAAGCTGTAATAGCTGCAATAGATAGAAGCAAATTTCAACATCCATTATTGATTGTTCCTTCAATCAGCTTATTAGATACTAAAACATCAAATATGCTAACAAGTGTTACAATATCAACACCGACAAGTATATCCGTGCCATTAATTAGAATAAACCCTTCAAAGCTCAAGTTGTTACCAACATCTCATTGGGTGTCCAGGAGTTTTAGGTTTTCTTATCCCTTGACTGAGAATTATTCTACTCACATCATTTAGACCATGTCGACAAGTCCTGAAAAAAATACTACACATACTCCACTTATTCCGACTGAGAATGAGGAATCGATTAAAATAATTGATGAGTAGGTAATCCTTCCCTATAATTATGAACTTATAAGAAATTTTAAGTATCATGCCATGGTGTCATGAACTTATAGACATATATATGCCTAAAAAACCAAACTTCAAAGGAAATATCAAATGAGGAGAATGCTAATTAAGAAGACTATACTTGCAAATCGGTACACAAGACAAATTTTTTTCCAATATGTTAAATCTATTAACTTCATTTTCTATTTGTACAATACATTATCTATACATTCTTTTCAATATTCAAAATAGAACCGCTTCCACCAATCATTAAAATCAAGTGTGACCTGTTAATATATTTAAAATCATTATGTATTTGATTTATTCTTTATGAATATCTCTGAACATATATGTTGACATCTTATACAAGGATTAGATACCTTATAAGGTGAATCTAGAAGAATTTCTATCGATTAACCCACATAGAGAACTAGAGGATGTACCAATTCAATAACCTTTTCCTCTTAAAAGTAAAGATGAGTTATTGCAAGGGGTAGATTTACTTCGACCACTTGATATAGCCATAATAAAGTCTTAGCACAATCCATATGATGAATGGATCAGATGGAATATAAGGTTAAGTCCTGCTTGTGGCTAAAAGTGGAAAACATTGGGTATAAACTAGTTTATTGAGATGAACAAAATCGAATTGCATTTTCAGTCAAGTATATTCTATATGTTGCAATGCATTTATAGGCTCCATGTGTAAACTCTTTTGTATTCCCCTTTGGACTAACATCAATTACACTTAGAGATATGTTTGTGCTAATAGGTTTGCCAATGATTGGGCTAAATATAGTATGTGCAATAGATGGAGATGACCATAAGTTAATAAAGTTTATAGCTACATTAACTGAATACTCATTATATCACTCATTAATTCAACATAGAATTAAGTCCAAGGGTGATCCAGATGAGAAGGAACATGTTGAGTTCCTTTGAGTGCTACTATATAAGTTTTTAATGTGCCCAAGTGTTAGAAAGCTAGTTGTTAAATTCATTAATTTGGCTAGACCCTTGGCATCATGGAAATGTTTTAATCTTAGATCAATACTCCTTAGCCTTACTTATAAATCCTTTAACTACTACCATTCTTATAAACTGTTCACGAAAATTAGAGGATCTCTGTGGTTGGTGCAACTTTGGCTATTTGCATATTTTCCAAAAATTAGAAGTGCCTAACTAACATCTTATAGACTTCCAATTGGAATTTAACTTTGCAGTTGCACTTATTTAATGAGCAAGGAAGATGTTATGTCTTTTTTCACCCATTTAAAGTTAAGGACCAAAGAAGATCTTTTTATTTTTCCTGGTGAACAATCAAAGAACCCATGGTTAGAGTTCACCAGTTACAGAGATGTAAATGAAAATTAGCAGGAGATTAAGAAGATTTTCTTTTACACCTTCACATGAAGGAGGATTTTTGTATGTAGTGGATCATCAGCTTTCGATAATACCAAGCCTACATTGTCTCCTGTAATGTACCACCCTTACTTATAGGCCACACAATTTGGTCATGATTAAGTGACATACCCCTTGTTAGAGGATGTAGGTTTGAGTAATCTGCCACCTATGCTTGGCTAGGTCATTATATGGTCACAAGCTTTAAATGAATTAAAGTGTTGTCTAGCACCAACATTGTAACTACATGTTGATTGGTTCATTACTTTTAGAGTGGCAAATACATTAATTTGATTGGAACTCCAGTGGACAAAATTTTATGAAGTATTTCCCTCTTCTTGATTAGTAGCTTAAATTTTTTATTGTATTGTACTTTTATTCAAGCCTATAAAAATGCAAATATGCTGATATTTTCATTATTTGTATAAGTCTTAAAACTCCCATTCATCATTCTCCCAATAATGAAAGAAAGCCAATGACTAAGGAAACCAAGGATAATACTCCTTCTAAAAAGGAAATAAATATGGGTGTCAGCAAGCAGAAGATAAAAAAATCAAAGTAGATAGCCATTGAAGCTATAGTTGAAAAAATAGTCCTTAAACATTCTAGAATTAGAAGGTCAAATAGGCTAAGAAAAACAAGGAAGTTTGCTAATACCCAAAATGATCCAATGGATGTATCATATAAAGATGAGGAAAATCCAAAACAATATAGTGCAAATGAAGATATTACTAAAGTCACCAATGCTATACAATTAGGTTTATATGAGATGGAACCATGTAATTATACCACAGTAAATGAAAATGAAGAAGGAAATTTTCATTATTTGGTTGGTGATTCTACCAAACAGATGGACATAACTTCATTTGTTATACAAGTATTGTATGGTGAAGTTTATTAAAATTTATGAATATATATGTTTTATTAGTATGTCACTTATGATGAAAAAATTATATATCATTAGTACTTATTAGGGTGATAAGATAGAGAGATTTCAGAGAGCATATGCATAAGATTCATTAAAGGATCCACTTTCTGCTATGGACTTTAGCTTCCTTAAAGAAGGCAACATTAATGTTCCACCTCAACCATCATCTTTAATAAGGGATGACATCGAGTGTGCCAAAAATCAACTAAAAATCATTTTACATAATGATCTATTATCTCTTGGATTACAGTAGTTGCACGTTATAAAATCATTAATTTCAATATTGTGCATTGCTGACAAAATGTCATATCAAGTTGAAGCTCTTTAAAAAATAGATTTAACATACCATACTTCTATACAAGCGACAAAAACAATTGATGAACTACATGAAAAGATTAAAGAAATGAAACATAAGGTTATCGACACCAAAGGCTAGAAAGAATCTATTGATGCACATTTAAAGGAGCAATCTAAAATCCAAACACATCATAAAAACAATGAAGAGCACATAAGTAATTTGAAGAAACCAATTGTTGAGATTGAGGCCAAAGATGATGAAATTTTACATTGAAGAGGTCCAACGATAGAAATAGCTAGCGAGGAAGCAATATGAAATTAATAGCAACTTTAACAATATGATTTGGAAAAGCAATGGACAATATAATTAAATTTTTAGGAGATTTAATTCCTCATTCTAATGGTATCTAATGTGTTTGTTAACTCCAGTTGATGTGACTATCTTTTATAAAAAAGAAATAAAGAAAATGTTGACATGGCAAGCATCGAACACAAACAAGCAAAGAAGGATTTGTTTTTTGCTTTTAATAATTGTTGAGGAATTGCAAGTAATCAACCGTACATTCACACCAATGGCAGAGTCAAATGGCTTCCATTTACTAGGAGTTTTCCACCTGCTCTTTAAATGAGACTGGTACTCATTCTTACTCCCTCCAGTATAATTGTCATTGTCTTTCTTAATAAAATAATAATAATGTTAATAATTTCACATAAATCATTCTTAATAATAAAATAATTTTAATTAAAAGTTCACACGGTTGAAAAATTAAAAAATAAAATAATACAATAATTGTATAATTATAATAATTATAAATCTGAGCTAGGCAGTAAAAATTAGTTGAAAAATAATCAAAATATTTAATAATTTTCTAAGAAGGAAAAGAAAAAATAAATTTTTATGATTAATTAAAACATCAACCTAGTAAAAGAAAAAAAATCCTTAAATATGGAAACTAGTGTTTCTTTATAGTATTTAAAAACAAGTTGCACACCCAATTGCCCTCTGAAACCCATTTGCTCCTCCTTTCACAAACTTGACCATTTTTACAGTACCTATTAATCAAAGAATTACACATAAATAAATTCATCTTTAATCCAAGATGTAGCACCTCATCTCGAACCCTGATAGCATCATCCATTTTACCAACTCGACAATACCCATTAATTAAAACACTATAAGCATATTCATTTAATACTACACACTCACTTTTGTCCATCTCTCTAAGCACCTTCTCAGCTTCATCCAACACACACTGACCACTTCTAACCAAACTACTCAACAAACTATTACAGGACCATAAACTACGGAGAGAACAATACCTTCCCATATTATCAAACACATGGAATGCATTCTTTAACATATATATACATATATATAGGCATTTCACACAGATGCTAAAATTCATTTTATATATATAATAGATGCATAAAATTATTTTAATTGAAGGACTGGAGTAGAACCCTAACAATTCGCAACCTCGATCATAATAATCAAAAGGCTTAATCAAAACTCCAAGTATTAATTATTTTTTTCCAACTTAAAGTAGTAGCCGAGCCTCGAGCACACTAGGTCAACCGAGGTTCCATAATCTCACTACCAGCATGACTGGCCCCGAGTACACTCCGTCAACCGAGGATCCACAGTCAACCTTTCCTAAAACCAATATCTCAATAACAATATCAGATTCGCAACCTAATTCTACCGTACTATCACGCAATAGTTCTAGTGTAGCCCACTAAGTAGCACGTTCTACTGCTATCCTTCAAATTATTCTTATAATTATGGACAATAGTAAAATGAATAATTAAAACACAAGTGGCATTCATTTAAAAAGGATATACTACTTATGTACTAAACGTATATCATAAATATACCAAAAATATACTAAATGCATATGCTAAGTATATGACAAATATACTAAATATATATATTCTAAAACATGTTAACATATATATGTTCTATATATACAAATTATATATAAAAAACAACAACTAAGTAAAATGTCACATATACCGAAAATATACCTAAAGTATACTAATAATATACTTCTTCATTTAATGTAATAATTCATATCAAAACATAATAAAAACATGAATTCTCAAAAGCATGTATTCTATATGCAATGTATATATAGAATAATAACTCACAAGTTTGCACTCCTTGAGACTGACTCAACGGGTCCGGTCCGATAGGCCTCGGTCTCGGTGCAACTAGAAAATAAATAATAATCAAAATAATTTCTAATTTATACTTTTAAGAATTCTAAAAAAGACTTGATCTAGGAATTCAAAACTCAAACAAACACGGAAATTTAGGATCGACCCGACGTCATGTTTTACGAGAATTCTCCCAAAATTCGACAAAACCTCCTATATAAAACGGACATCTCTCTACTGATAATAGAGCCGATCTTGCAAGGAAAATACACTTCTAATTACCACAAAACTCAACACCTCGAATTGGGATCCCGAATTGCATACATTCCCCATAGAGGTTCACAATTTCCAACAATCAATATAAAATAATAAATATATTAAAAATCATTAAATCACTAAATATAATTATTTTCACAACAATTAAATAAAAATCTCAAACAATAATATAATATTAATAAAAATTCAATTTTTCAATAATTGCACATATAATAATAAAATTCACTTTTATATACTCAAATAACTTAATTATATAAAAAATTATTTAAAAATCAATTTAATCATTAAAATAGTAAATAATATATTATTTGAATAATTTCAAAAATTAGTATTAATAAGTTAAAAATAGTAAATAATTTATAACAATCATTTTAATACCCTATATAATTTTAAAATCATTTAAAACATATTATTTAACTATAATTTCAACAAAATACACAATTAACCTATATATACAAAATTCACATAATACTAATAATATTCTCAAAAATTATATAAATTCACTAAAAATTATTTTATAAATTCTAAAATTATTAACTCAAATTAATAACACTAATTCAACTAAATTTCCATTAAAAATAATTAATTAACATAATTATCAAAAATTCAATATTTTAATATTAAAATAATAAAAAATACCCATAATTCAAATTAATTCAAAAAAAATAAAATAAAAATATATTTGAGTAGATTGAGCGATACACAAACACATTCTAAAAGATAAAATTCATGAATCAAAGTCAATAATTCAAAAAAAATTCAAAACCCTAATGTCACCTAAACTAAACTTGGACATAACTTAAAATCTAGAGAGTTTAAGCCTAAAAGGAGATTAGATATGGACTCATCGGTCCAAGAGGAGTCGATCAACACTGGAATGAGGAGTTGAAGTGATCGAAAAAGCTACTAGAAAAAATGGCAGTCTCATGGTCACCTTCGACTTCAATGGCTACAGCGTGCTCCAAGTAATGCTCAAGTGATGGTAAGGATGAAAGGAAGAAGAAGAGATGATGGTGGTGATGGCTGGTTGCTTGGGGCTGCAAGTTGGTTACTGTATAACGCAGGAAGAAGAAAGAAAATAAGTAAGGAAAAGTAAAGAAATGAAAATGGAAGGGAAGGATGGGTGGTTGACCACGTGAGGTACTTTTGACCAACTTTTATTTTATATATATATATATACACAATCATACAATAATAATAACACAACAATAATATTAACATTAACCCTAATTAAATAATGATAACAATATAAATACTAACACTATTTAAAATAATAGTAATGATAATAACTTTAATATATTTAAATATTAGAACTCCTAAATAAATTATTTTACGTAAATAAAACTTTTAAAATAAAATAAATAAATAATATTCACAAATAATAGCAATAATATATAAATAAAATTTAAAATTTTATTAACACTGCATATCTCAAAATAATTTTATATTATTTAAAATATCGGATCATTATAAAATGTCAGTTCCCAAAGTACATAAAGATCCTACATAATAATCCATAAAGTTAGCTAATGAATTAGTTTAATAAAAATAAAATAATAAAAGAAGAGCAAATACTTAGACTTTAATTGAACAACATAGCAAAATAATCATGCATAATATACGTAAAAATACTAAAGCATGCGCATTCATGGGAATCATGCACGATTTATAAAGAAAATCAAGACAAGGTCTCGTTGGACCTTGTTAGAGTAGCGATCGCCTTTGTCATAAGGTGATTGCCTATGTTATGAGGCGATCACCTTGTGGCAAAGAGGCAATGTCTCTTTGCAGAGGCGATCGCCTGACCAGTAGATGTAAATAACTTCTAAAAGCAATAAACTTCACTTTCAAGCAAGCAATAAGTGATGATGTAAATGAACAAGACTTATAACTATACTCAAACCTCAGTCAATCATGCTAGGAGTATAGTATAACATAAGCAATAAGCATAAGAGATGAGTAACCAAACAAATAAGCAAAAAGTTTGATGACACTAAAACTTTAATATTAAAAGGAAGTAAGAACCATTACTGAAATAAGAGGTTTTCTCAAAATGATTGGCCTTGAGAGATAGATATGGATCTTAATCTTCACTTGAATGCAAGGTTTCTACCTTCTTCTTTTCAAGAATGAACCTTCAAGCTTCCTTCTTATTTCTTTCTCCTTAAAGACATTTTCTTTCTCCAAAACTCCTCCTCCTTCCTCTCTCTCTCTTTTTTATGATTATCCTCCTCTTTTTTTATTATGGTCGTTGCCCCTTTTCTCTCTCTTCTTCCCCCTTTTAATCCCATGCCTAGCCTCATACCCCTACTATTTTACTCATCATTGCCCTTTCTAGCTCTCTACTTCTCTAAAAAATCTCCTTCCTCATGAAATAGGCTAAGTTTAGTGGAATGTGGCCTACCAAGTTGGCTGCCATAGTCACCTTTACATTTAATGCAAAGGCAAGTGGCTACTGTAAAGGCAATGCCTCTACGATGAGGCAATCGCCTCATTGCCTATTTCTATAAAGGTGATCACCTCTTCAAAGAGATGTCGCCTCTCTAGCTCGACTCCGCATTAGGCTAAATGGACCGAGGTGTCTTAGACTTGCTTTTGAATGGGTTTAGGCTGAGATTTTAAGTTTTAAGCTTTTAGGTTCATTTTTAAAAAGGTTTGGACTTCTTTCTTGCATTCAAGCCTTATATTTCTCATCATCGAGGTTTATGTTGGGCCGATCAAATTGAGCATCCATAGTTTGCCCCCTATTACAGGTCGATCGAACTGGGTGTCAACACTATTGCTACTCAAAATTGGAAAAAAAATCCCAATTGAGGACCTCAAGCTCAATAGTAATGAGGTGGTTGTTGTAAATTGTATGGCTCCATTTAAGAACCTAGTTGATGAGGCAGTTGAAGTTGGTTGCCCAAGGAATGTTGTTCTTGACTTGATTAGGAAGATAATACCCTTTGCTGAACCAGCAATCCACCTCATTCAGCCTCAACGAGCACACAGTGTCACTGTGAGAAGGACCCAAAGTCAAGCATCCCCACCTTTAGCCAGCTTCTCGTCGTTGCAAGCTGCTGCACCTTCACACATAGTGAGCAGCATCTGTGGCGCTTCGTCCTTGACCGAAGCTTGGTGTAGCTCTAAGGCACCTTTTGACCTTTGCTTTTTAATAAAATATGGTTTTAATCTTTTGATTTTTAATAAAAAAAAGGCCACGTCTGATGAGCTAACAAAGATGTTAACTGCTGTCAAAATGAGGGGTTTAGATCTCCTAAAAAAACTTAACTTTGTGTTCTTTTGATTAAAAAATACATTAAGGATCCATTTGTTCCATGAGGTAAACATTAGAGGCATAAATGCATCTTTACCTTAGAATTTAATTAAAAAAATAATATAATTTATAGGATTGTTATTCTTTGTTTAGAGCATACACTTATGGTTGTCTCCACTGTCCTTAGGGTCATCCACCACCAGAGTCCCTTCCTCTTACCTTGGTCTTCCTTTTCAAGTGAATTTGTTGCTTTATCAGTCTTTATTTTTGCATTTTGAATGTGTTTGGTATAAATGAATTGCACAAAATTTTATGGAATCCATTTACAGTTTTAAATGAATTTTGTATAAAATTCATTTGTAATTTCAAATTTTTAAATTTGTGAAATTGATTATAATAAAACCAAATTCTATCAAAATTGTTAGAATTTCAAAATGAATTCCACAAATTTTAAGTGTATACTTTTAAATGACTAAAACACTACTTACTTTTATTTTCTAAAGCATTTTCATATTTAAAAGGGTATATTTGACAAAACATAAATTCAAATTTTATCCCAAATACAATATAATAAAATTTAAAATTTAGTTTAAATGAATTTTTTAAATTATTCATTTAATCCAAATATATATCATTAATAAAAATTCATTTACAAATAAATTGAATTTATTAACAGAACTGAATCAAATAAAAGCTTATTATTATTATTATTATTATTATTATTATTATTATTATTATTTTTTGGGAAAGCTTTTTTTTTTTTTTTTCAGTATCTAATCATTTTGATCCCTGAATTTGGCTCAAAGTGGCTGCAGTTTGGTTGCTGCTGTTGTGGTTTTGTTACCACACCTACCCACCGTTTTGCCTCCCTAATATTTACCTTGTTATGCCCCAGCCCACACAGCCAATTTTCACAAGTTACGAACCGGTCATTGTCCCAACTGAGTGTAATTGAAATTCGCCAACAACCCACACCAAATGTCTGCCGTTAACTCTGTATCTTTCTCTCAAACTATGTCGCTTCCGGTTTTATCATACAGAAACTATAACTACAAAGAAAAAATGGCACTTTCAGAGGAATCTTTGGTTAATCAGAGGATTTCACCGCCTAATACATATGGTGCGGTGGTCCTTGGCGGTACTTTTGACCGATTACACGATGGCCATCGCCTTTTTCTCAAGGTATGCTTATTATTAGCGTTCCTTAGATTTTTTATTTTTCAGAAAAGCAAGAACTGGTTTTGATTGATGAGTAGAATTGTAGGCATCAGCCGAGCTGGCTAGGGATCGAATTGTTGTTGGAGTTTGCGATGGCCCTATGTTGATTAATAAGCAGGTTTCATTTGTTGTCAATCATCTCAGTTTTTTTCTCACCTGTTTAGCTTATTTCAGTTTAGGACTTAATATGATTGAAAATTTGTACTTCTGCAGTTTGCTGAGTTGATACAACCCATTGAGAAAAGGATGCTTAATGTTGAAAATTACATTAAGGTATTTAGTCGCCTCTTGATACTTTTTTTGGCTGCAAAGAATGCTGTCTGTCCAGTGTCCAGTTATGTTCCCTTTCAGTTTGGAGAATTATATCCCAGATGTTTCTAGCTACAAAGGATATTAATTTTAACATGGGTTGCATTAGATGTTAATCTGTTGCTTGATCATTGTGTATCCGTCATGTTTTCCCATGATGTCTTGGTTTTCAGGTTGGTTCCTGATCTTGTAATAGAGAAATGCTTTTCATATTTTCCATTGCAACTTGAATTGTGTTTAGACTAGATCGATGATGATTCAAATGATGCGAACAATTATCCTATTTGCCCTCATTATATAAATTTCTTTTATGTGATGATAGAAGTGATAACCTTTTTCATGCTTCTATCTCTACGACTTAAATTATATGCCTTTGCTGTTTGGTGAATGATCGTATGTTACTTTTCTTTTTGTATGTTTGTGGAGTCTATTAAACCTGAACTCACAGTGCAAGTTGAACCCATTATTGACCCATATGGACCTTCAATTGTTGATGAAATTTTGGAAGCCATAGTTGTGAGGTAAGTTTCATCTGTTTCTTATGTTTTCTCAGTTCTACTAATTAGTATTTGTTTCTTTATTGTATTCTATTTATTTTTTTGCCCTTCCATGAAATTTAAAGTGTTAGCTCACCAAACATGGGATTTGGTGCTTCTAATTTGACTTGCTTCTGCCTTGTCTGTTGATTAAAATTTAAATTGTAGTAGTTACCTTATTCATCTAGTTTACTTGTATGTTTCTAAATTTGCACTATTAACCTAGTCTTTTTTGGCTCGCAACATTCTCTGTATTTACTCTAAAGTTGTGGCAGAATTATTTTTGACAAACTGTTGGTTTTGTGGCAGTAAGGAGACAGTATCAGGTGGGCTCTCAGTCAATAAAAAGAGGGCTGATAAAGGCTTTCCATTGTTAAAGGTTTGTGTTTACAGTTTTGTTTTTTATGTATATTTTATGAGTATGTCAAAAACTTGGAATACTTTTTAATATGGAAAACTACTATATTATATTGGGAAAATCAACAAAAATTACTGTAATTGGCTGTTTTGAAAAAAAAAAAAAGTTTCATTTACACCCTACCCTTCAAAGAGATATGTTAAATCCTCTATTTTCATTCATCCAACCACTTTATAAAAACTTTATTATTATTATTATTATTATTATTATTATTATTATTATTATTATATTTTTAATGGTATTTGTATTATGTAGCACTAGTTGTTAGATGTTGGGAGAATAAACATTAATGTATAGATGTTGAGCAGATTGAAGTTGTGGATCTACTTTCTGAAGGATCTAGTGGAGATAAGCTCAGCTCGACCACATTAAGGAGGCTCGAGCTGGAGAAGGCTAAAGAACAAAAAAATTGTAACATTTGATCATGCGAGATATGCTTAGTTCAATGATTTGGAAGCTTTATGCTGATGGAGTCCAGAAATAACAGTTCAACTGAAGTATACATTTTCTGAATACAGCCCACAATGTGGCGGATGTCTTGTAACAATGTTTTGTTTTATTATCTTTTAATTTCCTTTTATAAAATAATAAATGTTGTAACAAATTTTCTACGGCAGAATACCCTCTCTCCTGCCCCTCCTCAACTGGTATGGTAGAAAAGATCTTGACTGCAAATTTTACATGCTCCATCTTTTCCAATTTTGGCCAGCATCACTGTAATTCTTCTCTTCAAGGAAATGTACAAAACTTTGTAGATAAAGATGAAATACTACATAATAATCTACTTCCATGACCAACCGTTGGATTCCTTGTAATCCCCTAGTGGAAAAGAAAATCTGATTGGCAAATCCCACAATTTGAAGAGAGCTTTGCTGTTTTAATTGATAATTAGACCAACTCCAATAATTGATAGGAACATTAGAAAAAGGGCCGTGCAATCGGAAATTCGGGACAGAATCTGACCTGAAATTTTTGAAGAATGGTAGGCTTAACCGACACTGAAAAAATTAATTCGGTCGGATTTCAGAAAATCGATTAAATAATAAAATTAAATAAACGAAGCAAATATCATATAATCTCTGGTAGTTAAATGGTTGGAGCCCTTGCAAATGCCAATTTTTTAGATTTTTCTGAAATAGCAAGAAAAAAAAATGACGTCAAAGCCAACTGGGAATCAAACCTGCAACCCCAAATGGACTAACACGACCTCTCACCATCCTGCTGCTCCCATTTCTTCGAAAAATATTATTATATGTATATAAAATATAAAAGTATTCGGATTTTCCGTCAGATTGATTTTCAACCAAAATTTATAAATGATAAAAAATTGAAACCAAACGAACCAAACTTGGGCGGTTCGGTTCGGATTTCAGGTGTACTTCGGAAGTTGCACACCCGTTCAGAAATATGGAGATTATGAAAGCAACAGCCTATTATTTGGTCCAAAAGCCTCAAGGACAAATGGACAAGCACGTGGTCGATTGATCGTGAAAAGGCTCACAGGGGTTAAACCGGTGCCGTTTTGTAGTTGTGCATCCCGCGGGGCGGCAGACGCTATATAATGTAACGGCTAACATCTCAATATAAACTGATTTTTGAATTCTTTCAAAACACACACTCTTCATAAAGAGTCGTTAACTAAACTAAACCATCGCGTTCTGTTAATTTATCATCTTCTTTAAAACCCAATTTCAGTAACTTCTCCATTTACAACTAAAATCTAATGCCCGCACTCTCTCGGTGTCTCCTTTGTTTCCTCAACTATCGTGCTATCCCAAATCCCAAGGAATCAGAACATAGAGTGCATTCACTTTCTTCGAGGTTCTGCAAAAGCACTCTTTTTCTTTTTCTGTCTTCTGTTTATTTGAAGTTTCCTTATGATTTACTTGTCAAGATCTTTAAGTCGGTGGTTTCTTTAGGCTTTTTGCTCGCTTTATTTGTGAACCCATGTTGTAGAAGAAAATTTTTGGGTTCCTGCAGAAATTTATCATCTACTCGTTATTTTTTACGCAGTGTAATTTCCAGAATCTTGATTGACCCGTTTAATCCAAATCTTGAATTTGTTTAAGGGTACTCTTCTTATCTTCTACTGTTGCCTGGTTTTGCCTCTCAGATATAACTTTTGATGCGTTCTCAATTCAATTTATTTTTACAGGTGGTGGGTGTTTTGCAAAATTCTTGCAAAGATGAATGATCTAATGACAAAATCATTCTTAAGTTATGTAGAACTGAAAAAGCAGGCCCAAAGGGACCTTGAAGCGGAAGTCGATATAGAATCTGGCTGCCTTAATCCCACAGATGACCCAAACCTCTGGCAGTTCTTTCAAGAAGTTGCTGCAATCAATTTAGAAATGAAAGAGATTAGTAATCTTTTGTTTGATCTTCAAACCCTTGATCAAGAGATCAAGACTGCTCACAGTAGCAAAGTTCTTCGTGGCCTGAGAGACAGAATGGAATCGGACATAGTTGCAGTTCTTAGAAAGGCCAAGATTGTCAAAGCAAGACTAAAATCACTTGATCGATCCAATCAATCCGATCGTAAAATATCAGTTCTGTATAAAGAAGGAAGTCCTGTTGACAGGACGAGGATATCAGTCACTAATGGCTTGAGAGTTAAACTTAGGGAGACAATGAATGAATTTCAGTTGTTGAGAGATAAGATTTTATGTGATTACAAAGCTGATCTCAAAAGAAGGTACTATACTGCAACTGGAAAGGAAGCAAATGAAGAAATTATTGAAAAGATTGTTTCAGGAAGTGGGGAAGAAGAAATTCAGTTGTTTGCAGGGAAAGAAGGGATTGATATGAAGAACAAGGAGCGGCATGAGTCTGTGATGGATATACAAAGAAGCTTGACCAAGCTGCATCAGGTGTTTCTTGATATGGCTGTTATTGTTGAAACACAAGGGGAGAAGATGGATGATATTGAAGAAAATATGGCATATGCAGGTAATTTTATCAGTGGAGGAACTAACAGTCTTTACTATGCCAAACAGATGAAGGAAAAGACGAAAGTGTGGGTTTTCTGGGTTTGGTATGTGCTGTTGGTTGTGCTGTTGGTTTGCATCGTTGCATTGTTGGCTTCTTGAGAAGGAGAGTGACTCAGTTGATTGTTGGTTTATTTCTGCTTTACTTCTTCGTTAGCATTCGCTTTGTTGAGTTGAGTTTCTATCGTTTTACAATAAGCATTCCTTCATTCATTAATTGATACATGTCACTGACGTTGATTCTAAGAGTGTTTTGAGTTGATATATATGCCTCTTTCGTGTGGATTGTATGAATTTATGCATATACCAACCAAATGTTTATGCAAAGCTTAGGGGAGATGAAACCCAATGATGGTTGATTTGAAAAGAGTGTATTTTTTATTAAAAATAAAATAAAATCAATGATGAAATTTCTTTCATCAAACAAAGGAAATTCCATTAGAGGTTACATGACTGTAATCTGAAGTGAATTTTTCTAAGATAAATACATGAATTACAAGTATAAAAATTCTTCCCGTGAAGACAGAAAGAAAACTTCTTTTTGGACATCTATTTTTCAGATGTAACTTGGAGTTAAACAGGAATTGAAAAAATCCTAACTCATTTTCTCCCGACTTTCTCTTCTTTTCTTTTTATTCCAGCCACTCATTTTTCTTAAGCAATAAGGGGTGATTTTTTGTTATTCTTGTCTTAAAATTATCCCTCTACACCTCTTTTTATCAATTTATTTTTTAAATAAATAGTTATTCCACATAAATTTAGTTTTTATTTTATTTTCATAATTTCATCGTCTTGTTGCGGCATTTGTTTTTTCATTATTTTATTATAACGTTTTGTTTTCCGTCTTCTTATTGTGGCTTTTTATTTGTGTGTATAATTCATACGCAAAGTATATTCAATCAGATAGAGAAAACAAATCAGAGTATGGTCGTCAATATGTTATAGAACTTGAGTCATATGTATTCTAGTGACTATAATATTATTAAATTTGTAAACTTTGAACTGTTTTATTATGCTATTAACTTAAGAATTATTTCATCCTCTATGATTTTTAAGGATTTTGTATCTATATTTCTATTTATGTATTACTTGTTTAAATAAAAAAAAAGAGCGAATCTATCATATTTTTCAAATCTTCACCTTGATATCAATTTGGTCTACCAAATAAAAACTTGATGCATTGATCAAACCACCAAAATAATGGATAAAAAATTTACAATAAGATAAAACCATAAGATTTGAGATTTGTACTCAATCTCAATTATTTGTCTTAAAACAGGGGAAAAAAAAAAGACATTTGAGTATTTTTGGTTAAAAATGGCCAAAACCGGCCAAGAGAATTCAAAGAATAAAAAGGAAAAGCAATAGGAGCAGCGGCGGCAAAGAGAAACTAACTTAGTAATCAAAATTATTGTGTTATTGTTTCATCATCACTGCCTCTTATGTTATTTGAGGAGAGTACGTTTTGCTTTCATATTTGAATTTTATGTATAAAATAATCTAACAATTAACTAAATTATTGAAAGATGAGAATAGAAAATGACAACTACTCTCAAAGATAAAAGGAAAAAAATCATTTTAAAACCATTTCTTTTCTCTCTTACAAATAGAATTTCACCTAATTTTATATTTAATGGCATGGAGATCAAAAGGCTACAACTAAAAAAATTAATTTGCAGATTAGGAAATAGATTAAGTCCAAACAAGAGTTTTTGAAGTTAACTGAAACGATGTTATATAATTAACCACTCACAGTTAGTTCCAGCGAATTCCTTGTCTTTTGCAGCTACAAAAGATCTCTTTCCTTCCTTTTCAAGTGCTCCTACACATAAAGTAATAAACCATTTATAAATCTAGCCTATATATTTACATTTTTTCATGAAAACTAAACTTTCAGCTCTATCTCCTTTCCCTATTATGGCATATTTTAGGGGGTAACTTATAAAAACTTATGGGCATTTTAGAAATAGAATTTGAAGCTCAATTTTTAAACAAAGTGAAGCGGGCATCGAAGAGCAAGCGATTCGATTTATGAAAAATTATGAAAAATTGCAGTAATGGCATTTTCGTAATTATCAACAACTTTAGAGTTTCAGATTTTGGATAATCAGAAGCCCGATTTGATTGGAAATAACCCAATGATCACAAATCACCAGCTTTGCTCATGAACTACGTTACTTTTTAGGCAAATTCAATCATTTAGGCCTTCAAAAAGGTAATTTTGTGTTTTAGTTGTTTTAGTACTTTTTTGTCCTATTTCGTTTGGGATTCTTTTTAAGGTTTTTCTATTTAAGCTTTTGTTTTAGGACTTTGGTTGTCATTATGAATAATAGAATTTGATTTTTTTTATTTTCCAAAGTTCTTTGAATTTTAATGCCTATATCTTGAATTTGAGAATTGCACACTATAGACAATTAGTGATTAATAGTCATATGTGATTCAATAACCATTAATTATTGTTTATCACTCTTCCGCTACATCACAAAGTTAGATATGTGTGTCTAGTATATGATGAAAAACTTTCACCTTACTTGGATAACTGCAAAGAGAGATAATAATGGCTGAATACAACCAAATAAACTTTCCTGACAGATTGAGCAATTTAAAAAGTTCACAAATTAGACCCACCTTTGGAAAAAAAAATCAACTAAACTTCAAAACTGAAGCATTTTAGAGGAATCTTTAAAGTTTTAGAGAATTAAACCACATTTAGTTTAAAGCTTTTTAGCTCAAAATATAAAAAAAAAAAATACAAAAACTAAAAAATATAGAAAAACAGTCTCGAATATTCAGCGTGCAATCTTGACTAGGTTTCCACCTTTCTAATACTCAACACGACTTCAAAAATTGACATGCAAACATTTTGATATGTTAATAAATGTCTTAAGATATTATCTATGAAATTTGATGGCCAAGCAATTCCGATAACCCTTCCTAAGCCTCTCAACTCTCAAGATGTTCCTATTGAGATATGTTTTGATCTTGACTTGACTCTCCCCTTTGAAACAACTCCTAACCTCCATGTTCAACATTGAATCACTTAAATGAAACTTCTTGGGTCTCTTGATAAGTACTAGTTTGTCTTTTGAGGGTATTCTTAATGTTGTGCACTCAAGTTTCAAAAGGGTAAGAGTTCTTTTAGTTTTTTCTTATCTAAAGTAGAAAATTCGCTTATTAACAAAACAAATTTAGACAAATTCTTTTATGTTCAAAATCACAACAAATCAAGGCCCAATTCATCGTCTTTTTTTATTAACAACAAACCCAACTAAATTTTCATTTTTTCTTAACTCATGTACTACTTCTTAAACTGAATTCTCATATTTCAGCTTATAAAAACCTTTGAACTCATTTGAATTCAAAAGAAATTAAGGACCAAAATAACTTATTGAATTATATATGAATTCAAAGTAATCCAAAATCAATAAATTGAAGTTAGATTGGGCGAATTTTTATTGCTCACTATCATACAAATTTAAAAATTGGCCTCCTTTTTATGAAGAAAATGATGATTTGATGGTGATAAATGAATAGGAAATAAGGTGGGTATGTTAAATCGAGATTCATTTGAAGAGAAATGTGAATAGGTGTTAAGAATTAAAGTTTAGAAGAAACAGAGCCTGGAGAATTCCCCTTTTTTTTAAACGTGATATTTGGGTTCTACATGTGAGTATGAGAGGTAGCAACTTATTTTGTTTAAGAAAAATCCTATTTTTGGTCCCTTACTTTTCTAGTTTTATTCATTGAGTCTATATCTTTTTTTTTATTGAGTCATTATACTTTTATTTTTTATACATTGAATCTCTACATTAAAATTTCAGTTCCTGCATTTTAACATTATATCTAATTAAGTCCTTGTAAAATATTTAATTGACTCTATATTTTTAAATTGTACTAAATAAATCCTTAAAAGTTTCATTTTTTGCTGGTTAAATTCTTGTTTTTGAATTTTCTATCTTAATTATTAAAATTTTAAAATACATATTATTTCATTAATTTTTTTCTCATATAGTTAAAATATAGGTGTTGACACTCGGTTTTGACCTACTCAAAACAAGAGAAAACATAATGATGAAAAGATCAAATGATAACCCAATCAAAGTAATGGCTCCAAAAAAAATAAAAGAGTTTAAACCCAATTTATTTTAAAAGCTCAAAAGAATTAAAAAAAAAGTTTAAGTTTTTTAATGTTAAAAGAGGGAGAGATTGGAGGAGGAGATTGGGAGAGTTCTGATAGAAAAATATGGAGAGCGGGAAAGATTTTTAGGAGGAATTTGAGAGTATAAGGGAAGTTGGGGAGAAGAAAAAAGAAAAAACAGAATGAAGTAAGTTCTTTAAAAAAAAAAGGAGAAGAGTCCCAAAGAAAGGGGGGGTGTGGGTTGGCGGCTAAGGAAAAAAACAACATATAGAGGAAAAAGGAATTGGAGAGAAAAAAGGATTTTTTTTTGTTACACACTGTTTTTTTTTTTTAATTAGCAATTAGCCAAAATCAAAGTAACGATATTAAATGTCATTACTGAAGTGCTTCTCTTAACAGGGTAGTGTTTTGAGTCTAAATAGTTTTCTTCCTAACTAATTTATTTTATTTGGTTGATTTGTTCTTTATTTTTTTCATTTTCAGTTTTCTTATTTTCATTTTTATCTTTATTTTAAATTTTTGTTAAATAAAAATTAATTTTGTTCAAAATATATAGGGAAGAAATGAGTGCCTTCTGCCAAAAATTATTTTTATTTTTACCTATTGCTCTCCATTTTCCTTTTATTGTTTATTGAATTTTTTAATTATTTAAAAAGGCGGCACAACCGTGCATGGTATGTTCTGTGCCACCCTTGTATGGCAACAATGCTATGCACTGTGCCTATGCATGTGCCCTTGTTCACTTCTGTACCTTTGTTTTTTTTTATTTAATTTTCTTTTATTTTAAATTATTTTATTTTGGTTATTCATTATATCTAATTTTTTATTTATCATTTACTGTTATTTCATTATTTTTGTCTTATATTTTTATTTTATGATTGGTATTCTTTTTATCATATTCTACCATTTTGTGTAATTTGTATTGTGTTTTTTTATTTCTATTCTATTTTTTTATTTAATTATTTTATTGTGTTGTTGAAATTAATGTTTGTTTATTCATATTTTGTTTATACTATTGTGTTATATTTTTTTCTAGTTGTTATTAACTTTATTCTTGCTTGTTATTGTCCTATAATAATTTCTTTCTTTCTTTCTTTATTTTTTACTATTAAGTAATGATAATTATATGAATTAGAAGTACGCAAATTAAATAATTATTTGTTCTTTAATTAATTTAATAAAGTTAGGTTATTTCATGTTGTTAGATATTTTAGTTAATTTTAGTATTTAGTTTTCTTTCTTTCTTTTGGGGAACTAATTTAATTTTTAGTTTCAAAGTATTTTGGTTACTATGCAAATTAATTATTTATTTAATTTTAAGTTTATTTTAGTATTTATTTTACCTGTATGAAAAAGGGTTGTAATCTTTTCTCCTCCACCATTTCTTTGCATGCATTTTATTTGTTTGTTTATTTTCTTGTTTATTATATATTTTTAATATTTCTTGTGGAATGTGTGCAAATCACCAAAGTTGCATGAAAAATGGCTTAATTACTAATTTGGTGTTATGACCCGATATTTTAAATACTATAAAATTTTTATTATATATGCAGTGTTAATATAATTCTAAATTTTATATATATTATCATTATTTGTGTATATTATTTATTTATTTATTTATTTATTTCATTCAAAATATTTTATTTATGTAAAATAATTTATTTTGGAAATTTTACTATTTAAAATATTAAAGTTATTGTTATGACTATTATTTTTAATATTATATTATTATTATTATTATTATTATTATTATTATTATTTTATTGGTGTTATTATGATTATTGTTATTGTTATTTTATATTAAGGTTATTTTTTTTATTATGCATGTGCATGTGTGTGTGAGTTAATGTATATATGTTAGTGGGTTAGTTAATATACATATATATATATATATATATATATATAAGTGTGCATTAGGACAAAAAATCGGGTTAGGCAATTTTTTTTTTCTCTTCCCTTTACTTTTTTTTTCTTTTCTTCCTTCCTTTCCATTCTTCCCTATGATCCAGCATCACCCCAAGCCATCGGAGTTGCCACTACGCCACTAGCCACCTCCAGACGTCGTCCTCCACCACTTGAAGCCGCTAGAATTGCCAAAAAACAGGAGAAACCGAGAGTGACCTCCATGAACGCCGACGAAGTTTCTGGCTACCTTAACTCATGGTTCTAATCTTGATCGAAACTCCTAGCTCTGGTGAATTCAATTTTAAGCTCGGTTTGAACTTAAACTCCCTTGTTTTTAAGTTATGTCCAATTTTTGTTTAGGTGACATTATGGTTTTGAATTTTTATTTAATTACAAGGTTTGATTCATGAAATTTTGCTTTGATAATGTTGTTGTAGGTAGCTCAATTTTCTCAAAAATATTTTTTGTATATTTTTTTGAATTAATTTGAATAATGGGTATTTTTGTATATTTTAATAATTTAAATTGAATTTTTGATAATTATGTTATTTATCTAGTTTGGATGGAAATTTGGTTAAATTAATGTTATTAAATTAAGCTAGTAATTTAGAATTGAGAAAATAATTTTTGGTAATTTTATATAATTTTTGGGAATATTTTAAGTATTATGTGAATATTGGATTTATAGGTCAATTGTGTATTTTTGTTGAAAATATAGTTAAATAATATGCTTTAAATAATTTTAGAATAATAATGGTTATTAAAATAATTTTTAAGAATTATTTACTATTTTTAACTAATTAATACTAATTTTCAAAAATTATATTCAAATAATAAATTATATACTATTTTTGTGATTAATTGAGTCTTTAACTGCTTTTATTATATATTTAAACTATTTGAGTAATTAAATGTGAATTTGACTATTCACGTTGAATATTTGTAAAATCGGGATTTTATTAATATTATATAAATATTTGAGATTTTATTAATTATTGTGAAAATAATTATATTTAGTGTTTTGATGTTTAAATATTATATTGTAGTTTATTATTGATGATCATGGATTTTTAATGATCTTAGTATATTATTATTTAATATTTATTTTATTGTGAATTGTGAACCTCGGTTGGGAATTTGTGTAGTTCGAGGTCCCAACCCAAGGTGGTGAGCTCCTGTGTTTTAGAAATGTGTTTTCTTGCAGGGTCGGCTCTACTTTCAATAGAAAGATGTCCATTTTACAGATGAGACTCTGTCAAATTTTTGGTAGATTTCTTGTAAAACTTGACATTGGGTCTATTTTAGTAGAGTCATATTTCTTTAATCGAGTCTTTCCTTAGAAATCTAGAATGTATAGAAATTTCATTTTTAATTTCATTTTTATTTATTCTCTTTAATGGCGCCTCTAGCCAAATCGACTGGTCGGGGTCGGGCGCGATTGCGTAGAGGAGCGCATTCAAACTGTAAGTTAATAATTGAACTGTATATCGGAAGTATATATATATTAGTATGTTTATATTAAGTTTCACATGCTTAGTAAATTTTATATTATTTTAATTTATTGTAATCTTCCTTATTTATTTCATTTATTTATTTTTAAAAGAAACTACGGTAGAACGGGCTACCTGATGGGTTTCATCAGGACTGTGTGCACACCAGTAGGATTGAGAGTAAGTGTTGGTGGTTAAAAGGCTCGGTGATGCTTTGCTCTCAAGCATGATTTTATGAGATTGTGTATAAGGCTCGATGATGCTTTGCTCTAGGGAACCGCTAGTAAATATTGGTTTAAGTGATTGACTGTGGTTGGTAGTTCAGTTGATGCTTTGCTCTCGGGAACTGGCAGTCTTTGGATTATAAGAGAACCAAAAGACTATTAGATTTGTGGTATAAGGTTATACCTAGTTCTTATATATAAAATGATTTAAGAAGCTTATTGTATTTTATAAAGTATTTTATGATTTTAAAATACTTTATTTCATTATCCAAGAGGGTGTGGATGAGTTAACTTAGGACTTTTCCAGCTTAACCAAAGGTCTCAGGTTCGAGCCCTAGGTATGAAACTACTTTAAAAACTTTTGAGGTAGACCTTTGATGCCCTTTGGGGTCCTCCCCAGGTTGAATCTAGATTAGTCGGGTCTTATAGGATACCGAATACCTAATGCTCAAATGCAAAAAAAAAAAAAAAAAACTTTATTTCGATAAAGCATGTTTCTAATAAAAATTTTAATAGTTTAAATTATAAATTATAAATTTTTTATTTTCATAAAGATATTTAAAGAATGCTTTTGTACTGTGTACATTTCTTTTATTAACTTACTCAGTGAGGTCTGACTCCCCTCAAAAAAAAAATTTAGGATCTCGAGAGTCGCCTGTCAATCAACCTACTCTACGTCAGGTTTCTTCTTCTTTGACTATTTTATGTAGGTCTATTTGATATATATATTATTATCGTGTGTGTATTTAAATCTAAAACATCACAGTAGTAATGAATTGGTTAATTATTAAGATGTACTTTGAATTATCATATGTATTAAGAACATGTATTAAAGAGTATTATTCTATATATACTATTTAAGTTTGTGTTGGATTTTAATTCATTTGTGCTTTTTACCTTTATTTAAATTATTTCATTTCATTATCGTCTTTATTTTATTAAATTCTCATTAAGGGTTACTATGGGTTCAGGTACTTTATGTATTCTCATTCCCTAGTGTCAGTCACATGCCCCTTTGGGTTCGAGTCATAACATTTGGACTTAATTGTAAAATTGGAGAATTGTTTGGAGGAAATTAAAATTTGCATGTAAAATGAAGAAATAATTAAAAGTAATAAAACAAAAATAAAGGTTAATCACAAGGTTGGGTGGGCATTTAAAAGCTTATACCCAATTTTCGAACCCAATCTCTGAGGACGACAACTGGGGGCCCTCCGTGGGATCCAGTTATTGTAAAAGTGTGTCCTAAGTCTCATTTGGGTGACAACTCCCATCTTTGAATTGTGTTATAAGTCGTTGTTGTATTTTCTAGTGGCCCTTAAGCCCGCATAGTGTCATGGTCGCTGAACACTTAGACGCGCACTAAACCCTGCCACCTATCGTGGTGACTCCACCGAGGATATAGAAACTAATTTCAGTGTTTCGTGTTTTATCATTTCTAGTTATTTGATTATTTCCTTTGCATTCACAACACCTTTTCACACAATGTGCACTCAGTCCCAAATAACCTAATAATAGTTATTGCTTTGCTGCCTGGTTATACTCATACCTGGTGATGGGGTATACAACTATTAACACTCATGACACATACTCATCATGTGTCACATAGACCCTTAAGTAGGGAGACACAATGGAAGTATATAGTTATAGGAGCCGAAGCCTATTACCCAAGACTCAACTCATGTAGTGACTTAGCAACTTCCCCTATGTTCACTCCCAAATGTGTATGTTTTATGCCATATAGTAGTTCTTTGTATAAAGCCTAAGCCCATTATAAATGGAATACATAAAATTGGGCCTATTATGGTCGTTATAAGCCCATCATGTTGGACCTTATCTTTATTCAGAAGAATTGTTACTTATTTGCTAATATCACCTAAAGAGATTTCTTTTATACATCAGTTTTATTATCCTCGATGATAATAAAATCTAGAACAAAAATCCTAGAAAATAAGACTCGCCATTAAACACATGTATGGGAGAAATAAGGTTATCAGGTTTTGCTATGTGATCTGCTTATGTTTGTAAATAAATCATTGTAAATAATTTTGCATTTCATGCATAAATGACATTCATTGTAGTCATCAAAGATGCATTTTTCATAGATATAAGCCTCTTCTTATTTGGAAGAGGATCGAAGGTAAATTTGGTCCAATAATATTACTGATCCAATTAAATCCTTGAGACTATTCATAAGGGAGTAGAATGTCAGGACCCTCTAATTTTGATGTTGAATCTTTCAAGCAAGAAATTTTGAAAGAAATCATGGATGACAACAAAATTATTAGAGACATAGTTATTAAGATAGTATAGAAGATTCTCATTGATGAAGAATACTTTGAAACTAGGACCACTGTTGGTGAGCCATTCAAAGAAAAACTAAAAGCTATAAGAGATCCATCTAAGTCAAAGTGTGAAAAAGACATGAAAAGGCAAATAGATCAACTGCAGACTATAATGAAAAAATAACATATTCAGCCATGACTTCACTGATCTGGACCTAGATTTATAGGAAGCCATTGCCCCCGAAATATAAATTCCCGAATATAAAGAAATACTTTGGCACTAATGATCCTCACCTACACCTAAAGTAGTACGTCACCTACATGAAGGTTACTGGGTTGTCTATAGTTCAGATTATTAAACAATTTCCATTATCCTTAGAAGAAGTTGCTATTAAGTGATACTACACTATAGATGCACATGTTTAGTAGGACTGGAGGGAGCTGTGTTCAGCCTTTATCAAATAATATAGGTTGAACTCTTAATTTGAAGTCTCCCTTTAAGAGCTATAAAATATAACTCAAAGATATGATGAATCCTTCATGAGCTTTTTAACTAGATGGAGATGAAAGTTGGCCCAAATGAAGCATAGACTCACAGAGTCAGACCAATTGATTATAACGATAGAAGCATGCATTCCACCTTTAGCTAATAAATTAAAAAACATAGGCATAAGGGACTTCAAAGAGATGTATCATTTTAAAGTACAAATTGAAGCTAATTTGAATTTGAAAACTCATGAATAACCATTGTCAATCGTGGTTGTAATGATTTAGAATAAAATTTTATTACAATAGCTTTTCTTTATGCTAATAAATATATGATTATTTGATTTATATGATTATGAATTTGTTATGATTATGCATGTAATCTTATGCTTGAATAAGAGAGAAAGATTGTTGTTTAAAAAAATAAGAGAGAGATTCAAAAGAAAAAGAAAAAGCCACATCAAATGAGAGGGATAAATGTCAGAATTGACTTTTAACTTTCCTTTGGGCACTTTTAACCTCAGTCCTTTTCCTTTATGTGAAATCTGTATTCACCAAAAGGAGTGGAAAATGAAAATGAAAAAGGAATGAGGGGAAAGAAAGAAAAAAGAAAAAAGAAAAATCTTTGTTTATGTCACCCACATTTGAAAAAGTCATTCCTATATAATCCTTTGAAAGTCCTCATAACTCTTAATAAGCCAAACTCAAAATTCTAAAATAAAATTTCTGCCTACTGTGAGCTGAAAAATAGTTGGTCAGAAAATCCACAAAGGGTTTATAAATAACAAGTATAATGTAGCATGCCTAATTATAACAAATGATTAATCAAGTAAGATAGGCATGACCGACATAATATTAGCACATGAATTGTCAGACATGGATTTTACAATAATCAATAGTGTGAGTGGCATCAACGTCCAACAATCAATAGCAAGAGCATTGAGTGATCAACAACTAAAGTGGCAACATGGACATTAAGTATAACAAAACAGTTATCAATCATCATCATGAATTTGCAACCACCTAACTAGGTTGAAAACTCCTAAAAAGGAGTGGCCTAGGCAAAAGAGGGAAAATAAAAAAAATGAAAGACCCAACTAAACTTGAAAACTCCCAAAAAGGGAGCAGTCTAGGCAAAAGAAGGAATATAAAATGAAATTGGTTGCATTTTTCAATCTTGGGGGGGGGGGGGGGGGGGTAATCTTTAAAATCATAAGATCTCTTTTTTTATGCATTAACTATATGAACCTCAAGAGTGATAAAGTCTTTCTTCTAACTTGGGGGGGGGGGGGATCGAGTATCACTTTCACACTTGGAATCAAGCACAACTGTCCTACAATAATAAAACATTATTAGGAGGCCACTAAATAAGGGGTATTTGTTGTCAATCTTCCCAATTTGATAATGAAAGGGTCCTAATTTCTATTCCATTTGGATAAACTGGTCTCAATGACAGTCTTTGATATACTCAAAACTCGAATCTGGATTCTTTGATATAAGGAAGGCTAGTTATAAAGATTAGCTCTAAATAAGAAAGGCATTTAGCTAGTTGATGTGTTCAAAGTCATTTAAGATTATTTATTTTCTGATTATCAGCTCACACATATATGAAATTGTTTTGCAAAAATTATTTTCAAATCACATACATATTCGTATTAGAACAATGCTTGTTTTCCATAAATATTGCACACACCATATGAACTTGTATTGTCAAATCACTTTCAAAAGCTTTTAAAGATCATGAACATACATACATCAGTTTTGAACTCTTTATGAATTTATCTTTCTAAGAATGAGCTAGCTCTAGTGCATAGGATGTAGTCCTGCTATAATGATTTGCCTAATGCCCTAAAGGCTATATGGCACATTTTAATTAATTTTTCCTAACGCCCTAAAGGCTATATGGCACATTTTGATTGACCTTGCCTGATGCCTATGATGGCTATGAGGTTCCCATCTCATGTGACGAGATTGATTTTTCCTATATTTTACCTCTTGGGTTGTACCTCGAGGTTGACAGTGTAAAAGGCAAAGTTTACTGATCAAAGTATCAATATTTCACCTCTCAGGTTGTACCCCGAGGTCGACGGTGCATAAAACACAGTTTATAGATCAAAGTATTAGTACTTCACCTCTAAGGTTATACCCCGAGGTCGACTGTGCATAAAACAAAGTTTGATGATCGAAGTATTAGTATTTCATCTCTTAAGTTGTACCTTGAGGTTGACGATGCACAAGATGAAGATTGTTGACCAAAGTATCAGAATTTCACCTCTGAGGCTGTACCCCGAAGTCAAAGGTGCAGAGTTAAAATATCTAGTTATTTCCTTCTCTCTGACATATGACTCTGAAAATTTATATCCTTGTGATTGTTTACTTTTTTGCTTTTTCATAAATCTCATTTTATTGTTTGCATTTTGATTTTTAAAAAAGCATGGGGTAAATTGTTGACACTCAATTTTGGCCCACCTAAAATAAGAGAAAGTCCAATTATGAAAATCCCAAATGACAAGCCCATTGAAGTAATGGCCCAAAAAAAAGAAAAGAAAAGAGTTTAAACTCAATTTATTTTAAAATGGGTTTCAGCCCAAAAGAATTAAAAAAAATTTAAAAAGGAAAGAAAAAAATTAAAATTTTTTAACGTTAAAAAAGGAGAGAGTGGAGGAGGTGGTTAATTGGAAGTAGGGAGAGTTTAAGTAGAAAAACATGGAGAGTGGGAAAGATTTTTAGGAGGAAGTTAAGAGAATAGGGGAAGTAGAGGAAAGGAAGAAGAAAAAAATAGGGGGAAGTGAGTTTTAAAAAGGAAAAAAAAGAAGAGAGAGAGAGAGGGGGGGGGGGGGGGGGGGGAGGGGAAGGGCTGAGGAAAAAAACACATATAGGAAAAAAGAATTGGAAAGAAAAAGGATTTTTTTTATTAGGCTTTTTTTTTTTTTGGAATTGGCAATTAGCCAAAATCAAATTAATGATATCAAGTTCGTCAATTGCGTTCGAAGCAGATTTTGATGGTCAAGGTGCTATGGCAAAGCAACAACGTGGAGGAGCACACTTCAGAGACTAAAGCTAAGATGTGGGTGGCCTACCCTTACCTCTTTTCTCAATGATTTTTGTTTTCTGTTCTTTTATTGGAATTCGAGGACAAATTCTTATAAGGGGGGAAGATTGTAATGTCCTTTTATTTTAAATAATATAAAATTATTTTAAAATATACAGTGTTAATAATATTTTACATTTTTAAATATTAATATTGGTGAATATTATTTAATTATTTTGTTTTAAACATTTTCCTACATAAAGGATATTATTGGGATATTATTATTATTATTATTATTATTATTATTATTATTATTATTATTATTATTATTATTTGATATTGTTAGTATTATTATTATTATTATTATTATTTAATATTGTTAGTATTATTATTTGTAGTTATTATCATTATTATTATTATTAGTATTATCTTATACATATGTGATTATTGTTATAATAATAATAATAATAATAATAATAATAATAATAATTATTATTATTATTATTATTATTATTATTATTATTATTATTATTATTATTATTATTATTATTAGTGTGCATGTGTGTTATTTTTAATGTTATTATCATTGTTGTACTATTACTATTACTATTATTATTATTATTATTATTATTATTATTATTATTATTATTATTATTATTATATGTGCATGTGTTGTGTGTGTATTTGTGTTAGTGTGTTATATATATATATATATATATATATATATATATATGCGACAAATGGTTAAAGTTAATATATGTACATAAAAAGGGGTCAACATGTTAAAAAATCGGGTCAAACCTCACCATCCCCTTTTTTTTTCTTTTTTCCTATCTCTGTTTCTTCTTCTTCTTCTTCTTCTTCTCCTCCTCCTCCATTTCCATTCATTGCCTGCATATCACGACCCAAATTGAAAGTCATGACCAGTGCTAAGGAACGAGAATTCTTTCAAATCTAAAACCCGTAGCAAGTCTTAAAAATAAAATCAAGCAATAAATAAATAAAATATGTATCATAAATAAAATCTTAAATCAATATAATAATAATAATTTCTGTCATATTATAAAATAAAATATATTATACAATATTCAAAGAAAAGTCTCTGAAATTACAACCACCATTCACAAATACAAAATACGACCACTACTACTGCAATTTTCTAGAGTACAATAAAATTAGATAAATAATTTACACAAAATAGTTGGGGCTAAAGAAGTCCAGCGGATTGGCCTACTAATGAGGTTTGAGGAAGAAGAATCTCCTGAAAAATCAACTGAGAGGAGTCAGACCTCACTGAGTAAATTGTTATATTATATATACATGCATCTTCTAATGTCAAATGCAATCAATCATCTGTATATAATAAATACATATACAAGCATTTCACACAAATGTTGAAATCACTTTATATATTAAATGCTAGAAAATATTGTTTTATTAAAGGATCAAATAGAACCCTATTTAAACACAACCTCAATCAACAATAACTCCCTAGCCATACAAGCTCACTTTATTCCAAATTAATTCACTTATTCTATTATAGACAGTAGATTGGCTCTGAGACACTAAGTCAACCGAGCTCCAGCAGTCTGACTGTCAGTGTGATTGGCCTCGAGACACTAGATCAACCGAGCTCCAGCAACCACACTATTCAATCACATCAATATTATCAATCAATCTCAATCACATCATATTTCACCACAAGTGATTCTCACTCAACCCTAAATCTAACGTACTAGTACCTACACGGTCCTAGTGCTGCCCACTAGGTAGCATGTTCTATCGATATCCTTCGTTTAAATAAAACATTCATATGGAAAAATAAATAATGCAGAATAACATTCATAATAACAAAATAAACTATATATATACCATAAACATACCTAAAATAAACTAAGTATATTTCGAGTATATATATGTCAAATAAATTCAAATCGACCATGAAATATACCAAAAATAAACCAATATTATACTAAAGACATTTTAAGTATAAATAAAAAATATATCATGCCTTTATTTTAAAATATATCAAAAATATACTAAAAACATACCTAACATATACTAAACATTTTAATGCAACAATTTATGAATAAATACAATTCAAAACATGTATCTTCCAAAACATGCATTCTAAATGCGACGTATATATAAAATAACAACTTACAAATTTGCGCTCCGCGAGACTGATTTGAAGGGCCTGATCCACTAAACCGCTCGGTGCAACTAAACAATAAAATAATAACAAAAATCAGAATAAAGCTAACTTTAATTTCTAAAGAGACTCGATTTAGGAATTCGGAACTCAGATAAAATCAAAACTCAGGATCGATGCGAAATTACATTTTACAAGAATTCTATCAAAAATTTGGCAAAGCTTCCTCTGTAAAATGGACATCTCTCTACTAAAAAGTAGAGTCGATCCTGCAAGAAAATGCACTTCTAAACATAGAACATTCAACATCTTCGGTTGGGACCCCAAACTACACAATTCTCCCAACCAAAGTTTACAAGTCCACCAAAAATCAAATATTATAATAAATATATAAAAAAATCAATAAATTCCATATATGCCTTCAAAATATCAAAATATAGCATATTTAATGATTAAAACACTAAATATAATTAATTTCACAATAATTAAATAAAAATCCCAAAATAATAATATAATATTATTAAAAATCAAGTTTCTCAATAATTCAATATTAAATAGTAATAATTAACTTTATATATTCAAATAACATAAATAGCCTATATACATATTAAAAGTAATTAAAAACCCATTTAATTACCAATTTAGTAAATAATCTATTATTTGAAAATAATTTTCAAAAATTAGTATTAATTAGTTAAAAATAGTAAATAATTTATAAAAATCATTTTAATACTTTAAATAATTATAAAAACCATTTAAAACATAATATTTAACCATAATTTTCACAAAAACTCATAATTACCTAATAATTTCAAAATACACAAAATACGAAATAATTTCCTCAAAAATTATATAAAATCATTAAAATTATTTTATCAACATTCATTATACTAATATCAACTAAAACACATAATTAAACAATAATTTCAACAAAAATACAAATTTAACCTAATAATCTAATGTTTTCATAATATAAAAATATTACTAAAAATTACACAATATTCTCAAAAATTATTTTCTCAACATTAAAATTAATAACAATATATAACAACACTAAATCAACCAATTTTATAATTAAATAAATTAATTTATGAAAATTAAATAAATAATAATAAAATAATAAAAAATTCACCAAAATTCCAAAAATAAAAAAATATTTTCATGAAGCTTGAGCTACTAAAATCATTATTTGTTAAGGGATTTTTCAAAAATCAACCGAAAATAAACCCTAAAAGCTTAAAAAAAAATAAAAACTCAACAACACTCACAAATGATGATGATTGAACTCGAAAGGAGCTTGGATTCGACTTCCTCAAAACTCAGGGAGTCGAACGACATCGGTAGAGCTCAAAATGGTGGTCAGAAATGGAAGAACAGTGAAGAACCACCTTGCTGCCACTGCAACTGCTTTTGCTGCTATCGGCGACTAAATAAGAGAAAGAAGATAGTGGCGATGACAGAGGAAGGAAGGTGGTCGACAGTGGTGGTGGGAGAGGTACACTGATGGTGAGGGTTTTGGTCTGAGCAGCGAGAGGAAAGGAAGAAGCTTTTGCATTTTTTTTTTGTTCTTGTTTTGTAAATGTGTGTGTGTGTGTGTGTATATATATATAAACTTTATATATATAGACACACACATATATAAATAAAATACATAACATAAAATTAACAATAAATAATAATAATATTAATAATACTAATGAAATAATTTAATAATAATACAAATAATGTAAATTAATGAAAATAATAATAGAAAAAATATTGCACATGGATAATAGTAACACGAATAATAATAATAAAAATAATGATAGTGATTGCAAAGTTTTTAAATAATAGAGTTTAATTAAATTATTTAACATAAGAAAATATATATACAATAAAAATACGAATATTGATCACAAATAAATAATAATATAAAAATAAAATTTAAAATTTATTAACACTACATATCTCAATTTATATTAAAATAATTTAAAATAAGGGTTATTACACTGCACTAGCTTGAGCTCTCGACGCCACGTCAGCCACCACCAAAGCCCACCATCACCTCCACCCTCTTCCTATCATCGACCGCCACCTTCTCCTCCCCCTGTCGTCATTGAAAAACTGAGATACACAACAAGAGCTACAGTAATGCCAATGGAAAAACGGTGGATTTAGTTTGCGTTTTTGGGCTCATTAGACTCCTCTCAATGTGTACTTCTTGATTCTCAAGTCATTTCGACTTTACAACGTTTGGATTGTGAATTTTCTTCAATTTTTTTAGTTTATTTTTTGAATTTATTTGAATTATGGGTAATTATTGAATTTTTGAAAATTAAAAATAAATTTTTACAAATTATGTGATTTATATATTTTGTATAGAAATTATGATAAATTGTATAGTTAATTTAAATTATTAGCTTTGAGAATGAGAAATTAAATTTTCACTAATTTTTAGTAATTTTGATTAATTTTTTTAATAATATTTAGTATTATGGATTTATGGGTAAATTATGTATTTTTATTGAAATTATAGTTAAACAATATGTTTTAAACAATTTTGGAATAATAAATGGTATTAAAATAATTTTTACGAATTATTTACTATTTTTAACTAATTAATACTAATTTTTGAAAATATATTCAAGTAATAATTTTATATACAATTTTTGTGATTAAATAAGTTTTTAACCATTTTTATTATATATATAACCTATTTGAGTATTTAATTGGAAATTTTACTATTTTATGTTAAATAATTGAAAAATCGGATTTTTATTAATATTATATAATTTATTTGATATTTTATTTAATTAATGTGAAAATAATTATATTTAAGGTTTTTGATATTTAAATATATTATATTGTGATTATTTATGGATATTTATGCATTTTAATGATTTTATTATATTTATTATTTAATGTTGATTTTTGGTCAATTGTGAACCTTGGTTGGAAATTTATCTAGTTTTGGGTCTCAACCTGAGGTGTTGAGCATTTTGAATATAGAAGTGTGTTTTCTTGCAAGACCAACTCTAATTTTCAGTAGAGATATGTCCGTTTTACAAAGGAGACTCTGACGATTTATAGGTGGAATTCTCGTAAAACGTGACATTGGGTCGATCTTGAGTTTTTGATTCTTAATTGAGTTTTGATTCTTAGATCGAGTCTTCTTTTAGAATTCTTAGAAGTATAAGTTAGGAGTTTATTCTGATATTTGTTATTATTTATTTTTCTAGTTGTGCCAAGATCGAGGCCTATCAGACTAGGCCCATCGAGTCTGTCTTGAGGGGCGTAAACTTGTGAGTTATTATTTTATATATACATTGCATATAGGATGCATGAAAGTGAGCCTGCATATTTTCATTATTTGTTTAGGCATGAATTATTTCATTAAATAATTAAGTATATTTGCTATATATGTGTCACGACCCAAAATAGGGGCCATGACCGGCGCTAGGGAATGGGAATTCTTTCGAATCCGAAACCCGTAGCAAGCCTTAAAATAAACAAAAACATGCAATAATAATAATAATAATATAAATAAAATATTCTGTAGCAGAAATAAAATCATAAATATAATAAAATAAATATCCACCAAATGAAATTAAATCGAACAACTCATCTCATATATAAATAAACCTTTAGTACAAATTTCAATTCAAATATTTAATGTACATAACTCACATAAATATAATACATAAACTCTACAACTGTTTATAACTACTGCAGTGTCTAGATTATAAAATAAAACTCAGATAAGCAGTTTACATAGTGAAGTCGAGGTGGAAGAAATCCGGCGTATAAGTCTGCTACTGAGGTCTGAAGATGATGACTCTCCTGAAAAATAGTCAACGGAGGGGAGTCAAACCTCACTGAGTGAATTGTTATATATATATATATATATATATATATATGCATACTAAATGACAGTGCACACAGTCAATAGTATATATAATAAATATATATACAAGCAAATACAAACAGATGCAGCAAAATCATTTTTTTATATGTTTACTAAAAATCACCGTTTATGAAGGATCAAATAGAACCCTAGCAAATCGCAACCTCAAAATGGTGTTAGACAACACTCTAGTCATGCAAGCTCACTTATTCCAAATAAATTCACTTGTTCCATTTGGATAATAGACTAGCCCCGAGACACTAAGTCAACCAAGCTCCAGCAGTCTGACTGTCAATGTGATTGGCCCCGAGAAACTTGGTCAACCGAGCTCCAGCAATCACACTCCCAAATCATATCTCACATCACATAAATCAATCCATCCAATATCCACAAATAGGTTAGTAATATAGCCTAGATGCTATCGGCGTACCGGTACGTACTCAGTCCTAGTGCTGCTCACTAGGTAGCACGTTCTATTGATATCTTTCATTAATAAATAAGACATACATTCATAAAACAATGGTGCATGAATTTGAATAAAATAGCAACATAAACCATATATATACTGGAAATATACCAAAAGTAAACCAGGTATATTTCAAGTATATATATATATATATACGTCAAATAAATCCAATATAATTGCAAAATAAACTAGAAATATATTTAAAAACATTTTAAGTATAAATGTTTAATAAAACATGCATATAATTCAAAATATATAAAAAAAATATACCAAAAATAAACCTAAGTACTAATTAAAATCATTTATGCATTTTTTATCAAAATAAACCATACATTTCTAAAATCATGCGTCCTAGAACATATATATATAAAATAACAACTCACTGTTTATTGCGCTCCACGAGATGGGTTCGACGGGTTTGTCCACTAGCCCTCGGTCTCAACACAACTAAATAAACAAGTGACAACAAAAGATTAGAATAAATCTAACGGAAGTTCTAAAGGCTCGATTTAGAATACTAGACATAGAATTAGAATGGGAATTCGACCGGACATCACGTTTTATGAGAATTATACCAAAAATCCAGTAGAACCTCCCCTGTAAAACGGACATCTCTCTACTCAAAGAGTAGAGCCAGTCCTGTAAAGAAATACACACTTTGAAATAAACACAAAACACAACAACAATCCCTCGGTCGGACTCCAAACTACAATTCACCAACTGAGGTTCACAATTCACAGAACACTTATAAAATATCGAAAATGCCCTTTTATAATAAAAATACATTTTACAAATCCAAATTACGTATTTAACCCTAAAACATGTTAAAAATCGATAAAAACTCATTTTTTAGAAAAATCATATAATATATATATAATTTGAAAATAATTTACGAAAAATAGTTTTAATTAATTAAAAATACTAAATAATTTGTAGAAATCATTTTTATACCTTAGATAACTAGTAAAACCAATTTAATTAGATTTTTAACCAATTTAGTGTCAAATTACCAAAATACCCCTATATGTATAAATTCACTAAAATTAATCAAAAATTCACCAAAAATAGTATAATTACTCAAAAATTAATTTTCTCAACATATAATTCAATAATATCAACAATTATACTCAATTAACCAATTAATTTCAATTGAACACATAATTAACCTAATTTTCCAAAATTACATAAACTTAATAAATTCCAAAATAAATACAAAAAATTCACAAAAATTACAAATAAATTCCTAAAATTCATTTTAACACCTATAATCACGATAAAACACAATTTCATAATTTAATTAATTAATTTTCAAAAATTATAAAATATTAATAAAATAATAAAAAATGCACAAAAATCAAAATAAATTCCAAAAATTTCACAAAAATTCACGGAGCAAGATTAAGCTACTATGATGAAATTTTGTGAAGGTAGTTTTCATGAATCAATCAAATTGAAGCTCAAAAAAAATCAAGAACCCTAATAGGCTGAAATTGCAAAATCGAAACCTAGGGAAATCTAGACCATTTTAAGTGAAACAAAGCTTGGAATCACACTCACCGGAGCTCAAGGAGAAGGTAGAGATTGGCAAAAATGGTGGCCGGAATCATGTCGATCGGAGCTTGGTCGAGTTTCGGCTTCTCTTAGCTTTTCCGGCCAAAACACACCGGAATAGGGAGCTTCAGGCGTTGGGAAAGGCTGGAGGTGGAGGAGGAAGGCTGAGAGGCACACCGACGGCAAGAAAACCAAGTTACAGGCACCAGAATCAGGTGAGGGACAATCGGGAAAAGGAAGAAGAAGACGATGGCATTTTTCATAATTTTGGCAAACTTTTAGTTTTTTGATTAAAAATTATGTATATATGTATATATATATGTCCACACTATATATTATAATAATATAAAATCTCACACACATTAAATATACACCACACACATATTTTAATAATTTTTACACTTATAATTAATTAATTAATTTTAAAACTAAATAATAAAAATTAATTTAATCAATTAAACCCTAATTTAATTTAAATAAATACACATATATACATTTTATATAACACTTTAAAATTATGTATGAGTTCATGCAAATTCGTAAAACTAGTTAAAATAATTAATATTAAATTATTTACGTCTTAATTTCCCCGAAAATATAATTCTCGGGAAAATTTTACGTAAATCTCTTAAAATAATAAAAAAAATTAAAAATTAGCTTCAATAAATATCAAACTCATAAAATATCATAAATATATATAAAAATTATTAACACTGCATATTCCAATGCAGTTTTAAAATATTTAAAAACTTGGGATATTACAATATGTTACATATATGCTTAGTATGTTTTTAGTATGTCTTTTGTATATATGTGACATATATATGTTAGTATATTTTGACATATATTCCGCATATTTATTTGGTATATTTTTTGTATATTTGTGGTATATTTTAGTATATAAGTGATATATTCTTTTTAAAAGAATGTCATTATGTTTTAAATGATACATTTTATTATTTCCAATAAATGTGATTTATATGAAGGATATCGATAGAACATGCTATCTAGTGGGCTACCCTAGGACTGTGTACGTATTGGTTTGTTAGACTTTAGGGTTGATATTATGGAATCATTTGAGGTGAAATTTGATTTATTGATTATTGAGAATTAATGTGATTGAGCAGTGTGATTGTGGGAGCTCGATTGACCTAGTGTCTCAGGGCCAATCACATTGACAGTGAGACTGCTGAAGTTCGGTTGACTTAGTGTCTCGGGGCCAGTCTACTGTCCAAAAATGGAATAAGAGAATTACTTTGGAATTAAGTAAATTTGATGGCTAGTAAGATATTTTGATTGAGGTTATGGATATCTAGGGTTCTATTTGATCCTTCATTTAAATAAATGTTTTCTGCATTTATTATATATATATAAGCGGATTTTAACATATGTGTGAAATGCATGTATATGTATATTATTATACTGATACTTGATTGTATATGATTTAGATTGCATGTATATATATTATAATAATTCACTCAGTGAGGTTTGACTTCCCTCAATATTTTTTTTAAGAGATTCTTCTTCAGACCTCACTAGTAGTGTTTTACGCTGGTCTTCTTCAGCCCCGGCTAGATTATGTAATTTATTATCTAAACTCTTATTATATTCTAGAAAACTGTAATAGTAATGTTATTGTATTCGTAGAGCATGGTTTTGGTTTAGAGACCTGTATTTGAATATTGTATGAAAATTTTTATTATGAAATGACATTTAATTATTTATTTTTATATCGATTTAATTTTTAATTTTGGTGTATTTTTATTTATTTATTGCATGTGTTTTTATTTTTAAGGCTTGCTGCGGGTTCCAGATTCAAAAGAATTATTGTTCCTTAGCGCCGATTATGACTCCCAGTTTGGGTCGTGACAAAGTGGTATCTTGATAGTAGATGTTCAAAGCATATGACGATAGACAAGGAGCAATTCAACAAGTTTGATACTAAGGATGGAGGACATGTCACATTCAGAGACAATGCAAAAGGAAAGATTATTAACATTAGAAAAATAGGTAATCCTCAATCCTTATCTATACACTATGTGTTGTTTGTTGATTGTCTTAAACATAACTTGCTTAGTATAAGTCAATTATGTGACTTGAGAAATAAAGTAACTTTCTAATTTTACAATTAATTCCAAATTATTAATTAAGTCATTTTTCATGCAACTTTGGTGATTTGCACACATTCCATAAGAAATATTAAAAATATAAAATAAATAAAGCGCATGCAAAGAAATAGGAAGGAGAAAATATTACAACCCCTTTTCACAAAAGAAAAATAAATATTAAAATAAACTTAAAATTAAATAAATAATTAATTTGCACAGTAGCCAAAATGCTCTAGAACTAAAAATTAAATTAGTTCCCGAAAAGAAAGAAAAAAAAAACCTAAAAGAAAATGATGAAGTTAGTTCCACAAAATAAAATAAAAAAAAAAACTAAATTAATTCTATATACAAAATTTTGCCAATCACTTTTCCCTATAATTAATAATTTCAAAATTCTATTTACTAAATTTATTAAAATTATTTCTTGAAACTAAAATTAACTAAAATATCTAACATCATTAAATAACCTGACTTTATTAAATTAATTAAAGGACAAATAATTATTTAATTTACATACCTCTAATTCAAATAATCATAATTAATTAATAGTAAAATAGAAATAAATAAATAAATTATTATAGGACAATAACAAGCAAAAATAAAGTTAATAACTAGAAAAAATATAACACAATGATATAAACAAAATATGAATAAAGAAATATTAATTTCAACAACACAATAAAATAATTAAATAAAAAAATAGAGTAGAAATAAAAAAAAACACAATACAAATTATACAAAATGGTAGACTATGATAAAAAGAATAACAATCATAAAATAAGAATATGAAAGAGTCTTAGAAGGGGTGAATAGGACTATCGAACAAAACTAAAAAATTAAAAAGATTTGAACAAGAATTAAAAAAAAATATTAAGAAGGAAGAATGAAGAACACAATGATTTAAGGAGTTCGAATTTAACAACAATCCTACATCTCCACCTAACTTATCCCCAAGTTAGGATTTCAATCACCCACAATCTTATTCACAAGATTAAAACTACACAAAAATTTTATAACTCACTCTTACAACCTTATAACTTGAGTTTTCAAGACTTACTCAAAAACTAATTTATAAGTGTTTTCAAGGCTCACACTAAAATCGAATTCCCAAGTGCTTTAATGGCTAAATACTTAAATCAATTCCTTTATAATAGAATCTCACTTCTCGTTTCCTTAATCCTAGAAAATAGAAGAATAAAAATTTCTATTCTAACACTTACCAACTCTCACAAGATTATATAACAATAAAATAAATTTTGAAAGAGTTTAAAGAGGTTAATTGAATACTTGAAAGTATATAATGAAGTAATAAGTTTCTTAACCCCAAAATAATTTTTAGAGGTCATATTTATACTTGAGCAATCCAATTATAGCTGTTGGAAGCAATAATTTCATTCCCAATAAAAACAAAGTCCATTTGAATGAAATTTAAACTGTTGAGTTGCATTTTGTAAGGTCCCAATCGAGACAAGCAACCAATAGCCATTATGAGCCATTGTATTTAAAATTCTACTCTAGTCCCGGTTGGAATATTAATGTCCCGAGCAGTGTCTCGATTAGGACATTATATCAGGATGGGTTTTGCTATTTTTTGAGTTTTATGCAAAAATAGGTCTTCCTTGGTCCCGATTAGGACTGCTTTGGTCCCAGTCTGGATTATGACAAGAATTGCACTTTTTATACAATTTAATCTCTGTGATGAGTCTGGTCAAAATAGTACTAATGATAATTTTCCAAAATGATTTTTCTTTGATAGTTCATTATTATTTTGACTTCCAAATTGCTCCTATCTTATACACACTTGAAGCAAACATATTAGTTACTCAAAAATTAAGTTTGTTAATATTAAAATCAAGATTGGTAACTTGTTTAGGTCAACAATCTCCCCCTTTTTGATTTTGACAAACTTATTTGAGTTTGATAAAAATAATATAAGGTAAAGTGTATGATTGATAATAACTGTGATAATAATGGTGATATTGAATGAGATCAAATATATTTCTTTATGTATTCCCCTATGAATATAGACATGATAAAAAATATAAATTTTAATTTATTCTCATTGACAAAATATAAAATATTTCATGAGAAAATTTTTAACAAATGTGTTAAAAACATAAAAAGAATGTTTGACAATATAAAGGAAATAATTTCAAACATATATGCATATAATGCATCACAAAATAGTACATATAGAAAGACTTCACATGATTGTATAGAGCTTAGCTAGTTAATGGATCATATGACACTTAGCATATTAAAATCATAAATACTAAGCACAAATATTACATTGCTTCTTCTCCCCCTTTAATAAAAAAAATAGAGGAAACTAAAGACCATAAACCAAAACAATGAAAATAAAGATACACAAAATCTTTATGAAATAATTGGCATAAAAAAAATTTTCTCCTCGTATTTTAATGTATTAAAGACATTGATATTAAGGACATATTATCACATAGTTATGTCACTAACATAAACACATCTTTGTACAAAGAATTTCTTTCCCTTAAAAGAAATTAACTAAATACTCATGCAAACTCAATTATTTCTTCCCTTTTGACAAAGATCAAAAGAATTTATACATTAATAATTTTAAAATTTAAACATGAATTAAATATAAAAATAAATAAATTGATTCAAACTCAAATATTTTCTTCCCCTTGTCAAAAATCAAAAAGAATGAATACTAGAGAAATTTATATTTTAAAGAAAGGAAAACTGCATTAATAATTAAAATGCATTCAGTAAAAAAATAAAATATTGAAAATAAACTAAACAGAAACAAGCATAAAATGAGCCTTAAAAAAACTAACATCTAGAGGCTCATATACGAAAAATAAACCAAACATATATTGAAAATAAAAATAAACAAAAAGTACATATAAGATTTATTCTTGAGGAGGGGATGAAGGAGGAGGAGGAGGAGTAAAGGTGCAAGTGTAGCCTTGTTGCTCATAAATATGATAAACATCATGTTGAAGGTGAGCAATGTTGCCATCAATTTGATTGAAACACACATTAAAATTAGATTCAACTTCATCAAAGCGAGAATTGAAGTTGGATTCCATTAAGGACATGCATTCAAAGATTTGTCCTGCCCAAGAAGGTTCATTACCTTGAGCTAGAGCACCTTGAGCTGATGTACCTTCACTTTTTGTTCTTTTTCTTGGAGGGGCAACATGAGGTTGAGGTTCTTCTTCCCTAAGGTCTTAAGCTTCTTACTCTTTCAATTCTTGAAACATAACTTCAATGTTTTCACTAGCTCTAAGGTCATGTTTCCAAACCCAAACTCCATTAATATAAGTGAATTATTTAGAATTTTGAATGAAAGATGCATCAAGAATCATGGGTTTGGTAAAGGGTAAAGAGTCAAAGATTAATATTTTAGAATTTAGCTAACTTTGTGACAATTTCACCAATACAAATTGCATTGGTGTGACTATCACTAATTAGCCAAATTTTCCATTGTAAAAATCTTCCCAAAATAATATTCTCATTATGATAAAGACAAGAAAGAATAAAAAGGACATCAAAAGAAAGTGCTTCATTAGAGAGAGCTCTACCATTAATAGAGTAGGTAATAAAATAATGATCATACCAAGTGCTTTGGATTTGATGAATGAGGCTTTAGTATGTCAGAATTGAGGAGCATTATAAGCTTTGATTTCATCCTAATAGGAAGAGGCAATCCAATGAGGGTTAACTTGAATGTGTCCTTCTTGAGAAAAGCTAAAAAGAGTGTCAAACTCTTGATGGGTCATGAAATGATCACTCCCTCCCAATTTGAATCTCATAGAGAAGTAGGGATTGTCATCATCAAATTTAACGAAACATAAAGTATATAAAGAGAGAAACTCAATACTAAGAGAAGGGTAAGATGGAAAAGGTGAAAAAGCAAAATCATAAACCCCACCTTTAAAAAGAAGATCGTGTACTTCTTTATAGTAACTAATAGCCTTGAGAGTAGGTTCATCCATGAATCTTAAGGGAATGAATGCTCTTTTTTAAAATTAAGACATTCTTTTCTCGATTTCTTAAGAAGAGTAGGAGAATGGAGAATGAGTTCTCTTAGGCTTGTCATTTTTAGAGGGAGGAGCTTAAGATGATGAAGGAACCTTGCTTGGTTTCTTAAGAGCCATTAGGAGACAATTGTTAAAGAATTTATAGAGAAAAGAAAAACTTGATTAAGATGAGAAATCTAGGAGGAATAGAGTAGTATTTATAGGTAAGAAATTAAGGTTGGAAATAGTATAAAATTTGAATTTGAACTAAATAGGAACCTTAAAAATCGTTCCTGATTTTGATTGGACAGTCAAAAGGTTAAAAGAATTTGAATTCTACTATCAGGAGCTATGTCCTGGTCGGGACATGGTCCCATCCCGATCAGGACATGATGTCTCGAGTGATATCCCGATGGGGATATCCATTCGGGGTGAGTTTTGTGAAAAACACAAAATTTGTAGATCATGTCTCGATCGGGACATGATCTGGTCCCGAGTGGACCAAGGTCCTATCAAGAAAATTTTGAGAAAGGTTTGCAATTAAGTCCAAAATGTCTTACAATTAAGTCCTTACAAATTTCATTTGCATTTATTGGAATTAATTGAGGATTTTTGAAAGAAATAAATGAGTATATGAAATAGACTCATTTCAGGAAGGATATATTTTGCTAAAAATTAAAATAATTAATTTAATGAATGTTTCATAAATTAATTATTAATTTTACAAAATAGGAAGAATTAATAAAAATCAAATTAAAGAGAATCAAAGTAATTTAAATAAACACATATATTTTTATAGAAAAAAATTTTGAAAAGGTATATAAAAAATATTAAAAGAACACATATCATATGCCAAAAATAAACATAAATGAAACTCAAATTAGAACCATCGATCATACCAAGTTCATGTTTAATGAAATTCAATCTCTCTTCATTTAGAGGTTTGGTGAAGATATCAGCAAGTTGATTATTTGTATCAAAAAAATCAAGTAAGATATCACCAAATTGAACATGATCACATAAAAAAAGATATCGAATATTTATATGCTTAGTACTAGAATGTTGAATAGGGTTCTTACAAAGGTTTATAGCACTTGTATTGTCACATTTTATTGGAATGTGATCAAATTTTATACTATAGTCTAACAATTGTTGTTTTTGCCATAAGACTTATGAACAACAAAGACTTGTTGCAATATATTCAGCTTCAGCAATGGACAAGGCAACTGAAACTTGTATCTTGATAAACCAAGAAACTAAACATTGTCCTAAAAATTGACAAGCTCCAGAAGTGCTCTTCTATCCAGTAAACTATCGACAAAGTCTACATCCGAATAACTAATTAAGTTAAATGAGGAACTCCTAGGATACCAAAGTCCTAAATGCATTATGGCACAAAGATATTTAAAAATTCTTTTGATAGCATTCAAATAAGACTCTCTAGGACTATAATGAAATCTAGCACATAAGCAAGTAGCAAACATAATATCAAGTCTACTAGTAGTTAAATAAAGAAGGGATATGATTATACCTCTAAATCGCTTTTCATCAACTAGTTTGTCATTCTCATCCCTGTTGAGTTTGGTTGTGGTGCTCATTGGAGTTTTGCTTATCTTAGCTCTATCCATTCCAAACTTCTTAAGAATGTCTCTTGCAGATACTTGTTTAATTAATAAATATCCCATTTTTGCATTGCTTGATTTGTAATATAAGAAAGAATTTTAGTTCTCTCATTAAACTCATCTCAAATTCTCCTTGCATTAACTTAGAAAATTCCTCACACAAGTAATTATTAGTAGCACCAAAAATAATATCATCAACATGAATTTGAACAATTAGCAAATCATGTTTGGATTTCTTTATGAAAAGAGTTGTGTCAACTTTTCCTTTAGAGAATGCTTTTCTCTAGTAAGAAGTTGCTCAATCTTTCATACCAAGCTCAAGCTTTTAAAGCTTGTTTTAATCCATATAATACTTTAGACAAATTAAAAACATGATTTGGAGAATCAAAATTTTCAAAACTCGGAGGTTGCTCAACATATACCTCCTCTTCAATGAAACCATTTAGAAATGCACTTTCAACATCCATTTAATAAAGTTTAAAATCCATGAATGATGCAAATGCAAGTACCAATCTAATAGCTTCTAACCTTGCAACGGGGGCAAAATTTTCATCATAATCAATGTCTTCTTTTTGATTATAACATTTGGCTACTAGTATAGCTTTGTTCCTAGTTATGACACTTTGTTCATTCATCTTATTTCTAAACACCCATTTGGTACCTATAATAGGATGATGTTTTGATCTAGGAACTAAAGTTTAAATCTTATTTCTCTCAAATTGATTTAACTTTTCTTGCATAGCAAGGACCCAAAATTCATCACACACAACATCATCAACATTTTTTGGCTATATTTAAGAAATGAAGGCTAAATTAATAATAGACTTTAATTTAGATATAGTAGTTACCCCTTTTGTAGTGTTACCTATAATAAGGTCTTGAGCATGAGCTTTCTTAAATTGTCAATCCTTTGGAAGTTCATCCTTCAAGGTAAGTTGAGATGTCTCCTCATTATCCTCTTTGTTTGGACCTTCACATTTCAAAGGCTTACTAGCATTTTCTTCTTGAGTTTCCACAATCTCATTTTCACCTACAAGATCATCAACACTACAAACATCCTTTCTAGGATTAAGTGAGTTTGATTCATTAAATATGACATGTATTGACTCTTCAACACTAGAGTTTTCTTATTAAAAACTCTATATTTTTTACTAGAAATATAATAGCCTAGGAAAATTCCTTCATCGGCTTTGAAATCAAATTTCCTAAGATTATCCTTGGTGTTCAATTTAAAGCACTTGCATGCAAATACTCTTAGATATGAGATTTTGAGTTTTCTATTGTTCCATAGCTCATAAGAAGTTTTATTTAAAATTGATTTTTTGAAAACTCGATTTGAAATGTACAAGATGTATTAACGGCTTCCGCTCAAAAGTATAAAGGTAAATTATACTCATAAAGCATTGTTCTAGCCATTTCCACAAGAGTTCTATTTTTTCTTTCAACTACCCCATTTTGTTGAGGAGTTCTAGGAGATGAAAACATATGTTCATTATAGAAGGTTTTGAAAAATTCATTTTCAAATTCAGTTCCATGGTAATTTCTAATAGAGGAAATACAAAATCCCTTTTCTGTTTGAACTCTTCTAGCAAAATTTTTAAAAGCTTTAAAAGCATTATTCTTATGAGCAAGAAAACACACTCAAGTAAATCTAGAGTAATCATCAACCAATACATATGCATAGTACATTCTACCGAGACTAGCAACTCTAGTTCGTCCAAACAAATCCATATGTATAATTTCAAGTGGTCTAGAAGTAAACACTACATTTTTTTAGCTTAAAGGAGGACTTGAATTGTTTTCCTTTTTTACAAGCATCGCAAGGTTTATCTTTAGTGAATTCAAACTTAGGTAAACTAATCACAAGTTCATATTTACAAAAATCATTTAAAAGCTGAAAATTTGCATGTCCTAATCTTCTATGTCATGTTCATGTGTCATTGGAGATAGACATTAAGCATTTAATGTCTTTGTTATCAATCTTATTCAAATCAATAACATAAATATTATCTACTCCTTCACCACTAAAGATTACTTTGTTTTCATCAAGACTACTAACAAAACAATTTCTAGGTTTAAGAATTGTTTAGGGGAAATAGTAATTTGCATGTAAAATGAAGAAATAATTAAATAATTAAAAGTAATAAAACACAAAATACAAACGAAAGTTAATCGCAAGGTTGGGTGGATAATTAAAAGTCTATACCCAATTTTTGAACTCAATCTCTAATGACAACTGCTAGGGGGCCTCCATGGGATCTAGTTGTTGTAAAAGTGTGTCATGGTATCATTCAGGTGACAACTCTCATCTCTGACTTGGACTATGAGCTCTTGTTGTATTTCCCAGTGGGTCTTAGACCCGCACAATACTGTAATGGCATAACACTTAGGCACACACTAAATTTCACCACCTACAATATGTCATTTATTTATAATAAATTTACATATATATATAATATTTTAACTAGTCATCAACATTTATATACGTGATTAATAAATTTGTATTTCATTAATTTTTTTCATTAAAGTAACCTAATAAAACTATTAAGAATCTAAATTATTTTTTTTAATTATTTTCTTATCTAATTTACCTTTTAAGTCATTTAATCATATTTTGAAACTTTTAATTTGGTGAATTAAAAGTTCTATATAAATTATTTACTTATAAAAATGTTAAATAATGTTATAAATATTTTCTTTTTTTTTGGGTAATTGATAGATAAATTTAATAAATAATAGCATTTGTATCTCAATTATATATATGAATTATTGTAGTTTTAAGGTCACATAAATTATAAAATATTTGATTAATAAAAAAATTTTGGTTAATATAATATTTTATTTATTAAATCTTTATATTTTAATAAATGATTATCTAAAATTTAAATTTACCATGTGTTCAATAGTTGTATTAGTTACATATTTAATTAGAAATTTAAATAAGTGAAATCACAAATTTATTAATTTTCTATACAAATACTAATAATATATAAAAGTTTTTGTCATTTATATATTTAAATTAAATTTGTATGATACATATTTTTAAAAATCATACACAATTGTATCAATAGAAATTTATTGGAAATTGATAATCTATATCTTTTATTAGAGAAAAAATAAAAGAATATGCATTTTAGGATTTTAACAATCAACTTAAAAAATTTTAAATAAGAATTGAAATTGATTAAAAATAAAAAATTGTAAGGATTTAATAGTATAATTTAAAAATATAGGAATTTAATTATCTATTTTATAAAGACTAAATTGGATATAGTATTAAATACAGAAATTGAAATTTTGACAGAGAGATTCAATATATAAAAAATAAAAATATAAGAATTTAATGAAAAAAAATAAAAAGAATGTATTACATAGAATAAAATTAAAAGATAGGTACTCAATAAAAAAAACTCAAAAAGCAAAGGAGTCAAAAATAAGATTTTCCTTTCTCTTTTCGAATGTTCATCCCTCTTTTTTTTATCCTCTTACAGCTGTCCCTCCAAGGTGCCACATGTTCATTTCTATTTTATTTTTTATTTCTTTTTATTTTATTATTTTTTTAAACTAGAGCAGGGATATCACATTCCATCTCTATAGTGGGCGGTAGGGGTCTGAAGAGCCTTATCCAAATTTGATTAAAAAAAAAAAAAATCTAAAGCTCATACACAGAGAACCCTTAAAACTGTCAGTTGAAACATTCATAACATATTCCTACTCCCAAAAGCAACTCCATGGCGTCCCTCGCCGTAGCACACTCTAGTACGGCAGAGACATTGTCCCTGCTTGAAAGATGTTCAAATATCGTGGAATTAAAGCAAATTCATGCCCAGATGTTCAAAACAGGTCTTGTCTTAGAGACCATGACGGTAAGCAAGCTGTTAGCTTTTGCTGCCTCCCCTAGTTCAGGTAACTTACCCTATGCCAATACGGTTTTTGACAGAATCCATAAACCCAACACTTTCATGTGGAATGCTATGATTCGGGGACATGCTGACAGCAACAATCCAGAGCAATCATTGATTTTATATCATCAAATGCTATGTCATTCAGTTCCACCCAATGCTCACACCTTTCCAATCCTGTTCAAAGCCTGTTCCAGTCTTCCAGCCATAGAAGAAGCTCAACAAGTTCATGCTCACATCATAAAACTGGGTTTCCGTTCAGATGTTTATACCATAAATTCTCTTATTCATGCATATGCAACATTTGGCTTCATAAAATATGCGAAGACCCTCTTCTATTTGATTCCACAACCTGACATCGTCTCTTGGAACTCAATGATTGATGGGTATATGAAATGCGGCGACATTGGAACAGCATATGAGCTTTTCAAAGATATGCCAGAAAAAAATGCCATTTCATTTACAATAATGATTTCTGGTCATGTCCAGGCAGGCCTAGACAAAAAGGCACTGGATCTATTTAATGAGATGCAGACTGCAGGTGTTAAACCTGACAGAGTGGGACTTACGAATGCACTGTCAGCGTGTGCACATCTCGGAGCATTGGAAGAAGGAAGATGGATTCATACATACATCAGAAAGAACAGAATCCAAATAGACCCAATGTTAGGTTGTGTTCTTATAGACATGTATGCAAAGTGTGGTAGTATGCAGGAAGCTGTAGAAGTTTTCAAGAAAATAGCAAAGAAAAATGTGTCCGTGCGGACTGCACTAATACATGGTTTTGCAATTCACGGACGTGGAAGAGAAGCACTTCACTGGTTTATGCAAATGAATGTGGCAGGACTAAAGCCAAACCTGATAACTTTTACTGCAATTTTGACTGCATGCAGCTATGCAGGACTTGTTGATGAAGGAACAATGATATTTAGGAGTATGGAGAAAATTTATGGTTTGGAACCAACCCTAGAGCACTACGGATGCATGGTTGATCTATTGGGTCGATCTGGATTGCTTAAGGAAGCAGAAGATCTGATTGCGGGAATGTCAATGGAACCAAATGCCATCATTTGGGGGGCACTGTTAAATGCTTGTCGAATTCATGGAAACATAGACCTAGGTAAGCGGATAGGAAAATGGCTGATTGATGTGCACCATAACCATGGTGGGCGATACATTCACTTAGCAAACATTCATGCTGCTGCAGGGGAATGGGATGAAGCAGTTGAAGCAAGAAGGAATATGAAAGAACATGGAGTCTCAAAACTTCCAGGATGCAGCACAATCAGTCTAGATGGGACGGTTCATGGATTTTTTGCGGGGGATCGGTCCCATCCTCAAATTGAAGAGATCAATTGCAAGTGGTACAAAATTGCCGAGCGGCTGCGACAGGAAGGACATAAACCAGCAACACAAAATTTATTACTTGATCTCAAGGATGAGGAGAAAGAAACTGCCATAAATCAGCATAGTGAGAAGCTGGCTATTGCATTCGGACTAATCAGGACAAAACCAAGAACAACAATTCGTATTGTTAAGAATCTTAGAGTGTGTGAAGATTGCCATATGGTAATGAAACTCATTTCCAAGATTTACAATAGGGAGATTGTCATGCGGGACAGAACTCGTTTCCACATTTTTAGTGAGGGGACATGCACCTGTGGCGATTATTGGTGAAGAGAGAGTGAGGGGCACGTGGTGATTACTGGTTAAAAGAGTGAGAAGCAGTGTGACTTCAGCTTCCATTAACATAATCTGCAAATGACATTGTAAAGAGCACTAAACTGTTCTGAATTATTATCGGTGATATAGCTGGAAAGCAATTGAGAATGCTGGAATTTCAAATGAGATCATAAAAGAGATGATTCTCCCAATAACCAAGGGAAATACTACATGCTGCTGCCATTTACCCAAGGCTAAGATGCTGCTTAGCTGTCCAGGATTGCCCAGGCTCTAGCTTGACATTTCCAATCTGCAGCATTCACATAAAAGAAGTAATCATCTTGAAAAATTAAATGCTCGAAAGGAAATTATGCATCAAGACCAGCACCTAAAGAGTTGTTTAATAAGCATATCAACCATCGCCAGATATGACCGGATTTTGCAAAACCTATTTTGTATTGTTCACTTTCCATTATTCAAAAGGCCAGCTCAAGAAGATAATTTTATAGCTTCCATAAAGCTGGGAAAGTCACTTAAGAAGAAAGTGGATATCTAAATACCTTGACATTTTCAACACAAACAAAATCTTTGTAACATGCTTCCATCTGAAGATGTGGATTCCAGAGTACAGTGTCTGACCAACTGCAATGGGCAAAAAGATTGGGAGAACCAGAAACATTAATAATAGACACAGAGAAATCCTGAAGAAAGCAAAATAATGTATTAAATGAGGTTCCACTCACATACTTTGTATTTTTTATGGTTATTACATCGCCCAAGCCATTATCAAGATACAACTCCTCAGGGGCATCAACGTAAATGCAGTCTACAAAGCCAGGGAAAGTAACAACATCCCTGATTAATTAGGGAAGAAGTTAGCAAGTGAAGGGATAAATTTGAGGAAAGATAATTGATTTTTCAAAAAAATTTATGACTGTTCCCATTGTCTAATATCCAATTCAATGGAGATTGTCATTGAATAGATGTATAAATAATGAACAAAGGAAATGAACATTGTCAAATCTAAATCATAAGCACCATCATACTGGTCAGAGGAACCAATATGTCAACTTTTGAGACAAATAACAAAATAAACATCTTTCTTGAGATTTTCAAAAACAAAAAAATCATTTGGTACTATTTTACTACACAAAATAAATGTTGCTACCTTTCTTCTTTGCCCTCTGTAGGATTGGTAGGATCTGGATCCTTATTGAGTGTTTTGCAACCTTTTAAACCTCTCACAGATGCCGCAGTTACTGAAGCCTGCATAATGTCATCTAAAATCAATTTTGCCCATGGATCGTTTATATTTGAAGCCATTTAAATTATTACAGAAAACAATCATCAAGCCCTGCATTTTTTTTTCTATGTTTTAAGTGACAAATCTAACAAGATCAAGAGGCAAAGACTATTGTGTCTCTCTAAGCATTAAATTTTTTATACATACTCTGAAATACGTATGCAGTGCTGTACTAAATGAAAATGGCTGCTTGTCAGTATTTGTAATCTTTAGTTCTGTGGAAATGCTCTTAGCATCAAGGACAACCTGTAAACAAATGAAATAAAAACAAACTTGAAAAGTAAATATGAAAGAGAATCTCATTGGAAGAATTACGACACATCCAAGACGTAATTCCAACAAACTTAAAATGCCAATTTAAAGCTAACTCAGCAGCATGCATCATGATCATTATAATTTGTAGCCAAGTAATGTCTCTCTACACAGAAGTAATTTCCCTACCTTGTACAAAGCCTGGAAACCGTAGTCCCACATAGCACGACTATAAGGACCATCCTCAAGCATCAAAGTTACAACAGGATTGCCATCCACATTTTCGGAATCAACAATGGACCAATCCATATTCCTTGCAAATCCATGCTGTTATGCATACATGCCATTCCAAAATTCAACAGAATAATTCTGGCATCCAAGCATGTGAATTCTTGAAAAAATCGTAATCTTGGCAAGATTGTTTCAACAATGTCATCATACCTGCTGAATAGCACCAGGTCCAAACTGCGGGAAACAATGAGGAATGCCACCGCTGTCCCAACAGAAAATATAGAGCTGTAAAGTCAATATCTGAATATATAAATCTACAAATACAAGAAGGAAGAAGGAAGAAGAAGAACCTGATTGGTTTTTTCTTGTTAAATACAGCATCAGGCCTTACAAAAAGGAGGTCTTTGCCACTGGCAACTTTCCAAGATGTTATGCAACCTCCAAACAAGTATATCTCTGCCTCACTATTTGATAGATAAATTAAAAAAAAATTAATAACACAAACACAGCCTAAGATAGTAATTACTAGAAATTATAAAGAAATTGATTCAAGAGATCAGAGAGGTGAAATAGACAGCGTATAACATATGAATGAGAGAATGAGCCTTTGTCCAATAATATCCAAAATAACAAGAGCTAGCCATTTGGTTGTTTGGACTTTGGCACCTTTTAATTTCTTTATTATTTTGATTTATTGTCAATGTGTGATGACTATTGGTGATAAAAGGATTTGAGAAAACATACTTACCTACCATGAGGAGAAGTTAGCACAACCTTTGGTAAACTACCTTCACCTTCAGTAACACTTACTCCTACAGCACTTTGTTTACTTACACTTGCAAACGTCATCCCAGAGCATCTGTATCGCCTGAATCCCAAGATAAAATTAGCCAAAAACAAATATTAAATTTTTAGATTTGCAAAACAACCCAGTAACTAGAAAATGGTAATCAATCGAAAAGACATGGAAAAGTTGGATGAATTTGAGAGAAGCTGATCGTGGGAAATGTGGGTGTTACTGAAGAAAAAAGAGAGAAATAAAGAAAACTCACCGGTTGACTCGCCGGAGATTAAGGGTAGGGAGAGAAGAAAAAGGGACACAAACCATCGCCATACTTACTAGTCAGTTGCTATGTGAAATGGTCAGTGGTGGAGCCTGGCGGTGAATCCTATCCCTTCAAGCCGCGATCTCCGTTTGCTGAACTATGTCCTTGTGCTTCACGCCTGGCTTCCTCAAATTCCTTTTTTTTTAACACTTGGCTTCCTCAAATTCATTGGGATATTCTTTTTGCCATTTTTTTGGTGCCAAGACTCGCCCCAATAATTAATGGTGCACTTTTTTAGACTAAATCCATATTTAGCTGCAAATAGTGGCAAATTTGCTGTTAGGCAAACTTTAAATAATATATATATTTTTTAATATAATTATTAAATAATTTTAATAAATTACAAATTAAAAATTAATTAAAGTGTAGTTCATAGTTATTTTTCTTTTACAAAATAAATTTTACTTTTTTAATAACTACAGTAATTTTTACTTTATTAATAACTACCATTAGATAATTTAATACACTTTCATTCAATGTTAATAAAAGTAAAGTGAAAATAAAGTAAATAAAAATTAAAATCATTCTAAAATTTCTCATTAATTAAATATAAAAATAAAAATTTAGAAAGTTATTATAATAATTTTATTTAATTATTATTTATTAAAAGTATATATATATATATATATATATATATATATATATATATATATATATATATATATATATATATATTAAATGAAATAAAAAATAATTGATGAAATATACTTTTTTACTTATGTAAAATAAAAAATATGTTTTTAATTGAATAAATGGTGAATGTTTTAATTAGAATAAAATACATAATTTATAATGAGAAAAAATGGTAGTATTTTAGATGTAATATAATTAAAATGTTTTATATTGAATAAAATATATGTATTTAATAAGAATTTTTATAAAGAGAAAAAGGTAATTAAATAAAGTAAAAATAAAATATATTACATTAATTTTATTTTCATTAATTTGTGTTGCCATTATTTTTAAATATAATAGAATTTATTTTAAGACTATTATATTGCTACTAGAGTATGTATAATAGTTAAGAAAAATTTTAAAAATAGAATTTTTAATGGTTTAGAAAAAAATGATTGAGTGATTTGAAATTAAAAAAATATATATTATATAAAAACTTTTAGAATTTGAATAATATTATAATATGTATAATAGTGTTTTAGTTAAAAAATAATACTAAAAAACTATAATAAATATTTTTTATTTTTAATAAAAATCAAAATTTTTAAGAATTTGACACATTATATTTTATGGTGAATACTCAAATATAAAAATAAACACTTATCAAATTTTTAGTTTAATGACTTTAAAACTCAGTATATATATATATATGAGTCATGAATATATTCCGTACAAGTATGTATATGTATACAAATGAAATTATAACCATTAAATTAATGTTTATTTTAAAATAGTCATTGATATATATATGTGTATTGATATACAAAAATAATTAATGGTTATAATTAAATAAAAAGTAATCTAACAGTAATAATTTTGTTTATATAGATACAAGCATTTATACCGTAGTAAGAGTCTTTTTTATTCCCTTTACTTTTATTTATATTAAGATGTCTTTTTTCACCATGTAATCTATTTTAATTTTATTTCTATTGTATAAAAATTTTAATTATGCTTCATGTATAAATATTTTATATAAATTCATAAATAACATATAAATCTATAAATATTAAATAAAAAGTAATATATATATATATATATATATATATATATATATATATATATATAACTCCGATGAATGAATTAAGTTTAATATAATTGTATAGAATTTAAATTTTATTTATTAAATAGATGAGTTTTAAGAAAATTGCATTCAATTTAAATTTTATTTATTTAAATAATTTATAGGCAAAATATGTATTGTATAAATTGAAACTGCCAAATGTATACACCATAAAAAATATTTTCGGTCCCCTCCATTCATCATCAATTATATATATAGCTAAAATACATTTGCACAACAACGTCAGTAAATTTCAAGCATTCAACAGTGAAAAGAGCTTGGGGAAGTAGCTGGAGAAAATGTCAAACTAGCAAATTTCGGCTAGAACAAATATTTATCAAACAAGCTTCAAGAAAAATTCAATTCCCCAAGAGGACAAGAGAACAAACTTTATCTCCAACATTACCAACAAATCACAATAAGTCCAAACCACAAGCTTACAAAGCATTCTCTCCAATAACAAAAGCAACTTCTAAAATTAAGAGCATAAATTAAATTTAAATTGAGGAAAGTATTACCTTGTTAGAATCTTTTGAAATAAGTTTAAATTTGAGAAGGTTGTGATTTTTCTTGGAGAATTAATTTCAAGTGGTAAAGAAACAAAGGGACTGTGAGAGTTGATGTGAAAAAATGCAAGTTGGAACTGGGAAGGTGTAGCTAGATTGTGCAGGAGGACAAAGCATCAATTTCAGCTTGGGGCTGGTCGTCGGCCACTTGCTAGGACGAGCTAGGTGAGATAGCCCTACTAGTGTGTGCAAGAGAGCAAGTCGATAGCTTGTTAGCAGCAAATGACGAGGCAACATACTCATGATTTGTTGTGAGCCTAGCTCCTTCACGCGATGGATGGCTGGTGGTGAAGAAGCTTTGGCTGATGGAGACGACGGTGAGGACTCGACAACAGTGAGGACTCGACAACAGCTTTCGACGGTGGCAATGGCCTGTGGTGGAGATCCGGCAACAAGTTATTGATCGGAAGGAAGAAAGCAAAGCAAGAGAAGAAAAAGAAAAAATAAAATGAGGAAAGAATGGAGGAAAAAGAAAGAAAGAAAAAAATAAAAAGAAAAAATAAATTTGGAAGCTTATGCATTTTTATTAGAGAAACCTGATGAGAAGAAGAACCATTGGAAACCATGTATGAATCCTCCAGCTCTTCAACACCCTCAATTATATGTGACTATAAATATGTTCCTACTAAATCCACCTCTGTAACCATATCTCCTCCAATTAGCCACACCACTAATGAAAAATCCAACTACTTATATGAGTTTACTTATCTTCTAGAAAATCAAAAGATATAAGAATCAAAAGCCCCTCTGCTTAATCCTTATGAAGCTTTTTCCAAAACTCAATCCAACTGGAAACAAATCTTCAAAACCCTTGTAAAAAGGCCATCCACTTCCATTAATAATATGTCCAAGCCTCTAGTTTTGATCAACACCAAATCTCTACTTCTCAAATCGAGCAATTTATAACTTTAGAAATTCCCCTATAATTTCTCAAAACTTGGTTAAGCTAAGGGTACATCCTTATCCATTTTAGTGTTATAAGGTTGGGACTCATATACCATGGTAGACCTGGACTACCTATTTTTACTAGAGCTGCACTTTTGGACTTTGGGTATAAAAAGTATTGTCATGTTGTCATTGGGACGGTTAAAACCTCTTTGAATGCTAGGTCAGTATTCTTTACCTTTTTCCCAAATTACAATTTAGCCTTATCAAACCCACATGCCTTGCTAACCTTGAAAGTCTAAATCCAAATCCTTAGTACTAAGTAGACAGCTATAACAAAAGTAGCAACCTTTCACTATCAAATTGTCTACAGACTGCAAAACCATGCCATAAATTTATCTTTACCATCTGACCAAAATGATGCCTATTTATAAAAGCATATTCTCATAATAGTCCAACTTGTATCCACATCCCAAAACAATTTTCTAGGGATGAGTTGTTAACTTTATTCCCATAAAAGTGGATTATAAATTATGAGAAAACCTATGAAGCAGTTGAGCCAATTCAAAGCTCAGATCCAATGTTTGTCAGAAAGCTTAATGGAGAAATTTTTTAAACTACCTTGAAAACCGGACAACGTATAAAATTTCAATTCTTTCTAAGATGTTATGTTTGGACTCACATTTTTTGTTTACCCTTACCTAGCAAGGATATAGTTCTTGGATTCAATGTCTATTAGAAAATGAAAGATTTAAGAATTTTTCCAAGTCAACTCACCTTCAAGAAATATTTCAAATGCTTGACTATATAGCCCTCTATCCTTTTTATAGATAGAACCATTGCTACCCTTGACCTTCAACCTATTTATGAGTTTTTTATAAAAAAAAAATGCAATGCACAATCTCACATAGAGTTTGCAAAGAAACATTTATTTACTTTATAGAAAAATCTAGATTTCTATATTTCTTTGCCCTTTAAGCAAAATAAAGATGTGAATCCTACAAAGGCCACTCATCCAGGAATGACTCCCACAGACCTAAAACTTGCAATTAAAGAATGTAAATAATTAGAAGAACAAGGTCTGATTGTGCCAACCAAATCAAAATGGGCATGTCAAGCATTCTATGTGAACAAACGATCAGAACAAATCCAAGAAAAAAGAGATTGGTTATTGATTATCAACCTTTGAATTTCTTTTTAAGGGATGATAAATTTCCTTTACCAAAGATCTCCTCGTTATTCTCTTTCTTGGCAGGAGCAAAATTTTTTTCAAAATTTGACTTATAGGGGAGATTCTGGCAACTTGGAATAAAAGAAGAAGACAGATATAAAACTGGGTTTTGTATTCCAAACCATCATTATCATTGGAATATATTACCATTCGATTTGAAAGTGGCCCCATCTCTGTTTCAAAAGGTGATGATTAAAATACATGAGCCTCTCTTACACAGTGCTCTGGTTTATATTGATGACATTTTGCTTTTCTCACCAACCATTGAAGCATATGAGAAATTGCTCAAATAATTTTCTGATATTACAATCAAATATGGAGTAATGCTATCACCCACAAAGATGCACGTAGGCAAAAAAGAAATTGAATTTCTAGGAATGCAGTTTAAAGAAGGAAAGTATCATCATAATCCTCATGTTGTAGAAGAATTACAAAGGTTTCCTGAATAAAATTTATTTATCAAACAAATTAGATAATTTCTTAGGATACTTAATTATCTCAGGGATTTTATTCCTCACTTGATAAAGAAGACAACACCTTTACGGGCCCTCCTAAAGAAAAATCCTCCACCATGGTCAATAGTTCAAACAGAAGCCATTGTTTGATTAAAAGATGGTACGAAGAAACTTCCAAACTTACAGATTCCATTAGAAAGGAAAAGAATTCTCCAAATAAATGCTAATGATCAATTTTGGGGAGCAATTCTTTTTAAAGAATATAACCAGAAAAAATAAAGAATTTGTGCTCATGCCAATGGAAAGTTCACAAATTGAGAATTTCATTACCACTCAACTTTCAAGAAAGTCCTAGCAATCAAATATGGAATAAATAAATTTGAATTCCATTTAGTGGGACATCATTTCAAAGTAATCATGGACTAGTCATCTTTTTAAAAAATGCTCAAGTTCAAAGGAAAAACTCTCCCTCATCCTCAACTTCTAAGATGGAAAGAATGGTTCAGTAAATATGAATTTGAAGTTGAACACATCAAAAGAGAAGATAACCTTATCCTTGATCTCCTAAGCAGACCATCAACCTCTTACAACAAACTCTTTCAATTAAATGTTTTGCCTTTAATCTACATGTTCCAACCTGTCACTAATTTCCTTAAAAATGGAATTCCACTAAACCTATCCTTAACCACTTCCATAAACCTACTTAATTAAAAAGCTAACCAATGAATCTTCTAGCTTTAATCTTTTCTAATAAGAAATTATGGTCTAGATTTTTATGAAAGACTTGGGTTTCATCCAAACTATCCCTTCACCTACATTTTCAGTTTCTTAAACCAAAACCCTGATAAGGAATTTTATTGGCCACTAAAATTATGAACCATATTTTAGTATCTCTATCATATATATTGGATTGCTTTTGATTTACAACCATTAAAACTTGTAAGATATATCAAGATGCTTGAAGAAGGTCAAAGATTAAATCCTCATATGTTAACTTTTTTTAAAATGGTTCTAAAACTTATTAAGATGGAAGTCATGGCTAATAAATTAATCCTACACTCAAAAGGTTTTACCAACCATTGAATGTCACACTATTATTATCTTCTAAAGATCCTTCTTGAAGATAAGAGATGAATTTACTACAGTCCCCTATTTCAATATTTATGGATTAAAGAAACACTCAATGATTCACCATTTTATCTCTTATGTGGATGATTTGTCACCTTGGCGAGAATTTCAAAGATTTATATTTTAAAAGAATGGAATCATTTTAAAAGATATATGGCCAAAAGTATATAAAGACACACCATAGGAGTTTTATCCATTTAAATATAGAAAAAAACTTATGGCAGAAAAAGGATTTTAGGAAGAGACATACCAAACCGGAGCAAGCTCATCAAAACTCACTAAAGAATCTTTTCAAGATGACCCACAAAGACCTTTAGTAGGATACTTATAAGATCCTGACTTTGAAAGCAGTTACAGTGGAGATGAAGGCAACCTATTACCAAGTCACGAACCTATAGTAAAGTAGTCTGCTTTTTCAAAAGCAGTTGTATTATTGTACTTATGTGTTTAGTCAATGGTTATCTTTTCCTTTTGTCTTTTCTTTTATTTTGTGGTCCTGACTGATTTTTCAGTTAGGCTTATACTTTATTCCTAATGCTCCTTATCACTATAAAATGAGGTTTCCTATTGTTGTTTAAGGCAGAGAACCCTCGATAGATGCTACTTGTGATAAATAAAGCTATGAGTTTCCAAAAACATTTGTTCATCTTCTCTAATGGTCTGCTAATAATGACTATCTCTTCTACTTTTTAATTATTAAAAAGTATACTCTGTATTTGAATTTAATGAGGATCTAAATTTGAATTCAAATTCCATTTAGTGGGACATCATTTTAAATTAATCATGGACTCGAGAAATTTTGAAGTTGAAGATGAGGGAGAGTTTTTCCTTTAAACTCAAGCATTTTTTAAAAAGGATGAACAGTCCATGATTACTTTGAAATGATGTCCCACTAAATGGAATTCAAATTTTGTTATTCCATATTTGACCACTAGGACTTCCTTGAAAGTTGAGTGGTAATGGCATTCTCCATTTATGAACTTTCCACTAGCATGAGCGCAAATTCTTCACTTTTTCTAGTTATTTTCTTTAAGAAGAATTGCTCCCCAAAATTTATTACTGGCATCTGTTTGGAGAATTCTTTTAATGGAATCTGCAAGTCTGAAAGTTTTTTCGTATAAGCTTTTAATCAAATAATGGCTTCTATTTGAACTATTGACCATGGTGGAGGATTTTTCTTTAAGAGGGCCCGTAAATGCATTGTCTTCTTTGTTAAGTGAGGAATAAAATCCCTGAGATAATTAAGTATCCCAAGAAATTGTCTAATTTGTTTGACAAATAAATTTTCTCCAGGAAATGTTTACAATTCTTCTACAACATGAGGACCACGGTTATACTTTGCTTCTTTGATTACATTCCTAGAAATTCAATTTCTTCTTTACCTATGTGCATATTTATGGGTGACAGTATTACTCCATATTTGATTGTAAGATCAACAAATTGTTTAAGCAATTTCTTATGTGCTTCAATGGTTGGTGAGAAAAGAAGAATGTCATTAATATAAATTAAAGAACTGTGTAAAAAAGACTCATATATTTTAATCATCGCCTTTTAAAACAGAGATGAGGCCACTTTCAAACCGAATGGTAATATGTTCCAATGATAATGATGGTTTGGAATGCAAAATCTAGTTTTATATCTATCTTCTTCTTTTATTTCAAGTTGTCAGAATCCAACCTTTAAGTTAAATTTTGAAAAAAAATTTACTCCTGCCTTTAAGTCAAAGTGAATAATGAGGAGATCTTTGGTAAAGGAAATTTATAATCCCTTAAAAAGAATTTCAAGGGCTGATAATCAATAACCAATCTTTTTTTTCCTCAAATTTATTCTGATTATTTGTTTACATAAAATGCTTGACATGCCCATTCTAATTTAGTTGGTGTAATCATACCTTATTCTTCTAATTGTTTACATTTTTCAACTATAAGTTTCAGGTCTCTAGGTGTCATTCCTGGATTAGTGGCCTTTGTAGAATTCACATCTTCATTTTGATTGATGGGTAAAGAAATGTAGAAATCTAGATTTTTCTATAAAGGAAATAAACATTTCTTTACAAACTCTGTGTGAGATTGTGCACTACATTTTTTTATCAAAAACTCATGAATGGGTTGAAGGTTAAGGGTAGCAATGGTTCTATTTATAAAAAGGATAGAGGGCTGTGTAGTAAAGCATCTAAAATATTTCTTGAAGGTGAGTCCATTTGGAAAAATTCTCAAATCTTTCATTTTCTAATAGACATCGAATCCAAGAACTATATCCTTGCCAGGTAAGGGTGAACTAGGAACATGAGCCCAAACATAACATCTAAGAAAAAATTGAATTTTTACAGGCTATCTAGTTTTCAAGGTAGTCTTAAAAATTTCTCCATTAGCAACATGAAAATATTCGAAATGGTTTTTCCAATATTTTCTAAGAAGAGCTGTTGGGTTAAGGTGGTTGTTATGGCTCCAATATCAATCAAGGCTATGAGTTTTATAGGCTTGGAGTAATTGGTTGAGTAGATTTGAATTAGGAATAATGGAACAGGGTGATTTTCATAAGTTAAGGCAATCATATCATTGACTAGAAATTGAACATGATATTACAGTTCTTCTTCTTCAAAATCTAAAAATTCTAAATCTGATTTATGATAAATAGTAAAAATGCATTCTGGTGAAGGATCTTCTTCTTTTAAAAATAAAGACTTAAGGTCTGCATTATTAAGATCAACTGTTGTAATCTGCTAGATTTGTTGAATCATATTTTCTACCTTTTTTTATTTCAAAGGACAATTCTTTGTAAAATGTTCTTTTTCCACAGATGTAACACCTATCTTTCTTTTGCTTTCCATAGAACTTTCTCTTCTTATAATACTTCCATTTATTAGGTTTTCTTTTGCTTCTTTTTCCTTTTAGTTTGAAGAAATAACGCTTCATCTTACTTAGACAAATACATTTTTCTATATTTTTGCATTAGATATGCAGGTATGGTCCGTCACATGATAACTTCCCTAAAGGATTCTTTTTGTTGCCTAAATACATCTTGATCACTTTTCTTTGCTCACATAATTGTGTATGGGCTTGAATCATTATCTAGTATAAATGGCCTATAAGGAAATCTCCAACTTTCTAGTTTGATTGTTGAAGAATTGAAAACATCCTAGTGGCAAGAATCTCTGGAACAGAGACTACAAATGCTTGCTTCAAGTCTAGATTGGCTATTTCGCCCAAAAGATAAAACTTTGTGGACATATTTTGAAAATACCGATCCAAATCTTTCTTTTTTAAAGAACAACACTTCATCTTATAGAATTCTTTCCTAACAACTTCAAGATAATCTTCTCACTTTCCTAGAAACTCATAATGCAAGAGTCCTAGAAATTCTTCAACTGATGTAGCATTTACCAGCTGCGTTTTGGCATACATATTGAGTGAAGCAAACTAATTTGCCAATTTTCCCACCATTTTTACCAAAAAGGTTTCAATTACATTTCTCAGCTCAGCTATAGGAAAAATCATTTGACTATTAATCTAAGCTCTAAACTCTAAGGATATATTCTTATATTGAGTGGAAGGAATATCATCCAAAGTAAAGTAACTTCCACTAGCAGTAGATTTTTAGGAGTCTTACTGTTGAGGTTAAGCTTGAGGTTGTGTTTTAGAATCACTTATTTCTTTTGTAGGATCTTCTACTTCTTCAATATGAGGATCTTTGGTCCTTAAGGTTTTAGTATCAACCATCAATTGGAAAGGAATTTTATAGTTTAACTCAAAAGAGCTAGAGTCACTCTCAGCCATTGAATCTTCTTCAGTGATAAAATCAATTTTAAAGCTAGGCATTATATTAATAGAACATTTATCCAAAAATGAAGAAATTAGATTGATCATCATTTGTGAAGGTTTATCTACTTCAATTGATTCAGTAGAAGAGGAGGAAAGCTGCATTTTTTTCTCTGGGTGAATTGTTGGATGTTTCTAGTTGAGGAAATTGGACTATCTTTCCTTTCTTCTTAAGAGTCTTTGCAGGTTAGTTTTGGGAGGTAGTTTTAGAGGGTTTTTATTTTTTTGAATCCTTGAAATTCTAGAGGTATATTTAAAGTTGAAGAGGCTTCAAGAATTAAAGGTTGGCTTGAAAAGCTAGAGGTCATGTAGGTTGACAGGCTTGGCATAGGAAAAGGGTTATACAAGTATCCCATTAAATCTGGAGAAAATAGTTTTAAAGCAGCTTTTGAAGAATCCCTTTTAATACTCAAATCTTTCTTAAGTTGAGTGATTTGAGTGTAAGCACCCAATTTCGCAATGCAATTGTTCATAGTGTGATGAAAGCCCTTATGATGAAAAATTAATCGAGAAATTGATCTTTAGTGTTGAAATTTGAGATTTCAAGGACTAAATTGTAATATTTTTTTGACCTAATTGCAAAATCTTGATTTTAGAAGTTTTTTTTTTTAATTTTTAAAATTTTTTAGGACCGCTAAGCAAAATGTCAATCGACATTTAGTAAATGCTGATCGGCATTTGCCAAATGCCGATTAGCATTTGGTGGCATTACGGGACTTTTTGTATTTTTTCCAGTATTTTACGTCAGTGTTTTTTCTATTTTTTGATTGGTCCAAAATTAATAAAGAAATTAATTTTAATATTTTTCGTGTATAATACGCATCCATTACGTGTATCTTTTTTGAAATCCTTTTATCATGATTTTGATTTTGAAAAAAAACAGAGCGCTCATGTGATCACACAAGAGGTTAACAGTGTTGTGATCATAGGACTTGTTAGTGCATGATAAAAAGGAAAGAAAGGAACAAAGAGAGGATGGTACTAGAGAGGTTAGGGTTTTTAAAATAAAAAAAAATTTGAGAGAAAAAATGCATAAAAAAACCTTCTACTGCAGGATTTCAAAGGAATTTTTTCTTTTCAAAGAAAATAGACATTTTAAAAGTCTAGGAAATCAAGAAGAAAAGTAATAGAGTCAATTTCAAACGGTGAAAATCACAGTCTGAGGGGCCATCTAACTGCATTTGCACAACATTTTCTACTCTCTTTTTCTTTTCTTTTCCTTTATTTTAATTTTACTTCTTTATTTTATTTTTATTGATTCATTACTAATTAATTTTTTTTATTATTTTTTGTTTATTTTGATTGATGTCCTATGGTGCCCTTAAGGGGAGGTTGGAGATTTTTGATTTTTTTCTTGACAGTAACTATTGAAGAATCCATGGAATGCCATGGATTAAAGTTTGTAAAACTCCCATAGGATTTAGATTTTTTATTATTTCTTCATGTTATTTGTTCATTTATTGCTTATGGGTTATAATTAATTTTCTTTTAATTCTCTGCATTGTAGATTGTAATAGCCCAAATAATGGGAAATAGTGAAATTCTAATTCTATGCACTAAAATTGATTAGTAATTAGGGTTTTACTTGGTAAAACCTTATTAAAATCAATGATGGCAATAGTTACTTAGGGTTCATGAAATTGACTTAGGATTTTTAGAAAATAAAAAAAATGTACATTTGATCTTTTTTATTTATTTGTTTGTTTTGGGTGTTTTTTTATGTTTCTATCCTTTTGGGCCCAAGCCCATGATTAGGTTCAATTCACTTAAAATAGGTTTATAAATGGTTTAGGAAAATTAATTAATTAAAACCAATGTAGGTCCATTTTAGGTTAATTAGACTTTAAGCTTATTTTGTAGTTAATTAAAATTTATTTAGATTTAGCTTAGCCCATTTAATTTCATTACTTTTAAAATAAATAGACTTAGGCCCACATTTCATTTAAAATAAAATCAAGTTAGACTTAGGCCCACTAATTCAACTTTTCTTTTAAAATTTTATATACTTAAGCCCATTCCTTGTAGATAATTGAAACAAATAGACTTAAGCTCACTAATTAAAATGTAGGTCCACCTTTAGTCCATTTCACTTGTAAATAAAAAATGTAAATCTAGTTAACTTTCATTAAAATTAAATTAGTTTAGACTTAGGGACGACGCGCTTGAATGCATTTTTATATGTGATTTTACTAACTAGATGCCTTAGGGTTAGATGGATGTTCAAATAGGGTTTAATAAAATTGCATGTAATTAGAGAATGAAGTAAAAATTTGTAAAGTAATTCTAAATGAACACGAGGCTAAGAGAAGTTAGTATTCCGTTCTCAGAATCTCTTGGTTGTGGTACTAACTTTCTTTTAGAGAATCGAGTACCACCAATCGAATTGTCCTAGTTATTACCCTGGGTGGCATCTTCTCTTCTCCACACTATGACTTTGTGGCATAGTAGTGTGTTCCCTAAGGCCCTAAGCCTAAGCAGTGTCATGGTTGCTAAAATCTTAGACGCGTGCTAAATCCCGCCATCTACACTGAGCTTTTAGCTTATGAATTTCAACTTCCTTCATCTGAATGCTTGTAATTGTGCCTTTATTGCTAACAATCTACATCAATTCCTGATGTTTTAACTCAATATATCTTGTTAATTCTAAATGAATAGCTCTCATTTGTCTTTCAAAGTCAGAGAGTCTAATGTTAGTCAATTTTACATGCTCTACAATGGTATCTTCGATTTTCTTTAATTTTTTATTTTAAGCACAAGTATTCTATGTTTGCTAATTTAGGACTACCTCTGCAGGTGTAGTTCTTCGAGGTCTTCCATCAGTATTAATAATATTAGAGTTTAGGATATATAGTTGTGTGGTTTTTTAGGCATCAGTTTTAGGGTTTAAAGGTAGAGAATCTAAAGGTTGAAACTTGCAAATTTGGGGTAAGGGTTTTGAAATTTGTAAGGTTGGAGTTAAAGGTAATGGGTTTTCTTTCTTTACCCATTTTAAAGCTTGTTTGTAACAAGGTAAGGGTGTTAGATTAAGTTTTGGTGAAGATAGAGGTGTTTTAAATTTGCAGGTTTCTGGTAATAGTTTTTTAGTGTTTGGGGTTTTGTACCAGGTAGGAGGAGAGGATGATATAAGAATATCATACTTTTTTTAGGGTTTTCCTAAAGTACGCACAATAGGATCATCATCATCAAAACCTTTTTTTTTAATGCTTTCTCACTACACTTCTTAGTAGATCTTTTCTTTTTTACATCTTCTTCATTATCAGAAAAACAACAATCAACACAATCACAATAATCAAAGTAACAATGACCATCACGCTTAAAAGCATCAAAATGAGTTATATGAACCTTTCTTCTGTTTGATAAGAAAAAATCATAAATTGAGTGTTGAACACTGTAGGGACTTCTTGTCTTTTCCTAAAAATTATTTCAATAATTCCATCAGGCTTTTTGATAAACACCGGATCTGAGCTTTGATTTGGCTCAACTGCTTCATAGGTTTTCTTATAATTTTTAATCCACTTTTCTAGGAATAAAGTTAACAACTCATCCTTAGAAATTTGTTTTGGGATGTGGATACAAGTTGGACTATTATGAGAATCTGCTTTTATAAAAAGGGCATCATTTTGGTCAAATGGTAAAGATAAATTTATGGCATGGTTTTGTAGTCGGTAGATAATTTGATAGTAAAGGGTTGCTACTTTTGTTGTAACTGTTTGCTTAGCACTAAGGATTTGGATGTGGACTTTCAAGGCTGACAAGGCTAAATTGTAATTTATAAAAAAGGTAAAGAATACTGACCCAACATTCAAAGAGGTTTCAACCATCTGAATCAAACATGACAGTACTATTTATACCTAGAGTCCAGAAGTGCAACTCTAGTAAAAATAGGTAGTCCAGGTCTACCATGGTATGTGAGTCCCAACCTTATAGCACCAAAATGGATATGGGTATTTGGCTTAACCAACTTTTGAGAAATTTTGAGGGAATTTCTAAAGTTATAAATTGCTTGGTTTGAGAAGCAAGGATTTAGTGTTGATCAAAGCTAGAGGCGTGCACAAATTCTTTGATGGAAGTGGATGGTCTTTTTACAAGGGTCTTGAAGGTTTATTTCTGGTTGGATCAGGTTTTGGAAAAATCATCATAAGGATTAAGTAGAGGGGCTTATAATTCTTGTATCTTTTTATCTTTTGGAAGATAAGTAATCTTATATAAGTAGTTGGATTTGTCAGTAGTGGTGTGGCTAATTGGAGGAGATATGGTTATAGAGGTGGATTTAGTAGGAACATATTTATAGTCACATATAATTGAGGGTGTTACTAAATAAATAAATGAATTTTTATTGAAAAATAATGGATTTTTAGCAAGTTATTAGAGATTTGAAATTTTAAGGTGATTTGCTGAGAGAACACTATAATTTTCTTAAGGAGTTTGGAAAATTAACAGGCAATTAATTGATTTTCTCTCGTTAATTTTTTGCAAAAATTTTAAATTGAATTTTTTGAGGAAAGAAGAAAAACTGGGTTGAGATGGAGAGCTTGGGAAGTGTTGAGCATTTCATAAAATGGCTGGTGATGCTGATATTGAGCCTGTTTTTTGGTGATTTTTTTATTGCTTTTTGTTTGTAAACTTGGTCCAAATTTCACTATTTTTGCATAATCACAGAGAAGAAGAGAGTTCAATCTACAATTTATGGCCTTTATTTTACATGAAAATTAGCTTTGGATTGCCTAAACTAATTACATGTAAGGAACATTGTTTTTGCCATAAATAAAATTTTTTGGGCTGAAATATTATAGCCTTTAATTAATGGCCCAATTTAATTTAATTAGAATTTTGAAGCCCAAAAATAATTTAAAAGTCCAACCCATAACTAATGAAACTTAATCAACATAAGAAGATTCTGGAAAAAAGAGTAGCTTGGTGACAAAGCAAGAAAATGCTAGAACTTTGGAAGACTTGGAGAAAAAAATCAGTTTAAGGACAAAGATTGCAAGTTACATGAATTTATTTCTCCTAGACTCTTGAGCTGGAAAATTAATTAGGGGAAAGTAGCCAGAAGAATGCTTACAAAAGTTGAGGGGAAGAACACAGAAGACACCAACAATCATCCAACAACATATCAACAATCAAACATCATCATATCATAAATTTTCCAATTTCAGTCATTGTTAGCCAAATTAGCAAATCACTATTTATTTATTGTTTTACAAGCTCTATTTTATTTCTTTGTTCTATAGTAATAGCTTCTTATTCAATAAAAAATTTCCTTTTCATTGTCTCTTCAACACTTTTTAATTTAATTTGAAGTTGAAATCAAAATGAATTGTGGTAAAAGAGTTTGGGAATTCACAATTGTCTGAAAGAAGTTAAGTTTTATTTTGAGAAATTTCTCTATTGGCACTCTTGCAATCACCAACAATCTTTTGGCATGCACATACTAAAATTTGCAGAAAAGTAAGAAAGCATCTCCACACAAAATGGACAAATCCAAAATCCGAGAAAAAAAGAAAGAAAAAGACTGTCACTTCAACACCTACGAGCAAGATGACATCTATTATGTCTTCTAGATTAAGAAGGTCCAACAGGCTGCACACCCTTAGAACAAAAAATCAGACCGATGATGGTGAAGATCACATTTGTATTATTGATGATGTCATTGATGAAATAAAGGACAACCTTGATACCAATGATTATGTTTCACCACAATACTACTCTTTTGACTTTTCCAAAATGAACATTGTGAATACTTCACCAATAAGGCTAATGGAAATAAATGTAAACAATGTTGATTTATGCAACTTTGAATAATCTAAAGGACCTAACAATGAAGCCACAATTGCTTCACCACCAATTTTATTTATGTGGTTAACATTTTTTAATAACTATAATACTAATATTTTGTTAACATTTTTAATAACTATTCAAATAATAATTTACTAAGTAATGATAATTAGTTAGAGTTGAAAAAGGAAGGATAAGATAGTAAATATAATTTTTATGGAAAATTTTGTTTGGATTAGTCGGACAAATTGTAATTTGGTGATAATGTATTCATTTTTTATTTGTTTGTAGTGTATGGCAATTTCTATTCAAATTTTATGTTGATTTCACTAAGTATCACTAAGAAATTTTAAAATGATTTCACCAAAAATTTTGGAACAAATTTATATTTCCAGTTGAAAATATTCATTGGATATTGGTGAAATGCTTCACACGTAAAATTCATATTAACTCTAATCTTTGCTTCATTAGGTTTCCGTCAATGTAAAATGAACTTCACCACATTATTTATTTACAAGTAAGACTTGAGGTTTATTTATTTTTTTATTTGATTAGTAATGTTATGTTTACAAATACAGTTTTTTGTTGCTTAAAAACATTGGAAACTTTTATAAGAATATTACTGTAATATCTGAATCATACTCCTTAATTGTAGAGGAGAAAGTGTACAATAGTGAAAATGAGAACTCTTTAATAACTAAGGGTGGAGAATGTCAGCAAAGGTAATTTAATATACCACATTAAAGTATAATTCATAGACATAATTATTAATTTGTTTCGTTAAGATCCAACTTCACAGTTTCTTCAGTGTAGTTGTTCTTTTAGCAATAGATAGAGTTTATATTATTTTATTACAAGAGGAGAGGAGAGCATAAGAAGAAGAGAGAGAGAGAGAGAGTGAGTGAGTGTATTTGATGATTAAAGCTTCATAAAAATAAAAATGAAGGAAAAAGCTCACACTAGAAAGGGAGAGTTTAGTTCAGTAATTAATATTAAACATTGGTGAACAAATATATAGTAGTAAGGATATATTTTTCTTGAAATAAGTTAGTATAAAATTTTACCCATATCATTTTGCTAATTGTTCATACTCTGAATTGAAAGTGGAATCTTTGTGTCCTCTGCACATTTAATTGATAGTTTCTTTTACTATATTCTTTTGTTTAAGAAGTAAATGGCTATAGAGACTTAAAAAAAAAAAAAAAAAAACTAAATATGAATACTTCTGTTTGTGATAGAAATCAAATAGATTTCATATTTACTCAAATATTCAAGGAATTTTTTTTACTTGCCTTTTCATTTATTACTTGCTGCTGCTAATGGTTTATTCAAATGTCCGGTTATATTTGTGCTGAAATCAGGTTGAGGTCAATTCACCATGCTTGAGCTGCTTAGGTAAATTACATCCCATTTTTGTGCTGCTGGTTTCCTAATGACTCTCTTTATTTATTTTTAATAAGATTTCATGCCGTAATTTTAATACATATTGATTTTCAATATAAATTTTTGTAATTAATGCATTAGTATATGTTGATTTCCAGCATCTAACATTTCAAAAAAAAGGACAAAACAGTAAAATTGAATTAATCATTAATGAAAAAATTAATATTTTTTTTTATTTATATCGAATTTACTCTTTCTATTTGGATAAATTTTTTTTATCAATATTACCTATTAGTAATCTTATAAAGTCACGATTATTTATGTATTAATTGTTAGTAGGAAGAAAAAATTTTCATTTTAATTACCTCAAATTTGACATTAATAGAATTTAAATCTGAAATTTAAAGTTTCAGGTTTCCACCTCGGCCAATAGGCTAGTCCTCCTCGGTTTCTATTTGGATAGATTGCTGAATATGTAATCTCGTGACGTGTACAGAAAAGTTTTAGTGAGACAGTAGTCGAAAATTTTCCAATCCCCGCCGAATTAGGTATACTTTTTGTAATAGAGGGACAGTAATAATTAATTTTTAATACTATATAATATTATTATATAAAAATTAAAAAAATTAACAAAGGAAATGAGAGGATGGGCTGGATCCAGTTTTACGGGAGCAAATTTCGGCCTCTAATTGAAACTTTAGTGCAAGAAGTGAAGGCGGTGGTGGCGTTGGTTGGTGCTGGTGGTGAAGGTGGCTGTGCCCTCAATGGCGGTGCACATGGTGAAGGCTGCCGTTCACTTCTTAGGCTTTAGCCATTTTTCTCCATTGTGATCTCTCTCTGCTGCGGTTTTTGTCATTGACATCTGAGATTGGAAGATTCTTGCTTTTTCACCTGGTTGCGTTCAGACTGCTCTTAGCGGTTCAGGTTCTCTTTAATTCATTTTCTATTTGGGCTTGAATTAAATTTAACGCATTTTGGGTAGATCATAATCCTTTATTAGTTCTATTTTCTGGCGATCTTTTGGGAGGATATGATTCTCTATATGCGCATGACAATGTGTCTTCTTCTTCTTTGTTCTTGTATAGTGTGTGCAATTTGGATGTGCTTTGATAACCTTGGATAATGCTATGAGTTTTAGGCGCTAAATTAAAATTTATTTGCAGATTGTATGATCTAAACGTTGTAATTGCTTATAGATGTTGGTATTTGCATCTAATTTAATCTAAGCATATTTGTTTTTTGAACTTGATTTCAATCATGTAACATTCTACAAACTAAACCAAGTCCCCGATTTACCCACCCGTGTATCAGTATTTCCTAATGAGATTAAATTTGAAGGTGGGTTTTTCTCTTTACTGACTTTTATTTGATTTTGCATCTTTTTGTTTTGTTTTGGTAGTTGAATATTGAACTATAGGATTAGTATGCTCCTTTGACTGAGGATGTCCCTCAAAAGCATTGTGCGTGAGCTGAGAGAGATGAAAGATGGAATTGGAAGCATTTCTAGACGAGGGATTGAAAGGAAGAATTGGCGTGGTCGGACAAGGTCACATATTGCACCTGATGAAACGCCATCTAATTCTGAGCCAATTCAACAGGGCCAGTGGGCTAATCTCCCTCCAGAATTGCTCTTGGATATCATTAAGAGGGTAGAAGAGAGTGAAACTTCATGGCCTGCTCGTGCTGTTGTTGTTTCTTGTGCTTTGGTTTGTAGGTCCTGGCGGGAAGTCACTAAAGAAACTGTCAAAACTCCTGAACAGTGTGGGAGGCTAACCTTTCCTATTTCATTGAAGCAGGTAATTGTCTTCCTCTTTCTCAATTTTTTTTTCTGCTCATTTGCATTTTTTTTACACCCATTTGCATTTTGTTATAACTTGTCTTTGGTGCTTGAAACTAGCCGGGTCCTCGTGAATCTTCCATACAGTGCTTTATTAGAAGGGATACTGCAACCTCAACATATTTATTGTACTATGGGCTGGTGCCTTGTGAGTCAAGCTACTCTCTCACTCTTCTTTGTAGTTCCTATTGATGGCAAATATAGATTAGTTACTGTTTGTGCAAGAAATAAGTAAATAAAAGACCTTCAGCTTATTTTTCTGCTAATAAATGCATAAGAATATTTGCCTCTGGATCCATTCAGATATGTTTGGCATCTGGAATTTACATGTGATCATCTTTATGCTTTTTTTTTTCCCTATATTTATATTTCTTGATTTTTGTAAGAACTTAAGTATTCCAATAATTTTTTTTTGGTTCGATATTTTGGGAATTCAGCCTATGTTTGGAAGAAAGGAAATTGTGGGGGGCCCACATTGGTGTCATCCTATATCCCCTCATTTCCCCTGTAATAAGCAGAAACAGGAGCTCACGCTTCCAAGAAAAAGGAGTTATGCTATTTGTTGAAAACAAATTGTTCTGGTTTATAGATTTAGCTGATTAGAAATCTCCAACAAATGCATGTTCACTGGAAATTTTACCAGAAAATAATTTCTTCTTTTTGGTTAACATTTTGTATTGATTGACAGCTGAGAGTGAGAGCGACAAATTGCTATTAGCTGCCAAAAAGATAAGAAGAGCAACATGTACAGACTTCATTATATCCTTGGTTGCAGATGATTTTTCACGAGCCAGCAATGCATATGTTGGTAAGCTGAGGTAAGTCTTAGGCATCATAGGAGTTGATTAGGCTTCGCAAAAACTATTTTTATAGTCAACAACTTATTTATAAAGTGTTCTCCAGGTCTAACTTTCTAGGAACCAGGTTTACTGTATTTGATAGCCAACCTACATGTGAAGTGCCAATGCAACAATCTAGCCGTACTCGCAGATTCCATTCTAGACAGGTGTCTCCTAAATTACCTGCATGTAACTACAGTATTGGCACAATCACCTATGAGCTCAATGTTCTCCGCACGAGAGGACCAAGGAGAATGCATTGTGTCATGCACTCAATTCCTCTCTCTTCCATTGAGGAGGGGGGCACTGCCCCAACACCAACATCATTCCCAGAGATTTTTGATGATCGATTATCTCTTTCATCAGGTTCAAAAGGTAAGGAATTAGTCCTTGACATTAGTTCTGCAAGCCCCTCAGAGTCACCTATAATAGTCCATTCCTTTGGAGAGCCCCTTGTTCTTAAAAATAAGGCCCCTAGGTGGCATGAACAACTGCAGTGCTGGTGCCTAAATTTTAGAGGGCGTGTTACTGTCGCATCTGTTAAGAACTTCCAACTTGTGGCTGCTGTTGGGCCATCCCACAATGTGCCAGCTGCAGAGCAAGAGAAGGTGATCTTACAATTTGGAAAAATTGGAAAAGACATTTTCACCATGGACTATTGCTACCCTCTTTCTGCCTTCCAAGCCTTTGCAATCTGCCTCAGCAGCTTTGACACCAAACCAGCATGTGAATGATAGATTTGGCATGCTGACTGGAAATTACTACCATAGCTTGCTGAATTGCTTCCTTCAGTTTTGAAATATTTGTGCACTCTATGTGTAGCTCATCATACACAGCCCTTCACAGCTGAATTTGGCTGTGCGCCCTCAACTGTTTATGATCATGGAATTAGACTCATGTTTCGTTTCACCATGTTAAAATTATTGTGTTTTTTTTTTTTTTCCCGAACAATATGTTAAAATTATTGTTAAAGTAAAGTATATTGTATCTATGTAGTTGTGTAATATCCCCCTGCTGAAGAATGTTTAATCGGCTTCATGTTGGACCCTGTTGAAGAATGTTTGATTGGTTGCAGTTTGGATTTGTAGACGTGTGCGGTTTGATATTCGCTAGAAATGGATGCATTGGGAGTACAGAAATTGCAGGTGATTAGGGTGTCAATGAGCTAAGCTTGAGTTTGAGTTTAACTTGTTTATAATCAAGCCGCGTGAGAATCAAGCATGCTATGACACATATTTTGGTAAGTTTAAATATGGTCTGAGCAAGTTTTAAAAAAATATAATTATAAAGTAAAATTATTCATTAAAATAAATTATTTACTAAATAAGTTATAATATATTTAATAAAAATTATAATTTTATTCTAATTTCTCTGAATATTTTTTAGAGAAAAAATATATACTTTTTTAATATTTGATTGCAACACTAAAAAACAATTAGAAAATATTATCTTTTGTGATATCAATATTTTTGGTTAGTTAAATTATATCTTTGTAATGGATCTAATATATATTTTTACAAATTTTCTCATAATGGACATGATGTATTAATACAAAATCCATATAATAATTAATCTATACAAAAGAAAGAAAAGAAAAAAAGAAGTAGATGAGAGGGAAAAAATGAAAAAAAAAAAAAAGGAAAGGAGAAAAGGTAAAAAAAAAAAGTAGAAATTAAAAATTAATAAAAAAGCAAAAGGAACAAAAGTAGAGAAGCTGAGAAAAGAGAGAGAAAAAAAAAAGAGAAATAAAAACAAAAAGAGAGAATAAAAATAAAAAAGAGGGAAAAAATAAGAAAAAAATAAAAAAACGGTAAAATTGAAATAAAAAATAAAAAAGATGGACAATTTAGATTTTTATTTTATTTTAAAACATTGAAGAGTAAAGTTTCCATTTATTTTCTTTTAACTAATAATTTATTTTTCTTTAATTTATTATTTTAATAATTCAAATACTATAATATTTTCTAGAACAATATTTTGGCAAACAAACAAAATCTTATTTTTCAATTATAGTTTTATGATAGTATATTTTTATTTTTTGTAAACTTATCATATTTGTATTTGCGCACATAATTAGTATACCATTTGTTTAATTGTAGGCAGCAAGATTCAACATGTATCCAAATATTCGGTGATTATGACATTGTGCGGACTTAGGGCCCGCTAAAAAATATAACAATGACTTATAGCCCAAATCGGAGATAAGAGTCATCACCTGGATGAAATTTGAGACACACTTTACAGTAACTGAATCCCACGGAAGACTCCCAGTAGCCATCCTTAGAGATTGGATTTGGGTATGGGCTTTTGAATGTCCACTCAGCTTTGTGGTTGAACTTTATTTGTGTTTTGTATTTTATTATTTTATTATTTCTTTACTTTAGATGCAAATTACAATTTCCTCCAAATAATTTTTTAGTTTTACAATTAAGTCCAAATTAAATTAAATACCAATTTCAAGCAAATTATGTGTGATTCACAACATTTATGACTAATTATAAATATTCATCAAATAAAATAAAGACAATAAAATAAGTGTACATGCAAAGAAATGGGCAGAGGAGAAATGAATTACATCCATTAATCATACAAAAATAAATAAATAAATAAAATACGTACATAAAGAAATGGAGAGAGGAGAAAAAATTACAACCCTTTTAATCACACAAAATTGTAAAAAATAAATAAAAATTAAAGTAAGATAAAATAATTAAATCTAAAGATTCTAAAAATTTAAATAGCTATTTGGTGATTAACCATCACGTTAATTTATTCCTGAAAAAGTCAAATTAATTAGCACCACAAATAAAAAAACCTACAAAAGAAAGACCTCCAAGTTAATTTCTCAAGATAAAAATTAAGCAAATAATGACCTAATTAATTAATAAATATAAAGGCAACAAAATAAAATAAAATACCAGGATAATAAACAAAGAAATGCAGACATAAAAATACAAAATGTACAAGATATATAATAAAATCAAACTTGAAATGAACCTAAATTTAGCAAACATACAAAAAAAAACTTAAAATATTAATGAATGCATACCTTAAATTAAAAATATTTTTAAATAAAGTGAACACAAAAAATAAACTGCACAAAAATAGAAGAATTACATCTAAAGACACATGAAATAGACAACATTACACATTTTAAATAAATAACATAAAATTAAAAAACGAGTGGAAAACGAGCAAAAAAAAAAAAAGAAGTGACGTTGCTTGATTGTTAAGGCGATCGTCTTAGTACACTAATGATATGAACCCTACCTATAATAGAGATAGAATATGCATCCAATTTTGAAATCTTGCCCAAGGATCATCAAGGATAGTTGTGTTGATGGAGCTAAACCCCTTGCTTATTAAATTAAAAGCAAGATACTTAACTATTATAAGATGAACAATCACACAATTCTAAGTCTAACCTAGCAATTGTAATGAAAGGTAGATGTGAAACAATTCAAGTAAACTTGCAAAGTTTCAAAAGAACAAAATTAAGGAAAAACCTCACTTAATTGATTAAAATTGTCAAAAATACATTCTTAATTCGTCTATAATATATGTAGCCCTTATATAGGCATGTAAACAACCTAACCTTTAAAGGAAAAGGTTTTCTTTCTTATTCCTAAAGATGCCTATATAGGAAAATCCTTAATTAAGGAGATTTCCTTCAAAATCGGATAACTAATGACAACTCATCTTTGAAAAGTCAAAATTGACAACTCATTACAATTCATGACAACTAAGCAAAATGACAACTCATGACAACTAAGCATTGAAGCATGCCATGTCATATGTTGACCATTGACCCTTGACTTTGACTTATTGACTATTTGACTTTGACTTTAACTTGTTGACTTTAACTTGGAATATTCTTGAATCTTCTCATATCTTTTAGAATCTTCTTGAATCTTCCTTATCGACTCCAAAATAGGAAAATAACTCAAAATTTATCCAATTCAAGCTAATTAATTTCAGAATAGGAAATTAAGCTAATTAGCTTGAATTTTTCATATTCAGGCACTTTTGATCCCTTTTAGGGTTAATATTATTCCCTCCCTCTTGAAGATGATTCACCCTCGAATCATAGCAATCTTCTAGAGTTGATAAATTTGAAAATCCTCCAGGGTCAAACATAAACTTCTTGGTTGAAAACTTTATCTTCATAATATGTATTGCAACACTTGTTTTATGGATGAAGTATGCCAACATGATAAACCTGTTTGAAACAACAAAACTAGGCAATTGATGAAGAATTTGGTTAATGATAAACAAAACATCCTTGTACATAGGTACAAGTATAGGTTGGCTCATATCACTCATTTTTATACAATCATTTATTTTCTTTTCACTCATGACTGGCTTGATTTCTCTCATAAAGTGTTTCCCATTTTCCTCACTTTTCTCACTTAACTCATTTGTAGCACTTGGCTCACTTTTTCCTTTTCTCTCAACTTCATAGGTTTCCCTCCCCAAAGCATTCCTTAATGAAGATGGAAACTCTTCACTTTGTTAATTAGTGCACATGTCTTCAATAATTGCCTTTGGTGGTGAAGTTTCAATTTGGCACTCTTCCTCATTGGCCTTTTTCTTAACTAGTTGCTCAACTAATTCACTGACTTCAACACCTTCACTTTCCTTGGATTCATACACCATTATTGTCTCCTCACAAATATTCACTTTCTTTTCATACTCCAAAGCTAGTTTAATTACAACCTTCAAAGAAATAGAAGATTCTAATTGCACTTCATTCTTCAATCTTTTACCAATCTCACACATAAGCCCATTGATGAATTTTGTAACTTTTCGCCTTTCGAATTCACCTACATCACTTGCAATTACAAACAACTTAAAATTTTTAATATAATCATTAACACATAATTCATCACCTTGTTTAAGCTGTTGTAATTTAAGATGAAATTTATCCTTAACTTCAGAAGGAATAAAATGTCTAGTCATTAACCTCTTCATTACCTCCCAATTTTTAATCTCACAATGCCTATTCTCTCTCCATGATGCCATCAAATCTTCCTACCATATAGCAGCATGACCTAAAAATTTACAAGAAGCAAGTTTACACTTTTGGAAATCACTTAATTCAAGAGAATCAAATATCTCCTCCATTTGTTGCATCCATTCTAAATAAACATAAGGATCATCCCCACTAAGAAAATAAGGCAAGTCCATAATAACCACACATAAAGATAATTTAGAAAAAAAATCCTCACAAAACACTCCCTTACGTGTTTACACTCAAGGATGTGAATGCTCTCGTGTTTCATTCAAAAAATTTTATTTTTTTATTTTTTTTCAATTTATGAAAAATTGAGAAGAAGAAAAGAATAGATAATACATGAAAATTAAAGGATACATAACCAAACCTTGAAGTTTGGCTTTGATACCAAACTGATACGAATCCTACCTATAACAGAGATAGAACGCACATCAAACTTTGAAATCATTGCCCAAGATCATCAAGATGAGGTTGTGAAGATGATGAGACATCATCTCAAGCTGTGGAGGTGATGCCTCTTCGATAAGGAAACACCTTAATTATGATTCGATATAGAAAATAAGTTGAATTCTTTTTCTTTTCTAAATCGAATGTAGACTTTAGATTGTTATGGACTAAAACATACAAGTTTTAATAACTGATACCAAATAAATACATTTTATGTATATGGACCCGTTCAAATAAATAAAAACTAAGCAAAAAACTACAAAATTAACATGAACTAAGAAACTTTATTGCTTTAGATCAGTTTGATTCCCTAACTATGGCCCTCAAAAGTGTGTTTTGATTTTTAGTAATGTTTGAATGTAAGGATCAACTTTCCCCCCCTAAAAATGGACCTCTAGGACCCCTTTTCTTTACTTCTTCCTCCTTTTTTCTTCTTTTAATTTTAGCTTCCCTTTTATTCTTCAATGACTTCTCCCTTTTTGCCTACCCTCATGTCTCTTTTTATCTCTGCTTTTTTTTAATTTTTTTCTTTTTATAAGATCCCTTAATGGTGTTGTAGATGGCAAGGTTTAGTGCACCAAAGATTTTAGCAACTATAATACTGTTTGAGCTCAAGGCTTTAGAGAACACACTAACCACTATGACAAAGACATGGTGTGGAGATGAGGAGTCGCCACCCAATGTAATAACTGGGACAAATTGAAAAATGGTGGTACTTAATTCGCTAAAAGAAAGCCAGCACCACAACCAGGAGATTCTGGGTATGAAATATTAACTTATTTCAGTCTCGTGTTCTTTTAGAATTACTTCATGAATTACTATCTTAATCTCTATTTACATGTAATTTCATACAAACTCTTATTAAAACAATCAACTCCAGGCAAACTAGTAATGAAATATATAAGTAAACAATGCATTCATTTAAATCACAATCCCTTAGTTAGTCTAATCTATATTGATTTTAATTAAATGAGCTAAATCTACATATTGTAATTTAAAAATGGGACTAAATCTACAAATTATGAAGTATTTAAATTTGTGGGCTTAGTTTTACATGTTTTAATTATAAGGTGAATTTAAATCTACAAGTTATGAAAAAGGCTTAAATTTAATGGGCTAAGTCTAAGTTAATTAAATTAAACTAAAGGTGGAACTATGTCTAAATTAACTAACTGGGTCTAAATTATCTCTACCCTAAATCTAATTAATTATGGGTTTAATATCAATTTTAATTAATTAAACCTAAATAAACCTAAATTTATTTAAGTGGGTTAGAGCTTAACATGGGCTTAGGGCCCAAAACATATAAACATAATCAAACAAGCCAAAAAGCAATAAAAATAACAAAAATAATCAAATAAAAGATCAAACAATCAATCAAACTTATTTCTTCTAAAAATCTTAATTTAATTAAAGTGACCATAAAGAACATATAAATAAAATAATTAACAAACAACCCTAATTCTATCCACTTAAATCTAATTTAATTTTAATTAAACAAACCCTACTTATCTCTATAGCCATTAATGTTAATTAATCACCCAATAAAACCCTAATTTTAATGTCCAATTAATTAACACACAATCACACCTACATAATTTCATTATTCCTACTATTGGGGCTATTACAATAGTCTACTTCAAATAAAAAAATAAAATTAGATATAACCAAAAAGCCAAAAAAATAAAAATACAAAATAAAACAATCAATAAAATAAATAAAATACCAAGAAACCCTAAAAACTATGTTCAAATAAAAAATTTAATCCATGACATTCTATAGATCTTCATGGGTTCTTCATAGTGAATTCATGTCACCTCATCTATAAAGAGAATAAAAAAAAAAATAAAAGATAAAAAATTAGTCAATGAATGATTAAAAAAATAATAATAAAAAATAAAATATAAAAATAACATCAAAATAAAAGAAGATGAAGAAGAAGATTTGAGAATGAGATACAATATTAATTTCCCTCAGAAAGATGATCACCGTTGATGAAAACCTGTGGCTTTTATTGTGTTTGTCTGTGATTTTTATTTTATTTGATTTGATCTTTGGCAAAGAATTAAAGAAAAACACATAAAAAATGTGGCTCCCCTAAGAATTGGAGAAAATAGATGAAAAAAGTCATAAAACCCTAGGAGCCTCTTCCCCTTATGAAAAAGACCAATATATAAAAACATAGTCTTGTAATCCTACATTGGGTTCACGATGAAAATCCAATAAAACAATTTTTTTTTGTTATTTATCTAATAAAAAACAAATTTATCAATATATTTATCTAATAAAATAAAAATAAAAACCAATAAAAAATAAGTATAAAAGTAAAATAAAAATAAAATGAAAATAAAAAAATTACGGAGTGTAGGTTGGAAGTGTAGATTTCCGATCAGAAATATAAATTTCCAATTGGAAATCTACATTTCCGATGCTACTCCTTTTTTTTTGAATTTTTTTTGAAATTGTTTTTTAAAAAATAGTTAATAATGAAATTTAAATGTAACTCCTAAAATAAATAAATAAAAATAAAATAGAATAAAAAATAAAAATAAGTTATAATTTATTTCAAAACCAATAAATCGGACCCAATAAATATAATTTTACAGTTAATTTTTATCATCGGATCTTATGTCGCATCCAAACTCAAATCATCATGAAATTGGGTGCTTACAGTTACCCCCGTTTGTTGTTTGCTTGACAAATTGCGACAAAGTAAATAAGCACATAATTTCTAAGTAAAGAGTTAGGATACTTACTTGTCATGTTATAGAGCTTTTATTTATAACACCGAATTACGTGATGTTACTTTTATCATTCCTTAATGTAGGCTTTATGCTGCTGTAATATATAATTACTAGCAATTTTTGAACAACTACAACCTATTTGTTGTCTACCTTGGACGCTGTAGTCCATAACTACTTAAGACTTTTGATTTTGTTGCAATCCTTTTATTGCTTATCAATGATTTTGATTAGTTGTAACCTTTCATTGCTTACTGGCTTTAATCGGCTACAACCCTCTTATTGCTCACCTTTTGATTTTATTGTCTGTAACTACTTAAGGTTTTCAATAAACTATAATCTCTTTCTTGCTCATTAATGATTTAAATTAACTGCAACCCTTTCGTCACTCGCTCTTGACCTTATAATTCATAATTGCTCGCAATTTTGATTAGCTACAACCCTTTCATTGCTAGCCCTTGATTCTAATTAATTACAACCCTTCTATTGCTCACCTTTGATAATGCTACAGTCCATAATTGCTTACAATTAGTTATAACCCTTTCATTGCTTGCCTTTGGTAATGCTACAGCCCATAACTGCTCGCGATTAGCTGCAACCCTTATATTGCTTACCGATGATGCTGTAATCCATAATTGCTCACAATTAGTTGCAACCCTTTTGTTGCTCACTGATGATGTTGCAATTCATAATTTCTCATGATTAGCTGCAACCCTTTTGTTGCTTTTTGATAATGCTGCAGTTCATAACTGCTCGTGATTAGCTGTAACCTTTTCATTGCTCACCGATGATGCTATAATCCATAATTGCTCATGATTAGCTACAACCCTTTTCATTTCTCATTGATAATGCTGTAATCCATAATTGCTTACGATTAGTTGCAACCCTTTAATTGCTCACCTATGATATTATAGTCCATAACTACTCGCGATTAGTTGTAACCCTTTCGTTGCTCATTGATGATGATGCAATCTATAATTGCTCGTGATTAGCTATAACCCTTTCATTGCTCACTGATGATGCTGTAGTCCATAACTGCTCGCGATTAGTTGTAACCCTTTCATTGCTCATCGATAATGCTTTAATGATGCTACAATCTATAACTGCTCATGATTACCTGCAATCCTTTCATTGCTTGTTGATGATTCTGATTAACTGTAACCCTTTCATTGCTCACCCTTACTACTGCAGTCTATAACTGCTCATAATTTTTATCTTTGGTTGTTTAAGTCGAATGCTTTAAATTCTTTATGCTGACTGATTGGAATTTTTTGGTGACTGACTTTGAATTTTACTGTATTGACTGATTAGAATTTCTCTACTAACTGATTTCAATTTCACTGTGTTAACCATCTTTATAAGTTGGGTGCACTTCCTTTTGGATTTTTAATTCCTACAAACTTATTAAAACTAGTTTCAATAATGATGAATGTACAAAAGTACATTATAATGTTGAAAATTTATGAGAAAATTTATCACTTTATCACGATATTGCGTGCACTCAATGAATCTCATTATTTTTTATTTTCATGTCTGTTATTTATTTGCCATTTGTAAAGGTTAGAGGCATTATTAACCATCTCATGTTGAGAGCATATCTTTTAACAAGTGAAGAGCTTACTTCCATACCTAATTTTAAGAAGAATTTACTAAACAAAACTTATGAAAATTGAGCATAAAAAGATCGAATTCTAAGAATCAAAATAATCTTTGAGTTATTTTTATGCTTTTTTTCCTTATCCGAGTATTCCCCTGCCTTTCTTATATTACTCAGCGTGGATACTATTAGAAAGGTCCTTTGGATACTCATACTTGTATAGAGCATTAGAGTAAATAGAGCAATTTTTAGCATGGTCCTCTTTTAGTATTCCCTCACTTTTCTTGTATTACTCAGCATGGATACCACTAGAGGTTCATGTTGATACTCTTACTCATTTCTAATCATTGGAGTAAATTGTGCTTGCTCTTATTTTGATTCTCCTCGTAGTATTCCCCTACTTTTCTCATATTACTCAGTATGGATACCGTTAAGGGATTTGTACTCGTACTCATTTTTGAGCATTGGAGTAGATTATATGCATGATTTATCATTCGAAAGACTGAAATGATACTCTGAAATTCAAGCCTTTATGCTTCATGTCCATAGATTTTGTCTTTGCTTATTCTTCCCCTTGTTTGGATGCAAAGGAAGCATTAGATTAATTAGAGTTTATAAACTCCCAACATAAAGTTGTTAACTAAACATCTAAATTTCGTGAGGTTAATAAAAAAGACCCATTATGATCAAAATTCATGAGATAAATTTTAATACATGATCTCATGAAGTGGATGAATTTACTTTTAATTTGTGAATTTTATGATTGAGATGGTTCTTTATTATAGAATCTAAGGAAATAGAGTTCTGTTACTTCCCTTGTTTTTTTTAGGGTGTTTTCCATGCAAGATGATACTTTTGATGAATGATTAGCACTTGCAACCTTTTCCATTCTTGTTGATGTATCATTTCCTTTCCCTTTCTTCATTCTCTTTTTATTTTTCCCTGCACAAAATACCATAAGTTAGTATGGTCTATTTTCAAGTGAAGAGATTTTATCAAAATGCAACGTTATTCTTTTGCATTCTTCCCTTTTGATTGTTGTGATGATGTCTTTGATCACAAGGGTCATGATACTCCACCATTGAAGTTGTGATTTTAGGCTGCATTTGTATTTCTGCCATTCCATTAATGCTATGGTAGAGGGCTTCATCCTTTTTCTTGATATCTCCTGCAAAAAAGGTTTAGGAGTTAGAGATCTTATTTAATGATTAAGTAATTTTTTAGAGTGCATTCACTTTAAGTTTTGAGTGCATTCTTCCCTTTTGTAGGGTCGATGAATGTATTACTGACATGTTGGACCCTCTCATCACCATATTCCATATCCTACACTAGTCTAACTATTATGGAGAGATATTCTAGATGATGCTCTATATGAGGCTATGAAGATGGATGTTGAATATGAGGAGCTTGAACGTCCTATCCAACCTCTTGAGGTCGTTAAAAGGATGCTTTTATAAGTATCACTGTCAGTGACATTCCTTTACTGGATGGGCCTATAATCTATTAGGCTTCTATGGTCTAAAGTCCCGTTGAGCATCAGGATCACCTTCATAGTGCTGTTTATTATATTTTACTTCTTTAGATGCTTCATATGTGAATACTCTGACTACTTTCCTGCACTTTTACAATACTAATTTTAAATGTTAGCAGTAGAGCATTTGTACAATCTCACCTAAGCTCAAAGACTTTATTATGCAAAGCAAGTATTTCACAACAAATGTATGCAAGTATTTCACAATAAATGTATGCAAGTGTATACATGTTATGTATGTCATACATGATCCTAATAGGTCTTCTATTTGGAACAGAGCTATGTATGCAACTTGGAGTGTGAGAACGAGGTGCCTCATCAATAGCCTGTAGGTTTGAGCGTTGAATGCTTCACTATTAGTACTTCTGATGTTAGAGCTCCTGGTATAACTTGTCTAGCAGATGACCAGGTGGTACTATATTGGTGAATTATTGGTTGTTACTTACAATTTACTTCTTTATGCCCCCAAAACTTTTATACTGGATCCTATACTTCAGTGTTCCATCTTCGCTCTTTGAATGTAGATAAACTATTCTATAATTTGCCCTTAGAATTACATTTTGCCCCTAGTTTCATTCTAAATTCTTTTGTGCTATTCTTCAAGAGACTCAATTCATTCACTATTGTTATTAATCCTTTGACTTACTAACCCTATTAGTTGCAATCTCATGCATTGAAGATGCAGAGGAGTGGGCAAACTAACTGAAGTGAGTTCTTGATGATGAAATTAATTGGATTTGCACTTCAAAGGACTCTTAAGCAGAATATGAGGCTTTATGTTGATGTAATGATTGATGATGGTTATAAAGCAAGAGTTACAATGCAAGTTACTTAGTCACTTAAATTTCCTAAGTACAAGGGCACACTAGACTTATAAGTAAAATCACAAAGGGGTGGCAAAAAAGAATACATAACTAAAATAATGATCTCATAGCTGATTTAGCTTTCATTATCTATTGTCTTTCCATTCAAATACTTATGCAATATGATAAAGACGAATATGCAATATTTGAATAAAAATTTCATATTCAATTTTACTTATTGATTAGGGTAAAAATGAGAACATTCATTACATCATATGATACAACTCTTGTTACTAATTAGTCCTTTTAGATTTTCTAATATAATAATTTTCTCTTAGTTTTACCTGATTGTCCTTTTTTCTTTCCTTTTTTTCTTTTTTTTATTTTCACTTTTCCTTTCTCTCAAATTTTTTATCTTCAGAAGTTACATCATATGATATGTGAATGTTCTTTGAATTTGCATTTGTGCCCATACTGAATGAGTCTAATTGGATTGAATTTTTACATCAAACGTGTAGATGCAATCAATATCATAATGCACAATACCATTAGGATGACAATACATAAGTAAGCATGAGCATAATTCATATCATCGATCACTAAAATAATACAAGTTTTAAAGAAACTAAAATTTTATTCAAAGAAGATAATAAAAAAAATTTATTTCCTATTATAAATGCTAAGGATGCTGAGTCTTATAGTCACTGTCCTTAAGGTGACTGACATAACAATTATTCTTGCATCTTCTTACCAATTGTCTCTATGACTTCATCTTTTTGTTCCTTAAATGTGCATTTTTCTTTCTTGTCTACTAGCTTCTCATCATCAAACTCATCACCCCATCCTGTAGACACAATCAACTTGAAGGGTATGTCAAAAGAAGGTGATATAGTATAAAACACCTTATAGTTGAACTTGCTTGAAGGTTGACCTAATAAGTCTTTTGCTCTTTCCATATCTTTAGGGGAATTAGGAGATTTCTCATTGGTTTTAAGGTATAGGTCCTCAAAGGAACTTAACACTTCATCCTTACTAACTCCTAAGTTAATCATCATAGTAGTTGATGGTGGTACATTTTGGTAGTTTGGGAAAGGATTATTTCCAATGCTTGAGTTTTTGGGGTCTATGATCTTTCTGGAGTTTATAAGGTTTTGGATTTCATGTTTGAGGCAGGTGCAATTATTTATAGAGTGTTATGGGTTTATTGGAATTTGTAGTGCTTGTTTGGGTTATAGCCTAGGGTGTTTAGGTTTGGCGGGTTTAGATTAGGTAAAAGTTGAAGTAAGCCATTTTGCATTAGACACTCTAGGACTTTTGACAAGGTTGGTTAAAATTGGATAATCTCCTGGGTTGTTGAATAGCATGGACTCCTATAACTTGACTAATATTTCCTTATTGTGTGCCCCTAGTTAGGTAGTTTCTTACTCTGGTGCTTTTAACAATCTTCTTTTTCTCATTCTCAATCTCCTAAGCTTGCAACCCATCATCATAAAGGTCTACAAATGTCTTATGATTTATCATTTGCAACCTCTTAACCAAGTTAGGTGACACATTTCAAACTATCATCCTATCCTGATCCTTCTCAGCCAGTTTGTTCTTCATTAATCTTGCCTTATTTATGAACCTAGTAAAAAAATCTGAAAATGATTCATTAGGCTTTTGCTTAGTCAATTCAGGATCCTTGATAGACATTTTAAGCCTGGTATTATAGTTATACTATTTTAGAAAAGTAGTGTACAATTCTCTCCAATCTGCTGGGATAGATTTCTCTAACCCATAATACTAATTGATAGCCATACCCTCTAAGGATAGTACAAACAACTTGGTAACTATAGATAAAGGAGCCTTAGTGGTGCTCATAATTGTCATATATTAACTAAAGTGGATCCTTGGGTCCCCAGTACCATCAAACTTTTGTAGCTGTGGCATCTTGAACTTATCAAGTAACTCATCTTCCTCAAATTGCATTACATCATCAAAATCAAATGAATAACCAATGCCCTATCCTCTTATTAATTCTTCCATTTTGGATATCTTCTGAGTCAATGCTTTCATCTGCTTGGATTCTAGCTCTTGAACATGCTCAAGGGATTCCTTTCTTGCTTTTTCAACTATAAGGTTCTCTACATCCTCATATTTCATTTTCATAACAGGCACATTCCTTACAGCATTCAATAGTTGGCCCCCATTAGGTGGATTTTCCATAATAGTAGAAGGTGGAATTATAGCAACGGGTGCAAGTACAGGTGCAGTTGGTGGCATTAACCCTGCTAAGGCTTGTCTTAGTTCATCATGCATCATTGCTCTCATGTCATCCATCAAAGCTCCTTTATTATCTTCTAGGGTATAGTTTCCTCCTTCTTATTGTTCTATATCTTCTATTTGAGTTGGTGTAGCTTCTAAGTAAAGCGGGTTGATAGGGTTCTTTTCCAAACTGTAAAGGATCTCTTTAGTTGTTGGTTTTGGACTCAAATCAATTCTCATTAATCTGCCACTACTCTGTCTCTAAACACATGAAGACCCGAATGAACCTATGATGGTTGTAAAAGAAAGTGTTGGTATGATGCATAAAATGCATGATGTATGTGCTATTGAATAAATAACATGTCAAGTTTATATACATTCTTATAACCTTATTACTCTCACACACGTATTCAATGGTGAGTCTTTTTTCCTAGGAATTTTTTAATCTTGGCCTTAATATCAACAAGGGATATTAAGAACCAACGCGCATGTCATATCTCTTAAAGCAGTAAAAGCATAGAAATAATATTTCTAATTATAAAAGCATTGCCTAATCTTTTAGTATGATGGGCTTAAGCCTTTATAGGTAGAAATAACTCATGACAACATTCACAAGCAATTTGGGTAATCCTAGGAGAAGTTGCTAAGCCATTGTATGAGCTAAGTCTGGTGAAAAAGGTCAAGGTTCCTTTAGTAAGATGCCCTTCTTTAAGACTTAAGTCATAGGCCAAGGTCAGAGGGGCCCATAATCCTTTGCAAACTTGAGAGAACACTACCCCCCTTTAGGACTTGGGTTACAAACTCTAGTAAGATGAGCTCAGTAATCTCTCTTTAACCAAGTTAAGGCTAAGAGTGGTGGTTAGCCAATTTACAATCCCATGAAGATAGTGGAATCATGGAACCATAAACCAAAACCATCAGTTAATAGGGACATGTAGAATAAACGCAAGAATAAAATAATAATTAATAAAATAATTCTAAAGAACATAAGTAGAATCAATATCTCTTATCCCCAATGGAGTCACCACTATAGACAGTGGGGTTTAGCCCATGCCCAAGATCTTGGTAACTGTGACATTATTTAAGCTTAGGGCTTTAGAGAGCACACTAACCATTATCATAAAGACATGGCGTGGAGATGAGGAGTCGCCATGCAAGGTAATAATTGGGACAAGTCAAAAAATGGTGGTACTTGATTCCTTAAAAGAAAACCAGTACCACAACCAGGAGATTTTAGGTACAGAATACTAACTTCTTTTAGTCTCGTGTTCTTTTAGAATTGCTTGATGAATTGCTCTCTTAATCTCTATTTACGTGTAATTTCATATAAACCCTTATTAAAATAATCAACTCTAGGCAAACTAGTCATGAAATATACAAGTAAACAATGCATTCATTAAATCAAAATCCCTAAGTTAGTATAATCTACATTTATTTTAATTAAATGAGCTAAATCTATATGTTCTAATTTATAAGTGAGCCTAAAGACTAATGAGCCTAATTCCTATTTAATTTTAATAAATGAACCTAAGTCTATTTACGTTAATTCTAAAATGGGTCTAAATCTATAAATTATGAAGTATTTAATAGTGGGCATAGTTCTACATGTTTTAATTCTAAGGTGATCTTAAATCTACAAGTTATGAAAAAAGCTTAAATTTAATGGGTTAAGTCTAAGTTAATTAAATTAAACTAAAGATGGGCCTATGTCTAACTTAACTAACTGGGCCTAAATTATATCTACCCTAAATCTAATTAATTATGTGCCTAATATCAATTTTAATTAATTAAACCTAAAAAAACCTAAATTTATTTAAGTGAGTTAGAGCTTAACATAGGCTTAGGGCCCAAAACACAAACATAATCAAACAAGCCTAAAAATAATAAAAATAACAAAAACAATCAAATAAAAGATCAAACAATCAATCAAACTTATTTCTTCTAAAACCCCTAATTTAATTAAAAAGTGACCATAAACAACAAATAAATAAAATAATTAACAAGCAACCCTAATTCTGTCCCCTTAAATCTAATTCAATTTTAATTAAACAAACCCTAATTATCTCTATAACCATTAATGTTAATCAATCACATAATAAAACCCTAATTTTAATATCCAATTAATTAACACACAATCACACCTATATAATTTAATTATTCCCACTATTGGGGCTATTACAATAGTCTACTGCAAATAAAAAAAATTAAATTAAATACAACACAAAAAGCCAAATAAATAAAAATAAAAAATAAAATAAATAAAATACCAGAAACCCTAAAAACTATGTTAAAATACAAAATTTAATCCATGACATTCCATGGATCTTCACGGGTTCTCCATAGTGAATTCATGTCATCCCATCCATTAAGAGAATAAAATAAAATTTAGATAAATAAAAAATTTGTCAATGAATGATTAATAATAATAATAATAATAATAATAATAATAATAATAATAATAATAATAATAATAATAATAAATAAATAAATAATTAAATATAAAAATAAAATCAAAATCAAAATCAAAATAAAAGAAGAAGAAGAAGAAGAAGAAGAAGAAGAAGAAGAAGATTTGAGAATGAGATGCAGTATTGATTTTCCTTAGAAGGATGATCACCGTTGATGAAAGCTTGTGACTTTTATTGTGTTTGTCTATGATTTTTATTTTATTTGATATGATCTTTGGTAAAGAACTAAAGAAAAACACATAAAAAATGTAAGTAAGTGTATTGTGGTTCCCCTAAAAATAAGAGAAAGTAGATGAAAAAATCACAAAACCTTAGAAGCCTCCTGCTTTGTGAAAAGAAAAAAGACCAATATATAGAAACATAGTCCTGTAACCCTACGTTGGGTTCAGGATAAAAATCCAATAAAATATTTTTTTTTATTATTTATCTAATAAAAAAAATTTATCAATATATTTATCTAATAAAATAAAAATAACAACCAATAAAAAATAAGTTTAAAAGTGAAATAAACAAAATAATAATAAAATAAATATTAAAAAATAAAAAAATTGCGAGAGTAATGGTCAAAAGTGTAGATTTTCAACCGAAAATCTATATTTCCAACGCTACTCCTTTTTTTTGAAACTCTTTTTTAAAAAATAGTTATAAATGAAATTTAAATGTAAGTTCTAAAAAAATAAAAATAAAATAGAATAAAAAATTGAAAATAATTTATAATTTATTTCAAAACCAATAAATTAGACCCAATAAATATAATTTTCATCATCGAGTCCGTTGTCGCATCCAAACTTAAATCATCTTGAAATTGGGTGCTTATAGGCATCCTCTTCTCCTCTTTCCTCATCCTCTAATTTCCTTTAAAAGCCTCACTTTCTCATCCTATTCTATTGGTAATGTTCATCATTACTCTGGAGAACATGCCAATTACAAAAGACATTAATTTTGACATTTCAACTATCATTAATTCTCCCATTTTAAAAAAAGGATCACATCACTTAGGCGTCGCCTCATTGTTGAGGAGATTACTTTAATAATGAGGCATCGCCTTACTAAAGAGGCAATTGCCTCTTCATTTTAAAGTGATGTGTGCTTTTGATGGGTTTTATGGGCCTTTGTTCAATCTGGGCTTGACTGTTAGTCCATTTTCAAAAGAAGCTTAGGCCTTTGGTCCATTTTTTAAGAGAAGCTTTGGGTTTTAGTCCATTTTTAAAAGAAATTTAGGCTAGGCCTTGTATTCAGTGTTTGTCACTTCTCTTCATTGGGATTCTATTATGAGTCGATCAAATTGGGTGGCTACAGCTTGCCCCTTTCACAAAATTAAAAAATTTTCAAAAAATCAATACACATAACAAAATTTAGGAAGGTTACAACCTTGCCTTCAAGAAACTATTTTAACTTATGTGCTATCAACCTCAATGTACAATCTGACAGGTTGATTTCTTGAATTTAGTATCGTCAACCTCAAGGTATAACCTCGAGAGGTTAATTCCTTGAATTTTGTACCGTCAACCTTGAGATACAACTTGAGAGCTTAATTGCTGATACTTCAATCAACAAACTTTGTCTTATACATCATCGGCCTCAGGGTATAACCCGAGAGGTGAAATGCAAATACCTTTATCAACTAACTACATCTTATACATTGTCGACCTCAGGGTACAACCTGAGAGGTAAAATATTGATACTTCAATAAGTAAACTTCATTTTATACACCATCGACCTTAAAGTACAAGTCGAGAGTTAAAATACTGATACTTAAATTAATAAACTATATCCTTTGCATCGTCAACCTCAGGGTACAACTCGAGAGGTGAAATACTAAAATAATTATCTTATCACACGAGATGGGAGCCTTATAGCCACTTCTGGCTTCAGGCTAGGTTAATTAACCTCTAGGGTGTTAGGCAAAGTCAATCCTAATAAGTCTTATAGCCTCACAGACATCAAAAAAGGTTAATTAAATATGCTATATAGCCTCTGGGGCATCAGGCAAGGTCCATCATAATGAACTATGTAGCCTTACAGGCATTAGGTAAGGTAAATCATAATGAACTATGTAGACTCATATGCATCAAGAAAGATTAATCAAAATGTTCCATATAGTCGCTAGGACATTAGACATAGTCAATTAAAATGTGCCATATAGCCTCTAGGGCATTAAGCAGGGTCAGTTAAAATGTGTCATATAGCCTCTAGGGCATTAGGCAAATCATTGTAGCTGGACTATATCTTATGCACTGGAGCTAGCTCACACTTGGGAAAAGACACATTCAAAAATTCAAAACTGATGTATTCATGATCATGATCTTCAAAAGATTTTGAAAGTGTTTTGACAACATAAGCTTATATAGTGTGTACAATATTTGTGGAAAACATGCATTATTCTGATGCATATATGTATGAGATATGTAAATACTTTTTGCAAAAAAATTTTCATGTATGCATTAGCCAATAATTGAGAAAATAAGCAGTCTTGAAAGACTATATATGCATCAACTAGCTAAGTGCCTTTTCTGTTTAGAGCTAATCTTTGGGAACTAGACCTCATTATATCAAAGAATGCAGATTAAAAAATCGAGTCTATCAACTATTATTATTGAGAATGTTTTATTCAAATGGAATAGAAATTAGGACCCCCTCATTATCAAAGCAGGATAATGACAATAAATGCCCCTTGCTTGGTCGCCTCCTAGGAATATTTTATTATCATAAGATGGTTATGCTTGAATTTTAGTGTGGAAAAGATACTCTGTTTGTCCTCAGTTTAAGAATTTGTTAAAAGACTCTATCACTGTAAACACCCAATTTAGAGATAATAAAACATGGATGTGACAAAGGACTCCAATGATGAAAATATTATAAGTAGATCTTAAACACTTGAAGTTTGAAACCTCAAAAGTTTGAATACGTTTTCAAAAAGAGTTTCATTGGTTTTTAAGGACTTAATTGTAATACATTTTCAAACATAATTAAAAATTTTAATTTCTTTCAGGGGTATTTTTGTAATTAAAAGTTACAAAAAATCAGAATTCTTAAATTCCGATCAGAATTACGCAATTTTGGTCGGAATTACGAGTTTTTCGTCTGTTGTTTGCATTTTTTACAGAAAATAAAAATTTTTTTCCTAGTTTTGATTGGTTTAAAAATTTTCTTAAATTTATTTTATGATTTATCTACCTCTTCAAGAAATAAATTCCTTTTAAAATTGTAACTCTTTAGGAGATAAAGTCCTTTTAAAATTGGAACTCTTAATATGTAGAACTTAGGGTTTTTATTTTTCTCCCTATAAAAGAAGAGCTTAGGCTCATGGAGCAAGGGACTTAATTCTCAAGACCTCTCTCTTTTTATTTGAAACTTTCTTTTTCTGCACTTACAAAGATATTCTTGGTTGTTTCATCTTGGAAGCAAGGAGCAAGAGGCCTTTTTTTTTTTAGAAAAGAATAAAAAGTTTTTGAAGATCTATTTAATAAATAAACGATGATTTTACTAGTCTGAGGAGCCAACCATAGTGTATCTATAATCATCTTCTCCTTCTCAATTTTCTATTATTTTTATTTTATTATTTATTTCCTATTTAATTCTAGTTTGACTTAAATTTTTATTTTTATTTTGTTTATTCACTAACCATTGTTTATTTTTGTGTTGGTGATTATAGAGAGGATCACTTAATGAGTTTACTCAAAGAATAAAATCCATGAAGGTCCATGGAATGCCATGGATGGAACCTTGTAGCTAAACAATATTTCTAGGGTTTTTATTTAGTTTGTTTATCATTATTTTATTTTTATTTATTTTTGGGCTGTATTAATTTTCTTTTTTATTATTCTCAATAGTTCATTGTAATAGCTCAAATAGTGGGAATAATGAAATTTGGTATGTGTGCTTGTGTGTTTTATTTTAAGTAATTGGTTAGTAAAATTAGGGTTTTCATTCGATAATTAATTAAAATTAATGGTTATAGAAATCGTTAGGTTGTCTGATTAAAATAGATTTAGATTTAAGTTGGTAAAATTAGTTTGCTTGATTGATTGTTTTAGTTATTGTTCATGTTTATTTTAATTAAATTAGGGTTTTAGAATAGATTTAATTAATAGTTTGATATTTTTTTTTGTTTATTTTGATGTTTTTTTTATTGTTTTTGGGTTTGTTTGCTTATGTTTATGTGTTTTGGGCCCTAGGCCCACATTAGACTTTAACCCATTTAAATAGATTTAAGTTTTTTTAAGTTTAATTAATTAAAATGCATCTTTAGGCCCATAATTAATTAGATTTAAGGTCAAGATAACTTAGGCCCATTTAGCTAAATTAGACATAGGCCCACTTAATTTAATTAATTTAGACTTAGCCAATTTAATTTAAGCATTTTTCATAATTTGTAGACTTAAGATCACTTCAAAATTAAAACATGTAGAATTAGGCCTACTAAATTAAATACTTCATAATTTGTAGATTTAGTCCCATTTTTAGAATTAAAATAAAAAGACTTAAGATCATTTAATTAAAAGAAATTAGGCCATTAGTCTTTAGACTCACTTATAAATTAAAATATGTAGATTTAGCTCATTTAATGAAAATCAATGTAGATTAGATTGACCTAGGGATTGTGATGAAGGCATTGATTACTTGTATATTTCATGACTAGTTTACCTGGAGTTAATTGTTTTTAAGGGTTTACATGAAATTGCATGTAAATAGAGGATAAAGTAGTAATTCATAAAGTAATTCTAAAAGAAGACAAGACTGTAAAAAGTTAGTATTCCGTATCCAAAATCTCCTGGTTGTGGTGTTGGCTTTCTTTTAGGGAATCGAGTACCACCATTTTTCAAATTTTCCTAATTATTACCCTGGGTGGCAACTCCTTATCTCCATGCCATGTTTTTGTTACAGTGGTCAGTGTATTCTTTATAGCCCTGAGCTCAAACAATGTCGCGGTTGCTAAGATCTTGGGCGTGTGCTAAACACCATCGTCTACAGTGGCAACTCCACTGGGGATAGGAGATACTAATTCTACTTTTGTTCTTTAGAATTATTTTATTCTTACATTCATTTTGCATGCCCCTAATAATCGATGGCGTTGGTTTATGGTTCCATGATTCCATTAGCTTCATGGGATTGTAAATTGGCTAACCATTACTCTTAGCCTTAACTCAGTTCAAGAGAGATTACCAGGCTCATTTGACTAGAGTCTATAACCCAAGTTCTCAAGGGGGGTAGTCTTCTCTCGAGTTTGCAAAGGATGCTGGGCTCCTCTGACCTTGGCTTATAACTCAAGTCTTAAAGGAGGGCATCTTACTAAGGGAACCTTGACCTTTTCCACTGAACTTACCCATATATAATGGCCTAGTTATTTCCCTTAGGATTACCTGAATTGTTTGTGAATGTTGCCATGAGGTATTTCTATCTATAAAGGCCCAAGCCCATACTTTAGAAGCCCATTAGGACTAATAAAGATTGGGCTATGCTTTTATACTTAGAAATACTACTTCTATGCTTTATTACTTTGAGAGATTTGGCATGCACGTTAGTTCTTAATATCCCTTATTAATATTAAGGCCAAGACCAAAAATTCTAGGAAAAGAGACTCGCCATTGAATATGTGTGTGTAAGAGTAATAATAAGGTTGGAAGGATGTATATACTTGACTTGATTGTTACTTGTTACTTATTGCATGGCACTTGCATACTAACAATTTATCTTTCAGCCATCATAGATTCATCCGGGTCTTCCTGTGTTTGGAAATGGAGTAGTGGCAGATTAGTGAGAACTAATTTAAGTCTAAAATTAACAGCTAAAGAGATCCTTCACAATTTGGAAAGAGCCTTATCAACCCGCTTTACTTAGAAGCTACACTAACTCAAATAGAAGAGATGGAACAACAAAGAGGAAACTAGACCCTAGACGACATTAAAGGAGCTTTAATGGATGACATGAGAGCAATGATGCAAGATGAAATAAAACAAGTCTTAGCTGGGTTAATGCCACCACCTGCTACTATTATGGAAGATCCACTTATTGGGGGGTAACCATTGAATGCTGTTAGAAACATACCTGCTCTAGAAAGGAAGTTAAAGGATATTAAGAGTTATATGGTTGAAAAGGCAAGAAAGGAATCCCTTGAGCAAGTTCAAGAGCTAGAATCCAAGCAGATGAAAGCACTGACTCAGAAGATGTCTAAAATGGAAGAATTAATGAGAGGATAGGGCATTGGATATTTATTCAACTTTGATGATATGATGCAATTTGAGGAAGATAAGCTACCTGATAAGTTCAAGATGCCACTACTGTAGAAGTTTAATGGCACTGAAGACCCAATGATCCACCTTAGTCAATATACAACTACTATGAGCACCACTAAGGCTCCTTTGTCCATAGTTACCAAGTTGTTTGTACTATCCTTAGAGGCTATGACTATTAATTAGTATCATGGGTTAGAGAAATCTATTTGAGAGGAGAGGAGAGAGTTGTGCATCACTTTTTTTTGAAACAATATGACCATAATACTAGGCTTGAAGTGTCTATTAGGGATTTGGAATTGACGAAGCAGAATCCTAATGAATCATTTTTAGATTTTCTAATTAGATTCATGAATAAGGCAGGATTAATGAAGAATAAACTAGCTGAGAAGGATCATGTTAGGATGATAGTCCAAAACATGTTGCCTAATCTGGTTGAGAGGTTATAAATGATGAACCCTAAGACATTTGTAGACCTTTATAATGATGGGTTGTAAGCTTAAGAGATTAAGAATGAGACGATAGGATTGCTAGAAGCACCGGAGTAAGAAACTACCCAACTGAGGGCATATAGTAAGGAAGCACTAGCCAGATTGTGGAAGTGCATGTTGTTCAATAACCAAGGAGATTCTCCAATTTTAACCAACCTTTGTCAAAAGTCCTAGAGCACCTAATGCAAAAGGGCTTACTTCAACCTTTACCTAATCCAAACCCACCAAACCCAAACACCCCAAGCTATAACCCAAACAAGCACTGCAAATTCCATTAAAACCTCTAACACTCCATAGATAACTGCATCTGCCTCAAACATGAAATCCAAAACCTTATAGACTTTGAAAAGATCACACACCATAAAAACCCAAGCACCAAAAATAATGCTTTCCTAAACTACCAAAATGGATCACCCCTAGCTACTATGATGATTAACTCAAGAGTTAGTGAGGAAGAAGTGCTAAGCTCCTTTGAGCACCTAGACCTTTAAATGAAAGAGAAATCTCCTAATGCCCTTAAAGATGAGGAAGGAGTATAAGACTTAGTGGGTCAGCCTTCAGGCAAGTTTGACTATAAGGTGTTTTACACTAAACTACCTTCTTTTGACATACCCTTCGAGTTGATTGTGCCTACAGGATAGGGTGTTGAGTTTAATGATGAGAAGTTGCTAGACAATGAAGAAACATGCACAGTGGAGGTACAAAAAGATGAATTCATGGAGACAGTTGGTAAGAAGATAAAATAGTAGTTATTATGTCAGCCACCTGAAGGACCACTATGAGACTTAGCATCCCTAGCATCTAGAATAGGAAATAAATTTTCTTATTGTCTTCTTTGAATAAAATTTTAGTTTCTTTAGAACTTGTTTTATTTTAGTGATCGATGATATGAATTTTAAATGCTTACTTATTTAATGTACATCCTAATGGTACTGTACATTATGATATTGATCTTATATGCATGTTTAACATAAATTCAATTTGATTAGATTCATTCAGTATGGGCACAAATGCAAATTCAAAGAACATCCATATATCACATGATGTAACTTCCAAATATAGGAAATTTAAGAAAAAAATAAAAAGAATGAAAAAGAAAAAAAGAGAAAAAAATAAAGAGAGAGAAAAAGAAAAAAATAATAGTAAGGTAAAAATTAGAGAGAAAAAATTCAAGATTGGCTGATAACATGAGTTGTATCATGTGATGTAATAAATGTTCTCATTTTTACCCTAATAAATGATTAAAATTTAATTTGAAGTTTTTGTTCAAATATTGCATATTTGTCTATATCATACTGTATAAGTATCTGAATGGAAAGACAATACATAATGAAAACTAAATCAAAGCTATGAGATCACTATTTTAGTTATGTTTTCTTTTTTACCACTCTTTTGTAATTTTCCTTGTATCTTAGCATCCTCTTATACTTGGGGAATTCAGGTGGTCAATAACTTATGTTGCAACTCCTTCCTTATAACTATCATCAATCATTACATGAACATCAAGCTTCATATTCTGCTCAAGAGTCCTTCAAAGTGCAAGTCTAGTTGATTTCATCATCAAGAAATTGCTTTAGTTAGTTCACCCACTCCTCTACATCTTTAATGTATGAGATTGTGACTAATAGGGTTAGTAAGTCAAAGGATCAACAATAATAGTGAATGAACTAGGCCTCTTGCACACATAAAAGAAAAAAAAACTACTAGAATAGCAGGAATGGATCTAGAATGAAACTGGGGGCAAAATGTAGCTCTGAGGGCAAATTACAAAATAGTAAATCCGCATTCAAAGAGTGAAGAAGGAACACCGAAGTATAAGAGCCAGTATAAGAGATCTCGGGGCAGAAAGAAGCATATAAATACATTAGGTATCATATAACAAAAGCAATAGCAAAAAGAAAAGTTTAATAGTGCATCAATCAATCATGAGCTCTAGTATAAAGCCATGGACCCCACTCGCTAGCCTTGTCATCAATCTAATGAGTTGTATTAGAAGCTCTGACATTAGAAGTACCAATAATGAAGCATCCAATTCTCAAGCCTATAGGCTGTTGATGGGGCACCTCGTTCTTACACTCCAAGCTGTAAACATAGATCTGTTCCAAACAGGAGACCTATTAGGATCATACATGTCATACATAACATGCATACACTTGCATACATTTATTATGAAATACTTACTTTGCATAATAAAGTCTTTGAGCCTAGGTAAGATTGTACAAATACTCTACTACTAGTATTCAAAATTAGTATTGTAAGAATGTAGAAAGGTAGTCAAAATGTTCACATGCAAAGCATCTGAAAGGAAAAGGGTAACACTATCAAGGTGAACTTGATACTCAATGGGAATTTAGACCTCAGGAGCCTAATAAATCATGAGCCCATCTAGTAAGGGAATATCATCGATAGTGATACTTGCGAAAACATCATCTTGGCGACCTCAGAAGGCTAGATAGGACATTCAAGCTCCTTAGATTTAACATCCATCTCTATAGTCTCATCTGAATCATCATCTGGAATATCTCCCTACAATAGTTAGACCACTATAAGGTACAAAATATGGTGATGAGAAGGTCTAATATGTTAGTAATACATTTGACGGTCCTAAAAAGGGAAGAATGCACTTGAAACTTAAAATGAATGCACTCTAAAAAATTATTTGATCATGAAATAAGATCTCTAACTCTTGAACCTTTTTTTTTTACAGGAGATGTCAATAAGAGGAATGAAGCCCTCTACCATAGCATTAATGGAATGGTGGAAATACAAACGTAGCCCAAAGCTATAACTTTAATGGTGGAGTATCATGACCCTACAATCAAAAATATCATCATCATAATAAAAAAGGAAGAATGTAAAAGAATAACATTTCATTTTGATAAAATTTATTCACTTATGAATAAACCATACTAACTTATGGTATTTTATATAGGGAAAAACAAAAAAGAATGAAGAAGGGGAAATGAATTGATGCATTAATAAGAATGGGCAAGATAGAAAATGCCAAACACTCATCAATATAATAAAGGGAAGTAACAAAACTCTATTTTTTTAGATTTTATAATAAAGTACATCTCAATTATAAAATTCACAAATTGAAAGTAAATTCTGTTAGTGATATGCACTAGGTTAATCATTTATGATTATGTATTGACTTTCTTATTTTATTAATAAAGAGGTATTTCATTATCATTTGATTTTATGATAATTATATGAATGGATAATTCTTACTAAGGCCATTAAGTATGTGACTTGATAGTAAAACCATTAGATTAAAATAAGAGTTCTATTCTAATTATCCCTAGCCATTTATTCATTATATAAATATTAAAGTATTAAGGCTAGTATGAAATTGACTGATGGTTATGTTTTACTAATCATGAATATGAGATATTAAGTCAACTCATAGGTACATGGTGAGAGATCATGTACTGGATTGACCCACTATGAAAATACTACATAGATTATTGTCATAAGTATTTCTCATCACAGTAATTTTATTTCAATCCTTTGACCTTGAAATCATCATGGATTTCTACATAGCTATTTTATGTTTTGACACATTCTAACATTGTCTTTAACCAGACGATTAAATAGGATGTTGTTGGATATGAAATTAGTTATGTGAGGAATGTGAGTGATTTAGAAGGAATTTATCCTTCATTAATATGAGAAAGATATCTATGGGCCCCTTGATAAGATAGACTAAAGGAAAATGCATGGCCATGCTGAAATGAATTGATAAAGAGTTATCATTTTCAGTCTACTTGGAATCAAGTCATAATATTGAACTATATAAGGATGCATTCTATGCCTTAGGTTCAATTAGGATATCATTTGATAAAGGGACAATAAAATTCACTGTAATTAGGTTATGTCGGATTATTGACTTCACATGACTTGGGCAGTCATAATGTTTTGCTAGAGGCCACTTATGACTTGTAGGCCTAAATAGAGATTTAGGCCCACTGCCAATGTTATGTGAACCTATAGGGTCACACACTTAGAACAAGCCCAAAATGAATTTGGGTTTAATAAGCCCAAAATAAACTTCGTGGAAATAAATAATTAAAGTGTTTTATTTATTTATTTGTTTATTTATTTAAGATAAATGTTATTTTAAATAAATAAATAAGATATTATTTCTGATTTGTTTTTTAAACAAAATCAGAATATAATAAATGGAAATTACCAAAAGGTCATTGGTAGGTGAAACCCTAATTTGGAGTCTATAAATATGTTATATTCTCTAGGGTTTAATACACTTGTTTTTCCTGCCTCCAAATTCATTTTCTTTCTTTTTAGAAAATAATGACAGAGTTTTTCTTTTGTTCTTGATTTGTGGGACAATCAAGAAGGTTGCTAGCACACACTCCAATTTGTTTTGTGAAGGGATGTTCATGTGGATACCTATAGAGGATGCATCCTTTTGGAGACATCTAGATCCGAACAACCAAAGCAAAAGGCTCGAGGTAAGGTTTCATCGGTGTGAACCTCCTCTCATCCTTCCAGAAAATCTTGCCTATTCTGCGTTTTGGTGAGATTCTTGAAATCTTAGATTTTATCAAGTAGTCGAATTACATGGATCTAGGTTTGGGAATGTGATAAATTTTTAATTTTTCCACTGCGTTTGTATCATGAAACCCAACAAAATTCATCCACTTCATGAGATCATGTGCAAAAAGCCTATCTCATGACTTTTGATCATAGTGGCTTTCTTTTATTAGCCTTACAAATTCATATGTTTAGTTAACAACTTTGTGTTGCGAGTTTATAAAATCTAATAAATGTAATGCTTGCTTTGCACCTAAACGAGGGGAAGAAAATGCAAAACAAAATTTGTGGACATGAAGTATAAATTGCTTGAATTTCAAAGTATCATTTCAGTTTTTGAATGACAAATGTGCATATAATACCCCATACCTAAAGCTAACGTCATATAACCTAATTATGATAGTTATAATATCAACCAATTTTATTCTTTTAACTAATTTAGGAAGAATTTGCAAATTCATAAAACTAGGCGGGTGAATTTTCCACCTCCAAGGAAAACTACTCTAATTCCCTATCACAAAAATCCCTAATTCCCCTTTTGGGGCTTTGATTCTCACATCTACTCCAATGCTTAGAAATGAGTACGAGTGCAAAATCCCTTAATGGTATCCATGCTGAGTAATACGAGAAAGGTGGGGGAACACTTAGAAGAGAATCAAAATACGAGCAAGCATAATTTACTCCAATGCTCATAAATGAGTAAGAGTATCAACATAAAACCTCTAGTGGTATCCATGCTGAGTAATACAAGAAAGGCGGGTGCATACTAAAAGAGGACCACGCCAAAAAATTGCTCTATTTACTCTAATGCTTTGTAAGAGTATGAGTATTCAAAGGATCTTTCTAATGGTATCAACACTAAGTAATATGAGAAAGGTAGGGGAATACTCGGATAAGGAAGGAAAGTATAAAAATAACTCAAAGACTATTTTAATACTTAGAATTCGATCTTTTTATGCTCATTTCCATAAGTTTTTTTTAGTAAATTCTCCCTAAAATTAGGTACGGAAGTAAGCTCTTCACTTGGTAAAAGATATGCTCTCAGTATAAGATGGTTAATGATGCCTCTGTCCTTTATAAATGGCAAATAAATAATAGTCATGAAAATAAAAAATAGCGAGATTCGCTGAGTGCATGCTATCTCGTGAAAAGGTGATGAATTTTCTCATAAATTTTCAACATTATAAGGTACTTTTGTGCATTTATCATGATTGAGACTAACTTTAATAAGTCTATAGGAATTGAAAATCCAGAAGAAAGTGCACCCAACTTGTAAAGATGGTTAACATAGCAAAATTGAAATCAGTCAGCAGAGATATTCTAAATAATCAATACAATAAAATTCAAAGTCAGTTAGCACAAAGAATTCAAAGCATTCAACTCAAACAACCAAAGATAAAACTTTGTGAGTAGTTATGGACTGTAGCATTATCAAAGGCAAGCAATAAAAGAATTATAGTCAATTTGCAAGCAATTATGGGTTATAGCAGTAAAGGCGAGCATCACAATACATTGTATACCCTTCATTTCCTAAAGGCAGAGTCAACACCAGAGCTAAAGTCCACCTATCCTTAAGCATCTAAAAATTATCCTCACACTTGTCCATCCACACAAACTTAGCATTCTTCTGGGTCAACCTTGTCAAAGGTGTAGCTATCTTGGAGAAATCCTTCATAAATCTCCTATAGTAGTTAGCTAAACCTAGAAAACTCGTTACTTATGTTAATGGATTAGGTTTCTACTACTCTGTAATAGCTTTAATCTTCTTTGGATCTACTTGTATGCCATCTCTTGACACCACATGGCCTAAGAATGCCATATGATCCAACAAAAATTCACATTTAGAGAACTTGGCATACAATTGGTGTTCTCTTAAAGTCTAAAGCACCATCCTTAAATGCATGACATACTCAGCTTCACTCTTGTAATACACCAAAATATTATTAATAAAGACTATCACAAATCAATCTAAGAATGGCCTAAAAACATGATTCATCAAGTCCACAAAGGCTACTGAGGCATTAGTCAACCCAAATGATATTACTAAAAATTCATAATGGCCATACCTCATTCGAAATGTAGTCTTGGGTGCATCCCCACTTCTAATTCTTAACTGATGATACCCAGATCTTAAATAAATCTTGGAAAAACACTAAGCTCTTTAAAGCTAATCTAACAAATCATTAATCCTTAGGAGAGGATATTTGTTCTTGATGGTGAATTTATTCAATTATCTATAATCAATACACATTCGAAGGCTACCATTTTTCTTCTTCATAAACAACATCGGAGCACCCTAAGGAGATGAACTGGGTCTAATGAAACCTTTATCAAGCAACTCTTGTAACTGTTCCTTAAGCTCCTTTAATTTTTTCGGTACCATTCTATAAGGAAACATTGAGGTAGGATTTATGCTCGGTATAACATCTATATAAAATTCTATTTCTCTATCCGGTGGCAATCTTGGTAATTTTTTAGAAAAAACATTAAGAAACTTGCACACCACAGACACATTCTCAACTATCCCCTTCTTCACTTTGGTATCTCTAACCACAACTAAATAGCCTTGGCACCCTCTTCTAAGCATATTTCTAGCTTTGATTGTGGAGATGATATTTTGAGCATCAAACTCTTATTGCCTCTGAAATGAAACTCCTTATCATTAGGGATTTTAAAAATCACCTCTTTCTCTCGATAATCCAGACTAGCATAATGTTGAGCTAACTAATCCATCCTCAATATCACATCAAAATTAATCACATCTAATAAAACTAAGTCTACTAGTAACTCTTTTCCTTCCACTAATACTAGACAAGATGGAACGACTATATCTGTCTTTAACTTGTCACTAAGTGGAGTTTTTTCAGATAACAGAATCAATAACTTGGATGGTTTCCATCCTATTCTTAAAGCAAACACAAGTGAAATAAAGGAATGTGATGCACCGGGATTAAATAAAACTCTAGCATCTTGAAAATAAACTAAAAGAGTACTTGCCAAAATTGCATTAGATGCCTAAGCATTCTAAGGAGTCAAACTGAATACCCTACCCTAACCACTGCCAGCCTGCTGAGAAGTGAATGGCTATGTAATCCTCTACCACTCGGTCTCCTTGGTGGCCTAATCCTTATACTTTGACCCTATTGGCCCATAAATTGAGTCGGTCTCTACTAAGGATACAGGTGCTTTATAAGGCTAATGCACTTGCTGAAAATGGATGAGCAATTGAAGATAAAGATCCATGTGCAAATGATGGCTGATAACCAGTGTTAGGATAAGCTCTAGCAAGATGTCCTATCTGCCCACACCTAAAACACACTCCTAACAATAGGTGGCATGGCCCTTGATGTACACAGCCACAAGTAGGACATGCATTGGGCCCTAAGGCTATGCTACCATACCCAGAACTCTGACTGCTGCTACTACAGTTGGCTCTAGGGCGAAATCTCAAAGGTTTGCTCTGCTTGCGATTATGTCTCCCAGATCTATATCCCCTTTGACCTCTATACTGCTAGGAGGCACTAGCAGTCAGAATGCCAAAACTACCCATTTGAAACATAGGTTATTGAATCCCTTAAGCTACTACTGACCCACTACTGCTGCTCAAGTAGGGGTCAGAAATAGTCTTGGTAAGCACCCAATTTTGCGATGCAATTGTGTATAGTGTGATGAAAGCCCCTAAGATGAAAAATTAATCAAGAAATTAATCTCTAGTGCTGAAATTTTAGATTTTAATGACTAAATTGTAGTGTTTTTGGACCTAATTGCAAAATATTGATTATAGAATTATTTTTTTAATTTTTTAACTTTTTAGGACTGCTGAGCCAATTGTCAGTCGACATTTAGCTAATGTCGACCAATATTTGGCTAATGTGCCTAATGCCAATTGACATTAGCCAAATGCCGATTGACATTTCCCTAATGCCAATTGGCATTATAGACATTCACATTTTTTTCAGTATTTTTTTATCATTTTTTCAGTATTTTCTTATTTTCTTGTTGGTCCAAAATTAATTTATTTTAATAAAAAATTATTTTTAATATTTTCCATGTATAGTACACATCCATTACGTGTATTTTCTCTTTCTGAAATCCTTGTATCCTGATTTTTTATTTTGAAAAAAAAATAGAACTCTTTTATCCTACCTCTCTTATGATCACACAAAAGGTTAGCCGTGTTGTGATCACGTGAGAGTTGTTAGCTGAGGATAAAAGGAAAGGAAAGTGATAGAGAGAGGAGGTTCAGTACTAGAGAGGCTAGGGTTTTTGAAGAAAATTTGAGAGAAAAAGCTGAGAAAAAATTAACATAGGAAAAAAAACCTTTCTACTACAGATTTCAAAGAAACCTTTTTAAAAGGAAGAAAAAATATGTTCTTTGTGTTTTTGAAGTCTGGGAAATCAAGAAGAAAAGCAATAGAGTCAATTTCAAAATGGTGATAATCCTAATATGAGGGGCATTCCAACAACATTTGCATAATATCTTATACTCTTTTGTTTTTATTTTTGATTTGATTTCTTTATTTTATTTTTGATTGATTCATTATTGATTAATTTTTACATTTTTTATTTATTTTGATTGATGTTCTGTGGTACCTTGCAGATGAGGTTGAAATTTTGGTAGTGATTACATTGAAGAATCCATGGGATGCCATGGATTAAGATATGTAAAACTCCCATAGGATTTAGGATTTATGATTTATCCATTCTTTTAATTTGCATTTGTTTTGGGTTGTAATTAAATTAATTTTAATTTATGTACAGTATGTTGTAATAGCCCCAATAGTGGGAAATAGTGAATATTCTTTAATTTTTTGCACTATTAAAATTAGTTAGTAAATTAGGTTAATTTGGTAAACCTTAATTAAAATCAATGGAGGTAGTAGGTTAATTTAGGTTACATGTTAATTAAAAGTAGGGTTTTTTAGAAGAAATAATTTAATTGCTTATTTGATTTTTTTTTTTTTATGTTTTTGGACTTGTTTGCTTGTTTTTATGTGATTTGGGCCCCAAGCCCACGTTAGGATCCAAACCCACTAAATAAAAATAGGATTAAAAATGGTTTGGATTAACTAACTAAAATCAACTTATGCCCCCATTAGGTTAATTTAGACTTAGGCCCATTTTTTAGGTTGACTAAAATTAATTTAGACATAGCTCAGCCTATTAATTTCATTTCTTTTAAAATAAATAGATTTAGGATCACATCACTTAATTAAAATTAGGTTGGAATTAGGCCCACTAATTAATTCCTTTCATTAAGAATTCATAGACTATAGGCCCATTTTTAGTTGAAATTAAAATGAATACACTTGGCTGACTTATTAACATGTAAGCCCATCCCTAGTCCAATTCACTTGTAAATAAAATATATAGAATTAGCTAATTTTAATTAATAAACCTAGTTTAGACTTAGGGACATTGTTGACTTTTGTATGCATTTTTATATTTAATTTTATGACCTATCGCCTTTTGGGTTGGATGTTTAATTAGGGTTTAAATAAAATTGCATGTAATTAGAGAATAAAATACTAATTCATAAAATAAATCTAAATGAACACAAGGCTAAAAGAAGTTAATATTCCGTTCCCAGAATTTCCTGGTTATGGTGCTAGCTTTCTTTTAGAGAATTAAGTACCACCTTTCGATTTGTCCTAGTTATTACCCTGGGTGGTGACTCCTTATCTCCACATTATGACTTTGTGACATAGTAGTGTGTTCCCTAGGGCCCTGAGCCCAAACAGTGTCGCGGTTGCTAAAATCTTGGGTGCATGCTAAACCCTATTGTCTACAGTAGCGACTCCACTAGGGATAACAAATACTGATTCTACTTGTGTTCTTTAGAGTTATTTTATTAATTATTATTTATTCTTACATTCATTCTACATGTCCCTATTAAATCGATGGTGTTGGTTTATGATTCCATGATTCCACTAGCTTTATGGAGTTGTAAATTGGCTAACCATCACTCTTAGCCTTAACTCAGTTCAAGAGAGATTACAGAGCTTATCTAACCAAAGTTTGTAACCTAAGTCCTAGAGAAGGGTAGTCTTCTCTCGAGTTTATAAAGGATGCTGGGCCCCTTTGACCTTGGCCTATAACTCAAGTCTTAAAGGAGGGCATCTTGCTAAAGGAACCTTGACCTTTTTACTGGACCCTAACCACATATAATGGCTTAATTACTTCCCTTAGGATCTACCAAATATTTCTTGTATGATTTTTTACCATGAGGTATTTCTATCTATAAAAGCACAGGCCTATACTTTTGAAGCCCCTTGGGGCAATAAATATTAGGCTAGACCTTTATACTTAGAAATGTTGTTTCTATGCTTATTGCCATGTGGTATTTCTATCTATAAAAGCCTAGGCCCATACTTTTGAAGCCCCTTGGGATAATGAAGATTGGGCTAGACCTTTATACTTAGGAATGCTGTTTCTATGCTTTACTACTTTAAGAGAGATCTGGCATGCGCGTTGGTCCTTAATATCCCCTATTGATATTAAGGCCAAGACAAAAAATCCTAGGACAAGAGACTCGCCATTGAACATGAGTGTGGGAGGAATAAGGTTGGAAGGATGTATGTTGTACACTTGATTGATACTTGCTACTTGTTACTTGTTGCATAGCATGTGCATCACGCATACATGCATCTCATGGTTTGCAGCCATCATAGATACATTAGGGTCTTCTCATATTTGGGGATGAAAAGGTGGCAAACTAAGAAGAATGAGTAAGAGTACTAAAGCTTTAGCAAAGGAAATCTTGAATAGATTGGAAAGAAGCCCTATTAACCCACTTTACTTAGAAGTTGAACCAACTTCACTTGAATCTAAACAAATGGAACAATAGTAAGGGAACTGGACCTTATAAGACATCAAGGGAGCTTTGATGGATGACATAAGGGCTATGATGCAAGATGAGCTGAGACAAGCACTAGCTAGACTGATGTAACCTACTACTGTCATACCACCACCTATAATTAAGCAACTGCTTGTTGCTTTTACTATCCCACCTGCTGCCAATAATGTTGGGGGGCAACCTGTTGCTAGAAATCCACCTGTCATTGATATAAAGGTGGAAGATGTTGAGAATTACTTCGTAGAAAAAGCCAAGAGAGAATCACTTGAATTGGTATAAGACCATGAGTCCAAGCAGATACGAGCACTAACCTAGAAGATGTCCAATATGGAAGAGCTAATCAAGGGACAAGGCATGGGGTATTCATTTGACTTCGATGACATGCTGCAGATAGAAGATGATAGGATGCCTAACAAGTTCAAAATGCCATATATGTAGAAATTTAATAGGAGAGGAGATCCGAGGATTCATCTCAGTCAGTACACAACAACCATGAGTACTATTGTAAGCACCCAATTTCACGATGCAATTGTGCATAGTGCGATGAAAGCCCCTATGATGAAAAATTAATTGAGAAATTGATCTTTAGTGTTGAAATTTGAGATTTCAAGGACTAAATTGTAATGTTCTTTTGGACCTAATTGCAAAATCTTGATTTTAGAAGTTTTTTTTAATTTTTAAAATTTTTTGGGATTGCTAAGCAAAATGCCAATCAGCATTTAGCAAATGTTGATCTACATTTAGCAAATGCCGACCGACATTATGAGAATTGTCATATTTTTTAGTATTTTATGTCCTTTTTCAGTGTTTTTTCTATTTTCTGATTAGTCCAAAATTAATAAAGAAATTAATTTTAATATTTTTTGTGTACAATACGTGTATCTTTTTTGAAATACTTTTACCCTGATTTTGATTTTGAAAAAAAATAGAGCACTCCTATGATCATGCCAGAGGTTAATGGTGTTGTGATCACGAGAGTTGTTAGTGTAGGATAAAAAGGAAAGAAAGGAATAGAGACGGGACTGGAGAGGCTACGGTTTTGAAAATAAAAAATTTTTGAGAGAAAATTTTTTTAAACCTTTTACTATAGGATTTCAAAGAAACTTTTCCTTTTCAAAAGAAAATAGATGTTTTTAAAGTCTAGGAAATCAAGAAGAAAAGCAGTAGAGTCAATTCCAAATGGTGAAAATCACAGTCTGAGGGGCATCTAATTGCACATGCACAACATCTTCTACTCTTTTATTTTATTTTATTTTATTTTCCTTTATTTTAATTTTAGTTCTTAATTTTAGTTTTATTGATTAATTATTGATTAATTTTTTAATTATTTTTTTCTGTTTTGATTGATGTCCTGTGGTGCCTTGGAGGGGAGGTTGAAGATATGTGATTTTTTTCCTTGATAGTAACTATTGAAGAATCCATGGAATGCCATGGATTAAAGTCTATAAAACACTTGTTGGATTTAGATTTTTTATTATTTCTTCATGTTATTTTTTCATCTATTGCTTATGAGTTGTAATTAATTTTCTTTTAATTCTCTGCACTGTAGGTTGTAATAGCCCCAATAGTGGGAAATAGTGGAATTCTAATTCTTTGCACTAAAATTGATTAGTAATTAGGGTTTCACTTGGTAAAACCTCATTACAATCAATGATGGCAATAGTTAATTAGGGTTCATGAAATTGATTTAGGGTTTTTAGAAAATCATAAAAAATGTACATTTGATTTTTTTTTTGTGTTTTATTTTTTTTGGCTTGTTTTTTTATGTTTCTATCCTTTCGGACCCTAAGCCCATTATTAGGTGCAATTCACTTAAAATAGGTTTATAAATGGTTTAGGTTAATTAATTAATTAAACCTAATGTAGGCCCATTTTAGGTTAATTAAACTTTAAGCCCATTTTTTAGTTAATTAAAAATTATTTAGATTTAGCTCAATCCATTTAATTTTATTACTTTTAAAATAAATAGACTTAGGCCCACTAATTCAACTTTTCCTTTAAAATTTTATAGACTTAAGCCCATTACATATAGATAATTAGAATAAATAGACTTAAGCTCATAAATTAAAATGTAGGCCCACCTTTAGTCCATTTCACTTGTAAATAAAAAATGTAAATCTAGCTAACTTTCATTAAAATTAACTTAGTTTAGACTTAAGGATGATGCACTTGAATGCATTTTTATATGTGATTTTATTGACTAGATGCCTTAGGGTTAGATGGATGTTCAAATAGGGTTTAATAAAATTGCATGTAATTAGAGAATGAAGTAATAATTTGTAAAGTAATTCTAAATGAACATGACACTAAAAGAAGTTAGTATTCCGTTCCTAGAATCTCCTTGTTATGGTGCTAACTTTCTTTTAGAGAATTGAGTACCACTAATCGAATTGTCCTAGTTATTACCCTGGGTGGTGACTCCTCATCTCCACGCTATGACTTTGTGGTATAGTAGTGTGTTCTTTAAAGCCTTGAGCCTAAATAGTGTCACGGTTGCTAAAATCTTGGACACGTGCTAAACCCTGCCTTCTATAATGGTGACTCCACTAGGGATAAGAGATACTGATTCTACTTGTGTTCTTTAGAATTATTTTATTGATTATTATTTTATTCTTGCATTCATTCTGCATGTCCCTATTAAATCGATGGTGTTGGTTTATAATTCCATGATTCCACTAGCTTAATGGAGTTGTAAATTGGCTAACTATCACTTTTAGCCTTAACTTAGTTCAAGAGAGATTACTGGGCTCATCTAACCAAAGTTTGTAACCCAAGTCCCAAAGGGGGGGTAATCTTCTATCGAGTTGGTAAAGGATGCCAGGCCCCTCTGACCTTAGCCTGTAACTCAATGTCAATAATAGAGGGCATCTTGCTAAGGGAACCTTGACCTTTTCACTAGACTCCAACCATATATAATGGCTTAGTTACTTCCCCTAGGATCTACCTAAATTTCTTGTATGATTTTTGCCATAAGGTATTTGTATTTATAAAAGCCCAGGCTTATAATTTTGAAGCCCACTTGGGCCAATGAAGATTGGGCTAGACCTTTATACTTAGAAATGTTGTTTCTATGCTTATTACCATGAGGTATTTCTATTTATAAAAGCCCAGGCTCATACTTTTGAAGCCCACTTGGGCCAATGAATATTGGGCTAGACCTTTATACCTAGAGATGTTGTTTCTATGCTATACAGCTTTAAGAGAGATCTGGCATGCGTGTCGATCCTTGATATCCCCTATTGATATTAAGACTAAGAAAAAAAATCCTAGGACAAAAGACTTGCCATTGAACATGTGTGTGGGAGGAATAAGGTTCGAAGGATGTATGTTGTACACTTGATTGATACTTGCTACTTGCTACATAGCATGTGCATCATGCATACATGCATTTCATCCATCATACTAACACCTTATTTTGTAGCCATCATAGATTCATTGAGGTCTTCTCGTATCTAGGGACAGAAAGGTGGTAGATTAATTAGAGCAAATCTAAGCCCTAAGTCAATAGCTCAAGAGATCCTTCAAGAACTGGAGAAGAGTCCTATTAACCCACTTTACCTAGAAGCTGAACTAATTTAGACTGAATAGATAGAAATGGAACAACAACTAGAGATGTGGACCCTATAGGACATTAAAGGAGCTTTGATGGATAATATAAGAGCTATGATGCAAGATAAACAAAGGCAAGCTCTGGCTGGACTAGTGCAACCTGCTGTCATACTAATGCCTATTGTTGAACAACCATTTGATGTTGCTATTGAACAACCAACTACTGTAGGAGCTCCACCTGTTGCTGTAGCTCCTCCACTTGTTGTTGGCACTCCACCTATTGCTAATAATGCTGGGGGGCAACCTATTGCTAGAAACATACTTGCTACTAATGTGGGACTGGAGGATGTCGAGAACTACATGGTAGAGAAGGCAAAGAGAGAATCACTTGAACTGGTTCATGATCATGAGTCCAAGCATATGAAAGCACTAACTCAAAAAATTTCCAAGGTGGAAGATTTGATTAGAGGACAAGGAATAGGGTACTCATTCGACTTTGATGACATGTTGTAAATGGAGGGAGATAAGCTGCTTGAAAAATTCAAGATGCCTCAGCTACAAAAATTTAATGGGAGAGGAGATCCGAGGATTCATCTCAGCTAATACACATTAACTATGAGCACTACTAAGGCACCATTAGCAATGATTATTAGGTTATTTGTACTATCTTTAGAGGGAATGACTATAAACTGGTATCACAGGCTAGAAAAATCTATAAGAGCTGACTGGAAAGAACTATGTACTACTTTTTTAAAACAGTATGACTATAACGCTAGATTGGAAGTGTCCATTAAAGATCTAGAACTGATAAAGCAGAAACCTAATAAATCCTTCTCTGATTTCCTTACCAGGTTCATGAATAAGGTAGGACCGATGAAGAATAAGCTAGCTAAGAAGGATCAGGTTAGGATGATAGTCCGTAATGTGTCACCTTATCTGGTTAAGAGATTGCAGATGATGAACCCCAAAACATTCATATACCTATATGATGATGGTCTATAAGCAGAAGAGATTGAGAGTAAGAAGAAAAGAAATGCTAGAAGCATCAGAACCTAAAATTACCTAACAAAGAGGAAGTGATGAAGCTGGCAGTTGAGAGAATGGGCAATGCTGCTGTCGAAGAGCTATTGTGTCTGCCACCCCAGGATTTAGCCACTGTCATTAGTGATAGCTTTATTGATGTTTTTATGATGAAATTGATGTAATAATGTCCAGTTTGTTTGAGGATGAAAACTCTATTTTTTCCATAGTAAATGATATGAATGCTGGTTTTGATTACTTGTGTGATGTGAATCCTGATAGTTCTATGCATTATAACTTTGGTCATTCATGCATGTTTGACATTAATTCAATTTAATTTGATTCATTTAACATGGGCATAAATGATAATCCTAAGAACATTTATATATCATATGAGGTAACTCCTGAAAAGAGGGAAAATTTTGAGAAAATATTGACAAAAAGAAAGGTAGTATTTGCTTGGGCTTATAAGGATATGCCAGGTTTAGATAGGGAAATTACAGAGCATCACATTCCCACTTATCCAAAAATTAAACCTGTCAAACAAAAACTACGCAGGCTAAGACCAGAGTGGACTGAAAAGATAAGAGAGAAAATTGCTACCAAATCCAGGCTAACTTTCTAGAAGTAGTAGATTATCCTCAATGGTTAGCAAACATAGTGCTTGTACCTAATAAAGATGGTAAGGTACATATATGTGTAGATTTTAGGGATCTAAACAAAGCATGTTTGAAGGATGACTTCCCTTTACTTCACATTAATGTAATAATGGATAGTGCAGCGTCAAGTGCGATGTACTCCTTCATGGATGGGTTCTCTGGGTATAATAAGATAATGATGGTAGTTATGGATAAGATCAAGATATACTTCAAGAAAATTATTAAGGCCGAGGAATTGAAGTGGATCCAGATAAAGTGAAAGCCATTCAGGAAATGCTAACACCGAAGACAGAATAAGAAGTAAGAAGGTTTACTGGCAAGTTACAGTATATTAGTAGGTTTATTGTAAAGGTTACTAATATTTGTGACCCTTTCTTCAAACTCTTGAGGAAAAACTAGCTAGTAAAGTGGAACGATGATTGTCAAAAGGCCTTTGACATTATTAAAGAATATCTTGCCAATCCATTTATATTGAAGCCACAGAGATAAGATAAGCCGTTGATCCTATACTTGGCCTTAGAGGATAATGCAATAAGGGCAATGCTAGCACAAGAAGGACTAGAGGGGATAGAGCATGCAGTGTATTATCTTCGAAAGAAATTCCTACCATATGAGGAAAAGTATAACTTGGTAGAGAAAACATGTTTGATCATGATCTAGGCAATAATGAAATTAAGGCATTACTTTTAGTCCTATAAGGTTTAAGCTATTTCAAAGATAGATCCTTTAAGGTACTTATTTCAAGTGCCTACTTTAATTGGAAGGATGTCTTGATGGCTAGTACTTTTGATTGAGTATGATATAGAATACATCACCACAAAATTCATTAAGGGAAGGGTATTAGTAAAATTCCTAGCTCAGAATGCGATCGAAGGTAATGAATAGTGGAACTTAGAGTTTTCGGATGAGAACCTGGTAGTTATAGAGCATCGGGAGTGGAAACTCTACTTTGATGGGGCCATAAAAAACAAAGGAGTTGAATTAGGAGTAATTCTTGTTACGCTAGAAGGAGAAACCATACCGATGGCTAAGAAATTAGATTTCAAGGTGATGAATAATATGGCTGAGTATGAAGCATACATATACAGAATTGAAGCAGCTCTAGCAATTGGGGCAAATGAATTGCTAGTTTACAGGGATTCAATGTTAGTTGTTAGCCAAGCTAATGAGGAATGGGAATTGAAAAAGGAAAAGCTAAAACCCTACATCTGCTATTTGAAAGCCTTAGCAAAGAACTTCAATAAATGTCTCTTTATCCATTTGTCAAGAGACGACAATCAGATGGCAGATGCATTGGCAAAACTTTCTTCAATGTGGGATAGTACGACGAGATTAACTATGAAGCCTTTGGTAATCATGAAATCAAGAGCTCCATGTTATGAGGGAGAGTAGATTATGAGTGTTCAAATAGGGCCTGAAGAGAAGCCATGGTTTTATGATATTTAGAGGTTCATCAAAGAAAGATAGTATCTTGATGAAACAATCTCAAAAGAGAGGTATGCTCTTTGTGTTCTTGCATGTAACTATGCAAGTCATGATGGAGTATTATATAAAAGAATGCTAAATGGAATGCAGCTCAGATGTCTCAAGAAAGGTGAAGCTGAAGAGGTAATGAAATAAATTCATGCAGGAGCTTGTGGTCCTCACATGAATGGGATGATCTTAGCAAAGAAGGTACTTAGGCAAGGGTATTATTGGATGAGTATGGAAAAGGATTGCATCAAAAAAGTGAGACAATGTCATCAGTGTCAAATTTATGGGAATCTTAACCATTTATCTCTAATAGTGCTACATAGTTTATCGTCACCTTGGCCCTTTGCATTTTGGGGGACTGATATTATAGGAGAAATAAGGCCGGTGGTATCAAATGGGCACAAGTACATAGTTGTGGCAATAGATTACTTCTCTAGATGGGTAGAGTCGAATCCTTCAATGCTATAAAAGCAAAATAGATGGCACAGTTCATCGAGAAAAGCCTTTTTTGTAGGTATGGGGTTCCATATCATATTATGACAGATAATGGCATCCAATTTCAGGCAGAAACAACAAAATTATTGCAGAAGTACAAGATTGAACATTGTAAGTCTTCACCATATCGTCCTCAAGCCAATGGAGCGGTAGAAGCAGTTAACCAAAATGTCAAGAAAGTCCTCTATAAAATGGTCAAGACTTACAAAGATTGGTATTAGTTTCTTCCTTTTGCTTTATGGGGATATAGGACTACAGCTAGAACTGCCATGGGCCAAACTCTTTTCTCTTTAGTCTATGGTTATGAAGCAGTCTTGCCTATAGAAATAGGGTTAAAATCCTTGCGAGTTGTCATGGAAGCTAAAACTCCTGAGAGTGAATGGGCACAAAAGAGATATGATCACCTTGTATCTCTAGATAAGAAAAGGATGGATGCTTCATACTCAGATATATTGGAAGAGGATAATGAGATCATTCAATAATAAGGTTAAGCTTAGAAAGATAAAAGTTGGGGACATAGTGTTAAAATAGTCTAGAGTAGTATTATTTGATCCGAGAGGAAAGTTCATACCAAACTGGGAAGGGCTATATTTAGTCAAATCAGTTTAGCCTAAGGGAGCTGTAAAGATATCAGATTTAGAAGGGAATGAATTTATGGAGCCTATTAACCTGGACCGCCTCAAGAAATACTACCTGTAAAAAATAAAATAAAAGTATTATAAAGAAAATAAAGTCCACTGATTAGAAAACCTGAAAAGGCTAGTTAGGCAAAAGTTAGGACATCCTCACTGTTTAGAAAACCTACAAAGTGTTGACAGGTAAAAATTAGGGAATAAAAATAAAAGAAATGGTCCCGCTGGCTAGAAAACATGCAAAGGGCTAGTTAGGTAAAAATTAGGGTAAATAAATAAGAGAGAAAAATATTCAACTAGAAAATCCAAAAGGACTAATTGATAATAAAAATTATGTCATGTGATGTAATAAATGTACTCTTTTCAACCCTAATTAATGAATCCTCTTGAAATTGAATTTTTATTTTAGCATTGTATGTTCTATCTTATTTATAATGCATAGGTACTAGAAAGGAGTATAGAACATGAAAGCTTAAAAATCAGCTATATGAGACCATTTCCTAATGATGTATGTGTTTCTTCTCTTGTGACTCATTATGCAAAGCTTGAAATCCTGGTGGTTATGTAGCTTGCTTATAAAAAAAATAGCAAGCAAGCTCAACTTTTCCTATAACCAGATCTAGAAAACACAAAAATAAATAAAACAAAATGAAAGCCCGCTAAGTCAAAAACCTAAGAGGGTGGCTTAGGCAAAAGTTAGGGCAAGTCTACTAAATTGAAAACCCGAGAGGGTGGCTTAGGCAAAAGTTAAAAGTTAAAAAAAAAACATTTACTCTACTTAAGTCCATGTATCCAAGTGTAAGATTAATTCAACACTGTGCATACAAATAGTATAGGATTTAGAACACAATAGTATGACATAAACAGTTTGATACAAATAGAAGTTGAAAACAAAGATAGCCTAGATGAGTCATCCTGAGCTACAAAATCTGACCATGGGCTCCATCCTCTAGTAGGATCATCTCGACGAAAGGTGTCCAGAGGTCTGACAAATGAAGTTGCAACACTATGAGTATCAATGCCTAAATCTGCAAGTTGTCAATGAAGCATCTTGATCTTATGCTGTAGATCACTAGAGTAGCTCTGTACATATAGGAAATAACAAGTCATGTGCATTGCATACATAACATGCATACATTTGCACTCACAATGTATATACTTACCCTCCAACTATCTATAACCTGCATAGTGAATAATCTCTAAGATGAGATAAGTCTATACAGGTACTTTGCATGTGTCCAGGGAAACTATTTTGTAAAAATTTTACCAATGTCAGTATAAAGTATATAGATTGATGCATGAAATAAATCAAATGGACTCACATGAAAAGTATTCGTAGGGGAAAAACTAGGAAGCTGAGCCTCACCAAAATGCATCTATTGCTCAACTAGAGTCTGAACAATAGGAGCCTAGTAGAAACATCACCAAGGGTAACATCGGCAAAGGCCCCATTGCAATTAGTCCCAATATGCTGAGCAGAATGTGCATGGCTAGGTCTGAACCTAGGACCCTTAAAATTATGAGCAATGTCAGCAACAAGAACAATCTTAGTCCCATAAGCAGTCTCAGTCTCCTCCTCCATTACCTCATCAATAGGAGAGCCAATCTCCTTAAGTTAAGAATAAAGAATGAATGAAGCATGAATTCTAAAAAAGAACAGAAGAAATGATCACAGATTACCTTAACTTGGTCAATAGGAATATGCTATAAGAGGTGCTCATGAATGAACTGCTGGTAATGTCATGATCGCTCGAGGAAGGTCGAAGCATCATATCCCTGATGTGCCTATATTAGCTCTGAATCTGTCAGATGAGAACTACACAATATAGAAGAAGGGACATCAAATGGAATACGACATCGGGAAGGTCCAGAAGACTAGTGATGCACTCGCTCTCCTAAATACCACATCCGACAACCATATCTAGAAAGTAGAACCCTCATATACTCAAGCTGTACTGCACTAGCCATAAAGTCAAATCTCTGAACATTATAAGCTCCCGTCAACCAATCAGAATTAATATGCAAAATCATGTTAATTAATTTTTATTTTCATTAAATGATGAAGTACTAATGAATTTGCTTTTTACTAGGTACTACTTGATAGTGTTCAGCTGATCATGATAGGTCTAGAGAGTGTTCCTGGCACTAGCTAAATAGGAAAAGCCCCATCTTTACATCAGAGGAAGACTTTTAGTCAAAGCTGATAGCATTAATGCCCCTGATCAACCCGATCTCTATACTCCATCTGAAAGAGAAAAATAAATAAGTCAACAGGTCATACAAAACATAGAGATGGTGACAAGTAGAGAAAAGATGATGCAAACATGCAAGACATGCCAAAAGCCACACATCATGATAGCACCTCTACAAATAGTGTCCAGTTTGTAGTAAAGATAAGAAAGTGTAACAGATCCTTAGTCAAGTGTGGCAACCCGACCCAAGTCATAGTGTGGGCCAAGCAGAGCAATACTAACCTCATGACCGGTCTCGTAAAAGAGGGTCGTACCCAACAGTATCATAAGGACACACCTCACCTTATGAACGATCTGATGAGGAGTGGTGGTAGGAAGGCATTTGAATCCCTCAACTAATGATGAAAGGAGAACATTCTTTTGATTCTTCCACGTCAGAATGAACCCAATCAAATCTCACACATACTGACTCCTCGCACACTTAGGGAGACTGCAATAATTGATATTAAAGGAAATGGGAGTCTCTCTGAAAGTAATCCCAATGATCGCGAAAAAACTCATAGGTGAAATAGTCAGCTCGCCTACACGGGTGTGGAAAGTATGGGTAGTTTCCATCCACCACTCAATTAGAGCAAATACAGAATAATGATCAAACTTGCCTCAAACTGAAGGAAGCACAACGATGAAATGAATAAGAAGAAATGAGGAAATGTTACCTCATTACTAACATTTGTACACTTATGGAAGTGTAAGTCAAAGGAAGAATAAAAGAGCCTTTTTGAAGTCTGAGGTTGTTTTGAGGAAAATAGAGAGGTTGAATGGCTTGGTTTACTGGAATGTCTACTCTTCTACGTACTCTATGTTGTGGGTCAACCATAGGATCTCATAGATTGTAGAACAGACGTTAGATGATCAAGAAATCAAGAAATGAAAATCAATGCAAAGAAAGAAAATAAAAAAGAAAAGAAAATGAGGAATGAATGATACATGCAAAAAAGGGAAGTAATAAATAAAATGGAAAATTCCCATTTTAGTCCCTTTGATATGCTTGCATTTAAATTCAAGTTATTTCTTTGCAATCCAGTCCATAATTTCATTTTAATTAGGAACTAGTTCCTAATTAATTCATCAAAATCCACATTAGTAATCATTAATAGCATACATTCATTTGTATTTACTTAGGATCCTTAGTCAAGTACAGAATACATAATGTAAATACAGAATTTGATTTTTTCATTTTACATGCATTATTTCAATAAGAAGATTTTAAATCCATATGTTGCACAATAGCTATGATAAGAATTTTAAATGATTATGTTATGTACTACACAGTGGTCATAACCTTCACTATGTTATGTGCTGCATAGCTGTTATGACATAAGTTGCTAAATTCATAATTTGCTAGACGTTCCGCGAGATCTATAGCAAATTTGAAAGTTGCACTTTGCTAGTAACTACACTATAGTTACAATTTTTTTTTTAAAATCAACGTTAGACGTCCCACAGGGAATATAATGAAACTTATTCTTGCTAGACATCCCATAGGGAATATAGCAAGCTTCATTGCATATATTTTGTTAGACGTCCCATAGGAAATATAACAAAACTCATTGTCACTAGATTTTTTATAGGGAATATAGTGTACATAGTTAGATGTCCCACAAGGAATATAACAAAACTCATTATCACTAGACATCCTACAAGGAATATAGTGTGTGCATCATTAAACATCCCACAGGGAATATAACAAAATTCATCATTGCTAGACATTCCATAGGAACTATAGTAGATTTTTAATTCATCATTGCTAGATGTTCCATAAGAACTATAGCAGACTTGCAATTCGTTATCGATAAACGTCCCATAGGGAATATAGCGAAACTCATTTGTATAAAGTTCACTAGACGTTTAGTAGGAATATAGTAAGATTTGATAAAAATTACATTCACTTAAAATTGCATAGCAATTTAAGCATCAACTTGTCAATTAGGATACAACTAGGTATCCTAGTTCTTTCCTTCAAAATTATGTGCTTCTACTGCTTTACCGCAATTTGTCAAGCAAATAGCGACAAAGGGGGACAACTATAAGCACCAATTCCGTGATGCAATTGTGCATAGTGCGATGAAAGCCCATATGATGAAAAATTAATTGAGAAATTGATCTCTAGTGTTGAAATTTGAGATTTCAAGGACTAAATTGTAATATTTTTTTGGACCTAATTGCAAAATCTTAATTTTAGAAGTTTTTTTTAATTTTTAAAATTTTTCGGGACCATTAAGCCAAATGCCGGTCTGCATTACGAGAATTTTTGTATTTTTTCAATATTTTATGTCCTTTTTTTAGTGTTTTTTTTTTGTTTTCTGATTGATCCAAAATTAATAAAGACATTAATGTTAATATTTTTCGTGTACAATACGCGTCCATTACATGTATCTTTTTTGAAATACTTTTATCTTGATTTTTTTTTTGAAAAAAAATAGAGCACTCCTATGATCACACAAGAGGTTAACAGTGCTGTGATCACAGGAGTTGTTAGTGCATGATAAAAAGGAAAGAAAGGAACAGAGATAGGACTAGAGAGGCTAGGGTTTTAAAAACAAAAAATTTTTTGAGAGAAAAAAATTTTAAACCTTATACTGTAGGATTTTAAAGAAATTTTTCCTTTTCAAAAGAAAATAGACATTTTTAAAGTCTAAGAAATCAAGAAGAAAAGTAATAGAGTCAATTCCAAACAATCACAGTCTGAGGGGCCATCTAACTGCATCTGCACGACATCTTCTACTCTTTTCTTTTCTTTTCCTTTATTTTAATTTTACTTGTTTATTTTATTTTTATTGTGTTTGTTTTGATTGATGTCCTGTCGTGCCCTGGAGGGGAGGTTGGAGATATTTGATTTTTTTTCTTAACAGTAACTATTGAAGAATTCATGGAATGCCATGGATTAAAGTTTATAAAACTCCCATATGATTTAGATTTTTTATTATTTTTTTTATGTTATTTGTTCATTTATTACTTATGGGTTGTAATTAATTTTCTTTTAATTCTTTGCACTGTAGGTTGTAATAGCCCCAATAGTGGGAAATAGTGGAATTCTACTTCTTTACACTAAAATTGATTAGTAATTAGGATTTCACTTGGTAAAACCTCATTAAAATCAATGATGGCAATAGTTAATTAGGGTTCATGAAATTAATTTAGGGTTTTTAGAAAATCATAAAAAATTTATGTTTGGTCTTTTTTTTGTGTGTTTTATTTGTTTTGGGCTTGTTTTTTTATATTTCTATCCTTTTGGGTCCCAAGCCCATGATTAGGTCCAATTCACTTAAAATAGGTTTATAAATGGTTTAGGTTAATTAATTAATTAAAACCAATCTAGGCCCATTTTAGGTTAATTAAACTTTAAACCCATTTTTTAGTTAATTACAATTATTTAGATTTAGCTCAACCTATTTAATTTCATTAATTTTAAAATAAATAAACTTAGACCCACATTTCACTTGAAATAAAATCAAGTTAGACTTAGGCCCACTAATTCAACTTTTCCTTTAAAATTTTATAGACTTAAGCCCATTCCCTGTAGATAATTGAAATAAATAGACTTAAGCTCACTAATTAAAATGTAGGCCCACCTTTAGTCCATTTCACTTGTAAATCAAAAATGTAAATCTATCTAACTTTCATTAAAATTAACTTAGTTTAGAATTAGGGACGATGCACTTGAATGCATTTTTATGTGTGATTTTATTGACTAGATGCCTTAGGGTTAGATGGATGTTCAAATAAAATTGCATGTAATTAGAGAATGGAGTAATAATTTGTAAAGTAATTCTAAATGAATAGGAGACTAAGAGAAGTTAGTATTCCGTTCCTAGAATCTCCTGGTTGTGCTGCTAACTTTCTTTTAGAGAATTGAGTACCACCAATCGAATTGTCCCAGTTATAACCCTGGGTGGCGACTCCTCATCTCCATGTTATGACTTTGTGGCATAGTAGTGTGTTCTCTAAGGCCTTGAGCCTAAATAGTATCACGGTTGCTAAAATCTTGAACGTATGTTAAACCCCCGCCGTTTATAACTACTAAAGCACCATTAGCAATGATTACTATGTTGTTTGTGTTATCCTTAGAGGAAATGGTTATAAATCGGTATCACAGGCTAGAAAAATCTATGAGAACAGATTGGAAAGAACTATGTATTTCCTTTTTAAAAGAGTATGATTATAATACTATATTGGAAGTGTCCATCAGAGATCTAGAACTGACAAAGCAGAAACCCAATGAATCTTTCTTTGATTTACTTACTAGATTCATGAATAAAGTAGGGTTAATAAAGAATAAGTTGGCGGAGAAGGATCAGGTTAGGATGATAGTTCCAAATGTGTCACCTAATATGGTAAAGAGGTTACAGATGATGAATCCAAAAACTTTCATAGACCTATATGATAATGGTCTGTAGGCAGAATAGATTGAGAATAATAAGAAAAAAAGCTCTAGAGGCATTGGAACTTGAAACTACCCAACTAGGGGCACACAACAGGGAAGTACTAATCCGGCTGTGGAGGTGCAGGCAGTTCATCAACCTCAGAGATTCTCCAACTTCAACCAACCACTCTCTAAAGTCTTAGAACGGTTGGTCCAGAGAGGCTTACTCTGACCCTTACCCGAATGTCCCAAGCTATAGCCCCATTAGCTACTGCAAGTTTCACCAAGTAGCTGGCCACTCTACAAACACATGTATCTGCCTTAAACACAAGAGATCCAAAACCTAATAGACTTTGAAAAAGTCACAGACCCTAAAAAATCCAACTCTAACCTAAACACTAGAAATAATTCTTTCCCTGACTATCGAAATGTCCTACCATCAGCCAGCATTATGATTAACTCAGGAGTGAGCGAAGAAGAAGTGCTAAACTCTTTTGAAAACCTAAACTCTATAACTAATGGAGAATCTCCTGATGCCTTTAAAGGAGTTGAGGATCTTCTAGGGCAGCCCTTAGGGAAAATTAACTATAAAATGTTTTATTCCAAACTACTTTTTGTAGATATCCTAATTGAGTCAATTGTGCCCTTAGGATGGAGCAATGAGTTTAATGACGAGAAAGAATCCAAAACCCTAGAACAACCAGGAGTTGAGGATTTATTAGGGCAGCCGTTAGGGAAATTTGATTATAGGTGTTCTATTCTAAGCTTGCTTCTAGTGATATACCTCTTGAGGAGGTTGTGCCCTCAGAATGAGGTGATGAATTTAGTGATGGGCCAACAAAAGAAGAGAAGGAGTCTCTAACTCTTGAACAAGGGATTAAGGAATTATTGAGAACACATCTGGGAAAGCTTAGCATGAAGGGAAAGGAAACGTGCACAATAGAAGTATGGAAGGATGGAAAGAGGGACAGAATCATCAGAGTTATAGAAATCTAGTATGACTCTGACGAAGAGAGTCCCATTGGTCTGGATGTGTGGAGCGATGACCCCAAAGTGAATTATATTACTAGAAGTATGAGGAATTACATTATAGCAAAGACGAAGATTGAGAGAGTTGTATAAAGAGAAGAGATAGATGATGTAGAAATAGAAAAAAGGGAAAAGGAAGATATGATTTTGGAACAACTGAAGAAGGCTAAAGCAAATGTTAGTATTTGGGAACTACTGATGCACTCAGGCAACCATAGAAGAGCTCTGGTGAAAGCTTTGTCAACTATGAACATATAAACAATTGCCACACTTGAGGCTATGATAGCAAAGGTTACAAAAAAAAACAAGAGTTGATAACCTTCTTAGATGATGACCTGCCTTTGGAAGGAAGAAATCATAAAAAGGTATTGTTTATCCCAACTGAAGTAAAAGGGAAAAGAACCAAATTTGTAATGGTTAATGATGGTTCTACCATTAATGTATGCCCATTAAAGATCTTGCCTAATTTAGGTTTAAAAGCTGAAGACTTGATAGATTCAAACCTTATAATCAGAGCTTATGACGATAGCACTAGGAATGTAGAAGGGACATTCTAAGCTCTGGTTAAAACAGGACCTGTGGAATTAACCATTGAGTTCACTGTGCTAGATATAACAGTTACTTATGCCTTATTGTTGGGAAGGCATGGCTCTATGCTCTAGGAGGAGTACCCTCGACTGTGCACTAGAAGATAAAATTCCCTAATAAAGGAGATGTAGTGACAATTGAAGCAGGAGCCAATGCAACTGTGGCTGGCATACTAGAAAAATAGAAACAAGTGTGTGTTTCTCTCGATTTTCAAATTGCTAGGATATTCGATGGGACTAAGATGGACCCAAGGATTAAAAAAATGTTGGAGAGCATGAATTACCAACCTGGATGAGGGCTAGGCAAGAATGAGCAAGGAAGTCCTAAGCTACCAGAATTTAAGAGTCAAAGTGACACTAAAGGATTAGGGTGTGCTGAGATTGGATCCACTAGCAGAAGGGAAAAAAAGAAGGAGAAGGCTAATAGAAATAAGCCCCCATGGAGAGTTAAGCTGTTAAGTGATAATTTCATCAAGCCAGGAGAGGGCAATTACTATTTGGGTTATAAGGAGTCCTTCAATGTCACTGTAAAAAATTTTCTTGGGTTTGAGATTTCTAAGGACCAGATTATGGAAAACTTAGTCGAGAATAACAAAGAAGAAGTGATGAAGCAAATAGCTGAAAGAATAGGGGATGTTGTTGTCGAGAAGCTACTATGTCTGCCACCTGAAGAGGAGCCACCCCAGGATTTAGCTACTCTTATTAATGATAGTTTACTAATGGTCTCTATGAGGACAAAAACTTTGTTTTTCCTTTGGTCAAAGATATGAACACTGGTTTTGCTTACTTATATGATGTGCATCCTAATTGTTCTGTGTATTATAATTTTGATCATTTATGCATGTTTGACATTTTTCAAATCATGAATCGCTAAATGTCCCATAGGGAATATAGCGAGAGTCATTTCACTCATTTAATTAAAATGTCCTACAAGGAATATAAGGAAATCCATTGTCACTAGACATCCCAAAGGGAATATAGTGCAATCCACCAGACGCTACACAATAGTTATGGTATTATTGCTAGACGTTCCATAGGAACTATGACATATTTTCATATCACGAGTCGCTAAACATCCTAAGGGTTTATAGCAAAACGCATAAGTTTCACTAAACATTCCATAGGAAATATAGTGAAACATAGCATCTTGCTTAAAATTGCACAACAATTTAAGCATCAATCTGTCAATTAGGATACAATTAAGTATACTCATTCTTTCCTTCAAAATTGTGTGCTTCTATTGCTTTGTCTTAATTTGTCAAGTAAACATCGATAAAGGAGGGCAATTGTAAGCACCCAATTTCGCGATGCAATTGTGCATAGTATGACGAAAGCCCCTATGATGAAAAATTAATCAAGAAATTGATCTCTAATGCTGAAATTTGAGATTTCAAGGACTAAATTGTAGTGTTTTTGGACCTAATTGCAAAATCTTGATTGTAGAAATGTTTTTTAAATTTTTTTTAACTTTTTGGGATTATTGACCAAATTACTAGTCGGCATTTAGCTAATGTCGACCATCATTGGCCTAATGCCGATCGACATTATGGACATTCACATTTTTTCAGTATTTTTCATCATTTTTTTAGTATTTTCCTATTTTCTGATTGGTCCAAAATTAATTTATTTCAATAAAAAATTATTTTAATATTTTTTGTGTGCAGTACGGGTCCATTACATGTGTTTCCTCTTTCTGAAATCCTTTTATCCTGATTTTTTATTTTAAAAAGAAAAATAGAACTCTTTTATCCTGCCTCTCCTATGATCACACAAGAGGTTAGCAGTGCTGTGATCATGCAAGAGTTGTTAGCTGAGGATAAAAGGAAAGGAAAGTGACAAAGAGAGGAGGTTCGGTGCTAGAGAGGCTAGGGTTTTTGAAGAAAATTTAAGAGAAAAAGCAGAGAAAAAATTAACACAGAAAAAAACCTTTCTAATGCAAATATTAAAGAAACCTTTATAAAAGGAAGAAAAAATATGTTCTTTGTGTTTTTGAAGTTCGGGAAATCAAGAAGAAAAGTAATAGAGTCAATTTCAAAACGGTGACAATCCTAATTTGAGGTGCATTCCAACAACATTTGCATAACATCTTCTACTCTTTTCTTTTTATTTGTTATTTGATTTCTTTATTTTATTTTGGATTGATTCATTACTGATTAATTTTTACATTTTTTATTTATTTTGATTGATGTTCTATGGTACCCTGGAGATGAGGTTGAAATGAGATTTTAGTAGTGATTACATTGAAGAATCCATGGGATGCCATGGATTAAGATTTGTAAAACTCTCATAGGATTTTGGATTTATGATTTCTGCATTCTTTTAATTTACTTTTTTTTTTGGGTTGTGATTAAATTAATTTTAATTTTTGTACAGTAGGTTGTAATAACCCCAACAGTAGGAAATAGTGAATATTCTTTAATTTTTTGCACTATTAAAATTAATTAGTAAATTAGGTTAATTTGGTAAACCCTAATTAAAATCAATGGAGGCAGTAGGTTAATTTAGGTTGCATGTTAATTAAAAGTAGGGTTTTTTTAGAAGAAATAATTTAATTGCTTGTTTAATCTTTTATTTGATATTTTTGTTTATGTTTTTGAACTTTTTTGCTTATTTTTATATGATTTGGGCCCTAAGCCCACGTTAGGATCCAAACCCACTAAATAACAATAGGCTTAACAATGGTTTAGATTAACTAACTAAAATCAACTTAGGCCCATTAGGTTAACTTAGACTTAGGCCCATTTTTTAGGTTAATTAAAATTAATTTAGACATAGCTCAACCCATTAATTTCATTTCTTTTAAAATAAATAGATTTAGAATCACATCACTTAATTAAAATTAGGTTGGAATTTGGCCCACTAATTAATTCCTTTCTTTAAGAATTCGTAGACTATAGGCCCATTTTTAGTTAAAATTAAAATGAATAGACTTAGGCTCACTTATTAACATTTAAGCCCATCCCTAGTCTAATTCACTTGTAAATAAAAATATGTAGAATTAGCTAATTTTGATTAATAAACCTAGTTTAGACTTAGGGACGTTGCTACCTTTTGTATGCATTTTTACATGTAATTTTATAACTTGTCGCCTTTTGGGTTAGATGGATGTTTAATTAGGGTTTAAATAAAATTGCATGTAATTAGAGAATAAAATACTAATTCATAAAATAAATCTAAATGAACACAAGACTGAAAGAAGTTAGTATTCCATTCCCAGAATTTCCTGATTTTGGTGGTAGTTTCTTTTAGAGAATCGAGTACCACGCTATTACCCTGGGTGGCTACTCCTCATCTCCACACTATGACTTTGTGACATAGTAGTGTGTTATGTAGGGCCTTGAGCCCAAATAGTGTTGCAGTTGCTACAATCTTGGGCATGCGCTAAACCTCGCCATCTACAGTCCTATGCCTGATATGTCATCTCTTAATATGTTTAGCCTCCTCCATGACACTCTACAAGTTCTGGTCTTCAATTCAAATACCAATATAAGCTAGGCCTAACCTAGTCACAAATAAGTCCATGACTCTTCACTCATCCTGTATTACGTCCATAGTATGGCGTGATAGCTTAAAAAACTCACGGGTGTATTCCTCAACTGATTTCTCATCCCTAACTATATAAAGTAACTGCCATATGTAATTATCTTTTATGGAAGCCAGGTAGAAATGCCTCAAAAATTTCTTTTTAAACTCCATCCTAGTCATAGTAGTCATATATGGCTGAATAGTCTACATGAACTAGTTTTATGCCACAGCCTGTCTTGACAACTCCACTATCATGATCCTTTGATAATCAGTGTATTTGATCCTGGTCCTAGCCTCAATGGTGTTTATGAATTCCAAGGCATCACCCGTACCATCAAAAGAGATTCTTCTAACTCTCGTATACAATAGAGCTGCATCTGCATTTGACATCCCTTAATTTCTCTGCTGTAACATCTGTTGTGCTTAATTAAGTGTTGTTAAGCCTTGGTTAATCCCTGCTATACCAACTGCAAAAGCTGTAGGATTCACTTTTAGCACTTTTAGCCTAACTTGCTATTGTTACACTTGCCTGTCAGCTTCAACAGCTCTAGGTTTACCCCTTCCTCTACGACATAGGGTAGGAGGAACTTCATCCTGAATGGACTGCTCGCCCACATCATAAGTTGCATCCATAGTAGAAGCATTCCATGTTCTTCGCCTTATTTTGAAAAAGACAAAACCAACAAAATTCAAAACACAACAAGGAACCGATAAATACATGAAATTCTAGAAACAATGGTGATGACAATTGACATATAACACCTATTTATAATAGTAGTTGAAGAAAAGACATATTCCAAAGACCTAAAGATCAAATAAATAAACCATTAGCTCTGATACTAACTTTTTCACGATCCAAACCTAGAGGTATGTGACCGTCACTAGGAAATGGAAAATGCAAAAATGCAATCGAAACCCATAGTAAGCCTTGGAAAGTTTTCACAAATAAATAAATATCATTTGATAATAATATCGTGTATAAAATCATTAATATCAAATACATAAGTCATTACTTCATTAAACAATCTTTCAACACAATACAAATCCATAATATTGATAATACAAGTTTCATAATCAACTACTGCAATTCTAGAATTTGATTGCATAATATTCAAATCAAATAGACATACATAATGCAGCTAGTGAAGAAGAAACCTAGCGCAAACAATAACCAGAACTAAGCTGTTTGGGAGGTTCTAAAAAAATAAATTTAAGGGAATTAAACCTTACTGAGTGAATCAAGTTTATAAAATGCATGCTGGTTTGAAAATAAAAATGAAATAAAGTAAAATAAATATAGATATAAATATTAAAAATCATTTACTTTAATATAAAATTATAGTACAAAATCATATAAATTTATTCTTTTAGCGAAAAATTGAGTAGAACACCTAAATAATCAAATTCTAATAGTACCTTGGCTCACTTATTCCAATTGACTGTCGGTTCCTTGCTCAACTGTTGGTCTCTTATTACCAATGATCATTGGCACCTAAAGAGCATGCTCGACTAGGGTCCAACCAATATCATACCTTTGCCCAGAGATCAAGCTCAACTAGGCCTAAAAAATAATCACACATTTGCCCAGAGAGCAAAGCTCAACCAAGGCTCTCATTTCCACAAATCTTTCCAAGAGAACAAAACTCAACTAGGGCTCACAAATTAATCAATGGCCATATAAACAATTATTATTGGTGCGCACGCAGTCCTACTGACACCCACCAGGTAGCACGTTCTACCATTATTTTCAAATTATTTAAATCATAATAAAGAAAAGAAAAGAAAATAAAATAAAATAAAATAAAATAAAATAAACAAATAAAGCGGAATAAAAAAAATTCCATAAGTATTCTTTAATTACTATTCATGATAAATAAAGAAATAATCATGCATGTAGCAATATAAAAAAATTTATAAATAATTCATACAATCATTTCATTATTATTTAAATCATATAAAAATATAATCAAAATTGTTGCAACAAACATTTTATAAAATCAACTCACAGGTTGAGCGTGATGGGTGACGCATCCTCTACTGACCAAATGTTATAGCTCTGGTCCCGGAGTTCTTTAAAATAAATAATATTTATTTAAAATATGCTTATATAAATAAATTCATAAAATTCTCAAAATTTAATAAAATCATGAGATGATAAGGTTGACTCGATCTAAGACATGATATTATACATACTAGAAATTTACACATACCTATGTCACGTTTTATGAAAAATTTACCGAAAATTTGGTAGTCTCCTTTGTAAAATGGGCATCTCTCGACCGAAATATTGTCGTTCCTGCATAAAAACAACATTTCTAACAGTCTCACAACTCAACAACTCCACTTGGACCTCTACACTACACTTATACCCAACCGAGAACCACAATTCACAACATAAATAAAAATAATATAATTTTCTCAAATTACCAAAATCTATCATAAAAATATTAAAGAAATTATTTTCCAAATAAATAATAAAATTTCTAGTTTATAAATAACATTTTGCTAATAAAATCCGTTAATGGAATAAAATTCCATTTTATAATTAAATTATCATAAATTTTAAATAATGATAAAAATCACTCAATTATATCATAAAAATAATAAAATTCTTGTTTAAACTCAAAAATATTAAATAAATTCATTATTAATTTATTTTACCAAAATTACCACTAGTTAACTAATAATTGAAAATTAATTATAAAAATTATTTTTTATACTTTTATTATTTTTTTATTATTTAAAAATCTATCTAAAATAGAATAATTAGCAACAATTTTAATTATAGTAAAATAATTTATTAATTTTCAACAATTTCTCAAAAATACATATTTATACATAAACTTTAAAAATTCATATCTCAAATTCTATACATAATTTCACAAAACTTCCTTCACAAAGTTTAATCTACATAATTTATAGGATTTAATAAAAATATAAAAATTACTCAAGCTTGGAACAGTGCCATGAACAGTACCCCCTGAGGCTCAGAAAATTTTAAATTTCCAGAAATTAAAACAAATTACACAAATAAATGGATCACAACTTCAATTTCATTCTATCTAAAGACAACTAAACATGAATCAACCTAATTGAAGCTCAATTTGATAAAATAAATAAAAATGACCTAGTTTTGAATTATTCAAAATTGAGGGGCTTACCAGAGTTAGAATCCAAAATTGATGAAGGGCTTTTGAAGCCTAGAGGACAAGGAGCATTTTGGGACTGGTGGTGAGCCTTGGAGTGGCCAGAGGTGGCGCCAACATGCCCTTCTCCCTATAGGCAATGAAGAGACTAAGAGGGAGAGAAGGGGCAGCGATCGACAACGAAAGGGAGAGGGAAAGGATGGAGGAGGCTAGTGTGGCGACAGCAAGGTTAAGGTGGTGGTGGTGGTCAATGTCGGCAATGGTGGTGGTCAATGTCGGCAGTGGTGGTGGTGGGTGGTGTTGCGTGGGGAAGAAGAAGAGGAAGGAAGGGAAGGGAAAAGAAAATAAAGGGGAGGAGAGAAAAGGAAAGGGAAATTTTTTTTTATATTATTATTATTATTTTTATTTTTATATAACATAGTATAAAAGTACAACTTTTATTATTTTAAAATAAAATATCTCCTCTCTCAATTATACAACACACATACACACACACACACATATATAAACATACATAATTTTTAAGAGTCTTAAAAATTGATAAAATTTTATTAACAAAACATTTAACACTAATTAAATAAAATAATAATTAAACTTAATAATCCACATTTAATGTTAATAATTAAAAATTTGGATCTTTACACAATTCAACCACATTATTTCTTGATTCTAAGTAAACTAAGAATAATAACTCTCTATCAATTCATTCCAGCATGATCATGCATTTTCTGTAGTTTGTTTTATCGAGGAGCCTATAGATATGTTACTCAGATTAAATAAGGGACAAATTCCTTCCCAGTAACTCATATTTTTCACATAACTCATTTCATATTCAACAACAATTTATTTCATTATCCTACTAAAGACAATGTTAGAATGTGTCAAAATACAAAATAATTATATGGAAAACCATGTTGATTTTAAGGTTAGAGGACTAAAACAATATTATTACGATGATAATTACTTTTGACAATTATATATATAGTATTCTCATAGTGAATCAATCCAGTATATCATTTCTAAAACAAGTACCTATAAGCTGACTTAATATCTCATATTCATGATTAGTAAAATACAATCATCAATCATCATCATACTAGCTTTAATTCATTATTATTTTAATAACAATGAATAACTAAGGATAAATTAGAATAGCACTCATATTACTATATGACATCAAACACATGCATTTTGGAAAAAAACCCTAAAGGAAATTGCTAAGTCAATACATGAGCTAAGTCTTAGGTAAAAAACTTTGGTTCCCACAACAATATACCTCCATCACATCTCTTCACTTAAGGGTCTGTGCGATGTAGGATTCGTACGTGTCATAAGTGACAATAGCCAAATACCTCATCACTAGGTTTAAGTGAAACATAGGCAGTAAAGTAATGATTATCGTCAAGTTATTTGGAACTGCGTGCTCAGTGCATGAAAAAGTATTGTGAAAACAAAGGTAATAACAAAATAATTTAAAATGATATAATACAAAACACTAGAATCAGTTTCTCTAATCCCAGTGGAGTCGCCACTATAGGCAATGAGATTTTGCGTGGGCCTAAGTGTTCAGTGACCACGACACTATCCAAGCTCAGGGCTCACTAGGAAATACAACAAGGGCTTATAGCTCAAGTCAGAGATGGGAGTCATCCACCGAATGAGATTTGATATGCACTTTTTACAACAACTGGATCCTACAGAGGGCCCCCAGCAGTCGCCTCAGAAATTGAGTTTGGGTATGGGCTTTTGAATGCCCACCCAACCTTGCGGTTGGCTTCTGTTTGTGTTTTATTATTTTTAATTATTTAATTATTTCTTCACTTTACATGCAAATTGCAATTTCCTCAAAACAAGTTTTCAATTTTATAGTTAAGTCCGAATTTAAATTAAATATGAATTATGGCAAATTAGGTGTGATTCATAATATTTATGACTAATTATAAATATTCATCAAATAAAATAATATCAAATAAAGACAATAAAATAAGTGCACACATAAAGAAATGGGGAGGGGAAAAATGAATTACAACCCTGAATCATGCAGATAAAATAAATTAAAATAAGCGCACAAAAAAAAAGGAGGGAAGAGAAACGATTACAACCCTTTTAATCACATAAAATTGCAAAAAATAAATGAAAATTACAGTAAGATAAAATAAGCAAATCTAAAGGTTCTAAAAATTTAAATAGCTATTTGGTGATTAACCATCACCCTAATTTCTTCCTAAAAAAAGTCAAATGAATTAGCTCAACAAATAAATAAAAAAACTTATAAAAAAAGACCTCCAAGTTAGTGTAAGGATTATCTTTCTAAGGACCCCTTTTCTTTACTTCTTCCTCCTTTTTTTTTCTTACTTTACGCTTCCCCTATTCTTCTTCAATGACTTTGCCCTTTCTGCCCACCCTAAGGTCTTTTTTTCTCTCTGTCTTTTTTGTTTTTGTTTTTTAGAATCCCTTAATGGCCTCCTCTTCTCCTCTTTCCTCTTCCTTTAAGTTCCTTCAAGAGCGTCACTTTCTCTTCTTATGTTGGTAACGTTCCTTATTACTTTAGAGAACGTGCCAACACGCAAAAGACATTAATTCTAATGTTTCAACCATCATTATTTCTCCTTTTTAAAAAATAAGATAACGTTACTAAGACGTCAACTCTTCGTTGAGGCGATCACCTTAACAATGAGGTATCACCTTACTAAAGAGACGATCGTCTCTTCATCTTAAGGCGACATACGCTTTTGATAGGTTTTGTGGGCCTTTGTTCGATCTGGGCCTGACATTTAGTCCATTTTCAAAAGAGGCTTGAGCCTTTGGTTCGTTTTTTAAAAGAAGCTTTGAATTCTGGTCCATTTTCAAAAGAATTTTAGGCTATGCCTTGCATTTAGTGCTTGTCACTTCTCATCATGGAACTTATGTTACAGATTAAATCGAGTGTCTATGTTAATGTATTAAAATAGTTGATAATGTAACAAGATATAAAAATTTTAAGTTATATTTCTTAAAAAAAAAAAAAAAAGTTACAACCTGCGCATGACTTAGTTTAGATACAGTAACGGTGAACAGAAATTTTAAATCCCATCAAAAGAAAAACAATAAAAGGAAAGCATAGATCTTACATTTCTCTGATTTGCCTATTCTTATAGCACCAATCTTTATTTGGTTGCTCCTAAGCCCACCCAAAAAAAGAGAAGGTACGCAGCTATAGACTAGAAATGACCACAATTAATCAGGACACAAATTGACATTCTCCCAACTTCAGTCGCCAGCGTTTTTGTTAGCTGAGGATAGATAAAACTTCACAAGATACAATTGTCGAGAAAGAAAAAGATTATGCTTGACAATAATGAGAATAATGCAGGCATACATGCATTTCAAATTTCAGACTACCAACTCAGGATGCCAAGAACACCACAAACTAACTATACACTTGCATTACATTCACAGCCAGAACATGGCAGCAGATACATCAATTCAAAACTAACAAACCTAACCTTCTACACCTCAAAGATTACCACTTACCAACTAAAAAATATTTAGCTACAAGTATGATGATACTGCTCCCCGTTCCAGACAAGAAGCATAGCCCACAAAAATGGAGACAGATTGCACCAGCCTATTTCCTAATTTTTGCCCATGACAAAAGATTTAAAGTCACACAGATGTTAAACTAAACAAAATTAGGCAGATCCAAGCGTCATCTTTTCTTTTTTGAAACAAGAGAACTAGGTTTTGAAAACACTGGAAGCCTGAAAAACTTTGAAGATGACTTCTTTTCTTTAGATTGTTGGCTTGCATCTCTACTGGCATCAAGATCAGATCCAAAGGATTCTTGCTCATTGTCATATTTAATGTCTCTTAACTGTCGAAGCAATTCTAATGCACCTGCCTTCCCTTTGTCATTTCCATTGATGGATATATCAACAAGGGAAGGAATAACACCTTCTTCCATGACCAATTGACAATATTGAACACGCTGAGAGCATAAAGAAAGAAGTATAGCCACTGCATGCTCCTGTTCTTCACGGCTGCCACTCTCAAGTAGTTGAGAAATGGAAGCGATGCATCCATTTGTTTCAGCAACAAAAACCCTAGCCTCTTCAGTATCACACAAATTTTTCAGTAGAACAATACAATATCTTGAAATACTGCCATCATTTATGAAAGGAACTAATTTGGGGATGCACTCCAAATATACAATTTGGCAGCAAATATCAGAGTTTGAGGACAAATTATGCAGAATTCTAATCGTTTGTTTCTGGAATTCATTGCTCCGTGAGTCAAGGACCTTTACGATAGGAACAAGAGAACCGGATGCTGTGATTTTAGATCTGCCATATGGATGGCTGGATGATACTTCCATAATGGCAAGAGCCTCTTTGATTACATCAGAATCAAGGAAAGACACCAACAGACTGAATGCATCTTCATGCAAGTGTGATATTCCATTTCTGCATGGTGCATTACAAAGTCCAAAAAAAAAAAAAAAGTTTGACACAAGTAAATGCATAAGAGAAACATGAGCAGAACTTAAAGTAGATTCAGGAAGCAAACAGAAAAATAGATGTTAACCAGCCAAATGGCATGCAATTCTATGGAAATAGAACAATATACTTTAAGAACATGAGCAAATGACATACTCAAAATGGAGTCTTGAGTGACCATATATTAGCAAGTTATTTATGTGATCCTCAAGAAGTTAAATAAATTCAGCAGGAACATGTATTATTAACTAGCTCTACAATGGTCATCATCTTCTTATCATAGCAACCAATGAGGAGTGTAAAGGTGTAGGAAGAAGAAGAACAATAACAAGCAAACCATGACCAAGAGACCAAGAAGGACTCCAGTATAACTAGTATCACAGAAAAAGGACAAATTACCTGTTTTTGCTCACAAATGCAAGTAACAATTCAGATCCAGTTTGCTGAGCATTACTGTCATGTTGGTCATGTGCGTCCCTTAGGAATCTAATGAGAGGTTCAACAAAATTCTCAGATGACAACAAATTACAAGCTTGATCATCATATTGCAGTTGTTTTTTCACACCTTCAACCATTTTAATTTGAGAGTCCCATTGAAGCTCAGAAAGCCTAGTAAGAAATTCAGCATCTGTCTCACGTATGCATGCATAAGACTGATGTCTATGGTAATCTTCAGTATTCCTTGTTGACATCAAGCTAGACCCATCTGCAACCTTAGTGCGTGAAGAATCTGAACTGTAACTAGCATCTAAAGACCCAAGTGATATATTGCTGATATCCAGTGGAAAGTGTAGATCATTCATAGAAATGCCTAAGCTAGCAATGGATACAGAAGATATGTCCAATGCGTGATATTCTTGAATACTTGGATCAGAAATGGTAATTCCATACCTTTCACACCACTTAGATATCAGGTCTTTCATGGCTGTGTTTGGAGTCAATGAATAATGGGACAGTTTCACTTTTGTTTTTGGACATGTATCATTACCCTCATCAAACCACTTCTGTATCCACATCCTTTCAAATGTTTGTCCAGAAGCAATGACAACAGGATCATACATCACTCTCATAGATATGGGGCACTTAAATTCCTCAGGCGGTGTACCCCTACTTAGAATGTCAGTTGCAGCATCAAAATGCCTAAGTCCTATATTGGAACCTACTTCAACAGCTGGGTTATCTACACAGGTGTCGGCAGAGTTCACTGGTGTGACTGAAGCTTCATGCTGTGCTTTGGGATTCTCTATTTGCTCTTCCATAATCAAGTTCCCATACTTCTTGAGCAGATATATAAGGTATTTTAAGATCTTCTTTTTGGTAGGGTCATTGTCTCCAACTTTATCTAACAGCTTCTTGATAGATCTCTTCTCTATTAATAGGTCCTTTGGGGATATAATATGAAGCCTTGATGCTGCAACTTGAACAGCTTTCAATTCAGAATCATCCCCTGAATCGGATGTAGAAGTGCCCTGCTGAATCAGTTCACGAATAGCCTTACCAGCCACTTCATCAGAAGAGTCCAGCATAAACATTGCTGCATTTAGATCATCAATAATTCGAGAGATCTGTAAATAAAGGTTCCTTGTCAATATTAAAGCACATTGATGATCAAGAAAAAGAAAAATAGAAAGATTCACAGAAAGGATACAGAATAGAGTTTGATTATTATTATTATTATTTTGAACAGATACAGAATAGAGCTGAGCCAATCTAAAAATGATTAGCATAGACACGGTTTTCAACATTGTTTCCTGTGAATTACATGCCCCAGTTCTAGACAAGAAGATTAAATGTAAAAACAATAAAGTGATGCAAAATGCAACACTGGAACAGCAGGACTTATGGTAATGGTACATTTTTAAAATCCAGTTTGAGTGCAGATAGCAAAGGGACAATGAATTACTTTCCTCCTCACATATTTTCAATTTAGGAATTTGAATCATTCTATGCAATTGTTTAAAGATTACTTGCATCCCCATTGCAGGATAACAGACAACAAAAATGAGAGAGTGAGATAACCAACACGATTATTATGCTACTGCCACAGGAAGAAAAAGTAAAACACAAATTACATGCACTATGCAGAAAGAGTTGGATGTCGATGTTTCTGGCATCAGGGAACAAAACTATAAGAAAATAGCAAATGATTTGCCAATAAATATAACTGAAAGTTTTGCAAATTTCCCTTTGAAGCAAATGCATCATCCGCATTGTCATCCAGGGTGGAGACAGGTAAAGTAAATAAGAAAAAGAAACTACAGGATGCACGTAATCTGACAAACCTCGGCAGACAACATAGTTGGAACCATAGTTTGAATTTGGCCCAAACTTTGCTCAAAATTCTTCTTCAGTCTTTGACATCTGGAGAGCATCACATCCCCAGTTATTACCTGAGATATAGAACAAAGGGAATAAAATTGTCTCAGATTTCTGTAAAACAAAAGAAAGTCAAGGTTTCAGAACATGAATATGTCAGAAAAAAACTACATTACAGGAAAAATCCATCTGAAAACATGTCATTTATGAAAGTTATGCAGACATTGTCACCTCATAAAGATAAATTATAACATAAGACAACCATTCACGAAGTCTATGCTGCATCTCTCACTGATAAGGTTAACTTTGCATGATAATGTGTGCATATATCAAGGTTGAGTTTCTTACATCAACCAGTTTCTTTATCTGAAGAGACTTACCAAATAAAGCTTGCTAGATTCACAATAATACCGAAGAATTTGCTTGGCTTTCTCAATTGTGCCATTTAATAAACATAATGACTGAATTCCTGATGAACAGCGTGGCCGAGCTGCTTCAATTTCTGGAAATACCTTTTCAATTCTATCAACTAATTTCATTAGTTCCATGCACATTGACTGATGCACCTGCAATCATGAACCACATTAAGTTAGCATGCAGAAAATAAAATAAAATCTTAAAAAATAAAAGGGCAAAATTATTCTGCATTTAAACTTCCTCTAATAGATATATCATTAAACTTAGATGGAAATCCTTCATTCTTCATGATCCGAACTATGGCCATTTCTCTACATATCTTGACATAATTTGGCAGCACTTTAAGTCCCATATATACTCAAGGGAAGTGAAAGGACCACAAGGCAGTATAATCAATGAAAATGCCACATGGCAGAAGTTTTCTTATGATGCATGATATGATCCTAGGTTCCCAAGAGGAAGATTTTAAGATTTGTTTATGCCAACAAGTCAACTTTCATTCAAGAAAAGAGCAATTCGCATAAATTCATATTTTGTGCAGCATACTTCAGTATTTTGGCCATAATTCACTCTACAAAACTCGGATTGAGACGATTCAAAAAGCTATACAAAGCTAAGAAAGAGATATACAACTTTGATGAAGATAGCTGGGGTTAATTCGGTTGTCTATATGAGCTAAAATTATGAAAGAATATCAAATCGTGAACAAACCTGGGGAGACTGAACATACATCAGTAAATGGGCCGTATCTCACTCAATATACATCTAAATGAAGTGATTCAAGATGCTGACTAAAGCCAACATCAAGAGCTAAAACTTTATGTTTTGAGCTTGAGTCAATTAGGCTTTCATCATGTTGAAAAGTGTGCTACAACGTGCTGCATATTGTAAATCCGAATTTGACTAGGATTATATTTTCTTATTTAAGTTAGGATATTAATTAGGTCTTATTTAGAGTTTCTTTAAGCCTATATGAAGGCCTTATTTTATGTAACCTAAAGGATATGCCATCATGGATGATTAATAAAATTTAGAGAGGATTCTCTTTGGTTACTTAGTGGTTAACCATGTGACAACCATTATGACTTATCAATCTATCTTTCAAACAGCAGACTATGGTGTCTTCTTAATAGCCTTGTTGCTTGTTTGTTATTGTTCAAAAGGTCAAAGTTTTGATATAGCTTTGTTTGTTTGGACTAACTAAACATGAGGTGAAGGTTTCTTATATTTGAACTGGAACTTGATTTGAACTTTCCTTGAGAGCCCATGTTTGGGTTCATGTTGAATGGGTTCCTAGAGCAGGTTGTCTAGTGGGTTCGCATCAATGCACAAAAACTTCAACTAGTAGATATTTCCACGTTTCGAAAACGTTTCCACATTGGAAACTTTAGGAATCTCTTTAAAAACATTTCAGTGTTGTTTCGCAAATCTTGAAAGACTAGAAAACACATTTCCAACTTGGAAAGCGTTCCCAACTTGAAAACACATTTCTTTAATTTTTACCTAAACAAAAAAAAAAAGGACAATAAATTGAAAAAAGAATTATATTTTTTTAACTAAATAAAATAATTCATAATTACACTATTAATAGTTACCAATAAATTTTTTCATATTTATATATGTTTTAATATTTTAAGTATTTATGTATATACTCCTATATTTCTTATATTTACATGTTTACGTTTCCTATATTTGTGAAAAATGTCATTTCATTGTTTCCATTTTCATGCCAAATAGGTTTTCTCAAAGGTTCTCATGCTCCTATGTTCACGTTAGATAATGATATCTCAATGGCACCAAAAAGAAAACATGTCATAAAGAGCACTAAGCACACATGCAACATCAACTTTGTAATGAATAAAAATAATTATTCAAGAATTATTAGCCAGTTCACAAATTATGGAAATTAGATGCCAAGATATAGAAAAGGAAATCTTTCATGTAAAACACAACTGAAACATAAACCTAAGGGTGTATGTCTCAGTAGCATCCAAACATATTGAATTCAGATATTTTACCTTAAAAGCAAAATGATATGGCAGCGTCTCCACCACATCAGAAGCATCCGTCCCCATTCAAAAGGAAGTGTGCAGGGTCTGCAAATCCATCAACACTTAAAAGTCAAAATTAACTTCCTAAAAGTCTATATCTTCAACCTAACAGATGTTTATGATAAGGAAAAGTATAGACCATGCTGAACAAACAATAAGCAGAAAAATGTGACAATATTAGCAGCTGCCCACCAGGGTTGATAAGTTATAGAAAAACATAAACCCACCAATATAAGAGAGCACATTAGGATAAGCAGATACCTACTACATACATTAAGCACAGCATGTGCAAATGATCAAACCTAAATATAAGTCTTGCATGAGGTATGTAACAATCCTTTTTGCTAACTCTTTTTAAAACCTACAGTAAAACCAACATAGCTGCACTACGTTGATTATCTCAAGAAAACGCTGAAAAGCCAAAAGCATCATCTTTGAAACAATCACTATATACCAAAATGAAACAAGTTTTGATTGATCAGCAACATCTTTGAAACAATCATTACTATATACCAAAATGAAACAAGTTTTGATTTGTCGGCAACATCTTTGAAACAATCATTACTATATACCAAAATGAAACAAGGTTTGATTTATCAGCAACACCTTTGAAATAATCATTACTACATACCAAAACAAACAAGTTTTAATTTATCAGTTTTTGATGGATTAGGTGTTCTCTACTTTCCATTTTCAGAGACTCACTGAAGCTTCACATATCAAACCAGTAAATCAGATAAAACTCAGAATGGCCTTACTAAGGCAACCGCACCATGCCCATCATCTTCCTAATTTCCCTTGAAAATCACAACACCAACACGAATCAAATGAACAGTCACACAATAATGGTGCAGAAGGTCTGATAAGTTTCTTAGATTATAGTCTATAGCAAACTACTCAAGCACAACAGAGACAAATGAAGCAGAAGATAAAGGATAAAAGAGCCTAACCTAGTAAATAACTTCCCTCAAGGATACTTCCTAGAATTACCACACAATTGAGCTCTAAAGCCAACAGAAGAGCATCCAAAAGTGAACTCAACTACAAGCGAAATTGAAGCTGGTAAGGTAATCAAGAGAATCTTCGTAAGAGATGATGATGGTTATAGTGGTGATGGTATTGAGCAATATACAGAATCTTCTTTCTCATCAAGAACACCGAATTCCTAACATCCCGCCAATAAATCCAATACAGCACACAGACAAAAACCCATAATCGATTATTCATACAATAACAATAAGAGGCGAGAATTATGCCTTCAAACCTATAACAAAAAGGTAGACAACAAAACAAGAGCCAGAGACGGTTAGACGACTCTCAGGACAACAGAAACAGTAAAGAAAGAAAATTTCAGAGAAAGAAAAAAAAGAGTAAAGTTCATCTGATAACTTTAACAAAAGGGCTAACAGGGAAACGAAGAAGAACGAGAGAGACTCGTCAACTGGCCATAAAAGTCGTGCAATTAACTACTACTGCTGACAACGACAACAACAACAACAATAATAATAATATCAGGTTTTGCTATTTAAGTTTGGAATTGGTAAAGAATCCATTGGCTCTGAGTATGGGTGTCACTGTCAATGTACATGACAATGTCTTTACTTTCTTTATCAGTATGGTGTGCCAGTCACAGGTCTGTGATGGCCGTGATGACTTGTAATCGTTGATTATTAGCGACGTTATCATTAAATGTCCAAAAATGGGTTGGATTGTGCATTCGTGATGATTGTTAGCTCACGCACTCGGTAACGCTGACCTGACTGATGAATAAAGTGAGACCTGAACACATGTTATGACTCCTGATATCCGCGCGCAGACTCTTTAGAACGTTCAACAAATTTGTAAGCCAAGTCAATATACTCAACAGCCAATATCGAGTCTGTGTTCAAGCAGTGAGCTAATGCCAAAATTTCATGGCATTAATTTCGTAAAAGTGTTTAATATTAATTTAAATTTTTAAAAATTTTGAGATAAAAAATATTTTTAGTGTTGGAATTTTTTTACAATTTTACAATTTAGTATTTTAACTACAATTATTATTAATAATAAAAAATATAGATCAGGTTCTATAATAAAAATAATTAAATTATCCATGATAATAATTTACATTAATCTTTTCTATCAAAAATAATATTTTATTTTTCTTGTTAACAAAATACATTTTTATCCAAAAAAAAATTATTTAAACCATTAACTCTATTCTAAAATTTCAAATTTATTAAATTTACTAAAATTGTAAATTAAAAAAAAGAGAAAGTGAAATAAAAAAGACAACTAATTTAAAAATTTATGAATGGTGATAGTTAAAAGTATACATTTAAATTTTTTAATTTTAATTAACTAAAAATAGTTAAAAGTTAAATTATAAATAAATAAATAAAAATAAAATAAACTTATTTTTATTTAAAAATTAATAATAATAACAATTATGATTATTATATGTTTTTTTAAGTTTAGAGGCAATAAGTTTTTTTAAGTTTAGAGGCCATAAGGTATTTTGGTTTTGAAATAGTGTATTTGTTGAAAGGTAACTTGTTGGTGACACCCATTATATACGCTTCATTGTTATTTTTTTAAAGGTTGTCATACTTAATTTTTATAAAGAAAAGTTAACATGTTAAATAGTAAAAATTTAAAAGTTAACCACTAAAAATATCTTTTATCTCTAAAATTTGCAATTGAGTTCATTTCATATAATATTCATTTAACCCAATAACACTTCATTAATAAAAAATTCATTTTCAAATAAAATTCTATTTAACCTTTATTTGGTTTGATTTCATTAAATAATTCATTTTATTTCCAAATAAATTTTGAACATGTTTACCTTAGCAAGTAATTAATCTTGATTTTGATCTTAACAAACTTAATTTTGAGTAACTAATGTATTTGCTTCAAATGTGTATAAGATAGAAATAATTCAGAAGTCAAAATAATGATAAACTATGAAAGAAAAATCATTCCGAAAAGTCATCATGAGTAATATTTCAACTGGACTACTCATAGGGACTAAATTGCACAAAAAAGTGCAAGTTTTGTTATAGTCATGATCGGGACTAAAGAAGATCAATTTCTCAAAAATGGCAAAATCCATCCCGATTCAATGTCCCGATCGGGACACTGCTCAAGACAAGGAAGTCCCGATTGGGACATTGATATCTTGATTGGGACCAGAGCATTTTTTTCAAATACAATGGCTCATAACGACTATTCAATATTGGTCTTGAGCGGGACCTGATAAAATATAGCTCAAAAGTCCAAATTTCATTTAAATAGACTTTGTTTTTATTAGGAAAAAATATTGCTTCCAACAACTATAATTAGATTGCTCAAGTATAAATATGACCTTTGAATAATATTTTAAGGTTAAAAAACTTGTTTTTATCATTCTATACTTTTAAGTATTCAATTAAGCTCTTTAAACTCTTTCAAATTTCATTTTATTGTTGTATACTCTTATGAGAGTTGGTGAGTGATAGAGTAAATATTCTTGTTCTTCTATTTTCTGACATTAGAAAATGGGAAGTGAGATTCTATTTTAAAGAAATTAGTTTAAGTGTTTGGCCATTAAAACACTCGGGAATTCAGTTTTAGTGTGAGCCTTGAAAACACTTGTAATTTGATTTTTGAGTAAGCCTTGAAAGCTCAAGTTGTAAGGTTGTAAAAGTGAGTCATAAAACTCTTATCTAATCTCAATCTTATGAATAAGATTGTGGGTGATTGAAAATCCAAACTTAGGGATAAGTTAGGTGGAGACATAAGATTGTTGAGAATCCAAACTCCTTAAATTCTTATGCTCATCATTCTTCCTTCTCAACATTCCTTTTAATTATTATTCAATACACTTTAATTTCTTATTATTGTTCAAAAGTCCTATTCACCCCCCTCTAGGACTCTTTCAATTGGTATCAGAGCTTGGAATCTAGAAACTTAATTGCTAGAATACAAGATCATGGGGAGTGAATCTCAAAATATGTCTTCACTTAGACCATTCTTTGATGGTAGTGATTATCCTCATTGGAAGTTCAGAATGGAACTATACCTTGATTGTGATTCTATCAAACTTTGGGATATTATCCTAAAAGGTTGGGAAACACCTACGACTACCATTAATGGTGTGGTAATTACTCTTATAAGAAACCGATGGAATAATGAGCAAAAAGAGGAAAATCATAAAAACAAAAAAGTTATAATCACTCTAGTCTCTTTTATAATAAGAGAATAAGGAGGTAAGCTTTAACATTACATGTTGACTAAAGAAATGCAGAAGACCTTGAAAAATCATTATGAAGGCAACGTGCAAATTAGAAGAAAAAATGTTCAACTTCACATGTATGAATATGAACTTTTCAAAATGAAGCCTCAAGAATCAATCATGGAAATGAAAAATCATCTCAATGCTCTCCTTACAACCCTTAAGAAACTTGGAAAATATTTTTCCAAGGAAGAAGTGAATAATAGGATTTTAAGAATCCTACCTAAGATGGGGAAGCACAAGACCTTTCTACTCTTTTAAATTGATGTGCTTATTGGCAAACTCTTAATATATGAGCTTACAATCAAACAAAAAGGTGAAGACTAAGAAGAAAAAGAAGAGAAGAAAAAGAGCATAGTACTAAAAAGCTCTTTAAAAAGATAGTAAAAAGGAAATCATTAAAGATTCTTATGATGAAGATGGTCATATTGCCATGCTCACTCGGAAATTTAGGAAATTTTTAAGAAAGAAAAATTTTTCAAGAACAAGGGATTTCAATAAGAAGTACTAAGGATAAGGCAAAAAGAAAACCAAAGAGGTTATTTACTATGAATGTGAGAAAACAAGACATATTAGAAGTGAGTGCCCAAAACTCAAATTCAAGAACAAGAGAGCAAAAGATTAAAAAAAAGGTCTTCAAAGTTACTTGACATGATTCCTTTGAATTTAAAGAGGAAGATGAATAATAAGAAGTGACCAATCTTTGCTTTATGGCTCTTGAAAATGAAAATAAGGTACCAACTATTTCTTATTCTTCCTTTGATGATTGTGATGATTATTGTGATGATGATAATAATGATGAAAGCTATATTATGAGTAAATTATTAGTTAAATATAGAAGCTTACTTTCTAAGAAGAAGTTTTACACGCATGAGCTATCTAGATTAACTAAGAAATTTAATAGTTAAAAAAATGATTTTACTAAACTTGTTGAATTAAATGAAAAACTTGGTAGTAATGCTAAATCTTCTAATTCCTTGGAAAATTGACTTAAGAAAGTAAGTGATAAAAATCATAAACTTTCTAATGATGTATTAGAATTAAAGAATTCCATTGCTAAATTCAAAAGAGGAAAAGAAACTTTAGATAGTCTTCTTGATTCTCAAAAATTTCATGGAGATACCCATAAAATTGGATATAAAAAAGGAATGCCTTCATTATCATCATCACATATTAATTTTATTAAAGCCTTATATGATTCCACTCCTTTTACCTCCAAACCAAATGAGATTCAAGCTTTCAAAGTTAAAAGATATCATGTTTTAAACAATAAAGGAAAGTCTCATAAGACTTACCCTTCATTAACATACAGAGGTAAGGCTCAAATTAGAGCACCTCAACCCAAACATACTTATATGTACACTAGACACAATCATAGTAGGCATGCTACACAACACAATTCAAATAAACATGTTACAAAAACCTATCAAAATACACATTGTCATTGTTAATGTATGTCTCATACCATAACTCAAAATAATAGGAGACACACACTACCAGAACATAAAAGGCATGTCTCACACACTAGGAAAACATATCATCTTAGAAGAAATAAATTTGAAAATGTTGTATGTTCTTATTGTATGATAAAAGGTCATAACAATAATATGTGCTTTTATAGAAGACTACACATAAATTTGCTTCCTTTGGATTATCTTGAAACTAACCAACGTAGACTAAGAAAGGTTTGGATTCAAAAGGACACTTAAATTGTGTTGTGTAGATGTGCTTGAAATCCAAAAGAACAAAAAGTAAATGGTATCTTGATAGTGGATGTTCAAGGCACATAATGAGAGATAAGGTGCAATTCAACAAGCTTGATGCTAAGGATGGAGGACATGTTACATTCAAAGACAATGCAAAAGGAAAAATTATTGGTATTGGAGAAATTGGTAATCCTTGATCCTTAGCTATACATAATGTATTGTTTGTTGATGGTCTTAAACATAATTTGCTTAATATAAGTCAATTATGTTATATGGGAAATAAGGTGAGTTTCTATCCTACAAATTACTTTATTAACATTCTTGATAAAGATAAAATAATTTTTACTGGTGAAAGAGTAGATAACATTTATGTTATTGATTTGAATAAAATTGATAACAAAGACATCAAATGCTTAATGTCTATTTCCCATGACATATGGACATGACATAAAAGGTTAGGACATGTAAATTTTGAGTTTTTAAATGATCTTTATAATCATGAAATTATGATTAGTTTACCTAAACTGAATTCACTAAGGATAAACCTTGTGATGCTTGTCAAGAGGGAAAACAATCAAAGTCCTCATTTAAGCTAAAAAATATAGTGTTTACTTTTAGACCATTTAAACTTATACATATGGATTTATTTGGACCAACTAGAGTTGCTAGTCTTGATGGAATGCACTATGTATATGTATTAGTTGATGACTACTCTAAATTTACTTGGTTGTGTTTTCTTACTTATAAGAATGATGTATTTAAAGCTTTTGAAAATTTTTCTAAAAGAATTCAAAAAGAAAAAGGATTTTGTATTTCATCTATAAGAAGTGATCATGGAACCAAATTTGAAAATGAGTTCTTTAAAATCTTTTGTAATGAAAATGATATTTCATATACTTTTTCTTCTCTTAGAAGTCAACAAAATGGGGTAGCTGAAAGGAAAAATAGAACTCTTATGAAAATGGCTAGAACAATGTTTCATGAGTATAATTTACCTTTATACTTTTGGGTAGAAGCCGTTAACACATCTTGTTACACTTTAAATCGAGTTTTCAAAAGACTAATCTTAAATAAAATTTCTTGTGAGCTATGAAATAATAGAAAACCTAAAATCTCATATCTAAGAGTATTTGGATGCAAGTGCTTTATATTAAATACTAAGGATAATCTTAAAAAATTTGATTTCAAAGTCGATGAAGGAATTTTCCTAGGCTATTCTATTTCTAGTAAAGCATATGGAGTTTTTAATAAAAAAAATTCTAATAGTTGAAGAGTCAATGCATGTTGTATTCAATGAATAAAAATCATTTGATCCTAGAAAGGATATTTGTAGTGTTGATGATATTGTAGGTGACAATGAGATTATGGATACTCAAGAAGAAAATGCTAGTAAGCCTTTAGAATTTAAAGGTCCAAGCAAGAAGGATAATGAGGAGACATCTTAACCTAACTTGAAGGATGAACTTCTAAAGGATTGACAATTCAAGAAAGCTCATCCTTAAGATCTTATCATAGGTGACACTACAAAAGGGGTAACTATTAGATCTTAATTAAAGTCTATTATTAATTTAGCTTTCATTTCTTAAATTGAGCTAAAAAATGTTAATGATGCATTAAGTGATGAATTTTGGGTCCTTATTGTGCAAAAAGAATTAAATCAATTTGAGAGAAACAAGGTTTAGACCTTGGTTCCTAAACCAAAACATCACCTTATTATAGGCACCAAATGGGTGTTTAGAAATAAGATGAATGAACAATGTGTCATAATTATGAACAAAGCTAAACTAGTAGCTAAAGGTTATAATCAAGAGGAAGGCATTGATTATGGTGAAACCTTTGCCCCTGTTGCAAGGTTAGAAGTTATTAGAATGCTACTTACATTTACATTATACATGGATTTTAAATTTATCAAATGAATGCTAAAAGTGCATTTTTAAATGGATTCATTGAAGAGGAGGTATATGTTAAACAACCTTTGGGTTTTGAAAATTTTGATTCTCTAAATCATGTTTTTAAATTGTCAAAAGCATTGTATGGATTAAAACAAGCTCCAAGACCTTGGAATGAAAGATTGAGTAACTTTTTATTAAAGAAAGGGTTCTTTAAAGGAATAGTTAACACAACTACTTTTATAAAGAAATCTAAGCATGAATTACTAATTGTTCAAATATATGTTGATGATATTATTTTCGATGCTACTAACCATTGCTTGTGTGAGGAATTCTCTGAGTTAATGCAAGGAGAATTTGAGATGAGTATGATAGGAAAACTCAAGTTCTTTCTTAGACTTCAAATCAAGCAATGTAAAGATGGGATTTTCATCAATTAAACCAAATATGCAAAAGAAATTCTTAATAAATTTGGCATGGATGGAGCTAAAATGAGTAAAACTCCAATGAGCACCATAACCAAACTCAATAAGAATAAGAATGGCAGACTTATTAATGAAATGCGATTTAAAGGTATGATTGGATCCCTTCTTTATTTAATTGCTAGTAGACCTGATATTATGTTTGCTACTTGTTTATGTGCTAGATTTCAATCAAGTCCTAGAGAATCTTATTTAAATGTTATCAAAAGAATTTTCAAATATCTTTATGGTATAATACATTTAGGACTTTGGTATCCTAGGAGTTCTTCCTCTGACTTGATTAGTTATTTTGATGCAGACTTTACCGGCAGTTTACTAGATAGAAAGAACACTTTCAAAACTTGTCAATGTTAGGGACAATGTTTAGTTTCTTAGTTTATCAAGAAACAAGTTTCGGTTGCCATGTCTACTGTTGAAGCTAAATACATAGCAGTAAGTTTTTATTGTTCATAAGTTCTATGGAAAAAATAACAATTGATGGACTATGGTATAAACTTGATTACATTCCTATCAAATGTGACAATACAGGTGATATTAACCTTAACAAGAATCTCATTCAACACTCTGGAACCAAGCATATAGACATTCGACATCATTTTTTGTATGATCATGTTCAATTTGGTGATATCTCACTTGATTTTGTATATACAAATAATCAACTTGTTAATATCTTCACCAAACCTCTTAATGAAGAGAGATTGAACTTTATTAAACATGAACTTGACATGATCGATGGTTCCAATTTGTCTTAATTTTTTTAGAACTTTAAATTTCTTCTATATTTATGTTTGGTATATAATACATCTTCATTTGACTATTTTTATGTTTTTATTACTTCCTATTTTGCAAAATTAATAATTAATTTATGAAACATTCATTAAATTAATTATTTTAATTTTTAGCAACATATATTCTTCCTTAAATGAGTCTATTTCATTTACTCATTTATTTCTTTCAAAAATCCTCAATTAATTCCATTAAATGCAAATTACTTTTGCAATGACTTAATTGTAAAACATTTTTTTGGACTTAACTGCAAACTTTTCAAAAACTTTTTTATATAGGACCTTGGTCCCACTTGGGACTAGATCATCTCCCGATTAGGACATAATCTATCAATTATGTGCTTTTACAGAGAAACAATCCTAATCGAATATCCTAATTAGGATATCACTCAAGACATAATGTCTTGATTGGGATGAAAGCATGTCCCAACTAGGACATAGCTCATGACAACATTAGGATTTCAAATTTTTTTTCAATTTTTTGACTCTGCAATCAAAATCAGGAATATTTTTTAGGTTCCTATTTAGTTCAAATTCAAAATCTACACTATTTCCAACCTTAATCTCTTGCCTATAAATACCACTTTATTCCTAATATATTTTTCATCTCATTCAAGTCTTTTCTTTTCTCTACACATTCAATAATTATTCTCTCTAATGGCTCTTAAGAAACCAAGTAAGGCTTCTTCATCTTCTCAAGCTCCTTCTCTTTCTAAAAAGGATAAACCTTATAGAATCCATTCTCCATTCTCTCACTCTTCTTAAGAAATTAAGAAAAGAATGTCTTAATTTCAAAAAAGAGTATTCATTCCCTCAAGGTTCATGTATGAACCTACTTTCAAGGTAATTGGATGCTATGATGTAGTCCAAGATCTTCTCCTTAAAGGTGGGATTTATGATTTTGCTTTCTTACCTTTTTCATCTTACCTTTCTCTCATCATTAAGTTTCTTTCATTTTATACTCTTCATGTCGTTAAATTTGATGATGACAATCCATACTTCTTATTGAGATTCAAATAGGGAGGGAGAGATCACTTCATGACCTATCAAGAGTTTAACACTCTTTTTGGCTTCTCTCAAAAGGGACACATTCAAGTTAATCCTATTAAGATGAAATCAAAGCTCCAAATGCACCTCAATTCTCCACCGAACACACTAAAGCCTCATTCATCAAATCTAAAGCACTTTGGTTTGTTTGTCGCTTCATTACCTATTCCATTAATGGTAGAGCTCTTTCTAATGAAGCACTTTCTCTTGATGACCTTTTTATTCTTTATTGTCTTCATCATAATGAGAAAATTTCTTTAGGAAGATTTTTACAATGGAGAAGTTGGTTAATTAGTGATAGTCACATCAATGTAATTTGTATTGGTGGAATTTTCATAAAGCTAGCTAAATTCTACAATATTAATCTTGACACTCTACTCTTTACCAAACCTTTGTTTCTTGATGCATCCTTCATTTAAAATTCCAAACAATTCACCTCTATTAATAGAGTTTGGGTTTGGAAACATGACCTTAGAGCTAGTGAAAACATTGAAGCTATGTTTCAAGAATTAGAAGAGTAAGAAGGTAAATGGGAAGAAGAATAAGAACATCAACCTCATGTTATCCCTCTAAGAAAAAGACCAAGAAGTAAAGGTACATCTAGTCAAGGTGCTTAAGCTTAAGAAGATTAACCTTCTTGGGTAGGCTAAAATTTTGAACACATGTCCTTAATGGAATCCAACTTCAATTCCCGCTTTGATGAAGTTGAATCCAACCTTAGTGTGCATTTCAATTAAATTGATGACAACATTGCTCACCTTCAACATGATATTCATCATACTTATGAGCAACAAGGCTATACTTGCACCTATCCTCCTCCTCCCCTCCCTCCTTAAATATAGATCTTATTTGCATTTTTTTATTTATTTTACTTTCTGTTTATGTTTGGTTTATTTTTAGTATATGAGTCACTAGCTGTTAATTTGTTTTTAGGCTTGTTTATGTTTAGTTTATTTTTAGTATTTTATTTTTTTATTGAATGAATTTTAATTATTAATGAAATTCTCCTTTCCTTACAATATAAATTTCTCTAGTATTCATTCTTTTTGATTTTTGACAAAAGGGGAGAAATATTTGAGTTTGATCAAGTTATTATTTATACGTAATTTTTAAAATTTTTTTCATGTATTTTTTTTTGTGAAAAATTTATGTTTAAAATTATTCATATATAAATTCTTCTTAGGAATTATTTTTATCTTTGTCAAAATGAAAGAAATAATTAAGTTTGCATGTGTATCTAGTTAATTTCTTTTAACGGAAAGAAATTCTTTGTACAAAGATGTGTTTATGTTAGTGATATAACAATGTGATGGTGTGTCCTTAATATCAATTTTTTTAATCCATTGAAATTGGGGGAGAAAATTTTTTTTATGCCATATTATTTCATAAAGATTTTATGTATCCTTATTTTTCATTATTTTGGTTCATGGTCCTTTGTTTCCTCTATTTTTTAGCAAAAAGGGGAGAAGAAGTCATGTGATATTTGTGCTTAGTCTTTATGATTGTAATATGATAAGTGCCACATGATCAATTAATTAGCTAAGCTCTATATGATTATGTGAGGTCTTTTTATGTGTACTATTTTTGTGATGCATTATATGCAAATATATTTGAAATTATTTTTTTATATTGTCAAACAGTCTTTTTATATTTTTTGGCAATAATTTTTTCATGATATATTTTATAATTCTGTCATTGAGAATAAATTTAAATTTATATTTCTTGTAATGCCCATATTCATAAATTAAAATTTATATTTCTTATCATGTCCATATTCATAAGGGGAGAATAAAGAAATATATTTGTTTTTTCATATATCATCATTATTATCATCAATGTCATCAATCTCACACTTTACCTTGCATTATTTTTCTCAAACTCAAAATAAGTTTGTCAAAATCAAAAAGGGGGAGATTATTGACCTTAGCAAGTAATCAATCTTGATTTTGATATTAACAAACTTAATTTTAAGTAGATGCACTATTAAAGAAAATTCATTTCGAAAAGTCATCATGAGTACTATTTCGACTGGACTACTCAAAGGAACTAAATTACATAAAAAAGTGCAAGTTTTGTCATAGTCCCGACCGGGACTAAGTAAGTCCTGACTAGGACCAAAGGAGACCCATTTCTAAAAAATGGTAGAACCCATCTTGATCCAATGTCCTGATTGGGACACTACTTGGGACATGGTAGTCCTAATCGAGACATGGATATCCCAATCAGGACCAGAGCATTTTTTCAAATACAACAATGCATAACAACTATTCAATGCTAGTCCCGACTGAGACTAATAATATCCCAATAGGGACCAGAAAAAATGCAGCTCAAAAGTCTAAATTTCATTTAAATGGACTTTATTTTTATTGGGAATTATTTCCAATAACTATAATTAAATTGCTCAAGTATAAATATGACCTCTGAAGATTATTTTGAGGTTAAGAAACTTGTTTTTATCATTCTATACTTTCAAGCATTCAATTAAGCTCTCTAAACTCTTTCAAATTTTATTTTATTATGGTCTACTCTTATGAGAGTTGGTGAGTGATAGAATAGATATTATTATTCTTTTATTTTTTAGGATTAGAAAATAGGAAGTGAGATTATATTCTAAAAGAATTAGTTTGAGTGTTTAGCCATTAAAACACTTGGGAATTCAGTTTTAGTGTGAGCCTTGGAAGCACTTGTAATTTGATTTTTAAGTAAGCCTTGAAAACTCAAGTTGTAGGGTTGTAAGAGTGAGCCATAAAACTCTTATGTAATCTCAATCTTGTGAATAAGAATATGGGTGATTGAAAATCCTAGCTTGGGGATAAGTTAGGTGGAGACGTAAGATTGTTGAGGATTCTAACTCCTTAAATTCTTGTGTTCATCATTCTTCCTTCTCAACATTAGTTTTAATTCTTGTCCAATTCACTTTAATTTGTTATTATTGTTCAAAAGTCATATTCACCCTTATAGACAACAGGGTTTAGCGTGCATCTAAGATTTTATGTTGACCTTAGCAATAATCAATTTTAATTTTGATCTTAAAAAAATTAATTTTGAGCATTTAATTTGTTTATTTAAGTGTGTATACGTTAGGACTCTATTGGAAGTTAAAATGAAGTATGATTATCTTGGATTGATTGGACCTTTATTCAAGGAGGCTTTTGACATCCTTAGAGCTTTATAATGAGAAAGTTATCTTCTTCACATTTGAAGTAGAAATCTTGAGATTTTTGAATTAGGCTTATTTTTTAAAATCCAAGTTCATTTGGGTATGCAAATTTTGAGTCAAAATTGACGTATACGTCTACCATCTTAGATTGCACATCTTTTAGTATTTTGGACATATCCTGAGCTACAGACGTATAATTTAGGTGATTAAAAATGATATGAAAAGTTAAGTCAAATATCTAAAACTTTCATAAAGAAAGTATGGGACAATTCAAATTTATTCAAGAGCAAATCATGGCTTCAACCTGTGTATAGCTATCTGACAGTATTCTACATTTCAAATTGCACCACTCTTAGTATTTTGGACATATCTTGAGCTAAAAAAGTCTAATTTAGGTGATTCAAAATGATATAAAAATATAATTCAAATAACTACAACTTTAATAAAGAAAGTATGGACAAATTCAAATTTCTTTAGGAGAAAATCATGGCTTTAACTTGGGTATAACTGTTTGATAGTATTTTGCATTTTAAATTGCATAGCTCTTAGTATTTTGGAAATATCTTGAGCTATAAGTATCTAATTTAGGTGATTAAAAATTATATAAAATGATAATTCAAATATCTACAACTTTTATGAAGAAAGTATAGGCAAATTTAAACGTATTGAGTAGACAATCATGGTTTCAATTCATGAATAGCTATTTGATAGCATCACTTTCAATGTTTCAAAATATAGACGTTGGACATATAATTTGCACCTCCAACAACTATATTTTTAAGTATAAATACCTCTAGAGTTGAATGGAAGTTAAGAAACTTGTTTATCATTCATTCTTTCTTAAGCATTCATTGAGCTCTTAAATTCTTTTAAACAATTCTTTGTTTGTATAACTCTTGTGAGAGTTGGGTGTGTGTTAGAAATAGAATTTCTCTTCATCTTAAATCTTGGGTTAGATTAGAAGGGAAGTGAGATTTATTTCTAAAGGAATTGGTTTAAGTGTTGTCCATTAAAACACTTAAGTTTTGGTTTTTTGAATGAGCCTTGAAAACTCAAGTTATAAGGTTATAAGAGTGAGCTATAAAACTCTTGTGTAATCTCAATCTCGTGAATAAGATTATGGGTGATTGAAAATTCTAACTTGGAGATAAGTTAGGTGGAGATGTAGGATTGTTGTTGAATCCGAACTCTTTAAATCTTTGTGTTCTTCATTATTCCTTCTCAACTTCCATTCAATTTTTACAAAGAATTCTTTTAATTTCTTATTTTTATTTGATAGTTCTATTCACCCCCCCCCTCTAGGACTTTTTTCATTTCAGCAACCACAACAATGTTTGAGCTCAGGGCTCCAAAGAACACATTAACCATTGCCATAACGATATGACATGGAGATAAGGAGTCACCACCCAGGATAATAACCAGGACAAATCATTTTGGTGGTACTCGATTCTTTAAAAGAAAACTAGCGCTACCACTAGGAGATTTTGGAAATGGAATACTAACTTCTTTCAGTCTTGTGTTCATTTAGAATTACTTTATAAATTACTATATTATCCTCTATTTACATGCAATTTCATATAAACCCTTATTTAAAATAATTAACTCTAGGCAAACTAGTCATGAAAATACATGTAAACAATGCATTCATCACAATTCTTAGGTCAGTCTAATCTACATTGATTTTAATTAAATGAGCTAAATCTACATTTTATTTACAAGTGAATTAAAACTAAAGGTGGGTCTATATTTTAAGATAATTAATAAGGCTAAGTCTACTTGTTTTAATTCTAAAAAGTGAGCTTAAATCTATTAATTTTAGGAAATAAAATAGAAATAAATTAGTGGGCTTAATTCTACTTAATTTTAAATTAAGTGATGTGATCTTAAATCTATTTATTTTAAAAAAGAAAAAGTTTTATTGGGCTGAGCTAAGTCTAAATTAATTTTAATTAAATTAAAAATGGGCTTAAGTCTAAATTAATCTAATTGGGTCTAAATTGATATTAAAATTAATTAAACCTAAAAATCCAATTAAAGCCTATTTATTAAATGGGTTGGAACCTAACGTGGGTCTAGGGCCCAAAGACAATAAAAACATGTAAACAAGTCCAAACAACAAATTAAAGAAAATAATGAATAAAAAACATACATTCAATGATTTCTAACCTAATTTTAATTACATGCAACCTAAATTAATCTAAAGCCACCATTGATTTTATTAGGGTTTTATCAAATGAACCTAATTTACTAATAAATTTTAATAATGTAGAAAATTAATGAGTTTAACTATTCCCACTATTGGGGCTATTACAAGATCCACCTAAAAATAACAAAGAAAATAAAAATAAAAATTACAACCCTTAAGAAAATAAATTAAATAAATTCATAACCTAAAAAAAATAAATTAGATAAAACAAAATAAAAAATACATAAGAATTAAATTAGGATCTTGATTGTTTGGTTTTCATGTATGGATGATTCTCTATGGATTTTCCTTGGTTCGATCATGTGTTCATCATTATAAAAACATGAAATACAGAGAATAAAAAAAGATTAAAATAAATGAACAAAGAAAAAAATAATGAAAATTAAACAAAAAAAATAGAAAAAATAAGAAAATAATATAAAAGAAAGAATTAATAATAAAAAAAGAAAGGGGTAGAAGAAGGATGCTATGCAAATGCTGTTTAAATACCTCTCAGAAGAAGATTTCACCGTCATAAGAAAATTGACTCTGTGTTTTTCTTGATTTTTGGACCTTGAAAAGAATGTATTTTTTTAAAAGGTTTTTTTTTACTTTCTTTTCTTTTCTTCTTTTTTCTCTTCGTGTTTTTTAATCAACTCTTTTTTGTAATAGCTATTAGTGTTTTCTCTTTCTCTCTCTTTACACAGTCTCTCATCTTTTTTTTTTCAAACTTTTCTTTTTATATCCCATTCTAACCCTAGCAAACCACTTATGTGCTCACAGGAGAGGCAAGTTTGGTCCTCCCTCTCAACATAAACAGGATAAAAATTTTAATTTCAAAAAATTATACACGTAAGAGACGTGTACTAGACAAATAAATATCCAAATTAATTCATTTATTACAAATGAATCAAATTCAGACCAATCATAATTAAAAAAATTGAGAAAATAATTTTTTTGAAAGTTTAGCACCTCAGCATTATAGAATGTCGACCAGCATTGTGTAATGCCGATTGACCTTACATAATGCTGATCAACATTGTGTAATGTTGATTGGCATTACATAATGCCAATCAACATTGTGTAATGCCGATTAGCATTATGCACATTTTTAAATAGGCCCCTGTAAAATTTAATTTTTACAATTAAACCCAAAAAACATTACAATTGAGTTTTTGAATCGTAAAACTTAACACTAGAGGTCAATTTTTGGCTAAATTTTCATTATAGAGGCTTTTGTCGCATTCATGCATAAATACATCCTAAAATTGGGTGCATACAACCACCCCTTTAGGACTCTTTCAGAATATAATTCATTTTCAAATGAATTATTATTAATGAAATGTGTTTAGTTTAAAAGAATATTTTATGGAATTCATTTTTAGAAATATCCTCTTAATAGGAATTTATTAAAATATATAATGATAATAGTAAAAGGATTAGTTACAATAATTTTAATGAAGCATAAACATGTGGTGAGCACATATTTGAAGTAGGTGAAATGCAAAAAATTTAACCTATTGAGATAAAGTAGGAATGCTTACATCAATAACCATCACACAGCTGCATATTCTAGATGCATCTTTATTGGTTACGTTCAGACCACAATAAAGATAAGTGAATGTAGTGGCACCCAGTAAAGATAAGTGAATGTTGCGACACCCTAATTATACCCAGGGAGTGCATATAGGTCCTTTAAAGTATATAAAAGCCATAAAGGATCGGTTTTAGACAAGTTTGGAAAACAACAACAAGTTAACTACTTAGCAGTCACCTTATTCTTGTCATACATCATATGGATGGTATATTAATGTAATAGGCCAGTGACTTTTCTTTTTTGTCTTAACATTTTTCCTTTTTAGATATAGGCTCATAAGTTTGGCATTCTAGCTTGTCCTTTTTTCAAAGATTTAATTGAGAATGGATTCTCTCAGTATCCTTATTGGATTAAAAAACTAAAGACTTTATGCACGATCCTGTGGAGGTTAGAAGATTTTTGCATAACTTAACCTTTGACCAAGTATCTTTCTTGCTTTCTCTAATCCTTTTCAGTCCTATTTTATATTCTTTGTCATTTCTATCATTTCACAGATCAAGCATTATTAGTGGTTGACAGATCAAAACACTTGGTCTTTAGAGATGTTAGAAGCTTAGAGTTTAGCCCATTTGAGAGTTTTATTTAGTAGACCTATTGATTGCACTTGGTACTTAGGCAAGCGTGCGTATCTTTAGTGGAATGGCTCAAAGATGTGAAGAGTGCCTTTTGCTCTTTATGGTGACATGTATTAGGGAAGAGAAATGAAAGAAGAAGCGATAATTATAGTAGAGGTAGGGACACATGCTAATATGTTCTTAGAGCTCAAGGATCATCCTTATATTACGATCTTCATTCCTTAATTGATTGATACTGTTAATAGGGAACATTAAGCCAATGAGGCTGCAAGTATGTCCATTATGTGGGTTAGTAGTCATTATTATGCATTAAATATAGGTCTTCCCTAGTATTAATATGCTATTGTTGGTCTTACCACCTCTTAGGTTTCTTTATTTAAGCTACTGAGTCATATTCTTCTCTCTCATTTTATTTATTTATTTATTTTTATTTTTTTGCAACATTCAATGCAAACTAGTTAATAATAAACTAAAATAAAAATAAGTTTAGCCTAGGACTTATTTTTGTGTAGTTGCAACATTAGTAATCAAATCACAAGAGGGTTTGTGTGACCTTTTTTTACCATAGGGGGGATGATAATGATGACGAGACTAATACTACTAATGTGAGTAAGGTTGCTCTTGATGATATTATTATTGGTGATGCTGCATGCCCTTTACTTCTGTACTTTAATAGGCTATTGATTATGGGAGCTATAGTTAATTACTCTTCTTCTACATCATATTCGATGCTAGTTGATTTTGTTCCATCAGATTCGACTCATATCAGTCCTTTATTTCATCCTTCCTTTTCCTTTATATTGTTAGTTATTGCATCTGAATTTATTTATTACTATAGGTACCTCAATCTTCTGTTAAGGCTTAGTACACTCATATTGTCACTAGACAATGTTATTTTCTTAAGTTTTCCAATGCTTAATACGTATACTTTTATTCTCACTTTGGTTGCATTTGTATCCTATGATGTGTTAATGTAAGAATGATTGAATGCATGCATGACAATGATTTTTTTATTTATTTCTTTATAGTCTTAACATGTTATGGCTAGATGACATCAGGATTATAAGAGTGTAGGTACCAAGAGCAGATGAGGTAGCTACAGGAGAATACACATATAGACACAGGTGGCATTGTGCTAGGGCTAACTGGCAAGGACAATGATGAGGATGATGTAGATGATACTTATGATTGCTCATAGGGTGGACACTAGTTAGTTTAGTAGGCTAGGATTTGGCCTTTTGGTTATTATAGTGGTTGCATTATTATTGTTATACCATTATTGTACAGTTGTCATATTGTATATTTCTTGAGATCTCAGACTTTAGGTGTTATGTTGGTATTTGTACTGTATGTTATTATTGTTCTTATGGTTTTTCATGTATGTTTTCACTTATCATTACTATTATTTATCATTATTTTTTTTTCTATTTTTTTGCCTAAGTAGTTGATAAATGTAAAAATACTCTATTTTAAGTGCCAATTTGTTAGGTTTTCTAGAGTTTAGGCTAGTATCGAATATTAATATGTTTTTATTTAAAAGCATTAAGTTTAGATTTTTAAGACCTTTAGTAAATTAATGTTGTTTGATAGTGTTTTGTTTAATTTTTATATTCTTATTTATTTTTGTACAAGTTATGCTTGATGTAGAGTTAAAATATGAGGTGCTAAGGCTAGAACATGAAGAGTAAAGCTCAAGATTTCTGTAAAAGTAATCAAATCTACACTTTCAAGATGAAGTACAATGTGCATGATTGTGTGCTAAATGGCATATTGCCATGCCTAATTCATCACTTAAAGACCCATAAAGGAGATAATTAAGCACGATTGTGTGCATGAGGTTATATAGTCATGCCTGATTTAAAGAAAAGTAACCTATTAGGAAGGCAACAAGGCACGATTGTGTGCATTAAAATGCACAATGATGCTTGATTCAAGATAATTCAAAAGGCATATAGCCATGTGCCATGAGACAAATCTAAATGGAAGATTTTGTTTAGGGTTTTAAGGGGAACCATATAAATAGCTCTATTTTGGCTTCTATAAAGAGGTTAGCTAGTTGTTGGCAAATAAGAAAATATTTTGAAGTTTTCATAATTTTGAGAAATATTATCTTTTATCTTTCAATTTCAAATTACTCAAGGATTGAATAGAGATTAAAAGATTAAAGTGTCGGGAACTCGAATAATGTTTTAAAGAAGAAGAATAAAAAAGGGTTTATTCTTTTAATGTTTCTTCTTATAATTAATTATCATTTTATAATGAATATGTGGGTTTTTTTTATTCTATTCTTCTCTCTCTTCTTCATTTTCTATGAATAACTAAATATTTAATTAGAGTTTTTATACCTGGCTCAATGTGAACTTAATCATATCATATTTCTAATTAATAAATTATCATTTCATGATTATTATTAGGCTTAATGCTTTCAATAAACTAATCACCCATTGAACTGATTTATACAATAGGGTTAGATTAAGAGACTAATTCTATAGAAGAACATAATAATAATTTATTAATTAATTGAATTAGTAAAGAGGTAGTTTAGTTGTTAATATTCTTTTAAAAGCAAGCTTCAACCATTGAATATGTTTAATTACTTAGTTAGTAAAAGCTAAATAATCAAGTAATGGTTGTAATCAATTAATTATAGGAGTACTTAAAAGAGACCTCCATAATTTAAAAGATACTTTAGAAATGAAATGAAATTTACAATTGAGAAGAAAGTTAACACAATTTTTAGATAAGTTACGTCGAGGATAAAGACTATAATAATTAGTCATATAATGAAATTAAAAGTAGTTAGATCAAGTTTATCTCATTTTCCTTTCTATAGCTTTAAAATAAATAATCGATCTTCTAAATAAGCAAATTCTATGAGTAATTCAATAATTAGTTCTCAAATCCTTATGGGACTTTGATGATTCCATATGCCTACAGATCACACACACTAAGTTTTTTTGCACTGTTGCCAAGGATCTATAGGATTAATATTATGATAAAATTAGTATTGTTTGATTTAGGTTTTTTTTTTACTTTCTTTTATTAATCTTTTTAGTTTACATTTTGTTACATTGTATTAAGAAGAATCTTTGTTAGTGTATGTGCTTAACGCAAAATACAACTAAACAATGTGAATTATTATTATTGCTAGATACTGAAATTGATAGAACTTTTCGCAGGAGATTAAGAAGGTAAAGGAATATAATTAACGGGAAGTACTTTATAGCCTTTATAAGGCTTTAAGCACAAAATACTGTATAGCCTATATAAGGAATTAAGCAGAGATGGTGTATAGCCCATATAAGGCTAAGTGCAGCCCATATAAGGCTAAGAGTGATATATTGTGTGTTGTGTAGTGTAGCTTATGTAAGGCTAAGTGTGTGGCCCATATAAAGCTAGACATGTAAAATGAGGTATGATTTTCAGAATCATGATGCATATAGGATTTGCTTATGCTTTTATTGGTTTATCCCCATTGGGAAAAGCTGTGTATTAGAGACTTTGAGTGACTCTGGCTATTATAGTCTTGTCCTAACATGGTTTTTTATTTTTGTGTTTCTTGAGGTTGATCGATAATTCTTAGCCAAAGATGTTTTTGTTACCAAGTGGAGAGCAAACATCCTAACTGATTAAATGAGAATCCTGTAAGCACCCAATTTTGGGATAGTTGAGTGTGAGTGTGACAGAGGACTCCAATGATGAAAATATTAATAATGGCTCTTTAACATTTGAAGTTTGAAACCTTAAAAGTCTAAATGCATTTCCACAAGAGTTTAATTAGTTTTTTTAAGGACTTAGTTGTGATATTTTCTTTAAGGACCTAATTGAAAAGTATAAACCTCATACATAACATGCATACACTTGCATACATTTGTTGTGAATTACTTGCTTTGCATAGTAAAGTCTTTAAGCCTAGACAAGATTGTGCAAACACTTTACTACTAACATTCAAAATTAGTGTTGTAAAAGTGTAGAAAGGTAGTTAGAATGTACACATTTGAAGGAAAAGGGAAACACTATCAAGGTGAACCTAATGCTTAACTAGACTTTTGACCGTAGGAGCCTAATAAATTATAGGCCCATCTAGTAAGGGAATATCACTAACAGTGATACTTGCAAAAGCATCATCCCCGTACCCTCAAGAGGCTGGATAGGATGCTCAAGCTCCTTATATTCAACATCCATCTCCATAGTCTCATTTAGAGCATTATCTGGAATATCTCTCTACAACAGTTAGACTACTATAAGGTATGGAATATGGTGATAAGAAGGTCCAACATGCCAATATTACATTTATCGGCCCTATAAAAGGGAAGAATGCCTCGAAACTTAAAATGAATGCACTTTGGAAAATTATTTGGTAACGAAAGAAAATCTCTAACTCCTGAACCTTTTTTTTTTTTGCAAGAGATATCAAAAAGAGGAATGAACCTCGGAATGGCAGAAATACAAACACAGCCCAAAGCCACAATTTCAATGGTGGAGTATCATGACCTTATGATTAGAGACATCATCACCACAATTAAAAAGGAAGAATGCAAAAGAATAATACTACATTTTAACAAAATTTATTCACTTGTGAATAGACCATACTAACTTATGGTATTTTGTGTAGGAAAAAATAAAAAAGAATGAAGAAGAGGAAAGGAATTGATGCATCAATAGGAATGGGCAAGATAGCAAATGCCAAACACTTATCAAAATAATAAAGCGAAGTAACAAAACTCTATTTTCTTAGATTCTATTATAAAGTACCATCTCAATCATAAATTCACAAATTGAAAATAAATTCATCCACTTTACGAGATCATGTACGAAAAGCCTATCTTATAAACTTTGATCTTAATGGCTTATTTATTTATTTATTAGCCTCAAAGAATTCATGCTTTATTTTAATAGGCTAAGTCTAAATTAATTTGAACTAGGTGGGCCTATGTCTAAATTAACTAAATGAGCCTAAATTATTTCTACCCTAAATCTAATTAATTATAAGCCTTCAATCAATTTTAATTAATTAAAATTAAACCTAATTAAATTCGTAAATCTATTAAAGGGAAGGTGGATCTAATTATTAAAACTAAATTTATTTAAATGGGTTACAACCTAATTTGGGCTTTGAGTCCAAAACATATAAAAGAAATAAACAAGCCCATAACATACAAAAAATATCAAAACAATCAAATAAAAGATCAAACAATCAATTCAACTTATTATAAAAAAACCTAATTTAATTAAAGTGACCTTAAATAAGAAATTATTAATAAATAAAATAATTAACAAGCAACCCTTATTCTATCCACTTAAATCTAATTCAATTTTAATTAAGAACTTTAATTATCTCTATAGCCATTAATTTTAGTTAATCACCCAATTAAAACCCTAATTTCACTACATAATTAATTAAAATAAACATACAACCACACACATAAGATTTAATTATTCCCATTACTGGAGCTATTACAAAGAATAATAAGAAAATAAAAATTGATACAATCCCAAGAAAACTAAATGCAAAATAAAACAATCAAAACAATAATAAATAAACAAATAAAAAACCCTAGAAACTATATTTGGCTACAAAATTCAATCCATGGAATTAAATGGATCTTCATGGATTTTGTTCTCTAAATGAACTTATCATGTAACCCTCTCTATAATCACCAATGCAAACAAAATAAACAATGATTAGTGAATGAATAAAATAACATAAAAATTAAATACAGTTAAAATTTAATAGAAACAAAATAATAAAATAAAAAATGGAAGAAAGTAAGAGAGGAGATGGTATGGATGCAATATTGATTTTTCCCTCAGACTAGTATAAATCACTATTGCTTTTTTTAATAGATCTTCAATACATGTTGTTCTCCTTTCAAAAGCCTCCTACTTCTTGCTCAAAGAACAAATACTTCATAAGAAAATATTTTTTGAACACTGCATAAGAAAAATGAAAGCCTCCAAAAAAAAGTCCAGGAAAAGAGAGAAGTCCTCCATAGGAGAGTTTAAGTTGGGTTTAAATAGAAAACCCTAGCTAAAGGCTTCCTCTCTTTACAGTGATAGAGTTTTGATTTAAAAAGGACTTTTAATTTCCTATAAAATTCAGATAAATCCTAGAAAAGACATTTATCATATTATTTTACCAATCAAAATTCAAAAAATAAAATTTTTATTTACTGTAAAATAAAAAATAGACAGAACATGTCTAATTCTAATAGGGATTATGTAATTCCAATTGGAATTATATAATTCCAATCAGTTTTATGTAATTCCGATAGGAATTATGTAAATTATGTAATTCTGATTAGAATTACAGAATTCTGATAGAAATTACAAAATTGCAATCTTTTTTTAACTTTTAATTACAAAAAGACCCTTGAAAGAATTTACACTTTTCGTCTTTAAAGAAAACATCATAATTAATTCCTTAAAAAAGCTAATTAAACTCTTTTGAAAACACATTTAGACTTTTAAGGTTTCAAACTTCAAGTGTTAAAGACCCATTTATAATATTTTCATCATTGGAGTCCTCTATCACACCCACACTCAACTATCCCAAAATTGGGTGCTTATAGTTGCCCCCTGTTATTGTTGTTTGTTGACAAATTACGGAAAAGTAAATAAGCACATAATTTCTAGGTAAAGAGTTAGGATACTTACCTATCATATTATAGAGCTTTTGTCTATAACATTGAATTATGCAATATTGTTTTTTTCTTTCCTCAATGTAGGCTTTATGCTAGTACAATCTATAATTACTGGCAAGTTTTGAATAGCTACAACCCTTTCATTGTCTACCGTTGACAATGTAATTCCTAACTTCTCATAACTTTTAATTTTTTTGTAATCCTTTTATTGCTTATTGATGATTTTAATCACCTACAACCTTTCATTGCTTACTGGCTTTAATTGGCTACAACCCTCTTATTGCTCACCTTTTGATTTTGCAGTCCGTAATTGCTCATGGCTTTCGATCAGCTGCAATCTCTTCCTTGCTCACATATGATTTCAATCAACTATAACCCTTTCATTGCAATCCATAATTGCTCATAATTTTGATTACCTGCAATCCTTTTATTACTAGCCCTCACTGCTACAATCCATAACTGTTAATAGTTTAACTACAACCCTTTCATTGCTTACCAATGATGTTGCATTCCATAATTGCTCATAATTAATTACAACCCTTTCATTGCTTACTGATGATGCTGCAATCCATAATTGCTCGTGATTAGCTATAACCCTTTAATTGCTAACTAATGATGCTGCAGTTCATAATTGTTAATGATTAACTACAACCCCTCCATTGCTCACTGATGATGCTGCAATCCATAATTTCTCATGATTAGTTGCAATCCTTACATTGCACACCTTTAATGCTATAGTCCATAACTGCTTGCGATTAGCTGCAACCCTTCCATGCTCGCCGATGGTGTTATAATCCATAATTGCTTACGATTAGTTATAACCTTTCATTGCTCATAGATGATGCTGTAATCCATAATTGCTCTCTATTAGCTACAACCTTCCATTACTCGCTGATGATGTTGTAATCCATAATTGCTCTTGATTAGCTGCAACCCTTCCATTGCTCATCGATGATGCTATAATCCATAATTGCTCATGATTAGCTACAACCCTTTTATTGCTCATTGATGATTTTGATTAACTACAACCCTTTCGTTGCTTGCCTTTACTACTACAGTCCATAACTGCTCATGATTTTTATCTTTGGTTGTTTGAGTTGAATGCTTTGAATTCTTTATGCTAACTAATTAGAATTTTTGCTGACTGACTTCGAATTTTGTTATGTTGACTGATTAGAATTTTTATACTGACTAATTTCTCTAACTCTGCAAGTTGGGTGCACTCCTTCTAGATTTGCAATTCCTACAAACTTGTTAAAGTTAGTTTCAATCATGATGAATGTACAAAAGTGCATTATAATGTTGAAAATTTATGAGAAAATTCATCACTTTATCACGAGATAACATGCACTCAACAAATCTCACTATTTTTTTTATTTTCATGACTATCATTTATTTGCCATTTGCAAAGGTTAGAGGCATCGTTAACCATCTTATGCTGAGAGCATATCTTTTATCAAGTAAAGAGCTTACTTCCACACTTAATTTTAAGGAGAATTTACTAAACAAAACTTATGGAAATTGAGCATAAACAAATTGAATTCTGAGTATCAAAATAGCCTTTGAATTATTTTTGTACTTTTCTTCCTTATTTGAGTATCCCTCAGCTTTTCTCATATTACTCAGCATGGATATTGTTGGGAAGGTCCTTCAGATACTCTTACTCTTCCAGAGTATTGGAGTAAATGGAGCAACTTTTAATATGGTCCTCTTTGAGTATTCCCCTGCCTTTCTCATATTACTCAACGTTGATACTGCCAGAGGTTTCACGTTGATACTCTTACTCATCTCTAAGCATTAGGGTAAATTATACTTGCTCTTATTTTGATTCTCCTCTTAATATTCCTTACCTTTCTCGTATTACTCAGCATGGATACTATCAAGGGATTTGTACTCGTACTCATTTTTTAGTATTGGAGTAGATTATATGCACATTTATCATTTAAAAGACTAAATGATATTCTAAAATTCAAGCCATTTATGCTTCATGTCCATAGATTTTGTTTTTACATATTCTTCCCCTCATTTGGGTACAAAGCAAGCATTAGATTGATTATAGTTTATAAATTCTCAACACAAAGTTGTTACGTAGACTAAGGTTCATTTAATTAAAATTGAATAAGAATTAGGCCCATTAATTTTTAGGCTTATTGTAAATTAAAACATGCATATTTAGCCCATTTAATTAAAATCAATGTAGATTAGACTAACTTAGGGATTATGAATTTAAATGAATGCATTGTTTACGTGTATTTTTCATGACTAGTTTGCTTGGAGTTAATTGTTTAAATAAGGGTTTATATGAAATTGCATATAAATAGAGGATAAGATAGTAATTCATAAAATTAATTCTAAATGAACATGAGACTAAAAGAAGTTAGTATTCCATATCCAGAATCTCCTAGTTGTGGTGCTAGTTTTCTTTTAAAGAATCGAGTCCTACTAGATTTGTCCCAGTTATTACCCTGGGTGGCAACTCCTCATCTCCACACTATGTCTTTATGATAGCAGTTAGTGTGTTCTCTAGAGTCCTGAGCTTAAACAATGTTGCAGTTGCTAAAATCTTAGGCATGCACTGAACCCTGTCATCTACAGATCCCTTAAAGTGAGGCCAGCTGGGATTATGACAAATAAGATTGCTTTTATTGCCAAAACATTATTAGCATAGATGTTCCCTAAAGCCATTTCTTGTAATATAAATGATATTGTACTTTTATCCATATGGTAATAAAATACTCATTTAAATAAAATTTTTGTTTATTTGAGTATTTACCCTTTAGCATTATTTTAAAAGAGTTTATTATAAGAGTTTAGAATATGAGTGATAAATTCTTTTAGTATATATTCTATAAAATGTTCATAGTTATAGGATTAATAAATGGGTAGCATTAATCCATATACTATCAACTCTATCCATTTTCCTTCATTAGTATATGATATTGATAATGAGAGGTAGTGAGTCTCATGCTACTTGATATAAGATATCAGAATAGACATGTGGATACTCATGTGATGGATATACTAAACTATGATGTAAGATAAGTGATTGCATGGAAATTTACTTTTGTTAACAATCATGGACATAATAGTGCATATGGTTTTTTGACTTAAGGTGACACAGTCATCCACATATGGTTGGTTAGATTTTATTACTGCTTATATACCTAATCTAGCCATGTATGGGTATATGGTGTGTGGTGGCTCTAGTCAGTTATATGTAAGGATGAGTGATTGACCAAGAAGGAATTCATTACCTGGAGTGGACTAATATAAGATCCTATGCTATCTGAGTTATTCTTAATGAATAAGTATCTGGCCAAGTCAAACTTGACTTAACCAAAAAGAGTTTTTAGTGCTAGAAAGTGTTTCTAGTAGGAGTCATATTTTTATTGAGAATTAAACTAAAGATGAGGTCATATGATTGAGGCAATTAGAGTTTGACTGACCATGACTCTAGCTGATGTCAAGATCTTAAAGTAAAGGGAAATTTAATGCACAATAATTATGTTTTATGGTTCTTATGAATCTATAGATATCATTCATTTCTAATTGGGTAGTCGTGACATCTATGCTTGAGGTCACCAAATGTGATTAATTAGGATTTTCACATTTAGCTTTGAAAAAGTTTCTAATAATATAAAGAGTTTATAATAATATTAAGAGTTAATGTTATTTGTTTTCATTATCATTTGGGTTGAACCTAGTAAGTCACACATATAAGAGTTGCACCGATAATGATAATTATCAATTTGATTATTAATTAAAGTGTTTAATTAATTAATTAAATTAATTGAATTGGATTTTGCTTGTGTGGGGATCTAGCATATCCTAAAATCTAACTAGGTTAGGACTATCAAATATTAAATTGGACTTAATTTAATATGTGATATTAAGTTTAAAGACCAAATTAATATTTGCCATAAATACTATTTTCGATATGGACCATGAGATGGGCCATATATATGTAGCTTAATGGATGATGCATGGGATTGGACAATTAGTTGTATTATAAGATCTGCCTTTTTTAAGTGTTAAATAAAGCTCATAAGACTAATTAGTGGATGTTGTAGAGATAAGCTCATTTAAGAGTTAAATAAGTCCAAAGCCCATTTACTAAAGGACGTGCCATATAAGTAGGACCATATAATGATCATGCTTGCATGGTGGCCACCTAAGTATAACCTTTCCATGCAATGTGTTTCATGAATGACACCATGGCAATGTGTTTCATGAATGACACCATGGCAATGTGTTATAAAGATGCACCTCTAGTTAGTGGTCATTCTTTATATGCATGAGATTACTTATTTGACACTTAAAGTGAAAAAGTAAGCACATGTATGGGATTGCTTATTCTACACTCAAGTTTGAATTAGTGGATGAACTATACATATGCAAATTAGTCTTTTACATACATAAACCAAGTTAGTGGAGTTTCTCTACACTTGACTTACCACTTTACATTAAAGAGACATCTAAACACTAAAAGAGAAAATAAGAGTGGGTGCTCAAGAGTTGAGTCTTCTTTTTCTTCTTTCTTTTAAGTGTGATAAGTGTGTGAGTGAGAGATACAAGAATTTTATTTATTCATAAGAGTTGTAGAATAAGTGAAGGCAATATCCATCCAAAGAAGGCAAAAAGTCCTACATCATCTAAGCGAGTGGAGCTCTAGTAAGTTTTTAGGTCACCACAAAGGAGAAGCTTATGGGAAGAGATTTTTTAAAGGCTTAGAGTCATTTCAATGAACTTATGTGTTTCAAGCTAGATGCTTCACACTTAGGGAGCTAGGAGCTTATAGATTTGCATCAATTGATCACTAAAGTTCATCAAGCATGCTATTAACATTAGGAGTTTATAAGAGTTACTAAACTTTTAGATTTAAGTCTCATGCTATGCTTAATACGTTGATTGTGAATCTATGTTATGTGTTGTCTATTTAAGCATGCAAGTAATCATTTTTGTAAATTGAATGTGTTGTGATCTTAGTAATTTTAGAATTCTTGCCTTTATGCAAGGATTGCACACTAAGGAAAATTTTTAAAATTATCCCTCACCGGTTTAGTGCTCACACTATGCTTTTGCTCATACTCTAGTGTGTGTAATCAATTCCTTTAAACATTTCCTTATTAGGCATAAATGTTGACCATATATTTTATTTCCATAGGGCTTTTTCTCTTTTCAAGCATTCTCGGCCTTTCTTATCTTACTTAGTATGAATGTTGTCAAAGAGTCTTTAAAATACTCTTACTCACTTTGAAGTATTAGAGTAGAAATTTTATTTTTGCTTTATTACATTAATTTCCCTTTTTGTGTATTCCTCACCTTTCTTGTGTTGCTCAGTGTGAATTTTGTTAAGGGATCCTTTAGATACTTTTACTTGCTTTGAGCAAGGGAGTAAATTGAGTATGATATGTCATTCATGTTAATTTAAGAGTTTGTTATAATAGTTACGAGTTATTGTGTGCGTTATAATTCCTTGTGGTCCTTATTGTGAGGTGTCTATTTCCTCTCATAAGGTTATCGAGCATTAAGTTAATTAAGGTTTGGGAATCTCAGCTTAGAATTACGAATCAAAGTTCAGAATTTCTAAAAGCTTCATTAAGACATGGCTAAAACAACTATGGTTGGCTTGTCTATCCCTATTACGTGGTTTCCTTAATGTGAACTCACCCGAAAAAGGCACGAAAGAATGTTTGTATGAATATGAGTGTATGCATATGAATGCATATACATGTATCTAAAGTTAGAGGGGATAAAATGCTTCTTTAGGTGTACCGCATGCACTTTTGGAAATGTCTTTAATTTTTTTCATTGCTTTTCATGATTCTTCTAGCATCCCATTTGTATCACACATTGAATTTTAAGTTTTAGGAGTGCTTATAGGGCCTTACGGAGCCTCCAGGTGCATTGCGGGAACAACCCATGAGTCTGAGTCAATAACCACGCATATGGGTTAAGACCTATGCTTGTGGAATATTTCTTGACCCGTGGAGCTGAGCTCTATTCAAGTCTCCATTTTTTTTTAATTTTCCTCATTTTTTGCTTCTTCCTCGCTCTTCCTGAGTTTTCTTTAGACTTTAGTTTTCACTCTTCACTTTATACTTTGGCCTTTACCATGCAAGGGGGTGATTTTGATAATGTTGACCCCATAAATTTTTATAAGATTGATACGGATGTTAATCTTGATTGCATAGAGGGAGACAGTGCTACTCCTCTAAATCTAGTGCCATCTCATTGCTCTAGGCATGGGGTGATTTAAGACCAGGTCATTCCTTTAGTCTTGAACTTGAGGGCACATAGATGGATGCTTCACTGCCAATCAATTAGTGTTCAAAAAACCTTATTTCTTTCTTTTTTAGTGTATTATTTTTTTCATGCCTTAGGAATTTCCTACAATTAAATAGATTAGGAAATTAGCTTTTACTATACTTATGAGTATCTTAGTCATAAAAATTACTATGCATAACTTCCAGTTTATTCAGATATTTACTTATTTGTCTCCATATGCTTAGGGTCTCATTTGCCTTTATTAGGAACTTCCTTTGTTTAGATGTAAATTTATTTATCTTCCTGTGCTATAGGTTCCCTACAAATGACAGATAGATTTGTAGTTAGTGCATATTTTGTCACTTTGGATAAATTTTGGTCAGAAATGTTGTTTTTTCAACTTCCCTTTATTAGGATATATGCGTGTTTGTCTTCATATGTTGAGAATCTTATTACGTTCCTTAGGAACTTCCTTTATTAAGGTGTAGACTTTTCTTCATGTGTTAAAAAAATCTCTTGTAAATAAAAGGCAAAATTGTAGTTAGTGTAATCTTTATTTTTTATAAATAAAAATTTTAGTCATAAAGTATTTTTGCTGACTTTCCTTTTATTAGGGCAAGGTTATGCCTTTAGTTTTGCTCAATAGCTTTATCAGAGCAAAATAGTTCTATTGGAATATGCTTGAGATGGTATAAGATCAAGTACATGGTCTCAACTTCAATGGCCTAATACGAGGTTTTTCAATTACTCTGATAGTGTTGAAGAGTCGCCCTATAACTATGTTATTCGAGAGGTGGTTGGACTACACACTTTCCACTTTTAATTTATTATGATCATCGAACTTTATTTTATTGGACACCGAGTGCCTTTTGATATTCTAAATTATATTGCGGCTTTGTACATAGGGTTGTTGGATTGTGGCTCTCAGCTTAGGGTTGGTTAATGAAGGCTGATTTCATATGATCACCTCGTACACTCACCTCGTATGCTCTTATAAGGATGCTTTGACTGGTATGCCAAAGGACATTAAGAGGTTAGCTAGGTGCTTCATTTTTTATCTATTGAGTGTTATGGTTTTCCTGAATGTAAACAACACAGGTGGTTCATGGCTACTTTTATTACTGTAGGACCTTGATAAACTGTGGGTGTATGATTGGTGTTTTCTCACCTATAACATGCTCAGAGTGTTGGAGTTTCTTAATTCAAACACGCAAAAAAAAATTAATACAAAAAACCCTCATAAGATCCATGTAATTTGATTAACTAATTTATTTAGGGTTTCCAAAACCTTACTACAAACGAAAAGGAGGGCAAAATTACTAGAAGGACGAGAGGGGGGTTCACTCTAGTGACACTCTACCTTTAGCTTTTAATGTTCTTGGCTTGAATGAGACGTCTCCAATATGGCTACATCCTCTATAAGTACACACATGAACAACCTTAAACCAAAACAAGTGTGTGTGCTTGCACTCTTTCTTGAAAGTCTCACTTTTCAAGAATTCTATATATATATATATATATATTTTTTAAAAAAAAAAGGAGAGAAAAAATTTTTTATGACAGAATGAAAAGTATATGAAACCTTAAAGCAAAATTATATATTTTACACTTCTTCATTAAGGTTTCATTTACCAAAATAATTTTAGTAATGCCTCACTTACCAAAATGATTTTGGTATGTATGTCACCTTTTTATTTCTATTTTGATTCAAATTCCAAAACATAAATTATTTCCCATTTATTTAAGATAACAATTACCTTTAAATAAATAAATAAATAAATAAATAAATATATATATATATATATATATAAATTTATTTATTTACCATAGAGTTTTTATGGGATTGGTAAACCTAAGTTTATTTTGAGTATTTTCTATACGTGTGACCCTGTAGGTTCATATAACATTGGTAGTAGGTTTCAAATCCTAATTCAGGCGTACCCAAGTTATATAAAGGTTGATAATTCGACAAAACCTTATTTACAATGAATATTATAGTCCTGTTATCACATGATATATTCATCATTTTGTTAAAGACAATGTTAGAGTGTGTTAAAATACAAAATAATTATATATAATACCATGGTGATTTTAAGGTTAGAGGACTAAAATAATATTATTGTGATGAGAATTTCTTATGACAATTATCTATGTAGTATTCTCATGGTGGATCAATCTAGTACATCATTTTGGAAAAAGGTACTTGTGAGTTGACTTAATATCTTATATACATAATTAGTAAAATATAATCATTAGTTAACACCATGCTACTCTTAATTCATTGTTATTTCAATAATAATGAATGCCTAGGGATAAAATCAGAATATACCTTATATTTAACTTAAGGGTGTTTTTACTATCAAGTCACATGCTTGATGATCTTAGGAAGAATTGACCATTCAAGTAATTATTATAACATAAATATTAATAAAAATGCCTTTTTATTAATAAAATCAATATATGATAAAGTTAAAACATGGTCATACATGATTGACATAGTACATATCACTAATAATTTCCCACTTACACTAGGCCTAATCAACATTGAATCTAATACCCATTGACCTAGTATGACTCTTATGCTTAGGCTATGGAAAAGACTTAGTTAGTAGCTCAACAACATTATCATTTGTAGATACTTTGCATATCTTCACGTCCCCTCTCTCAATGATTTTTTGAATGAAATGATAATGCCTGAGTACGTGTTTGGATCATTGATGTGATCTAGGCTCCTTAGCTTGTGCTATGGCTCCATTATTATCACAATACAAGTTCACTATATATGATATACTAGGAACAACACCTAAGCTAGTTATGAACTTCTTGATCCAAATAGCCTCCTTAGCTGTTTCTAAAATAGCTATATACTTAGTTTCTATTGTAGAATCAACAACAATGTCTTGTTTAGAACTTCTCCAGCTCATTTCACCTCCATTCAAATAAAACACATAACCTAACTATGATAGAAAGTCATTTTTGTCAGTTTAGATGTTAGCATACATTTAACTATTTACAACTAACTCATCTTCCTTCCCACCATACAGTAAAAATGCATCCTTAGTGCTTTTTAAGTACTTAAGGATATTCTTAACTGCTATCCAATGACTTTTACCTAGGTTTGACTAGTATCTTCTCATTGTGTTTAAGGCATATAAGATATTAGGTTAAGTGCATAACATTACATACATGATAAATGCAATAGTATAAGCATATGGAATCTTACTCATGCAGTCTTACTCATCATGTGTCATAGGACACTGAGTCTTATTGAGACTAATGCCATAGGACATTAGTAAGAATACTCTTTTAGAGTCTTGCATATTAAACTTGTTAAATACCTTATCAATATAAGTGCTCTAGTTTAGGCCAATATGTCTTTTAGATTTATCTTTATAGATCTTGATGCCTAATATATAAGCGGCTTCACCCAAGTCTTTCATTAAAAAAAAATTCCCTAAGTATAATTTAACATTTTGTAAAATACGGATATCATTTCCATTGAGTAGTATGTCATCAATATACAACACTAGAAACATAATTGCACTCCCATTAACCTTCTTATAGACATAAGGTTCACATTCATTCTTAAGGAAGCCAAACTCTTTGACAACTTCATCAAAATGAAGATTGTAACTCCGAGAAGCTTGCTTCGTCCATAAATGGATCTTTGAGCCTTGCAAACTTTTCCAAAGTTCTTAGGACTAATAGAAACCTTTGGCTATATCATGTATAAATCCTTAAGTAAGTTTCCATTAAGAAACGCTATTTTGACATCCATTTGACATATCTCATAATCATAGAATGCAACTATAGCAAGGAGAATTTGAATAGATTTCAACATAGCAACTAGTGAAAAAGTTTCATTATAATCTATACCATGTGTTTGTTTAAAACTCTTTGTAACTAGTCTTGCCTTAATGGTATGCACATTGCCATCTATGTAAGTTTTCTTTTTAAAGACTCACTTGCACTTAATAGTTTTTAAACCATTAGTTGGGTTAATCAAGGTCCATACTTGATTATCATACATGGATTACATTTTTTATTTCATGACTTCTAGCCACTTCTTAAAGTTAGGACTATTTATGGCCTCTTGATAAGATATAGGCTCACTTTGGTCCACAATCAACACATCATTATTATTAGTTATGAGAAATCAATATCTCATAGAGATTTGATTTGTCTTACTAGACCTCCTTCGCCCTTGTAGTACTTATGCAAGTTTAACAATTGCTTATTGATCCAGTTAAGGTTCCATACTATGTATAATGCTATTTTATGGTTCTTGAATTTCTTTAAGTTGTATTGTGCTCCCACTAATTCTTTTGGAAATGAATTATCTTTCCAAAAAGATGCCATTCCAAGTAATAAACACTTTGCTCTCAAAAGTATTATAGAAATAATATTCTTTAATTTCTTCAGGGTATCTTATAAAAACACATTTTTTAGATTTAGGTGCTAATTTATCTGAAATTTGATGCTTCACATAAGTCTCATATCCCCAAATCCTAAAAAAAGACAAATTGGGAATTTTTTCAGTACATATCTCATATGGTGTCTTTTCAATTACCTTTGATGGAATTTTATTCAAAATAAATGCAGTGGTTTCTATAGCATACCCCCAAAAAGAGATTGGAAGATCTGACCGACTCATAATTGATCAAACCATATATAATAAAGTCCGATTTCTCCGTTCAAATACACTATTCCATTGTGGTGTTCCTAGTGGAGTTAATTATGAAATGATCCCACAATCTCTGAGATGATCCATAAAATCTTAACTTAAATATTCACCACCTCGACCAGATGTTAGTGTTTTAATATTTTTACTAAGTTGATTTTATACTTCATTTTTTAAAATTTTGAACTTTTTAAAAGATTTAGATTTATGTTTCATTAGATAGACATAGCGATATCCACTAAAAGCATCTATGAAGGTGATGAATATAGACAGCGGGGTTTAGCGCGCATCCAAGATTTTAATAACTATGGCACTGTTTGAGCTCAGGGCTCTAGAGAACACACTAACCAATATCACAAAGACATGGCATGGAGATGAGGAGTTGCCATCTAGGGTAATAACTGGGACAAATCGAAAGTAGTGGTACTTGATTCTCTAAAAGAAAGTCAATGCCACAAATAGGAGATTCTAGATACATAATGCTAACTTCTTTCAGTCTCATATTCATTTAGAATTACTTTATGAATTACTATCTTATCCTCTATTTACATGCAATTTCATATAAACCCTTATTTAAGTAATTAACCTCAGGCAAACTAGTAATGAAAAATACATGTAAACAATGCATTCATTTAAGTTCATAATCCCTAAGTTAGCCTAATCTACATTGATTTTAATTAAATGGGCTAAATCTATGCTTTTAAATTTATAAGTGACCCTAAAGACTAATGAGTCTAATTCCTATTTAATTTTAATTGAGTGAACCTAAGTCTATTTATGTTAATTCTAAAAATGGACCTAAATCTACAAATTATGAAGTATTTAAATTAGTGGGCCTAATTCTACATGTTTTTAATTCTAAGATGATCTTAAATCTGCAAGTTATAAAAAAGATTTTAATTTAATAGGCTAAGTCTATTAAATTAATTAAATTAAATTAAAGTGGGCCTATATCTAATTTACTAAATGGGTCAAAGTTATCTCTAACCTAAAATTTAATTAATTATAGACCTAAAATCAATTTTAATTAATTAAGCCTAATCCTAATTAAATCAGTAAACCTATTTAAAGAAAAGGTGAATTTAATTATTAAACCTAAAAAAACTAAAATCATGAGCTTAATGAAAACATGACAAAATATAATATAAAAATCATAAAAATTAACAAATCAAATATAAAAATAAAATAATTAAACAAACAATTAATCAAGATGCATAAATCAAAAGAATAAAAAATATGAAAATAAAAAAATAAACTATATAATAAATAAATTACATTAATCATGCATTCAATGATATCTAATCCTAATTAAATTATATGCAACTTAAATTTACTATAACCACCATTAATTTTAATTAAAGCTTTACCAGATAAACCTAATTTACTAATCAAATAATAAAATAAAACATGCAACCACACACACATGATTCCACTATTCCCACTATTGGGTCTATTACAATGATCTACTGAAAATAAAAATAAAAATTAATAAAACCGAAAAAAAACTAATGAATAAAAATATAAAATAAAACAACCAGCAAAATAGTAACAAATAAATAAATAAACCATAGAAACTATATTCAACTACAAAATTCAATCTATGGCATTTCATGGATCTTCATAAGCTTTGTTCTCTATAATGAATTTATCATGTAACTCCCTCCATAATCACAAACACAAAAACAAAAATAAACAATAATTAGTAATTAATCAAAATAAAAATAAAAATTAAATAGAATTAAAATTAAATGAAATTAAAATAATAAAAAAATAAACAGAAGTGGGTAGAGGAAGAGATGATTGGATGAACGCATTATTGATTTGCTCTTCAGAGTGGTATAAATGACCATTATTTTTTTCAAATATATCTCCCATGCTTGATTTTTTCTCCCAAAAAGTCTACTACTTCTTCTTAAAAGAACAGTACCTCTGAAGAAAATTTTTTAATTAAAAACTGGGTAAAAAGAAAAAAAAGAAGTCCAAGTCCAAAGTCTAAAGTCCTCCCTCCATGAGAGTTAAGCTGGGTTTATATAGAAAACTCTAGTTAAAGTCACGTATTTTACTATGACTTCTCCCCTTCATAGTGATAAACCTTTAGTTTTATAAGGACTTTTAATTTCCTAAAAAATTTAGATAAATCCTAAAAAGGGATTTATCACATTATTTGACTAATTAAAATTCAAAAAATTAATTTTTTATTTACTGAAAAATAAAAAAAATACAGACGGAACACATTTGGATTAGTGTAATCCCGATCGGGATTATATAATTTTGATTAGAATTACATAATTCTGATCAATTTTATGCAGTTCTGATCGAAATTACATAATTTCGATCAAAATACATAATTTTGATCTTTTTTTAATTACGAAAAGAATCCTAAAAGAATTTAAACTTTTCAATTAGGTCCTTAAAGAAAATATTACAATTAAGTCCTTAAAAAATCAATTAAGTTCTTTTGAAAATGCATTTAGGCTTTTAAGGTTTCAAACTTTAAGTGTTGAAGGTCTATTTATAATATCATCATTGGAGTCCTCTGTCGCATCCATACTCAACTATCCAGAAATTAGGTGCCTACAATGAATTACTTAAAACCTCCTCTAGCAATTGAACTTAATGGACCACATACATCAAAATGTATAAGGCCCAATAAGTCATTAGCCCTTTCACTATGTCTAATAAAAGGTGTCTTAGTCATTTTTCCTAATAAACAAGATTCATATGTTTCAAATGATTCATAATCAAATGAATTCAAAAGTCTATATTAGTGAAGCTTTGAAATGCATTTCTCATTTATGTGACCTAAATGACAATGCTAAAGATATGTAGTATTTAAAATCATTAGATTTAAACTTCTTTATATTAATGTTATAAATTGACTTTTCATTTGTGTCTTCAATGTTTAAAACATAAAGATTATTAGTACGTGGAGCATATCCATAGAAAACATTACAATGATAAATGGAGCATTTATTATCCATAATAATAAATTTAAAACCATCCTGTCCAAATAAGAAAGAGAAATAATATTCCTGCTCATAATAGGAACATAATAACAAATTTCCAAATTTAAAATAAGTCCACTAGGCAAAGTTAACTCATAAGTCCTTATAGCTAAAGCAGTAACTTTTAATCCATTGCCAACTTATAGGTCCACTTTGCCTTTAGTAAATGTTCTACTCCTTTTTAGACCCTGTACATTAGTACAAATGTTAGATCTTGATCCAGTATCTAATACCCAAGAATTAGAAGTAGATAAATTAATTTCTATAACATGAATACCTAAAGAGGTAATCATACTATCCTTATTCTTTTTTGGATAATCTAAATATAGCTTGTAATTCTTTTCCAATAACCTAGCACTTTGCAGAAAAAGCACATTCCCTCCTTTGGTGGCTTTTCTTAAGGTGTAGATTTGGATTTGGGCTTCGACTTTTAAAAGCCTTCAGGAGTCTTGCCCTTGCCCTTTCCTATCCTTTTCATACCATGTAATTGCCCCATAAGGTGGGTGAATAGGGCTTTTGAGAATTTAAAGGAAGATTAAGAGAAATTAAATAAGAATTAAATGAGTAGCAGGAAGAACACAAGTGTTTAAGGAGTTCGATTCACAATTGAATCTACATCTCTAGCTAACTTATCCCTAAGTTAGGAATTTCAATCCCACACCAATTTTATTAGTCAAGATTGTAATTACAAGAGTTTTAAGGATTAACTCCTAACCTTACACCAATGAGCTTTTACACAAGGGTTAGCTCTAACCATAAATCCAAGTGTTTTAATGGACATACACTTAAACCAATTCCTTAGAGAATAACTTCACTTCCCTTCTAATCTATCCTAATAGTTATATGAAGTAGAAGTCCTATCTCTAACACAAATAACTTTAAAAGAGTCAATTAAATACAAAGAAAGTAGTTGAAAGATTTAATGCTCAATGAATGCTAAGGAGAGAAATTTAATGTTCAAAGTTTGTACATTCTAAATGAAACTCCATATTATGTTTATATAGCTACAACATAAAAAATATGGCTGTTAGAGCCATTAATTGCTTCTCCAAGCTCTTTTCTTCAACATTTAATGAATTTTAGCTTTTTGTAGTTAAACTGCCACTCATGGTCATGAGGGTAGTGTCTAACTTATAACCATTAAATTTTATGACCGTTAGAGACTGACATAGCCATTAGAGGGTTACAAGGAGCCTTTATGCGCAACTCATGATCATGAGCTGCTCGGGAAGTTTGCTCATTGAAAATGCTTCAAGGCACCTTGCATAGAGGTTGCTTGTGAGCCCCCTCATGTTTTGGAGGGTGGCTTATGAGCAGCCACCTATAAACTAAAAAATTTACTTTCCTTGAGTTTGTTTTGCATATATTCAATTTAGGAACTTGCACATATTAATACTTTTCATTAAGTTGCATATAGATATTCTTTTAAAGAGCATTATATATCTTTAAATTTGAATGAGTAATTTGATCTTTGAAAAAAAAGCCCTATACACTTAAGTGAAATTATTAGCAATCCAAATTGCTTGTTAAAGTTAAAATTTAGACATTGGTCATGCAAATGGTCAACATTTTCCCCTTTTTTGGCATTAACAATCAATTTGATAGATAATAAATAAGGTGTGTGTTATATTAAAAGCTCCCCCTTTTCAATTTTAATTGAAGCAATATGTGAAAGAATTAGCCTCCCCTTAATATATATATAACTTCAAAGGATGAATTTTATAAATCACATATTTATTGTCTTGTAAGAATTTATAGGTAATTATAAACATATAAATTGGATGACATAAATAAGGCAATAGAGATAAAGGAGGGAACTTCATATAATGCTAAAGGGAAATATTTTCACTTAATCATAAAGATGATAGAAATATAACAAACATAAGGAAATAGTTTCATTAAATACCACCATAACACATAATACTTATGAAATAACATGATAAGATATAATAAGACAACACACTACTTCTCCCCCTTTGTCAAAGAGCAAAAAGGAAAGGGAAACAAGAATAAGAAACTTAACATAAACTAAAAATAAACTAAATAAGCAAGTAAAGTAAACTAAGCAATCCATACACTAAAAGGAAAACACATATTAGGCATCATGGCCATCTTGAGAAGAGGAAGGACAAAGAGGAGGCAATGAGCATTGAATATTGTGATGAGCATATAATTGATAAATTTCATACTCCATGTGGTCCATGCAATGCTTAAAATGATCAAATCTATTGTTGAAGTTAGATTCAATAATAGAGAGGCAATCAAAGAAGCCTCCTACCTAAGCGAGTTCATCACTAACCCTTTGAGAGGAAGAAGGTCCTTTAGCTCTCTTCCTTTGAGAGGGGGGGGGGACTTGAGATTGAGAAGGGACTTACTTATGATTAGTGTCTTCTTCAAGTTGAACACCTTCAAGCCCTACATTACGAATATGCTCAATCTTCTCCAAGTTTTATTCAAAGTCTTCATCAATTTCCTCACCTCCTTCTTTATCCTTTAAAACTTATAACTCTTTAACTTTCTTAAATTGCCTAAAGTTTTTTAAAAAAATTTCATTAAAAAAAGAAGGAGGCATAAAGGGAATATTGTTCAAGTTCATCTCAAAGTACTTGGCAATTCTAGTGATCATACCACTAACACTATTACTTGCCAATCACAAACACCATTGAAGCCACCTCCTTGATTCCACATCAATATTCTCAACAAGGCAATGAATTATGAATAAATCATCCAAAGAAATTACCTAATTACTAAGGCCCCTTGCATGAAAAGAATATGTGATAAATCTATGAACATAATAAAGGGCTTTAGAGGAGAAAAGAGGGGATTTTGTGTCCCACTATAGAAGCACTAACATTAGGCTTAACATATTGAATCCAAAAATAGTGAGGGGACTAAAGAGTTAAGAGAGTAAAGACCACCTTGTTTAAAGCCAAAGATATCATCAAATTATTGAGAGGTTAAAAACCTATCTCCACCACTCAGCCTAAATCTCATGCTATTCAAGGAATTATGGTCATCAATGGATTAAACCCTTAAGCAATAAGTTTAAAGAAATTCATGAACTAAGGAGGGATATGTAGAAAAAGGATCAATGCAAATTCATAAATATCCACCCTCTCAAGCATGGCTTTGACTTCTTCATAGCATCTTATCTTTACTATAGTGGCTTGAGATATGTATTTAGAAGGAATTATTTTTCTCTTCCTAAATTGTTTCATTCTTTGCCTCACTTGAGTGGATGAGTAAGAGATATGAGGGGTTTTCTTTGGTTGGTCTTTAATGGCCCTCCTTGAGGAAAAAGACAGAACTTCTTGAGGAATTTTCTTCTTAGGAGCTATGAAAAAGATTCAAGAGGTTGTAGGAATAAAAGCAAAAGATAGAGTTTAGCCTAAAGAAAAGATTGATGAAGAATTGTGTGTGAAGGATGAAGGGAGGATGTAAGGAGGTTTAAATAGAGGAAAATTACAATAAAAAAAAAACTAAATTTGGTAAAAAATTTAAGGAAAAGTGCAGGTTACTGTTTTTACATTGAAGTGAATACATGAGAGTTACAACTTTATTCAAATTGAACCTATTTGCCTAATAGTATGCTCTTCATGAGTGGCTCACAATAATGAGTGTTGCTCATAAAGGGCACTATCCACTGAAAGGATGCGACGTCATGAGTTGGCAGCCTTTGCAATGGCTCCTAACAAAAATATGAATAACCCCTTAAACTTTCAAAAATGTTTTTATTATACCCCTAAAAACTAGATAATTAGGTCCTCATGGATGAAATTAACATTGAATTTAGGCATAATTAAATTCAAATAAAGGCAAATCAAGTGTAAACATAATTAGCACAATAAATCAATATAATTGAGCCGGGAAATGCAGAAAAGTAATGAATTTGCTAATTTCAAATGATTAAATAATTGAATTAATTTTAATAAATAATCATTAAATAACAAATAAAAGATAAGATTTCTCATATAAAATCAAGAATAAACACTAGCTTTAAATAATTTAATTATTGAATTTAATTTTAATAATCAATTATTAGCTAACAACAAATCACAAGTAAAGGGCAAATAAATTCAAAGAAAAAGAATTTTATACAAAGGCAATTAATTTAATTGATTTAAAAATATGACTTAATATAATAAATTATGAAAATGGGAAACTTTGTGAGTGAAACAAATTTGCTAATTTTAAATGATTAATTAATTCAAATAATTTTAATAATTAGTTATTAAATAACAAATAATAAATGAAAATCACACATGATGCAAAGAAAATTATACATGAACAACCAAAAATAATTTATCATAGGACACATTTATGATAAGATTCAAAACAACATTTCAAAAATTAAACAAAGCTAAAATGAGAGTAAATGTAAAACAAGAAAAGCTAAATGACATGATTGCACAAAAGTTTGTAAAAGCAAGTACGCTCAACCATAGTTCAAGCAATTAAACATATAATCAAGGCAAACTAGCACCATATATCATACCATGCTAATGCCTAATAAAATTCATTCTTTCTTCACAAAGTGACTTGGTAAAGATGTCCACTAATTTGTGATTTATATCAACAAATTCAAGATGAATGTCACCATTTTGCACATGATCCTCCAAGAAATGATGTCTAATTTCTATATGCTTGGTTCTAGATTGTTAAATAAGGTTTTTACTAAGGTTTATAACACTAGTATTGTCATATTTGATTGGAATATGATCAATATCAATGTCATAGTCTACTAGTTGTTGTTTTTGCCACAAGACTTATAAGCAACAACAACTTGCCATTACATATTCTGCTTTGGCGGTGGACAAGACAACCAAAACTTATTTCTTATTAAACTAAGAAACTAAACATTGTCCTAAGAATTGACAAGTTTCAAAAGTGCTCTTTCTATTTAGTAAACTACTGAAAAAATCTACATCTAAATAGCTATTAAGGTTAAAGGTATATCTCCTAGGTTACAAAGTCCTAAATGTAAAGTTCCACTAAGATATTTGAAGATTCTCTTAATGGCATTCAAATGAGACTACCTAGGATTGAATTGAAATCTAGCACACAAGCATATAGCAAACATAATATCTGGTCTATTAGCAGTTAAATAAAGAATATATCTGGTCATACCTCTATAATGCTTTTCATCAACTGGTTTATCATTCTCATCATTATTAAGTTTGGTGGTGGTGCTTATATGAGTCTTGCTTAACTTAGCTCCATCCATGGTAAACTTCTTGAGAATGTCCCTTGTATACTTGGTTTGGTTGATGAAGATTATATCCTCGCATTGCTTTATTTATAGTCCAAGGAAGAACTTGAGCTCACCCATCATGCTCATCTCAAATTCTCCTTGCATTAACTTTAAAAATTCCTCACACAAGCAATGATTAGTAGCACCAAATATAATGTCATCAACATAGATTTCAATGATAAGTAAATCACACTTGGATCTCTTTATGAAAATAGTTGTGTCAACTTTTCCTTTAAAGAACCCTTTCTTTAATAAAAAGTTACTCAGCCTTTCATACTAAGTTCTTAAAGCTTTTTTTAATTCATATAATGCTTTTAAAAGCTTAAACACATGATTGGGAAAATCAAAACTTTTAAAACATGGAGGTTGTTCAACATAAACCTCCTTTTTAATAAAACTATTTAACAATGCACTTTTAACATCCATTTAAAAAAACTTGAAATCCATGAATGATGCAAATGAAAATGTAAATAGCATTATAATAGCTTATAACCTTGCAACGGGAGCAAAAGTTTCATAATAATCAATGCCTTCCTCTTGATTATAACTTTAGCTACTAGTCTAGCTTTGTTCCTAGTTATGACACTTTACTCATTCATTTTATTTTTAAACAGCCATTTGGCGCCTATAATTGGATGATGTTTAAGCCTAGGAACCAAGGTCCAAACTTTATTTCTTTCAAATTAATTTAACTCTTCTAGCATATCAAGGACCCAAAATTCATTACTCAAAGCATCATCAACATTTTTGGGCTCAATTTGAGAAATGAAGGCTAAGTTAATAATAGATTTAAGTTGAGATCTAGTAGTTACCCCCGTTATAGTGTCACCAATGATGAGCTCTTGAGGGTATGCTTTCTTGAATCATCAATCTTTTAGAAGATCATCCTTCAAGGTAGGTTGAGGTAATTCCTTATAGTCTTACTTTAAAGGACCTTCTCACTCCAAAGGTTTGCTGGCATTTTCTTCTTAAATGTTCATATCCACAAGCTCATCTGCATCATCATCAACACAACAAACATCCTTTCTAGGATCAAGTGGGTTAGATTCTTTAAATACAACATGCATTGATTCTCTAAGAGTTCTTTCATTAAAGACTCTATAAGCTTTGCTAATGGTGGTATAGCCTAGGAAAATTCCTTCGTTGGCTTTAGAATCAAATTTCTTAAGGTTGTCCTTAATGTCTAATATGAAGTACTTGCATTAAAATACTTTAATATATAGGATTTTGGGTTTTCTATTATTCCAAAGCTCATAAGAAGTTTTGTTTAAAATTGGTATTTTAAATACTCTATTTGCTTTATAGCAAGAAGTGTTAATGGCTTCTATCCAAAAGTATAAAGGTTAATTATACTCATGAAGTATGGTTATAGCCATTTCCACTAGATTCCTATTTTTCCTTTTAATAACCCCATTTTGTTGAGGTGTTCTAGGAGAAGAGAAAGTATATGAAATACCATTTTCATTGCAAAAAGTTTTGAAGAATTCATTTTTAAATTCAGTTCCATAATCACTTCTAATAGTTGAAACACAAAAGACTTTTTCTCTTTTTACTCTTTTTGAAAAATTTTTAAAAGCCTTAAGAATACCATTGTTATAAGTAAGAAAATATACCCAAGTGTATTTAGAGTGATCATCAACTAACAAATATGCATAGTACATTCCACCTAGACTAGTAACTCTAATAGGACCGAATAAATCCATATGGATAAGTTCAAGTGGCCTAGAACTGGACATTACTTTCTTGAGCTAAAGGAAGACTTAGATTGTTTTCCCTTTTGACAAGCATCACAAGGCTTATCCTTTGTGAACTTGAGTTTGGGAAACCTAACCATAAGTTCATGTCTACTAAGATCATCCAAAAGCATAAAATTTGCATGTCCTGATCTTCTATGTTAAGTCCATGTATCATAGGAAATAGATATTAAGCATTTAATGTTTTTGTTATCAACTTTATTCAAGTCAATGACATAGACATTATCAACTCTTTCACCACTAAAAATTACTTTATCATCATCTAAGCTACTAACAAAGTAATTTCTAGGATATAAAATGACTTTATTTCCCATATCACATAATTGACAAATGCTAAGTAAATTATTCTTGTGACCATTAATAATTAAAATATGATGAATAGATAAGCATTGTCCCCAAATGTGACATGACCTGCATCTTTAGCATTAAGCTTGTTGAATTGTTCCTTATCTCTCATCATATGTCTTGAACATCCACTATTAAGATACCACTTGCTTTTAATTTTTGTGGACTTCAAGCATGCCTACATAACACAATTCAAGCAGTCTTTTGACCCCAAACCTTTGTTGGTCTAAGTTGGTTAGTCTCAAAGTAATATGAATGAAGCAATTACAAGTGTAGTCTTCTATAGAAGCACACATTTCCAATATGACCTTTGGTCATGCAATAGAAAAACTTAACATTAGCAAATGTATTTCTTCTAGGAGCATATAATATTACCTAGTGTATGAAACATGCCATTTGTGTTGTGGTTTTATAGGCTTCCTAAAAGTTCTTTGTGCCATACGAGAAAAGTGAGACATGCATTGGCAATGGCATTGTGTATTAAAGGCTTCAGTCTCTAGAGGTTTGGAAGTAGAAGGAATAGAATCACATGAAGCTTTAACAAATTTGATGTGAGACAATGAGGAAAAGAAATTCCATTTATTTATCCAATTTCATATGTATTCCTTAGTGTTTTTGAGAGTCAAGTAGACTATCTAAAGTTTCTTTTCCCCTTTTGAATTTAGAAATAGAATTCTTTAACTCTAACACCTCTTTAAAAAGCTTAAGATTTTCATTATTAGCTTTCTTAAGTTAATCCTTTAAGAAATTTGAAGATTTCAAGTCATTAACAAGTTTTTCTTCTGATTCAACAAGTTTAGAGAAATCATTTTTCAAGTTTTCCAATCCTTCAAACAATTTAGATACCTTATTCTTGTAAATCTTTTTCTTAGATAACAAGCTTTTACATTTAAGCACAAGTTTGCTCATAATAAAGCTCTCATCATCATCATTATCATTACAATCATTATAAGAAGAACAGAAAGTAGATGGTACCTCATTTTTATCTTCAAGAGCCATAAAGAAAAGGTTGGCCACTTCTTATTGCTCTTCTTCCTTTTTTGATTCAGAGGAGGAGTCATCCCATAAGCTTTGAAGGCCTTATTATTGTCCTTTGATCCCTTATTCTTGAACTTGAGTTTGAGGCACTTGCTTCTATTATGTCTTGATTTCTTACACTAATAGCAAGTAACTTTTTTGCTCTTCTTTCCATCATACTTCTTATTGTCTCTTTACCTTAAAAAGCTTTTTCTTTTCAAGAACTTCTTGAACCCTCTTATGATCATTGCTATTTCATAATCATTTTTACTAGAGTCCACTAAGCTTTCATCTTCAGGAGCTTTTTAAATGACCTTTAATGCTATCATTTTTTTCTTTTCTTCTTTCTCATCCCTCTTATCTCCTCTTTGCTTTATAGTGAGCTCATATGTGAGGAGCTTTCTAATAAGAACATCGATTGAGTGAGTTAAGAGGTCTTAAGCTTCCTTAATTAAAGTGACTCTAGATTAGAAATCCTTCTTAGGTAGGATTCTTAAAATCTTAATGTTCATTTCTTCCCTGGAAAAATGTTTTTTAACCTTTCTAAGAGTGGTGAGAAGAGCATTGGGGTGAAAGGTCATTTTGATTATTGACTCTTGAGGCTTCATCTTGAAAAGTTCATACTCATACATGTGTAGTTAAACCTTCTTATTTCTCACTTGTATATTTCCTTCATAATGGTTCTAAAGTGTCTCCTATTATGGATTGGCAATATTGAGCTTTGCCACCTTCTTCTCTTGATATAAAGGCTAGCAAGATTGTCATGACCTTCTTATTCTTGTAATTTTCTTCCTTTTATTCATTATTCCATTGACTTCTTAGAAGGAGACTCTATACACCATCAATTATAGCTTTAGGTGGTTCCCAACCTTTTTTAAAAACATTCCAAAGTCTAATAAGATCACTATCCAAATGCAACTTTATTTTAAACTTATAATACAGGTAGTCACTACCATTAAAGAATGGTCTAAGAGATGAAAAGTTAAGAAATTCACTTCCTATGATCTTGAATTCTAGTAATTAAGTACATAGAACTGAAGCTTTGATACTAATTGTAATTGCCCTAAAGGGGGTGAATAGAGCTTTTGAGAATTTAAAGGAAGATTAAGAGAAATTAAATAAGAATTAAAAGAGTAAAATGAAGAAAAAAAAAGTACTTAAAGAGTTCAATTTACAATTGAATCTACATCTTCACCTAACTTATTCCTAAGTTAGAAATTTAATCTCACACCACTTTTATTAGTCAAGATTATGATTACAAGATGAACTCCAAACCTTACACCAATGAGCCTTTACACAAGGCTTAGCTCTAACCACAAACCCAAGTGTTATGGACAAACACTTAAACCAATTCCTTAGAGAATAACGTCACTTAATTTAATCTATCCTAAGAGTTAGAAAAAAAAGTCCTATCTCTAATACATAACCAACTTTCACAAGAGTTAAGTAAATACAAAGAAAGTAGATAAAAGATTTAATGGTTAATGAATGCTAAGGAGAGAAATTTAATGTTCAAAGAGTGTAACTTCTAAATGAAATTCCAAAGCATGTTTATTTAGCTAGAGCAATAAAAAAAATGGTTGTTAGAGCCATTAATTGCTTCTCCAAGTTATCTTCTTTAACGTTTAATGAATTTTAGCCTTTTGTAGTTAAACTGCTACTCACGGTTATGAGGGCAGTGTCTAGCTCATGACCATTAAATTTTATGACCACTGGAGATTGACATAGCCGTTAATGGCTTATAGGGAGCCCTTATAAGTAGCTCACAATCGTGCATGACTCTCATTAGTGGCTTGAGAAGTTTGCTCACTGAATAAGCTTGAAGGCACATTATAAGGAGGCTACTCATAAGCCCCCTTATGATCTGGAGGGTGGCTCGTGAGCAACCACCTGTAGACTAAAAAATTAACTTTCCTTGTGTCTTCTTGCATTCATTCAATTTAGGGACTTGCATAGATTAATATTCTTTATTAAGTTGCATATAGATATTCCTTTAAAGAGCATTAATTATCATCAAACTTGAATTAGTAATTTAATCTTTAAATAAAAGTCCTACACACTTAAATGAAATTATTAGAATCCAAATTGCTTGCGAAAGTCAAAATTTAAGGGTTGATCATGCAAATGGTTAACATTCTCCCCCTTTTTGGCTTTGACAATTAATTTAATAAATAATAAATAAGGTGTGTGTATGTGTTATATTAAAAACTACCCTTTTCAATTTTAATTGAAGTAATATATGAAAGAATTAGCTCACCCTTAATATATGCATAACTTTAAAGGGTAAATTTCATAAATTGCATATTTATTATCTTGTAAGAATTTATAGGTAATTATAAGCATATAAATTAGAAGACATAAATAAGACAATAGACATAAAGGAGGGAACTTCATATAATGGTAAAGGGAGATATTTTCACTTAATCATAAAGATGATAGAAATATAACAAACACAAGAAAATAATTTCATTAAACACCACCATAACACATAATACTTATGTAATAACATAATAAAACCAAACACTACTTCTCCCCTTTTGTTAAAGTGTAAAAAGCGAAGGGAAACAAGAATAAGAAACTAAACATAAACCAAAAATAAACTAAACAAGCAAGTAAATAAAACTAAGCAATCCATAAATGAAAAGGAAAACACAAATTAGGCATCATGGCCATCTTAAGAAAAGGAAGGAGGAGGAGGAGGACATGAGCACTGAATATTATGATGAACATGTAATTAATGAATGTCATTCATTATGTCGTCCATGAGATGCTCAAAATGATCAAATCTAGTATCCACTTGATCAAGCCTATTAGTTGCTTTTGAAGCTCTAACCCTATACACCCAAGCATATGAAAAGTGACATTAACAAAATCATTAAGATGATTATTATAAGCATCATTTTAAGCTCTAAGAGTAGTAGCAACAAGTTCATTTGGGATGGGTTGGTCAAAGTTAGTCCCATTAAGCTTATCCTTCTCAAGGATCGATCGCAGTGACATGTTAGGTGTAGTGTTTAATGTCATTATCTACAATAAATATATATGAGTACACTTAGTATTTTATTATATATATGTAATATCCCGAGTTTTTAAATATTTTTATACTGCATCGGGATATGCAGTGTTAATAATTTTGTATATATTTATGACATTTTTATGAGTTTGTTATCTGTTTAAAGCTAATTTTAATTGTTTTATATTATTTTAAGTACTTTACGTAAAATTTTCCCAAGAATTATATTTTTGGGGAAATTGATACATAAATAATTTAATATTAATTATTTTAAATAAATTTACGCATTTGCATGAGTTCATGCATTATTTTAATTGTCGTATTAAAATATATACATATACATGCATATATAAATACATATATTTAATAATTTTAGGGTTTAGTAATTATTTTAATTATGTATGTATATATTATACAGTTGTTATTTAATTAACATGTGTATATGTATGTATATTAATTATTTTTAAATTATGTGGTGTAGAATTTTTGGTGAATATAAAATTATTATATTAAAGTATAAATTATTAAAGTTATTATTATTATTATTATTATTATTATTATAATACATGTATATATATATATATATATATATATATATATATATATATATATATATATATATATATATATATATATATATATATACAACTTCACCAAATTTACAAACAATGCCCCCCATCCTTTAACACCATCGCCCGACGCCCTACCACCATCACCGCCGTCTGTCAGCCTTTTCCCTTACTGTTGGTGTGCCTCTTGGCATGCCACCATCATCCACAGCCATCCCCGCCGCCTAAAGCTCCCTATTCCGACGTGTTTTGGCTGAAAAAGCCAAGAGAAGCTGAAACTCAATTAAGCTTCGATCGACATGATTCCGGTCACCAACTCGACGCCACCGGTCTCTATCTTCTCCTTGAGCTCCGGTGAGTGTGATTCTAAGCTTTGTTTCACTTAAAATGGTCTAGATGTTCCTAGGTTTCAATTTCTTCATTTTGGCCTATTAGGGTTTTCGAATTTTTTTAGCTTCAATTTGATTGATTCATGAAAACTCTGTTTACAAACTTTGATCCTTCTAGCTAAATCTACATGCTGTGATTTTTATGGAATTTTTGGAATTTATTTTGATTTTTCGGTATTTTTTATTATTTTATTAATATTTTCTAATTTTCGAAAATTAATTAATTAAATTATGAATTTGTATTTTATGGTAATTATAAGTGTTAAAATGAATTTTAGAAATTTATTTGTAATTTTTATGAATTTTTATATATTTATTTGGAATGTATTAAGTTTATGTAATTTTAAAAAATTAGGATAATTACGTGTTTAATTGAAATTAATTGGTTAATTGAGTATATTTATTGATATTATTGAAATATATGTTGAGAAAATTAATTTTGAGTAATTATATTATTTTTGGTGAATTTTTTTGATTAATTTTAGTAAATTTATATATACAGGGGTATTTTGTAATTTGACACTAAATTGGCTAAAAATATAATTAAATTGGTTTTAATAGTTATTTAAGGTATAAAAATGATTTCTACAAATTTTTTAGTATTTTTAACTAATTAAAACTATTTTTGTAAATTATTTTCAAATTATATATATAATATACGATTTTTCTAAATAATGAGTTTTTATTGGTTTTTAATGTGTTTTAGGGTTAATTAAATAATTTGGATTGATAAAATGTATTTTTATTATATAAGGATATTTTCAGTATTTTTGTAAGCATTCTGTGAATTGTGGACCTCAGTCGGTGAATTGTAGTTTAGAGTCCGACCGAGGGATTTTGGTTGTGAATTCTGTGTCTATTTTCAAAGTGTGTTTCTTTGCAGGACCGACTCTACTTTTTGAGTAGAGAGATGTCCGTTTTACAGGGAAGGTTCAACCAGATTTTTGATAGAATTCTCGTAAAACATGATGTCTGATCGAATTCTAATTCTAATTCTGTGTCTAGTATTTTAGATCGAGTCTTTAGAACTTCTATCATATTTATTCTGATTTTCTATTATCGTTTGTTTGTTTAGTTGTGCCGAGACCGAGGCCTAGTGGACCAGGCCCGTTGGACCCATCTCGAGGAGCGTAATAATAGTGAGTTGTTATTTTATATATATATGTTTTAGGGTGCATATTTTAGAAATGTATGATTTATTTTGATAAATGTGCATAAATGATTTAATTATTACTTAGGTTTACTTTTGGTATATTTTCAAACTATATGCATGTTTTATTAATAAATTATTCTTAAAATGTTTTTAGGTTTATGTATGGTTTATTTCTAGTTTATTTTGTAATTAAATTAAATTTTTTTGAAGTATATATACTCGAAATATACCTGGTTTACTTTTGGTATATTTCTAGTATATATATGTTTATGTTGCTATTTTATAGAAATTCATCCATCATTTATTTATGAATGTATGTTTTATATTTAAAATGAAGGATATCAATAGAACGTGCTACCTAGTGGGCAACACTAGGACCGAGTACATACTGGTACACCGATAGCATTTAGGCTATATTACTAACCTATTTGTGGATTATGATTGGATTTGATTTGATGTGTGATATGATTTGGGAGTGTGATTGCTGGAGCTCGGTTGACCAAGTGTCTCGAAGCCAATCACACTAACAGTCAGACTGCTGGAGCTTGGTTGACTTAGTGTCTCGGGGCTAGTCTACTATCCAAATGGAACAAGTGAACTTATTTGGAATAAGTGAGCCTGTATGGCTAGAGTGTTGTTTAACATTGTTTTGAGGTTGCAATTTTGTAGTGTTCTATTTGATCCTTCATAAACATTGATTTTCAGTAAAATATTTAAAAATGATTTTGCTGCATCTATGTGTAATTGCCTATATATATATATTTATTATATACACTATTGATTGTGTCCATTGCCATTTAGTTATGCATGTATATATATTATAACAATTCACTCAGTGAGGTCTAATTCCCCTTCGTTGATTATTTTTCAGGAGAGTCATCGTCTTCAGACCTCAGTAGCAGACCCGTACGCCGGATTTCTTCCGCCTCGGCTTCATTATGTAAACTGCTTATCTGAGTTTTATTTTATGATCTAGACACTACAGTAGTTATAAAATTGTTAAAGGGGTTTTGTATTATATTTTTGTGAGTTATGTATTTTAAAGATTTGAACTGGAATATCTATTAAAAGATTATTTATATATATGGATGAGTTGTTGATTTAAATTTCGTGGTGGATTATTATTTAATTTTTATGATTTTATTTCTACTGCAGAATATATATTATTTATGTTATTATTATTATTGCATGTTTTATTTTATTTTAAGGCTTGCTACGGGTTCCGGATTCAAAAGAATTCCTGTTCCCTAGCGCCGGTCATGGCCCCTGTTTTGGGTCATGACAATATATATGAGGCATAATAATGCTCCCACTAAATTTTCTTAAATTAGAAACCCTCAATAAAATTTTAATTATTGAAATTTCTTAGTGGGATAAGATCTATATTTCATCCTACTTTAAGTAAGCTTTAGCTTATCATCTAAAGTGTGGCTATTTAGGTAGGTAACACTTTCCCAATTACATCTCATGTAATTCTTGGATAATTATAGGATATTGACATCACATGTATTGACATATCCTATCAAATGCCCTAGATACAAAACCATTTTGATAAACATATGGATATCATTATTATCCAACTTATCTTACTGTCATACCTAAAATTTGACTGTCCTTAAAAGGTCTAATGATGAAATGAACCTTCAGATTACTAGAGTCTACTCATTTATAACATCTCTGAAGTGTACAACCTTAGAAACCTAACTAACCCCACTAGTGTGCAAAATCAATCACCAAGCCATTAAGTTATGCTTCGACCTTACGAAATATGAATTATTAAAATAATGAGAAGCCTATTTTGAGAATTCCTTTCTCAGAACACTTAGTTTGTTAGGCTAGTGTTCATTTCGTTAGACTGGGAACCAACTTCGTGAAAAATGAAAATTAATTTTGATAAAACAGACTTTTGAAACAAATCCAAAAGGCTCCAAAACCTCTAGAAGTGGTCCCATAATGGTCAACGTGTATCGCTTAGAAATGCACGTAAAGCCATAAACACCCGTAAGTGTCACATGCTAAAATCAAAGCTAAACTAGAGAAAATAGACTTTGAAAATAAGTTTAGAAGGCTCTAAAACCTCTAAGAGTGGGCCTAGAACAATCCAACATAACCCAAGAAATAGCTCATATCGCTCAAAAGTGCACGTAAACACATCTAGGTGTCATACACTAAAATTGAGGGTGAATTTGATAAAACAAACTTTGGAAATGCATCCAAAAGGCCTAAAAACCATAGGAACCAACCTTAGAAAAGCCCATGTAAGCCTCGAATGGAGTGCATAACGCGTGAAAGTGTGCATAATTATATACGAGCACGTGTGGCCATGTGCCATCACATGACCACATGCCAAGCATGTAGCCATGCACACTTCGCATGGTCACATGATCTATCCTGAGGATGCACACATGGCCATACCTATCCCCCTTATTCTACACATTTTTCACTGTGAATAGGTGCCTCTACATCCCATTTTGAGGGGAGGACAAAGCAGAAGCACACACACACTAAAAAATTTGTCCAATCAAAGGCACTGGAAATCCTTTTCCAAATAGTTTTTGCTCTCCCATTATCTTTTTCTTTCGAGATTAGACCTCTTTTCCACCAAACCAAGCCTCATCTTTATCAAAGCATGCTTCATGGGTTCTAATGTTATTTTGAACCTCTCAATGATGAAATCTTGATAATCCCTCAAAGTTAAAGCTTCAAACCCCATACAAACTTAGTCAAGTTTGAGGATCACATAATCATTTTAGCACATTTATTTTATCACACTGTATTTTATTTTATCATAACTAGCATTTGGGAATACTGTTGTGCTTGTGTGATGAGACTACAATTTTGCATGCTATATGAATAATCTATATGTTTTATTATGCTTATTTCATATCATCATTCTGCATCCTCTAGTTCTGAAACATGAAATCACATCGTAAATATCAATAATGTGAAAGTTCATATTCCGGACTAAAGTCATTATGTTTCTAATTCATTGATGACATCATGGATCCCCTATATTATCATTATAACATAAATAATCACTATAAGCATGCATGATCATCTACATTTCACTTACTCTTTCAAATGATATAGTGTTCATTACTTATCCCATTGTTCATATGATCGAGCAAGCTATGTGAATGGTCGTATTTACCCTGCGGATTTATCATATCTAAATTAGATTTACAATTTTGCAATCTCTTTTTTCCTTTTATATGTATTTTATTAGGAAAGCGATATAATAATAATATCCTTCAGCTTTATTATCTTCTACTATCTGATGAATTGTGTGAATGCTATACAAACTGTCATTACTAAAACTAAGGTGTTGCGGTAGCTATACATCGAACGTCGTATAATGAGAAATAGTCAAAAAGTATATGCGATCCCCTGAACCCAAAACTCTCTACTAGGGGCAATACTTACTGACTGACATGATATTGTTTGCGACTCTATAAAATTAAAAAAAGCATCTCATTCCTCCCAAGAATAATCATTTGTCCCTATTTAGTAAAGTTGCCATGCCCCTCGGAAATAAAAGACCCTTACGGAACCAATTTGTCTTGGAGATGCAAAATGCAAAAAGTGGTCAATCACACTTACTTAGATGGCTTTATACAATATGCTTTAGCATAACCTATATATAGCAATCCAATTCTTGATATGTGTTGAACAATGTGAGGCATTTTAATGACTTAATATGAAATGAGGACTTTATTTAGTTTCTATCTTATTCAGTTATTATTATAGTGCATCATATATATAGCATTATATATATAGCATCACATGTATACCATTTTAATATAATAAGGTGCTGCAATGATATCAAAAGGAATGAGATCATAAAGCCCATTAATTTGGATCATTTCAAGAAATACAACCTTTGAAAAAAAATGATGAAAAATTAAATAAAAGAAATAAAATTCCAATGGCTAAAAACCTAAAAAGGCTACTTAGACAAAAGTTAGGACATTCCTACTATTTAGAACACCCATGAAGGGCTGATAAGCAAAAATTAGGGAAAAATAAAAAAAAGAATCTCGTCGATTTGATACCTGTAAAGGGCTAGTCATGCAAAAATTAAGGAAATAAAAGTGAGAAAAATATTCAGTTAGAAAATCTAAAAGGACTAGTTGATAATAAAAGTTATATCATGTGACATAATGAACGTACTCATTTTTGCGCTAATGAATGAATAAAGTTGAATTTGAAATTTTCGTTCAAACATTGTATATTAATTTTTCATTACACTCTATAAGTATTTAAACAAAAAGAAAAAACATAATGAAAGCTAAAAATTAGAGTTGTGAAATCATTATTCTTGTTGTATTGTCTCTTTTTATTATCCTCTATGATTTTGTATCAGAATCTAAGTGGCTCAGTAACCAGAATTCCCTTTAGTTATTATGGATTTACCTCTACATCTTCATTGTGCAAGATTGTAACTAATAAGCTTGGTAAGTCAAGGATTAATAAGAGTAGTGAGAAAATTGAGCTTCTTTTACAACCAAATCTAGAAAAAAAAAAAGAAAAATTCAATCCCGCTAAGTCGAAAACCCACAAGAGCGGATTAGGTAAAAATTTGGGCAAGCCTACTAAGTTGAAAACTCATAAGGGCAGTTTAGGCAAAAGTTAAGGCAAGCATGCTAAGTTGAAAACCTGAAAGGGCAATTTAGGCAAAAATAAAGGCATGAAAAATAAAAGAAAAAAAAAAGGAAAAAAGAAAGAAAAATAATAATATAAAGGATTTTGGTTACACAAAAAGACTACCAAAAAGGTGTTGATAAAATCCAATCATAATAAGAGGCATGAGTTTGGCTTTATTCTCTAAGAATAGTAATAATCTTAGTGTCACTATATTTATGAAGGAAAATTATTAGGAACAAAGGGGCAAAAATATAATTATGAAAATTTTCATTCAAAGACTGAAGTATAAAAGTTAGGACAAGAATTTTGGCGGCATAAAGAGTTAAACTACAAGCATATGGATTCATCAGTTATCATACAGTAAAAACATTAGCAAAAGGAAAAGTTCTACAATGCATCAGTCAATCAAGGATCTCCAATGTTAGCCCATGGACTTTACCTGCAAGCCCAGTAATCTATCCAAAGAGCAAAATAAGGAGCACTAGTACCTAGAGTATCAATATTAAATCGTCCAATGCTTAAATATATAAGCTACTGATGAGATGCCTTGTTCTCACACTCCAAGCTGCGAGCATAACTCTATGCTATAAAAGAGTAGTTAAAATCACATATATTATATGCATCGTGCATACATTTGCATGCAGTTATTATAAAATACTTACTTGCTAGCTATATGTAACTTGCATAGTAAATAGTTTATTGAATATGGCAAGGCCATATAGGTATTTGGACATGTAAATTTTACTAACATTAATAATTAGTGTCATAATTTATTAAAGTAAATGGTCCATAATACTCACATGTGAAGCATTTGAAAGAGTGAAAGTACTAAGATTGAAACCATCAATATGAACAAGATGCTCACTAGGACTATGAAATTGAGGAGTTTAGTAAATTATAGATCGATCCAACAAAGAAATGTCACCAATGATAGTACTTGCAGAAGCCTCATCACGGTTAACCTCATTAAGCTAGATAGAAGGCTCAAGCTCTTTAAACTCAACATCCATCTCTATAGTCTCATATAGAACATCACTTAAAGCCTCAACAATAAGAGAAGCTACTCCCATAAATTATGAAGGTAAAAGATAGTCCTGAATGTACATCTGATAGCTATAAAAATACTTGAGCAAAAATGCAACAATAAATCATTGGAGAGCCTCTCTTAAATCCTAACCAATTGAGCAAAACTGCACAATATTGAGATCGATATAGGTTATAGAATATGGTAATAATAAAGTTTAGGATACTAGTGATACATGTGTTAACCTTGAAAAAGGAAGAATGCACGTAAAAATTGAGACAAATGCACTCTAAAACCTCTCTAATCATAAAATAAAACCTATAAATCTTAAATTTGTTTTTGGAGGGGATGTCATGAAGAGAAATGAGGCCCTTTGTTATAGCATCAATAAGAATGATAAAAAGACAAATTCAACTCTAGACAATAACCTCATTGGCAGAGTATCATGGCACTTATGATCAGAGACATTATAACCATAATTTAAAAGGGAAACCAAAGAGAAAGAAGAAAGGAGAAAGGAACTAGTAGGCAAGAGAATAAATGCCAATCGCTCGTCATAATCACCCCGCCTGAAAAACACCTTGAAAAATACTTAAGGAATTCCAAATCCAAAAAATACACCAAACATATGGAATCAACACCAACACTACTAACGTAAAATATAGTCAAAACTACAAAATTGCATCTTTATGTGCCTGATTGCATCCAAAATGCATTTGCATATGTTTGTTTGCATATCACTACAATGAAAATGTCTCATTTTTAGGTATTTTAGGGTCATCCTTGCATGAACCCTGGCATGCATCATGATCACTCTTATGTGAATCCCAAAATTGCACTTATAATAAATGTTTATAGAATTGCACTTATAATAAACATTCCTAGAATTGCACCATACATTTGCACAATTCGCTAGACATTACATAGTAGTTATAACACTTTTAAACATAATTTGGTAGATGCTCTATAGGATATGTAGCACACTTTTCAAACACAATTTGCCAGACGCTCTATAAGATCTATCACATACTTTTAAACACAATTTACTAGACGCTTCACAGGACCTATAGTACACTTTTTAAACATAATTGCTAAATGTTCCATAGGGCCTATAGCATAATTTTAAACACAATTTACTGGACCTTCCATAGGACCTATAGCATATTTTTAGATCATAATTTTCTAGATGCTCCATAGGACCTATAGCACACATTTTTAGTATAATTTGCTAGATGCTCCATAGGACCTATAACACATTTTAAATCATAATTTATTAAATGCTCCATAGGACCTATAACACATCTTTCAAATACAATTTCCTAGCTACTCAACAGGACCTATATCACATCTTTTAAATAAAATTTGCTAGATGCTCCATAGGAAATATATCACAGTTTAAATCACAATTTGCTAGACGCTCCATAAGACCTATAACATTTTCATTTTCAATTTGCTAGAAGCTCCATAGGAACTATAACACAATTTGCTAAAAACTACACAGTAGTTGTAAAACACCCTACTAAATGTTGCAGAACGACTATAGCACATGACACATTTTGCCTAATGCCACATTTTGGCCATATAGCACATTTTGCTTAATGCGGCACATTTTGCCTAACACCACATTTTGGTTATATAGCACATTTTTCTTAATGGCACAATTTGCTTAATGGCACATTTTGCCTAACACCACATATTGGTTATATAGCACATTTTGCCTAATACCACATATTAGTCATATGGCCCATTTTGCTTGATGCCATATAAAAGATTTTGCTTAACGGTATAGCATATATTACTTAATGCCACACATAAGTTACATGGCACATTTTGTCTGATGTTGCATATCAACCATATGACACATTTACCTAACAACACATAGCACATTTTACCTAACATCATAGCACATTTTACTTGACAAGTACATGCAAGCTACATGGCACATATTTCATGACGCCACATATCGACTACATAGCACCTCTTGCTTAACACTGCACAATAACTTTAGTATCATATATCACTATCACCTAACTAGAGTCTGCAATTTACATTGAGGTAAGTATCCTTGTACTTTAATATATAATTGAGTGCTTATTAATTTTGTCACAATTGTCTAGAAACTGCAACAAAAGCGGAAAACTATAAGCACCCAATTTCTTGAGGATTTGAGTTTGGATGCGACCAAAGACCCAATGATGAAAATTGATTATGAAATTAGATTTTTTGGATCTAATTTGTTGTTTTTGGACTAAATTGCAATTTCTTTTAGGACATTTTAAAATTTATTTAAAAAATAAAATAAATTTTCAAAAGAAAATAATTTAAAGAAATTTTTTACAAAAAAAAGAAGAGAGAAAATTAAAAAAAGAAAAAGAATTTTTTTAAAAAAAAAAGGGGGAGGCCGAAGGTGGCCCATTTGGACATTCAATTATAAATATAAATAAAGTGTTGTGTAGGCCACTCACGCTTGTTTTTTTTAACTTTTTATATATTTAGTTATTTATTCTAATTTGATAATTTCTAGTAAATCACTTTATCATACAAGTCAATTATTAAATTGTTAGGATTAGATTTAGCTTTATTTTTATTATTTTATTTTATGTTATAAATAAAATAAAATTTCATAGAGAGGGGACTTTTTGAAAGGTTTTGGATTTTAGCCATGGAGACATCATTGGTTTTAGCTGTGAGGTTTTTTTACATATTTTTAATTGAGAGTTTTCAAAAGGGAGGCTCTTGGACTTTTAATTATTTTCCTTATGCTTTTTTGATTTTAGCCGTGAGCCAAAAACACAATCTTTTCTTTTTGCTCTTTTATTTTTCACATACTTTTTAGTTCTTTATCGTGAATCAAATCCAAAGAAATTAATAATCATAGAAAACAAAACTATAGACTCTTCTATCAATGGTGATCATCCTTCTTAGGGGAATCAATACTGCATCCACTAAATCATCTTTTCTTTTACTCCTTTTTATTTTTTTTACTTTATTTGATTTTGATTTTATTTAATTTTAATTTTAATTTTTTAATTTTGTTTAACTATTAATCCTTATTTATTTTGTTCTTGTGTTTATAATTATGGATGAAGTTACATGAACTGTGGAGGAGAACTACCTATAGAGAAAATCCATAACCAAAGCTGTGGAACCAAGAACAGCCTATTTCACCTTACATAGTTTTATTAATTTTTTATATTTAATATTTAATTTTGTATTTTAATTAGATCATTGTAATAACCCAAATAATGGGAATAATGAAATCCTATGTGTATGTTGTGTGTTTTATTTTTCTATTTAATTGGTTAGTAAAATTAGGGCTATTTGGTTTAGTAAAATTAGGGTTATTTGGTTAAGTAATTAAAATCAATGGTTGTAGAGATAATTAGGGTTTTTAATGAAATTCAATTAGATTTAGGAGAATAGATTAGGGTTTTTATTTTTTTATTTATTTTTGGGCTTTGCTTTATTTGTTTGTTTTTATTATTTTAAGCCCAATTTTGTTATTTAATTAATTATAGGTTAGTAAATAATTAATAGACCCATACTTGTTTTATTAACCCATTAATTTCTTTTTTGGCTTCCCTTCATTTTGCTTTTCAAAAGTGGATTTTTATGTATTTTGAAAAGCGGTCTATTTATGAAAATTCGGTCTCATTGTCAATGTTTAATGTGTTTTCATTTTGGCTTTTTTTTTTTTCTAGCTTAAGAGCACATTGTTTGGCATTTTGAATTGAACATCAAATGTAAAATTCATTTAATCTTGATTTGAATTCCATGAGATTAAAAAATTAATTAATTTAAGTATATTTCTTCAAATGAATTTTATTTAAAAATTATATATAATTTATATTTTTTTGTTTTATACATAGTGAATATAATTTGTCTTAAAAGTAGTAGTAGTATTAGTTGTTGTTATTATTATTATTATTATTATTATTAGAGCCTTATAGAATTATTTTGTTTTAATATGATGAGAATTCTAAATTCATATTTCATTAACTATGATATCATTTTATTTCTAATTCTGGCTCAAAGAAGATACATTTTTGTTGTTTATTGTCTTTCAGTTGTTGTTTTTGTTGTTTCTTATTTTGTTGTTGTTGTTTTTTGTTGTTTTATAAATATTGCTTTTTGTTGTTTCTATTTTTTCATGTTATTGCTTTTTTTCAGTGTTGTTGCTTTTTAATTTTCATTACTATTACTTTTTATTTTTTAGTGATGTTACTTTTTAATTTTCAGTGTTGTTGTTTTTGGTTTTGTTTTGTTTTGTTTTTTTGTTTTTTTTTTTTTTTTGTGGATGTTATAAATACACTATAAAATTGTAAATATGTTGCATATTGATGATCAATAAGTTTATGATATTTTTTTTGAAAAAAAAAAAAACTCCTAGACATTTTAATAAACAAATCAAAATTAAAAATAAAATATTTATTCTTTAAGAATATAAAAGGAGAAAATATTGTTTATCACTTGTTCTTACAATAGTTAAATATATTTATTACTTGTTTTCATAACAATTGAGGATGTTTAGTTAATAATCATTCATTTAAAAAAAATGTTTTAAAGAGAAAAAAATGTTGTATATAAAAAAACATTGAGGAAAAGAAGATGAAAACAGTAAAAGAAATGTTGAGAAAAAAAAAGATGAAGATAGTAGAAAAAAATGTTGAGTAAAAAAAACATTGAAAAAAAAACAGTACCTTAAAAATAAAAAAATGTTTAGCAAAAAAATGTTAAGAAAAAAATGAAGATAGTAAAAAAAATGTTGATAAAAAATCATTTAGAATAAAAAGAAGACAACACCCTAAAAAATAAGGGAGAAAAGGAAAGTGGTCCATATTAGAAAAAAGAAAGTTAGAGAAGTTAGTTTTGAAAATATTTTTGGTCAATGTGGCTTTTGATAATGTTTTTTTATTTTTGGTCTATTTATGAAAAAAATCCCATAATTTAATTAAAATTTAGGCCCATCTTTTAATTAGCTTGTCATACCTCAAAATTTGACTGTCCTAAGAAAGGTCTAATAATGAAAATAATGATAAGAGTCTGTTTGATTCATATTGCCTCTAAAGTGTCAAAGAGCCTGAAAATAGTGAAAAATCCTGAATTAGACCTCTAGGATGATGAGTCAAACTCCAAATCATTAAGTCAAGTCTCAATATTATGAAATAAGAACTTTCAAAAAGGTAAACTGTGCATTTCAAGCAAATGCATAGCTTGTCAGTCTGATGCTTGTCTCATAAGATCGAGACCCAATTTCATTAAAAAGGAAATTGATTTTCACAAAATAGACATCATGAACACATCTAAAAGGTTCGAGAACCTAAAAAATGACCCTGACCTCATCAAAATTGCCCCCGAGAGCGCCAAAAATGCATCAGGATGCATCAACACACCCAAAGAGAGACACGCGCCTATGACACATGCTCCTACAGAGTGCCACATGTCCTCAAGGTGTACCATATGCCACTAAAAGTGTGTGAAACACCTCCTTCTACCTATAAACAGGCCCCCATACCCCATTTTTGAGTGAGGAAGAAAATATACTAAAACTCTGCCTAATTCAAGTCTTTAGAAACCCCTTTTACCATCTTTTGCCAATCTTACTTATTCCCTTAGGATTTTTAGACGAAGCCTAACCAAACCAAGCCTCATCTTTGGAAAAAGCATGCTTTAAAGGTACATAGATCTACATTCACACATTTTTTTCAAACATTTAGATGAGGACAACTTAATCTTTACATGAAGTTAAAGCTTTTAAAAACACAAACACATGCTTAGTCGAATCTGAGGACCAAATAATCAATTTTTCACATTTACTTTTTGTACTATATTTTTACTTTATTATCGCTAGTAATTGAGCAATTGTTTTCATTGTATGGTGCAATTGGCAATTTACATGCTGATTGAATAACCTTTGCTTTATTTTGCTCATACTAAACTGTCATTTTGCATCTTCTAGGTCAAACTATGAAAATCACAAAAATATTACTTTTGTATTAGATATGCATCATTTCCATTATAAAAATCATATTTTTATAATAAAGCTTGCATCTTTATCTCCAAACATACAAAATTTATCATCTTTATAGCATCTTTGCATCTTTTGCATCCTTTACATATCTTTTTTATTAAAATATGTCAAAATACCCACTTTCACATTGTTCAAGCAACTTACATGAAAAATCATCATTTTTCACATAAAGTTCGCATTTTGCATCCAATGAATAATAAAAATATCATTTCCAATAAAATCATCAATTTTGCATCATAATTGCATTTTCTTATCATTTTGAAATAAATTTGTAACTAGACATATTCAAAATCCACTTCACTATACCAAATCTACACCCTTGCATCAAAATTGCATCTTTTACACTCTCTAAACATGAAAATAAGTTTTTGCTCTCATTCTGCATTAAAATGCATTCAATAATGTGAAAGTTCACACTCTCAAGCTAGGGCCTTCATTTCACAGTTTAATGATGCAACTGTGTATCTCTATATATTTTCCTAATCATTTAAGAATGTTTTATCATTTTAGCAATCATTTTCATTTTAACAATCCTACAAGTGTATCCAACCATATGCATATATTTGCTCATTCATAAATTATCAATCAAGCATCTTTTATTGATTTGTTGTCCTAGTGGATGGAATCACACATAATTGTGCAAACCTCTATCTTGTAGGTGTATTTCTAGATTAGGATTAGATTTACATTTATGTACTTTTTCTCTTTCAAATGTATCGGCTAGGAAAGTGATGTAAAACTTATAAATAATTTCTTTACTTTCTATTTTATTATATTATGTGAATATGCTTATACAACTGTCATTATAGAAACTAGGGTGTTGCGATAGTCATGCATTGAATATTGTATAATGAGAAATAACCATAAACTAGATGCAATTTTTTGAACCCATAAATCTTTGCTATGGATGATACTCGATGAGTGACCTAATGTCGTCCTTTACACGTTTTTCTCAATTTTGTAAAAATTAGGTGGCAACTCCATAAACTTAAAGCATCTTGCATCTCCCAAAGACCAAACATTATCCTTATCTCATAAATAAAATAGATTCCCCTTTCATTCATCCTTCAATAAAAAAAATTATTGCAAATCGAAAATAGCTTCAAGTTGCTTATAATGGCAACTCCACTAAGGATCTTTGATTAAAAAGATCAATTAGAAAATGGCCATTTCTCATACATAATATTCAAACTGCATGGAGCCTTTCACCACTGAATTTTGCACCACACATCACACGTGCACCATTAGTCCTTATCAACCAACGATGACGGAAAGTGATCCACTATGATTCTACTTGAGTCATGGGGTGACCAATTTGGATTTGTTACCTTTAGCCTTGACTCTCAAGAGTTATCAAAAGAATGTTAGACTCATTGACTAAAGTTTGTAACCTTAGTCATAGGGGGCATTCTCCCTAAAGGAGCCCTTAGCCTTTTACCTACTTAGCCAATGTAAATAAACCAATAGAAACTTCCATTAGGATCTCATTAAAGTTTGCATGTTAAGCTCTGATGTTGTCTATTTGACTTGGTATTCACAAATGCTATGACATCTCTAGTTTATGAGAACTAGTGAATAGTGACATCTTTTGAGGATGAAACCTATAAGATGTTGTCCATTTGACCTTATCAGATTAATTGAATGGATCAAGATTTTGACTATATTATAAATGTTTATGCTGAAAGAGTGAACTTATAAACTCTTGAATAATACTTTTATGCCTTTTAGTAAACATATTGAATATCGATGTGGAGACATGAACTTGGACCCTATTTATTGATTATAGCCCCCACACATGTGGACATGTATAGACTGTGGACACAATTTGAGACCCAAAGACTAGTCCCCATATTGATATTATATATTTACTTTAAGTAAATCCTCGTATCATTCCTTAGCTTACCTTTTGATTTTAATCAACATTAATCAAAGTAACCTAGTCCAAGAACAAAACCATAGTCCTTTGTTGACTATCGTGTCAAGACCCACCTAAGAAAGAGATTGAATAACCTCATGGAGTGATAAGGTTAGAAGAGAGACCTTACTTGTGATTGGTCTACTCCTTGTACAGGAAACACTAACCAGTCTTAAAATTCTTTTTCCAATTATGCATACATAACATACATATAAATAACATACACTGACCATATTATTTGGCAACTATTTACATTCATCATAGTAGGACCATATATGAGCACACCATGCATACATTGACACCCTTCTCTTTTGCAAGCACATGCCATGCATACATCATTCATCTTTTGTTTATTACATCTCACTAATGTGCAAAAAACATAAAACTCAACATGAGTGACCAAAAAGACACCTCCTATTAATAATTTGAAGATAGGCTAAGAGAGGGGATTCAAAAATTACACATTGATGATACTATAACTGAGATCCTCTAAGCCCAAATTAAAGCTACCAACACTCAAGTTAGGAACACCAGAGAGGGGAATCACACTGCTACTCCTCTAAATGAAGCTTTTGCATTTGTCTATCTAAAAGTTGATAAAGGAAAGGGCATTCTCCACACCCCTATGCAAGCCGATGATGATGATGAATACTACCATGCTTTCAAAAAGACATCACAACCATAAGTTACTAACCTTGCTGATATGACCAAGCCTAAATCGATAGGGGAGGTCAAATTATTAGCTAATAAAATGGCTCAGCTGGAATTTACTTTCAAAGACAAAGGGTCTCGTGAGTCTAAAAGTTTCACAGTTCTAGCTCTATTTTAAGATGAACCACTCCTTGACGACTTCAAATTGCCAAACTTCACCAAATTTAATGGAACTAAGGATCCAAGGGGTCCATTTATGGTAATGCGCCACCTTTACAACTGATATTAAACTTATAAAATCATAAATTGTCTGGTGTTTTTTCACATCATAAGAAAAGGGACCAAGAGCCTAGTTCTTCGATCTTGAGGATGACATTAAAAGTGACTAGTTAATACTAACCCAAAAATTCATCAAGTAGTATAAATACAACACTCAGTTAGACATAACCTGTAGAGATATGGAAACCATTAAATAGAAGCTTGGTGAGTCTTTCTTTAATTATGTTATAAGATGGCAAGCTAAAGCAGTCAAGATGATCAACTAGCCCCTATAGGATAAGCATATAGAACTAATAATCAAAGGTGCACTGGCCCACTTTAGAAAATAAATGCCCTTTGCTCACTACCCTAACTTTCGAGCCTTTTACCAAGCTTGGATCAAAATTGAAGATGAGGAATTCTAACAACTTAGAAATACCTTCCACCATAACACTCAACCTAGCACCCAAAGCTAAAACACTTTCCCCCAAATCGTCAAAATAAATCAAGTCCAACCAAACACTTATAGCCCACCATTTGTCAACGTCATCAATAAACCACCAAGGAAATTCTCAAATTTTAACCTCCTATTATACAAAGTATTATAGAGAATTCAACAAAAGAATCTCATGTAGCCTCAAGAATTAAGACCACTATCAAATCCCTTACCTCCATAAATTGACTAGAATCGATTCTCCCACTTTCATAAGATGCCTGACCACACTACTGACAACTACAGAACTTTCAAAAATGCTATCTAAGACCTTATTGATTTTAGAAAGATTGAAGATCCTAAGAAAATACCCAATGTCAAAACCAACCCTCTCCTAAATTACTGAACCATGCCACCACCAATAATTAACACAATTTCATCTAGCCTGCTTGAAACCCTTATTAAACAATCAATCCAAACCATCTAAGAAGCCTAAGAGGAACAAGAAGCCAAAGTAGAAAAAGAATTCATAATGATCTTAAAAGTGAATTTTTGAGCTTAACTCTTAATTATTATGACTCTAATGAAGATGAACTAGACTTTTCACATTTGAATACATCTCAACTCCTTGAGCATTCGCTCTGCACTTGATGATGGAAAGAAGAGTTAGGGACATAGCCTCTCTGATGAATGGTAAAGTAATTAAGTACTCTTATTCATATGAGACAAATTCAGATGAAAGCCTCAAGAGTAAGCAAAGCAAACCTAAACTATAGGATCTACTAGGCCAGCCATCTAGAAAATTTTACTGCAAAGTTTAGTACAGTGCACCTCCATCTGTTCACATCCATAGAGAAGACATAATGCCCTCAGGATGGGGAGAGGAATTTGATGAAAAAGATGGGATAATAAGGATTGCTCAACTTCAAGGCCTATAAGTCAACAAGTTATAGGAGTTGACATATGGTATGATTCTAATAAAGAAGCTGAAAAGAACAAAGAGATTCAAGAACATAATGACTTTGTGATCATTATATAGGACAAAAATAGCATTGCAAACGTATAAGGTTAAAAGACAATATAGTCAAGTAATAAAAGGCAATCAACTAGGAAACCACCACCTTTAGTTAACCATGCGACTTATAGTGGAAGAATCTATCAACCATCTAAGAATGAAAGGAACTATCCAAGGGGAAAGAGGTGTCAAGTGATACAGTTTTAGCCAAAGAATAAGATGACGTAGTCCTCAAGTAGCTTAAGAAAACGTAGGCACAAGCCAATATTTAGGACTTCCTCATGGCCTTTAAGAAGCACAAAGATGCACTAGTAAGGGCATTTTATGATGTAAAAATTGCTACTGATGCCTCACTTTGCAAAATGATAACTTCTCTGATGAAAGCTCCCTCTAATACTACCACCTTCCTATATGAAGATCTGCCCTTAAAGGAAGGTCCCGATCGCCCTCTATTCATATAAGTAATAGTAAAGTCTAAGAAGACCTCATGTGTTATGGTGGATGATGGACCCACCATCAATGTCTGCCCTTTGAGGTAGCTTCAAAAATTTTGAAAAATTATTGAAGATCTTAAGAAATCTAATGTGATCATCTAGGTATACGATGACTCTAAGAAGCCAGGCGTTGGTTCTTTTAAAGTAGTCATCACTATAGGAGAGCTAAAATTAGTAATATAATTCATTATCCTAGACAAGCCCTTAACCTTCTCCCTATTACTAGGAAGACCTTAGTTCTACCCACTAAGAGACATACCTTATACTGTTCATTAGAAAATTAAATTCCCAATCAATGGCAAAGTCATTACTATTTTAGTTGAGACCAACAACATCATCACTTACTTGAATGTAGTGCCACTAAGCTTTTAGATCCATAATTTATGAAGACTGGGTCAACTAAAGGTTACTACAATAATGAAGAAGATGGAATCCTTGCTCGGAACTAGACTGGGTGGAAGATACATTAGAGTCACAGAACTTCATGATTTTTATAGACATAGAATCAAACATGGTATGGGATACAATATTAAAAAGGATACTAGGACTAAGAAGTCTATCTCTTTTATTGTTGAAGGCTCAACATAAGCTTATTTAAGGCATGCTAAGAAATAGGAGAAAGATGGGTTTAAAATCTTCAATGATGTTATTGACTCTACTTAAAGGAATCGCCTGCTAGTGCTAGATGTAATCACTAAACTGAAATGGATGAAATAATGAAGAACTTAGGATTATAATCCAAGCTAAGACTCTTAATTATGCTAAGATCACCACTATCTTCAAATCAAGCATCAATGACATTCTGTTTGAAGACACCACTACTAAAAATGACTTCTATACTTTTTCTTTATTTGAAACTAATGATGTAATTAACTCTAAGGTTAATGCAATGAAATTAGACTTTGCCTACATGCCCGGCATCGATGAAGACATTGCTTAACATTTCATTCCTACCAAAGAAGTGTGCAAGCCAATGAAACAGAAACTGAGAAGACTCAGACCAAAGTGGGCCCAACTAGTAAAAGAAGACATAGAAAAATAGATTTTAGCAATGTTCGTTGAGGTGATATACTATCTATAATGGTTAGTAAATGTTGTGTTAATCCTAAAGAAAGATGGAAAGGTTAGAATCTACGTTGACAATAGGGATTTAAATAAAGCATGTTTAAAATATGACTTCCTTTGCTCCATATAGATGTGCTAATTAATAATATTGCCACTTATGTGATCTATTCCTTCATGGATGAATTCTCTATGTATAATAAGGGTTTAATGGCTATCATCGATAAAGCAAAGATAACTTTCATAGTAGAATGAGGTAGTTACTTCTACAGGGTAATGCCTTTCGGTCTAAAAAATGCAGGCACAACTTACTAAAGAATGGCAACAACTATGTTCCATCATATGATACATACAAAGGTAGAGGCATATGTAAATAACATGATGGTATAATAAAAAACTAGGCAAGGACACCTAATTGCTCTTGAAAAATTCCTTAGAAGGGTTGAAAAGTATAGTCTCATACTCAATCCAAAAAAGCATATATTCGGGGTTACCTCGAGTAAAATGCTAAAATACTTTGTAAGTCAAAATGGAATTAAAATAGATCCAAATAAAGCAAAGGCAATTTGGGAATGCCAGAGCAAAAAATGAAAAAAGAGATCAGAGGGTTTCTAAGGAAGTTATAGTTTATTAACATATTCATTGCCAAATTGATAGCAGTTTGTGAACCAATCTTTAAGCTACTAAAAAAAGATCAATTAGTTAAATACAATGAATAGTATTAGCTAGCATTTGATAGAATCAGGGACTACTTAGCCAATCCACCAGTCCTTAAGCCTCCAAAATCTGGCATGCCATTAACCTTATACCTAGCCATTGAAGGGAATGCAATTAGTGTAATGTTACCCCAAGAGGGAGAAGCAAAGATTGAACAAGCAGTCTACTACTTGAGTGAGAAAATGTTTCCATACAAAGAGAAATACATTAGGTTGAATAGATGTACCTAGCAATGGTATGGCAATGAAGAAGCTTAAAAACTACTTCTAGTTCTATAAGATTCAAGCCGCATCCAATATGGACTCCATGAAGTATCTCTATGAAGCTCCCTCCCTAGTGAGAAGACTTGTCAAGTGGCTCATTCTACTAATTAGAATTTAACATGCAGTACTTGATTAAGAAGATGATAAGGGGAAGAGTGTTTGTTGAATTCCTAGCCTTTAATCCAATTCCAAATTGAGAAGAATTCCAAATAGACCTTCCATATGACTTCAATTCAGCCATCGAGGTGTAGGGATGGCTCATGTACTTTATGAAGCAGTTAATTAATTTAGTGTAAGAGTTAGGATCATACTTTTAACACCAAAAGGAGAAGTGGTAACAATTACTTAAAAGTTAACGTTCAGGGATACAAATAATGAAGTAGAATATGAAGCGTGCACACTTAGGATGAAAGCTCTAATAGCGCTAGGAGTAATAGAAATTGAAATATTTAGGGATTCCATGCTAGTAATCAACTAAATGATAGAAGAATAAGAAATGAAAGAATAACATCTTAAGCCATACTTGAATCATTTACAATATCTTACCTTATCTTTTTTAAAATGCAAATTCATCCATGTCCCAAGGAATCACAATCAAATAGTGGATGCACATGCTTCCCTAGCATTAATATGGGAAGGTCTAACTAAGATGCCCATGAAACCTCTAATCTTGCTCAAGTTAAAGCAACCCTGCCACAAGTGCCTTAGAGTAGCAAAAATGAAAGCAAATGAGAATCTCTGGTTTTATGACATTTATAAATACCTTATAGAATGGGTTTATCCTGAGAAGGCAACTAAAAAGACAAAGTAGTTATCTGATAGTTAGCATCAAAATTCATATCACACCAGGGCGTATTACACAGAAGAACTTTTAATGGGGTACAAATGCGATATCTAAATAAGACTGAAGCTGCAAAAGTAATGGAAGCAGTAAATGAGGTTGTCTATGGTCCACACATGAATATAGCAATCTTAGCTAACAAGCTAATGAGGCAAGGATTCTTCTGGATAATGATGATAGAAGATTGCATTAAGTTTGTAAGAAAGTGGTACAAGTACAAAATTCATAGGGACATCAGTCATCTCCCTCTAACAAAATTATGCTCTATCTTTTCTCCATGGCCTTTCTCAGCATGAGGGCTAGACAAAATCAAGGAAATCCACCCAACAACTTTAAATGGACAAAGATTCATCCTAGTGGCAATTAACTACTTCATAAAATTGGTTGAAGTAAAATCGTACACAAAACTGGGGGTAAAATAAGTGGCTAAGTTCATTAAAAAGAACCTATTTTATCGATACAAAATCCCTCATCATATAATTTTGGACAATAGTGTTTAGTTCTAAGGGGAAGTCAGAGAATTACTGAGGAGTTTTAAGTTGGAACACTACAAGTCATCACCATATAGACCATAAGTGAATGGAGTGGTCAAAGCTATAAACAAAAGTATCTAAAAGATCTTAGAAAAAATGACTTAGACTCATCGAGATTAGGTAGACAGACTACTATAAACTTTATAGGATACCAAATAATAATTAAAATTTTAACATAAGCCACTCCTTTCTCACTAGTATACAGATCTGAAGCAGTACTCCTAGTAAAAGTAAACATCAAATCACTCCAAGTAGCAATTGAATTAGAATTGCCTAAAACATAATAGGCTTAACAAAGACATGACATCCTCACTCTCCTAAATAGTCAAAGACTCAGAGAGTTGTACCATACACAATTGTATTAAGCTCGATTAGCAAGGGCCTTCAATAAGAAAGTAAAGCACAAGAGTATGAAAATAGGGGATTGGGTGCTAAAGCAAGTAAGACAAAACATTTCGAACCTGAGAGGGAAGTTTAGGCCAATCTAGGAGGGCCTATATTAGGTCAAAACCAATTTATTAAAAGGAGTAGTTAAGCTAATGGATTTTTAGGGGAATGAATTCTTTGACCCAATCAACATTGATTGCCTAAAGAAATACTATGTCTAAGTAAAAAAAAATATCCATGCTGAGTTAAAAATAGAAGAAAGGTGACTGAGGCAAAAGTTAAGATTTCTCCCGTTAGACTAGGAGGGCCCGTATCTGGTCAAAAGCATCTTATAAAGAGGAGTAGTCAAGTTAATGGATTTTAAGGGGAATGAATTCTCTGAACTAATTAACACCAACGGCCTAAAGAAATACTAGGTCTAAGCAAAAAAATATGTCCTTACTGAGTAAAAAATTGAAAAATGGTGACCAAGGCAAAAGTTAAGGGTTCTCTCACTAGGTTGAAAACTTAAAAGGGCAGCCTAGGAAAAAATTAGGGAAACTGAGAGGAAAACTACTTAATTAGAAAATATGAAAAGGCTAGCTGAGGAAAAGAGTACCATCAAGTTAAATTTGTAGAAGTGCATTTATACTTTTCTTAAATGTTTTAAGTAAATGTGTGAATATCCGTTGAATCATGCAAATGCATTTGAGAAAATGTAGTACCTCATTATCTTCTAAATCTATTAAAGATGTCAAGTAGAATTTGCATCATTTTACTATAAACTTATAGTTCTCATCAGCTTCCTGATTTCCTTTCAGATTCTAGACTATTATTATCAGACAAAAAAATAAGAGCCTAGCTAGATGCAAAAAGCTGTAAAAGGAGATGCCTTAGGCAAAAAAGTCAAAAATAAAATAATCCAGTTAAATGTGAAAAGCTCCAAAAGGAGATGCCCTAGGCAAAAGAGAGAAAAATAAAATACGAAGGTAGACGAAACAAGATAGTCATTCAAATATAGAGAATTCATCATATAATAGTCATAGAGCATGAATACTGCAGTCATTATTAGACATCACAACAAGCATAATAACCATAACAAGCACAATAGATGTTACATAGTACAACACAAAGGATAAATGCCCTAATGTTACACCCAGAGTCCATCATCTTAAAAAAATAGTATAATATAAGCTACTATGACCAAAGGCCTACACATAGCTTACATAACAAGCTCATTGGCCTTAGCTACTATACAAAGGCAACCTCTGCGTCCCCTCAACTCTCGTCCTTATCAGAAGGTTCGATAATGCCCACTTCCCACCTCATGAGCTCTCGCTCTATCTACCTAATACGAGCATCCATGGCAGCCTCTCTCGACTACTGCTCTCTTAGAGCCAGAGAATGAAATTATAATAAAATATAAGTCATATCATGCATATATAATTACTTTGATGTAGGAAAATAATGTGTAAAAGACAACTCAATACTAATTGAGAGCTATAATGCTTAATAAAATAATGTTAAGTGCTAGTCAGATTAATAAACAATGATTTCACCTCAAAGCAAGGAACCTAAAAATAAAAAATCAAATGAATCCCAACATCAAAAGAAGAAATGACAAAGTCATAGTAAAGAAAACTCACATGAGTCACCTCACTAGGATTATAAATCGACAAAGGATAATTAGGCGCTAGAAGCATATAAGATGCAGAACCTCCAGTGATGGTTAACCCTTGTAATTCTATAATGATAATGTCTCTGATGGTCCCACTCAATATGCTCCTACTGGTGGAATCAACAGTATGATAGGTGCCATTGCCTCCTCTGCATTGGGCTCCTCATCTACTGCATGAGAAACTGAAGTAGTCCTCTTATGATAAGGACGATGTTCCTGCAACACTCCCAAAACAAATAAGAATCTTAAAACTCATTTCATTTTGATTTTTAATAAAGCTACTCCATGAAGGTTATAAAAAGTAATAATGGCATATACCAGAGCATGGGAAGCTGTCTGAGAAGGAGAAGACTGAGAGGAAGTAGTGCTAGGACATCGAGATCATAACCATCCTCATCTAGGAGGAGGAGTGGACTCTCCAATAACAATAGCATCCACCAGACAATGGATTAAGAAATCAACATAAGAGACCTCCTTAGGAAATAGAAAAGCTTCCATAGGATCTCCTACTTCAGCCATTATCAGCTCATTACAAGTCAAATCATGCCTCTAATACATGGAAACGAAGGGGACTTTAAAACTCTCTGCCTCCTTAGGCCTCTCTGCCACTCAAAAACTTGCTCCCTTTGGAACTAAGAGGGATCAACAGGGCTGGTCAGTAATACTCATAAACAAGTAAGTAACCCTGCTCCTCATATCTCATGAGTCTGTTAATCCTCCTATATACCTTACCACCGAAGGTGATTTTGCAAATAGAGATAAGTGTTCAAATTTCATAAAACAAGACAACATTTAAAAAGAACATAAATAACATCATACCTAGTCAAAATATAAGTTCTTTAAAATCATCATGGCAATAACAAGAGATGCAATCAAAGCTGAAGACTAGTCAAACCAAGCTCTGTATCACTAGAAGCTTACCTCAGTCTAGTTATTCATATAAGGATAAGGGAATATGCCAAGCTCATAAGCCTAAATCTGTAAAAGCATAAATCAACACCAATAGGATATTAGGAAAAGAAAAAATGAACAATGAAAGGGTTGAAAAAGTAACTTACATCAACCATCATCTGGCAGCCGCACAACCTTGAAGCTCCCTAACTAGCAGCGTCTAGTCCTTGATACAAGCATAAAAGGGCAACAACCCCCCATGCATACTCAGAAAGCCTATCCAAATCCTTAAGAAGAGGTACTAGCCAGAGAGCACCAGTATGACAAAGGTTTGGAAATACAATCACACTCAGCATGTAAAAAAGAAAGTAATGATCGAGCTTATCCACCGTCATTTTTTTAAGATAATCCTTATACACCTTTTCAACAAAATTAGAATAATGAGGAAGAGAAATGCACTTATCCTTTCGAGTCACCATGCACCCAAAGAGCTCTATGGCCATGCCTCAATGGTAAAGGATGACGTATAAGTGGCAACCCTAAAGGGAACCGGTGAACTAACAAAGCTCAAGCAGATGATGGCTACAAAGTCGAGAGGAGTGATTGCCATCTCCTCAAATTAGAAATGAAAAGTGTGAGCAGAGTCTGTCCACCTCTCCACCAAAGCAATCTAAATAGCCAAATTGCAAGAGCATGGGCTTATACTCAAAGCGACAATATTGCCATCAAAGCCAAGTCTAGAGACTCTTTACTTCACTTCAGGAGGAAAGGCCTAATAATATAGTGCTACATTATTGATATTTCCAGGCAGTTGAGTAACCTTCTTGGGCTACAAAAATAACCAATAAGACATATAAAATCAAAATCTATAAATGCTAACAACATTCATGTTTCTATTTTACAAGAAGCATAATATGGCAATGACATCACCAATAGCTAAAGAGAACATCATAAAGAGAAAATGACCCAAAACGCAAGGTAAGAAATTTAAAAACTATAACAACTAAGAAGTTACATTATACTAAGAAGAAGATAGCTATGAACCTACATCATGCTAAAAAGCAAACATTTAAGAAGCTATATCATGCTAAAAAGTATTGGATAACTAAGAAGCTACATCATGGTAAGAAGCTACATAATGCTAAGAAATAACAGACAATTAAGAAGCTACATCATGCTATGAAGCAATATATAGATAAGAAGCTATAACACGTTAAGAAGCTACACCATGCTAAGAACCAACATACAGTTAAGAAGTTATATCATGCTAAAAAGTAGTACAAGTTAGAAATGATAACCAAAAAATGCAAGTCAAATAACAAAACAATCCAAGGGCAACAAGAGTATAACAACTCTTATTTAAGTGATAGGTGGACTATGTGTGATAGTTAGGGTGGTGGCCGAGTGGGACCTTGCTTCCTTTAAACAAAACTTTCCTACCTTTCTGATTTTTTTGGCCATAAGCCAAAAACACATTTTATTCTTCTTTTATTTTCATGTTATTTTTAGTTTTTTTTTTTCCGTAATCATATCCAAATAAACTAAAAAATCACAAACAACTAAAAAAATCACATTATTGTTAGTTTTTTTTTTCACTTTCTCAAACAGTGATAATTTCTCTAAGGGAAATCAATACTGCATCCATTAAATCATTTCTTCTTTTGCCTTTTCTATTTTTAATTTTTGTTTGATTATTTTTATTATATTTGATTTTGATTTAATTTAATTTTTATTTTTATTTCATTTAGTTATTAATTCTTATTTGTTTTATTTTTTGTGTTTGCATTTATGATTATGGATGGAGTTACATGAATAATGGAAGAGAAGTAGCCATGGAAAAGAATTCATAGCCAAAATCCATGAATCAAGAAGAGCCCTTTTTATTTTTATGTAGTTTTTTATCTATTTTTTTTATTTCTGTATTATTTTAATTCTCTATATTTTTATTTTGGGTTGTATTTAATTTTAATTAATTTATTTGGTATATTTTGTAATAGCCCCAATAATGAGAATAGAGGAAAATCACGTCCTACTTTTAAATTTCTTTATTTAATTAATTGATTAGTAACTAGGGTTTCACTTGGTAATTCAATTAAAATTAATGTGGCATTGATTTTAATTAGGGTTTCTTGTAAACTTGAATTAGAATTAAGAGAAATAGATTAAGGCTTTTATTATATTTGTTTGTTCTTTTATTGGTTTTGCTTTAGGCCCAATTTTGTTTTTTAACTAATTTTAGTTTAAGGAACTTAATTAGACTTTAGACCTACCTTATTAATTAGCCCAATTAATTTAATAGGTTAATAGTTTACTTAATTATAGGCTTAATTAATTAAAATACATTTTTAGGCCCATAATTAATTAGATTTATGTTAGAAACAATTTAGACTCACTTAACTAATTTAGACATAGGCCTACTTAGATTAATTAAAATTAAGGGTTTTTCATAAATATCCTAAAACACAACTAAACTAATAAAAATACCCCAAGTTTTTTAAAATTACATGCGTATCCCATGGCATAAAAAAAATTATGTGAATGCACCTTTTTCTTTCTTCTTCAATCACATTTTTTTCCTCTATTTTTTTTCTTCTTCTTCTTCTTCTATTTCTATTTTCATCTTAATTACTTTATTCAATCACAACATTCAAGTTCTTCTTTTTGAATTTGCTTTTCCATTTTAAAGTTTTCTCTAGATCTAGATCTAAGGTTTTCAACAAATATTGAAAATCAGTATTTGCTTTAACTGAGTTCATCATTTCCCTGTAAAAATTCCACACATTAATTTAGATAAAATAAGATAAACACTTTTATAAAAAAAATTTTAAAAAAAAGAAAGAAGGGTCAATCACCTATTTCCTAAGATCTGAAGAGGAAAAAAATTGAGATGTTGAGCTCTATAGCCATGAGAAGAGAAAATAAAAAAGGAAAAAGATGCAAGATGATGTTGCTCATGCTGCCATGGCTTATGATTTAGATGCCTTTCAAGCCTTTTCTTAATAAAGCTCATGCTACCATGTTCAAATCTGATCCTCAACGCGATTTAGATAATGTCAATGATATATGGAGTTATATGAATTCCCATTTCTTCTTCTTCTTCTTCTTCAACTATCTTATTCTTTCTTATATGTTTATATGCTTTTGGGTTATTGATTTTGCAATAGAAAGTTTAGATTTATATGCATATAAATGTGGGTTTAATTGAGAGTTTGGATTATTAATCCTAATTTTTTCTGTTTAAATTTTTATTTGCACTGTTTAAATTAGTTTTAGATCTTCAATTATGGTGCCATTGTGGAGTTTTTTTCTACCACATATGGGGTTCGAATAATTGCCTTACATGAATTTCAATATAGATTATCCTTTTTGTTCCATGTTAGCTGCCATTTCTATTCTTTTTAGCATTTGAGCTTTCACATTGGACCATTTAACTTAATTAGACAATAACTATGCCTTTGGGATGGGTGAGCAAGAGGTTAGGTCGCAAGTGTTTTAACATGATTTTTTCTACTTCCCAATTGCATTCACATGTAATTGAGCAAAATGACACATGAATTAAGCTCATAAATGACTGGTTTCCAATTATTGGCCTTTGTATTTTTTTCCCTTAATCTGACTGCCTAATTTCTAATTTATGGATTGGAAATTCTACAAATTCTATTAGAATTGAGCTTTCATTTCATTGGACATCTACAACTTGTTGAGAATAAGTTATTCTTCAACTAAGGATGGATCATAATTTGACATATCTATAGTTTCCTTAAAAAAAATTAAGGGATCATTTTCAAATAGGAAGTGAACTAAAGAAATTAAAATTATTCAAACGATGTATTAATTAAAAAAAATCATACTATATAAAAAAATAATAGATTATATGATCATCTTAATAAATAAGCTCCAATTCTCTTTGATAAAATTCATAATAAGAAATATTATTTGTGTTAGTGTGACACTTTAATTTGTACCATTTTTTTCTAGTGTAACTATCAAAAAATTAACTTTTGGTTGACATTTTGAGTGGGATTATTATTATTACTGTTGTTGTTGTTATTATTATTATTATTATTATTATCATCATCATCATCATCATCATCATCATCATCATCATCATCATCATCATCATCATCATCATCATCATCATCATCATTATCATCATCATCTGCATATATAAATAAATATCAAAAACCAAACATAAACAAAAAAGAAACATAAATAAATCACATATAAAATATCTAAAAAAACCAAAGAAGCATGCTTAAAACTCTATCCACCAATAACACTTATTTAATTATAAAGAGACACTTATTCACACTTTTCAATAATCTATTCAAATTAAAAAAAAAGTCAACCATAAATAAACTATAGAAAAAATAAAAAACATAAATCTCCACTTAAACCACAAGCATCTTTTATGGTAGCATAACATAACATTAAAAAGATTATCAACATTGTCAAGTATAGTCTCTTCACCCTAAAAATAAAACAACACATCAAAAGCAAAATTAGAAACCAAAATGAAATAAAGAAAAAAGATACTAAATTAGTATATATATAAAAAATCCTAAATTATCCTTCAATACTTCATAACCATCATCACTATCTTTAAAATAACTATCTTTAATATTGGAATTAAAACCAATATCCTTAAACAATTTCTCATCACCTTTAAAACAGAAACACAAAACAAAGTATCAAAAACCAAATAAAAACCAAAATGATACAAAAATAAGAAAACAAAACATACCCCAACAAAATCCTTTAACTCATCACCACCACCAATAGTTTCAACACACTCTAAATCATAAGCACCCTTTTCACAAATAGCAAATCTCCTAAATTAACACTAGAAGCACCAAAAGCACATTCACCTTTGCTTGCACTTTTTAAACAAGATTAGAAATTAAAAGTAAATAAAAAAGGAATAAAATTAAATACATGCTACCTAATAAAAGAATCTTTATGATTGTCATCTATTTAATTTAACTTGATCAATTGATGTGTGGATTTGACCAAATCACCTCTTATATATTATGTACTGAACACATAATATTGCAGGATATAACCAAAAATCTCATATACATTCTTCAAAATAAAAAAAAAACTAAAATAAGAAAAAATGAATCAAAAACCCAAAATAAACCAAAAAGGTAAAAAAATGAATCATAAGCCAAAAATAAAAAATAAAACCAGCATAAATTAATATAATAAGAAAAAGAACACATCAAATTATAATCTTTTAACACTTCATCACCATCAACACCTTCTTTAACAAAACTATCTTTAATATTATAATTAAAACCAACATCCTAAAATAATTTCTTATCACCATAAAACAAAGTATTAGAAACTAAATAGAAACCAAAATGATACAAAAATAATAAAATAAAACATACCCCAATAAAATCCTTTAACTCACCACCACCACCAATAGTTTCAACAAACTTCGAATCATAAGCACCCTTTTCACAAGCAGCAACATCTACTAAATTAGAACTAGAAGCACCAAAAGCACATTCACCTTTCCTTGCACATTTAAAACAAGATCATAAACTAAAAGTAAACCAAAAAGCAATAACATTAAATGCATGCTACCTAATAAAAGAAATCATTTAACTCACCATCACCACCAATAGTTTCAACAAACTATAAATCATAAGTACCTTGTTCACAACTAATAATATCTCCTAAATTAGAACTAGAAGCACCAAAAGCATATCCACATTTCCCTGTATTATTAAAATAAGATAAAAAGCTAAAAGTAAACCAAAAAGTAACAAAATTAAATACATGCTAATTAATAAAAGAATGGAGATGTGGGGTGTTGATTCTTATACCTCTCGTATACTAAGCAAGTACTCTACCATCTGAGCTACACCTATCTTTATTAGCTCTTCAATTTGAAGTTATACGACTTCATTTTGCATTTTACAAACATATTAGACGACTTAAAATCTTAAAATTGTTAAAATTATATTTTTCGTGCTTGAAATATCTTGATAAATTTGATTCTATTTTAGAATCATTAGAAATTTAAATTATGACTTTATTTTCCTCACCTAAAGTTCTATTATCACTTTTAGAAATAGTCATGTTGGTTCAATTATGATGAATGTTACATTTTTACACATTAAAAACTTGAATAATCAATTATGTATAGAAAATTTGTTGCATGTGAGTTGCTTGTATTTTAGCCATTACATTCTGTGTATTCTTATAACCCACTTGAGGAATTTATGAAATAAAATCCCAGTATATATATATATATATAATGCTTCACTAATATTAAAAAAAGTAGGAAAAATTAAGAAAAATAATTTTTTAAAAATTGAGAAAAAAATAAAGAGATAAAAAATAAAGAGAAACTAAAATGGAAAAAAGAAAGCAAGTACAAAAATTAAAAATAAAAATGAGAAAAAATAAGAAAAAAATAAAATTTTATAAAAAAAAAAAAAGAGGAAAAGGAAAGAAGAAAAGGAAATAAAAATATAAAAGAATAAAAGAAAAAAAAAGGAAGGAGAAAAATATAAGACAAAAGGATAAAATAAAAATTTATAAAAAGACTAAAAAAAAAAAAGGAATAAAAATCGTTAAGAAATTAATAAAAAAAGAAAACGGTAGAGAAATCAAAAAAGAAAAACATGGGTGCATTTTTGAAAATACAAAAGACACTTGTAATTATGATAAGGTAGGTTTGTAAAAAATGAAAACTTAAGGTATTTTTGTTGACAGCATTTAAAAATGGGATATTTTGGTAAATGTCTATAAAATTAACTAAACATAGCTCATTAAATTAAGCATTTTTCATAACTTTTAGACATAGGCTAATATTAGAATTAAAACATATAGATTTAGGCCAATTAACATAAAGTCTTTAATAATTTGTAGACTTAGATCCATTTTTAGAATTAAAATAAATAGACTTAGGCTAATTTAAATTAAAATTAAATAGGAATTAGGTCCTTTAGATTTTAGGCACACTTATAAAATAAAATATGTAAAATTAGTCCATTTAACTAAAACCTTTGTAGATTAGACTAACTTTAGGGATTTATATGCTTTCAATGAATGCATTTTTTACATGATTTTCATTATGATCAGTGCCTTTATTGTCAATTTAATTGGGTTTAAAATGAAAATTGCATGTAATTAGAGGAATAAACTATCGATCAATAAAGTATTTCTAAAAGAACATAAGAGTAAAAGAAGTTAGTATTCTATACTTAGAATCCTCTCAGAAGAAGTTAGTTATCTATTCTTAGAATCCTCTCATTGTGGTGCTAAATCTTTTATAGAATTGAATTACCACCACTTATAAATAAAAATTTATAAAAAAGAGGAAAAGGAAAAAAAATAAAGAAAAAATAAAAAGAAAAAAGAAAAAAAGGAAGGAGAAAAATATAAGACAAAAGTATAAAATAAAAATTTATCAAAAGAGTAAAAAAAATAAAAAGAAGAGAATAAAAACCGTTAAGAAATTAATAAAAAATAAAAGAAAAAGGTAGAGAAATCAAAAAAGAAAAACATGGATGCATTTTTTAATATACAAAAGACACACTTGTAATTATGATAGGGTAGGTTTGTAAAAAATGAAAACTTAGGGTATTTTTGTTAACAACATTTTAAAATGGGATATTTTGGTAAATGTCTATAAAATTAATTAGACATAACCCATTAAATTAAGCATTTTTCATAACTTGTAGATATAGGCTCATCTTAGAATTAAAACATGTAGATTTAGGCCAATTAATGTAAAGTCTTTAATAAGTTGTAGATTTAGATCCATTTTTAGAATTAAAATAAATAGACTTAGGCTCATTTAAATTAAAATTCAATAGGAATTAGGTCCTTTAGATTTTAGGCGCACTTATAAAATAAAATATGTAAAATTAGTCCATCTAATTAAAACCTTTGTAGATTAGACTAACTTTAGGGATTTACATGCTTTCGATGAATGCATTTTTTACATGATTTTCATTATAATCAGTGCCTTCATTGTCAATTTAATTGGGTTTAAAATGAAAATTGCATGTAATTAGAGGAATAAACTAGCAATTAATAAGGTAATTCTAAAAGAACATAAGAGTAAAAAAAGTTAGTATTCTGTACTTAGAATCCTCTCAAAAGAAGTTAGTATTCTATACTTAGAATCCTTTCATTGTGGTGTAAACTCTTTTAGAGAATTGAATTACCACCATTTATAAATTGTCCCATTTATTACCCTGAGTGACAACTCCTCATCTCCATGCTCTATCTATGTGATAGCAACTAATGTGTTCCATAAAGTCCTGAACTCAAATAGTGTCATGGTTACCAAAAACTTAAGCACGAGCTAAACCTCGCCATCTACAGACATTTATCAAAGGCATGGTGGCACATTATTTCAAAGTAAAAGTATCCATGTCCTTAGTTAGCCCTTTCAAGTTTTCTCACCAAGTATTTTACCTCTCACTTCTCATTTATTATTTTTTCCATTTCATTTTTCATCATTTTTTCTTCTTTTTTTTTCTTTGATTTTTTTTCTTTTTTTCTTCTTCTTTTTTTATGAGCAGTCTTCTTGAGATGATCGACATTAACCCATTCTGAGAACTCAATTCCATTAACATCCATCAGTATAATTGCTCCTTTTGAAAGGATGGTTTTGATTAGATTAGGTCCCTTACAAATAGGTCAAAATTTCCCTTTAGATCAAGTACATTCTGCTTGGCTTATCTTAACACCTAATCTTTGACACTGATGTCATGTTGCCTTACTTTCTATTAAAAGCCCTTGTGATTCTTCTTTGATACAATTGAGTATGTTATAGCACTTGTAATCTTTCATTGTCCACTAAGTTTAACTATGCCAATCTCTATTCCACCCATTGTATCTCGAGTAAGTCAGCTTCAATTATTATTCTAAGAGACTTTATTTATATCTAAATAGGGAGTACTGCTTCTGTTATATACACTAATAAGAAACAAGTTGCCCTGTTGATGTCCTTATGGTTGTATGGTATCCCTAAAGAGCAAATGACAACTTATTAGCCTAATCTCTATGGGTCTCAATCATCTTTGAGAGGATCTTTTATTATACTTTTGTTTACTACCACCACAGCTTTATTAGCCTGTGGTATGTAAGGTGATGACTTATAATGCTTCACTTTATACTTCTTTAGTAATATTTTCAGTTCTCTTGGAAACTGCATTATATTATTTTAGACTAGATGATGAGGAACTCAATACTTAGAGAACAAATTCTTCATTAAAAATCTAGCTACTTGTTTTGCCCCCAATTTGGCAAAAGATTATGCTTTTATGCACTTTGGAAAGTGATTAATCACCACCAGAATATATTTATGCCTGTTTGAAATTATAGGGTGAATCTCTTTTATAATATCAAGTCCTTAAACTAAGAATGGCCAAAAAGATGTCATGGTATGCAACTTTAAGTGAGGCAAGTGGTTAATATCGCAATGGATTTCACTCTTTTATGAACATCCATCATTACCTTCTTTGCTTCACTTTCATCTAGACATTACAACTGCATGACATTTGAAGTTCTTCTATATAAAACACCCTAATGGAGAATGAATTTTACTGCCAATTTCCTAATAATGCTCTTATCCCTTTCACTTGTATCCTTTGGGTATTCTCACTTATTAAAGTACTGTTGAATATCATAATTTTAAGGTTTCTGATATACTCTTACTTCCATCACTTTCATATTTATGTAATATGGTTCACTAAATTTTGTCAGTATTAATGGCTTTATAGGTATTATTATGAGCCCATCCTAAACTAATGCTAATGAGGCCAAGGCATCCGCTATATGATTGTGACTTCTTGGTAAATGAAGTAATATTCACTTTTAAAAGGAATAACTTGACTACTATAAATATTCCAAGTATTGTTTTAGGTGTAGCTTTTTTAGATCTCATTTAGCAATGACTTGATTAATCACTAATATTGAATCACCCATTATTTCTATTTATATGACTCCCAAAGCTATCAATGCATCCATTCCCATTATGCACACTTTGTATTCTGCTTTATTGTTTGTGACCCGAAATGCCAACTTCTTTGCAATATAAATTACTTCATTCTCTAGGTCAACAAGATTACTCATACTCCAGCCCTAAATTGATTCACCACTCCATCAAAGTACGTTCACCATCCTCAAACCTCAATAGCTAAAGCAAAGTCATCTAGAAACTCAAGTTTTATGTCCTCATCATCTAAAGTAGGGTTTAATGCTAGAAAATTTACTACTACTCTCACCTTAATTGCCCTCTTTATTAAATACTCAACATCAAATTCCATTAACAATATCAACCATTTGGTTAGCTTTCCTACTAATGATGGTGCTTTTAATAAGTACTTCATCAAATCCAACTTTGAAACTGCATAGTGCCTTAATTTCTTTATGACCCAAACCATTGTTAAACAAATATGCTCAACTTAATTATACTTTTTCTTATAAGGAAACATCTTTTTACTTAAGTAATAACCATATGCTCTACTCTTGCTTGACCTTCTTGAGCAAGCATGGCTCTAATGGCATTCCCTTCAATTGGTAGGTACAAGATCAAGTGTTTTCCCATTTTTAGGGCCTCAATATTAGTGGATTTATGAGATAATCCTTGATATTATCAAAAGTAATTTGGCATTGCTCATTCTATAGGTTGCTATAAGTAGTTTGAATATCGATTCACACACTTTTGTTTATATAGCTATGAATCTATTCATGAGTTGTAACCTTCCTAAGAACCCATAGATCTCTTTTTTAGTCTTCGATACTAGCATCTCATAGACTATTTTTGCTTTGTCTGGGTTGACCTCAATCCCTCTTCGACTAACCATGTATCCTACCATCTTCCCTAAAGTTACACTAAATATACACTTCTTTGGATTGAGTATGATATTATACTTCTTTAACTTTTGCAAAAACTTCTCTAATGCAGCAGGGTATTCCTCTCAAGTTCTCAATTTCACAATCATGTCATCATTATATACTTTTACCTCCTTATGTATCATATTATGGAACATTGCAATAGTTATCCTCTAATAGGCTACGCCTGCATTTTTCAAACCAAATGGCATCACCCTATAGCAATATATCCCCTATTAGGTTATAAAACCTACTTTAGCTTTTCAATGATTACCATAAGAATCAGATTGTATCCTAAAAATCCATCCATAAAAGAGTACATAGCATATATAGCAGCATTATCGATCAACACATCTATATGAGGTAGAGGGAAGTCTTTTTTTAGTGTTAATGGAATGAATGTCCAAGATGCTTAATGAAATGCACATCACCATTAGGATACACATCATATAAGTAGGTAAAATCATACTTCATTGTATTAAATTTAGAGTTTAGTACATCAAAAGACTTAAACAGATTAGCAATATAAATATCATTAGAAACATATACATTATCAAATAAAACATCATATATTCTAGACTTGATGTGAGTAGCAATGTCTGTATAGTTAGTGGCTTCGGCGTCCAACCTCATATTCTGTAGGACTTGCCCAATGTGTACGATAGTTATCTCTTCTTCCTCTTCTTATTGATTCTTGCTTTTTCCCATATTAAAACCCTATAAAATAAACAAACAATACATAAGCAATCATAACTTTCAAACCTTATCACTCCATGTGGTAAAGACTTCTTTCCTAGGTGGGTTTCAATCCTTGAGTTATCCAAGAATTTAAGGATTCATTCTTAAACCAAGTTATCAAGAGTAGGAATAAAAGATAAACCTAAGATGATTTTAGCATGGCCTAAAGTAAATGCATAATGTTGACATAGCATGCATGTTATCATAACACAAATTATGCTCATAGTTCATAGCATCTCATGTATGCTCATAAAAAATAGTTAGCATAAAGGTCTAGACCTAATGTATACTATATTAAAATTCAATATATTTACCAGAGGCCATGCAAAATCATTCAAGAGATTATCATTTGGGTCTTCTTTAGGATGATCTAGTTAAAATTTCTTAATCTAGCTTATTGAATTAAGAAGGGTAGGCATGCACAAGCCAGATGGGATCCTAAGGGAAGGGTTCCTTTAGTTTATTTACATAGGTTGAGTTAGGTTTATGGCTAAGGGTTCCTTTAGTGAGATTGCTCCCATATCACTAAGGTTACAAACTCCAATCAATGAGTCTAACATTCCTACTCAAGAGAAAACTACACCCCATTTTAGACTTGGGAGACGGGACGCATCACTTCAAACCCTACAGTGCTCTTGATCGAGTAAAGGCTAAAGGTGATAATACCAATCTAGTCACCCTATAACTTAAGTGGAACCATAGTGGCAATGTCATTTAATATTATCAAGGATATAGGACCAAGGGTGCATGTGTGATAAGTGTCATGAATGCAAGTATTTTGTTATAAAGGGAAGTAACATAAGTATATTAATAAACAGTCTTTCAATTTTACCCCTCAAACCAAATATTCTCCCTAGTGGAGTCGTAAAAACCCTATTATCTAGGACATATGTAAGTCCATATGGGATAAGTAAAAAAGGATCAATGGATTGTGTTAGGATACACAGGCTTAAATGACTATTTACCGGTTGTTATTGATATGAGAGGGTCTGCCTGAATAGGCTATGTTAGTACTCTTAACATAGTACATTACCACAAAGGTCATTAAAGGAAGAGTAGTGGAAATTTTTTTGGCTTAGATTGCAATATATAGAGATGAATATTAGAATTTAAAGTTTCCATATGAGAACTTAGTGGTTATAGAGTGTCGAGAATGGAAGCTTTATTTTAATGGAGTTATGAACAACAAAAATGCCATATTAGGAATAATTCTTATCACACTAGAAGGGGAAATAATTTTGATGGCTAAACAGTTGGATTTTAAAGTCACAAACAATATGGTTGAGTATAAAGCATGTATATATATAGAGTAGAAGCAACTCTGGTAGCTAGAGCAAAGGACTTGCTAGTCTATGAAGACTCCTTATTAGTTTCCAGTCAAGCCAATGAGGAGTAGGAAGTGCAAGAGGAGAAGTTAAAGCCATATGTTTACTACTTGAAAGCCTTAATGAAAATTTTACTAAATGCCTCTTTATACACTTATCGAGAAATAAGAATCAGATAGCATATGCATTGGCAATACTTTCTTTAATGTGGGATAATCCGACTAGTTTAACAATGAAACCTTTAGTGATTGTGAAATCAAAAGCTCCATGATATAGTGGTGAGCAAGCTATGAATATTCAAATAGGGCTAGCAAAAAAGTCATGGTTTTATGATATTAAGAAATTCATCAAGGAAAAAAATATTTAGATGAAGATACTTCAAAGCAAAGATATGCTCTTCGTGTTCTTGCACACAATTATGCTAGTCATAATGGGGTATTATACAAGAGAATGCCAAAAGCGACATAGTTGAAAAAAGGAAGATGCTAAGAAAGTTATGAAAGAGATTTATGCAGAGGTTTATGGGTCTCATATGAATGGAATGATCTTAACAAAGAAAATAGTTAGACAAGGGTATTATTGGATAAGTATAGAACGAGATTGTATTTGACTAATGCAATAATGTCATCAGTGACAGATACATAAGAATCTTAATCATCTACCCCCTACAGTGTTGAATAGTTTGTCATCTTCTTAGCCTTTTGCAATATGGGGAATAGACATCATTGGAGAAGTAAGGCCAACAATATCAAATGGGCATAAGTATATAGTGGTGGCAATTGACTACTTCTTTATATGGGTAGAGGTTGAGTCCTTTAGCACTTTAAAAGCAAAGTATATGGCGGGGTTCATAAAGAAGAATCTTATTTACAAATATGGAGTCTCGCATCATATTGTGATAGATAATGGTGTTCAATTTCAAGTAGAGACAATATAGCTATTGTAGAAATATAATATTGAGCATCATAAGTCTTTACCTTATCGACCTCAAGCGAATAGAGTAGTCAAAGCAACTAATAAGAATGTCAAAAAGATCCTTTTTAAAATGGTCAATACGTGTAAAGATTGCTCTAGATATCTTCATTTTGCTTTATTGGGATATAAAACTACAACACGAGTTGTAACAGGCCAAATACCATTTTCGTTAGTATATGGATATAAACCAATCTTGCAAATAAAAATAGAGATTAAATACTTGAGAGTGGTTATGGAAGAGAAAAAAACTCCTAAGAGTGAATGGGTATAAAAGAGATATGATCATCTTATATCTGTGTAAAAGAAGGATGAATGTTTTATTTCACACTCAAATTTATCAGAAGAGGATAACAAGATCATTCAATAAAAAGATTAAGCCTGGAAAGATAAAGGGTGGGGAAAAGGTATTAAAATAATTGAGGGCAATAGTGTTTGATTTGAGAGGAATATTTAAACCAAATTAGGAAGGACCGTACTTAGTTAAAACGGTTATGCCTAAGGGAGCTATAAAGATATAGAATCTGGAAAGGAATGAGTTTACAGAGCCAATTAACATGGATCGCCTCAAGAAATACTACCTTTGAAAAATAAACAAAAATAGTATAAAGAAATAAAAGTCTACTAGCTAGAAAACCTGAAAAGGTCAATCATGCAAAAATTAGGACATTCCCGCTGTTCATAAAACCCGCAAAGGGCTGGCAGGCAAAAATTAGGGAATAAAATAAAAGGTAGTCCCATTTATTAGAAAACCTGCATAAGGCTAGCTAGGTAGAAATTAGGGAAATAAAAGTGAAAGGAAACTATTTAGTTAGAAAATCCAAAAGGACTAGCTGATAATAAGAGTTATATCTTACAATGTAACAAATGTACTTATTTTGGCCCTAATTAATGAATCACATTAAAATATAAATTTTGTTGAAATGTTGTATATTTTATCTTTATTATAAGGCATAAGTACTTTAAGGATAAAATAAAACATGAAAGCCTAAAAACCAAACCTATAAGATCACTATTCTAGTTATGTCTTTGTTTCTTCTTTTATGACTCATTCTGCAATACTTGAGTCCTTTTGTATTTAGAAAATCCTAGTGGCTCTATAGCTTGCATGATAACCTAGGCCTTATAGTTATCATTAGTAGTCACATCAACATTCAGGTGCATGTTCCGCTCTAATATCCTTCAAGGCCATAAGTTCTTCACTTTGTCCAGAAAATCCTGTCTCAAGGGGAAGCCTTCAAAATCAATTAGAGCAGTAATGATGAACTATGGGTGACCGTACTTATGGTAAAGGCATGAAGGAGAAAAAAAGGTTAAGAAGCGTAATCTAGGAATAGGAACATAATGGTCATATAGGTTGATGGTCATAAACTTCAATCTCCACCAAGGACAAACCCATATGATCTTAGTATCTATAATGCCTTTCAGCTAATTAAACCATTAGTTTATAGTATGCTTATCCTTCATCTTTAATGGATGAGATTGTAGCTAATGAGGTTGATAAATCAAAGCATTGGTGGGAGCATTGAGTAAACTCTGTTTTTCCAGTAACCAAATCTAAAATAAAAAAGAAAAATAAAAAGAAATAAAGAACAAAAAATCAAGCTCACTAAGTTGAAAACCTGAAAGGGCAACTTAGGCACAAGTTAGGGTAAGCCTATAAATTTAAAAACCTAAAAAGGTAGCTTAGGCAAAAATTAAGGCAATAGAGGAAAAAAAAGAAGATTTTGGTTACACATCTGAAGAAGAAGTAAATTGCCTAAGAAATGATTCTGAGTCTTGAAGTTATCTAATCGGATGATAGTTTTAGCCAGTATAAAAGGTGTAAGGTTAGCTCCAACTTCCACTTGTTCTAAGATGCTAATAATCCTTGTGTCAACATCCTTATGAGAAGACACTGGGAGAAGCTGAGTGTATAGGCAGAAAGAAATAATTCTAATCCAGGCAGCACTATTCTTATCCTTAGTCCCACAAGCAGCAATTAAAGAAGAAATGTTTATAGTCTAAGGATTTGATGCATACATATAGATGTCATATAAGGTCATATCAAAGAATGCCACTAGTCTATCAAGAAACTACATCTTAAGGTCGAGAAGAGAAATTACAGCAGTCGAGTTCAATAAACACCTAAGAATAGCAGTAAATTCTTCAATTAATAATATAGCTCTTGCCTATTGAATCTAAATACATGGTCCTTAATATCCTAAAAAGTTACAATAGCATGCAGAAGAGTGTTATCGATCTTTAGATACTAAAAGGATTTTAAGGATTTGGCATAGAAAGGTAGAAGTCTATTCTAATCATCCCCATTTAGGCTCTTGAGGAATATCTTCATCACTTGAAGCATGACTTGTGTCATGATGAAAGTAAAAAGGAATAAAGAAAATTAGTCTCCTTTTAGTCTTTATATAGGAATAAAGATGAATTTAGATGGGATTAGGATATTCATTTCCTAATAGGATTTGGATCAAATTTAAGTTAATAAATAAATGAATAGGATAAATAAAATTATAAGATAATAAGATAGTAACATAATAGGATAAATAGATATATAAACAAATAAGTAGATAAATGGAAAAAAATCCTTTTATTTATTTAATTAATTAATGTCTTTTATCTTATTTATTTATCAATTAGAATTTAATTCAAAGGAAAAGAGGTTTTAAGTCCATTCAAGCCTAGAAAGATAATTAGGTTCTATAACAACAGTCAAGAACACTTAAGAAGTCATAAAGGAAAATAGCAGAATGCAAGCACACTAAAAAGTCAACTAAAATAGTAAAAGAACGTCATAAGAATAAAAAGCAATAAATTGTCATGAGCTCTAGTATTTGGCTAAGGACTCCATCCTCTAGTCGGATCATCATGTTGATAATTATCAAGAGGCCTAATAGTTAAAGTCCTAACACTATCAAAGCTCAATTCTATGAACCACTGTTGGAGTCTCTTGTTCTTATGCTTTAAGTCCTTCTGTTACATTAAAAAATAGTTAGAATCATGCATAATATGCATAACATATATACATTTGCATATGTGTTATAAATACTTACACTTTAACTATTTATGACTTATATAGTGAATAATCTCTAAGATAAGGCAAGTTTATAAAGATACTTTACTAGCGTTTAGGGAACTTAAAATGTAAATTTCACTAATGTAAGCTTAAGTTTTAGTTTGTACAGATAAACAGTCAATTGTACTCATATGAGAAGCATTAAAAGGAGAAAAATTAGGAAGCCAAGCATCATTAAAGTATATGTGATGCTCAACATGAGTCTAAACTGTAAGAGCACAATAGTATATTAACCCATCCAAGATCAAGATGTTACCTAGGGTAGTGCTCGTCGAAGCCTCCCCTCGAGTAGTCTCAGTGTACTAAGTATGGGACCTATGCTCAACCTCATGCTTAGTCCTCTTAGTCCTAGGCTCAGTCCTAGTCTTTTCCCCTATAGCAGCATTAGCAATTGGAGAACCAACTCCTTTAACTTATGAAAAAGGACGCTAATGTTACTAATAATGGCAAGAGCAATAAAAGGAGAGTGTGATGAGAGACATACCTCATCAAAATCAATAAGAACCTGCTCCAGGAGGTTCTTTTGAATATATCTTTAATAATCATAAGAACGCTCTACAGAGTAAAGGCATCATATCCTTGCAATGCCTCTCTCAGCTCTGGACTATTTGAGCTAGAACTCTATAATATTAAAGTTGGTATGGAAGAAGGAATGCATCATTGTGAAGGTCCTGCATCCCAGCAATACACATGCTCTCTTATATACCACATCTTATAATCATATCTTGGAAGCAAGACTTCATGGTCTTAAGTTTTATGGCAATAACCATGAAATCATACCGTTGAACATCTTTAGCACCATTAAGCTAATCAAACTTCACCTATAATTCATAAATTTATTAATTAAAGTTTATTGTTTTATAGTTTATGTAATACTAATAATTTCAATTTTTCTTACTAGATTGCACTATAAAGTGTTCAACTACTCCTAATAAGTCTAGAGACTATGCATGATACTAGAAAGGCAAGAGGAACCTTACCTCTACATTAATAGGAAGCTCTTATTGAAACTGACAGCATTAAAGCCTCAAATCACTCCTATCTCAATGTTCCAAATCTATAAAAGAAGGGAATAATCAAAACAGAATAAAGAATTACATATAGTAAGAAATCAAAAGAGATAAGAAAACATATATGCAAGATATGCCAAAAGTTTCACACCATGATAACACCTTTACAGACTATGTCAAGCTTGTAATAAAGATAAGCAAGTGCTGCCAAACTCCAATTAAGAATGGTGACTCATTCTAAGTTACGGAGATGACTAAGGAGTGCAATGCTAACCTCATAACTGGTGTCATAGAATAAAATGGTGCCTAGTAATATTAAGAGAAAACACCTCATCTTTTGGATAATTTGGCAAGGAGTGGTTATAGGCAATCGCCTAAAGCTCTAAATTAAGGAAGATAATAGGACATTCTTTCGATTCTTCCATATTAGAATAAATCCTAGCAAGTCACAAACGTACTCGCTCCTAACATACTTAAGAAGGTTGTAGTAGTTGATGTTGAAAGGGACTGGGGTACCTCCAAAGGCAATCCTAGTGATAGTATAGAAGCTCATTAGAGAGATAGTCAACTCATATATGCAAGTGTAAAAAGTGTGGGTGATGTCCATCCATCTTTCAATTAGAGCAAAAAGAGAGTAGTGGTCTAACTTGCTTTGTGCAGTCGATAGAGCAACAATAAAGTGTCTGATCCAAGACATATCGTGTCACATCCTCATAAAGACTATGAAAAAGTTCTCAAGTTAGATGAAAACACCCCAAAAATTTTAAGGCTTTCTAAATAAAATTCCAAAAAAAGGATCATTATTCTTTCCTTTTAAATAATTTGATTTTGCATATGCACTATTATTTTTATTATTTTACAGTGCTATTTTTATTTTTATTTCATTTGTTTTATGAATAAAAAAATTTAAAAATTTGAAAAATTTGAAAAATCAAATTTTTTGGAAATTTAAAATCCAATCATCAAAATTCTAGAATTTCAATCAAAATTCTAGATTTTCAACCAAAAATCTATAATTCTGATAAAAAACCATAGTTTCGATCAGTATTTCAAATTTTTGTCCGAAAATCTAAACTTTGGATTGGAAATGCTCACAATTCCAGTTTGATTTTGATTTTATTTAATGTTTAATTCCTACTTTTTCTTTAAAATTTTTTTATAATTAATTTTGCTAACTAATAGAACTATTCTTCAATTTTATTAGCATAATCCTAATCACTAATTAGGTAGAACAAAATTAAATTTTATAAAATTAAAAGCAAAGAAAGTAAAGTTTACCTCATCACCATCATTTGAACACCAGTGTAGGTTTAGATGAGTCAGAGGAAGCATTGTTGCACCTTCATTAAGTGGTAAATTAATTTATGGAAAAATATGTGGGGCCAGGATAAGTGGATCTGCTAGAACATTAGCTCTTCCTTGTGGTCTACGTGGCAAGTGAGCCATAAGATCAGATGGATCTAAAATCAAACGTTAGAATAAGAAGTAATTAAGGAAAGAAAAATCAAAATTGAAATGAAAAGAAAGGAAGAAAAAGAAAAGGGAAGAGAAGGATGAAGAATTAGGAAAAGAAGAAAGGTGGTAAAGGAATAAATAAAGTGGCAAATATCCATTTAGTCCTTTAAGGTTTGCTTACAATTAAGTCCATAAGTTTTCTTGCAGTTTAGTCCTGAATTGTAATTAAATTAAGCAATTAATTCTTAATTGATTTCAGAAAATAGCATAACCATAAACATAATTTATTAATTCATGGAATTATTGAATTACCAACACAAATGCATGGTTAGTCAGAGCAAAATTTTAAAATTTTAGTCAATGTGATAAATACAGAAAACTTAATTTCTATATTTTGTATACATTGCACACAAATTGATTTACTTTTTTGTATGCTACATAATAGCTATAATGCCAAATTTACAGTTTCATTTAGTTGTGACACAAATGTCAATTTCACTTTATCAGACACTACATAGTATAACAAAAATTCAGATCTTTTTGCTAGACGCTCTATAAGACCTATAGCATGATTACAATTAGCTAGACACCACACAGTAGTTATAACATTATTTTGCTAAATGTTTCATAGGAAATATAGTGAAACTTTTAGTCAAAATCACTAAGCATTCCACAAGAACTATAGTACAATTAGCTAGACACTACACAGTAGTTATGACATTATATCGTTAGGCATTCCACAAGAACTGTAGCGCCTTTTAAATCACATCACTCAACATCCCATAGGGAATATAGTGAATTCATTAACCACAATCACTAGACATTCTAAAAGAATTATAGTGAAATATGCTAAACATTACATAGTAGCAATAGCATTTTACTTGATGTTGCATAACAATATAAGCACTCATCAAGAATATGTAATCAATTATAAACAAAAGTCTCAACATGCACAAGTAAGTAATCTAACTCTTTGTTGTGAAATTGTGTGCTTATTTTACTCTACTGTAATTTGTCAACCAAAAAGCGATAAAGGGGGGCAACTGTAAGCACCTAATTTCAGGATGCATTCAAATGCAAAAGTGACAGAATATCCAAAAAGGACAATTCATTATAAATATTTCTTTAGAATTTCCAATTTTAAATCTTAGGGCTAAATTGCAAGATTTGTAAGGACTTAATTACAAAATATTTAATTTCTTTAATGGGTCAATTTTGAAATAAAAGAAAGTTGAAAAGGGAGTAAGAGTGTAAATTTTGGGATTATAATTATGTAATTTTGACTAGAATTACACATTTCTATTCATAAATGAACAATTTTGGTCAGAATTGCACACCTCCGACCAAACTCTGTCACCCAATTTTTTATTTTTAAAATATTTCTTTAAATTCTCATTAGTTGGAAATTAATTAAAATAAATTAAAAAGAAGATAAATGAGAGTTTAAGTGATAATTTTACATTTATACTATGGTTTTTGAAGATAAACAAGCCATTTTATCTTAAAATTCAATAATCACAGGGCAAAAAAAAATCCTTTCCTTTTAAAAACCTATGCTAATTTCATTAAAAGAGGGAAGTTTTACATTAAAAAAAAAAAAGAAAAAGGCAGAGAAAATTTTGAAGAAAAAGCTCACATAAAGCTTTAGAAAATTGCTCTTATTATGTTCATTTAAGAAAAAAAACACAGATAACCTTGATAAAGAAAAAAGAAGCTCTACTAATTCTATATCAAAACGTGATGAGAATCCGGTAGAGATGTGATTGAATCAACAAAATACCCATGAAGATTCATGGAATATCATGGATTTAAATTTTGTAGTTATTTTAACATAGATTTTAGGTTTTATTTAATTTTTTATTATTCTGTGTTTTTATGTCCTTCCATGTATTTTTTTGTGTTCTGTGTTTTTTTATTTGGTTTATTGGGTTGTATTAATTAGTTTTAGTTTTTCATGTAGATTGTTGTAATAACCCTAATAGTGGGAAAAATAGTGAAATGTTTATCCTTCCTGCACTTTAAAATTAATTAGTAAATTAGGGTTCATTTGGTAATTTTAATTAAAATCAATGGGGTAGTAGATTAAATTAGGTTGTATGTAATTTGAATTCAGTCAGGAATATACTATTTTAGGTTTTATTATTATTATTATTGTTTATGATTGTTTTAGGCCTTATTTTTTTCATTTTAGACCTCAAGCCCACATGTAGGTTTTAACTCATAATTTAGGCCCATTTAAAAATTGATTTAGGTTTAATTAACTTAAAAGAAATCTAGGCACATTTAGGATAATCTAGATATAGGCTCATTTTAGTTTTGATTAAAATTAACTTAGACTTAACTCAGTCCACTAAATATGCATTCTTTTAAAATGAATAGACTTTAGATCATTTAAAGGTTAAAAAAATAGACATAGGCCCACTAATTCATTTAATTCAATCCAATCAATTACCCATAAAAATCAATAGACTTAGGCCTACTTTTCTTTAGAATAGACTTAGGCTCATTGATTAATTAAAATGTAGGCTCACATTTAGCTCCAATTCACTTGTAAAATAAAAATGTAGACGTAGCTCACTTTAATAAAAATAATGTAGATTAGACTAATTTAAGGACGTCTCGCCTTACATGAATACAATGTTTGTATGCTCATTCATGAGACTGGTTGCCTAGAGTGATAATAAAATTAAGGTTTAAATGAAATTGCATGTAAATAAGGAATAAGATAGTAATTCATAAACTAATTATAAATGAACATGAGGCTAAGAGAAGTTGGTATTTAGTATCCAGAATCGCTAGTTGTGGTGCTAACTTTCTTTTAAAGAATCGAGTTATCACCACCTTCAATTTGTCATAGTTATTACCCTAGGTGGTGACTCCTCATCTTCATGCCATATCTTTGTGATATGGTTAGTGTGTTCCTTAGAGCCCTAGGCTCAAATAGTGTCACGGTTGCTAAAATCTTAGGTGCGCACTAAACTACACTGTCTATAGAGGCTCCACTGGCATAACCAAGTCTATAGAGGTATTGCCATAAGACCTTTAAGATACCAAAAGACAATTAAGAGTTTCTTTTCCCTTATAAAATTCAGAAATAGAATTTCTCAAATCCAAAACTTCTTTTGAAAGCTTTTTATTTTCATTTTTAGCTTTCTTAAGTTCACATTTCAAAAGGAGTAGAAGCTTTCAAATCTCTTGCAAGTTGCTCATTAGATACAATAACTTTTAAAAATTTATTTTTCACATTTCAAGTTCTTTAGACTTTTTAGGAAGCTCTAATTTGTAAATCTTCTCTTAGAAAGCAAATTTTTGCATTTTATTATAAGTTTGCTCACAATTGAGCTCTCATCATCATTAGTATTATAATCATAATCAAAATCATGGCAAGCAAAGTGAGAAGTAGAGGAACCTCCTTATTTCCTCTTCCTTTTCTAAATCAAATGAATTATACCATGTAGCTTTGAAAGCTTTCCTCTTATCCTTTGCTCATTTGCCTTTAATCTTTAACTTGGGACATTCATTTCTAATGTGATGTAATAACCCAAGTTTTTAAATTATTTTAATATTAAATGAAATATGCAGTATTAATAAATTCAAAAGATATATTTAAATTATTCTATTATTTGTGATCAATAATCGTATTTTTATTGTATATGTATTTTTTTGCGTAAAATAATTAATTAAATTATATTATTTAGAAGTTTTGCACTCACTATCATTATTTTATTATTATTATTACTGTTACTATTATGCATGTGCATTATTATTTGTAGTATTATTTTTATTAATTTACATTATTTATATTATTATTAAATAATTTAATAACATGTGTATATGTGTGTATTTTATATGTATACAATGTGTGTGTGTGTGTATATATATATTTATATAGTGGATATTTATTTTGAGTGGTGGAGATTGATTTAAGGTAAAGTTTTATTATATTATTATATGGTTTTAATATAAAGTATCATTTGTACATATGCTTAAAAAAGAACTTACAAAAGCTTTTCCTTTCCGCCATCCCAATCACTAACATCCACTGTGACCTCCCTTCTGGCTCACCGAAATGCCACCAGTCACCGCCAATCCCTTCCCCTTTCTTCCCTTTTTCTCCCTGATGTCGTCCAACAGCCAGCAGCTTGTCGGAGAAGACAGAACAGTAGCAACAGTTGAACAAGCTCCTTGTCGTCAATCGCTTTTCCAGCCACCATTTTGAGCACCGCCGGTCTCTATCAATTCCCTGAGCTCCGGTGGTCCTTAATCCAAGCTCCGTTTGAGCTTAACCCCGATCATTTGTGAGCTTTTCTTGAGTTTTGATTTTGAGCTTTTAGGATTTTTGATTTTTTCTAGGTTGATTTTTGTCGATCCAGACAAACTCCCTTTACAAAAGTGATTCCTGGAAGCTTCTACCTCCACAAATTTTTGTTTGAATTTTGAGAATTTATTTTAATTTTTATGAATTTTTGAATATTTTATTATTATTTTATTAATTTTCATAAATTAATTATTAAAATTATAAATTTAGTATATTTGGAGTTATTATTAATTGTTATTAATTTTAGAGTTGATATTATAATTTTTGTGATTTTTATGTAATTTTTATAATTATTTTTATATTAGGTTAATATTGGATAATTAGGTTTAAGTTGGGTTTTTATTGAAATTATTGTTTAAATATGTGTTTTAGTTAATGTTATAAATATATAAGTTGAGAAAATAATTTTTATACATTTATAGAATTTTTATAGAATTTTTTAGTAATATTAGTATATTATGTGTATTTTTGTATTATAGGGGTAAATGTGTAATTTTGCATTAATTATAGCTAAATAATATATTTTAGTTGGTTTTGATATTATTTAAGGTATTAAAATAATTTTTACAAATTATTTATATTTTTAACTAATTAATAATAATTTTCAAAATTGTTTTCAAATAATATATTATATATATTATTTTGATAATAAAATGGGTTTTTAGTAATTTTTAATATCTATTTAGCCTATTTTAGTTATTTGAATATATAAAGTGAATTTTTATTAATTTATATTGAATTATCGAGAAAATTGGATTTTAATAATATTATATTATTATTTCAGAATTTGTTGAATATGCTGTATTTTGATATTTCGAGGGTATTTATGGCATTTATTGATTTTTTATATATTTATTGAATTATTTGGATTTTTGTTGAATTGTGGACCTTAGTTGGGGAATTTTACAGTTCGGTATCCCAACCGAGGGTTGTGTGAATTCTAGTATTTGAAGTGCATTTTTCTTGCAAGATCGGCTCTACTTTTTACTAGAGAGATGTCCATTTTACAGAGGAGATTCTGCCAAAATTTTGGTAGAATTCTCGTAGAACGTGACACCGGGTCAATTCTGATTTCTGTATTCTATTATCCTAGATCGAGTCTCTAGAAGTTAAGTTAGATTTATTTTGATTATGTAATTATTTTATTTGTTTAATTGCACTGAGACCGAGGCCTAGCGAATCAGGCCTGTTAGACTAGTCTCGTGGAGTGCACACCTGTGAGTTGTTATATTATATGTACATTGCATTTAGGATGCATGTTTTAGTACTTATTCATGTTTTAATTAAATTTATTCATAGATTATTTTATTAAATGTTTAGTATACCTTAGGTATATTTTAGGTATATTTCTAGATAAATGCATGTTATTTTTATTGATTTTTACTTAGCATGTTTATAGTATATTATTGGTTTATTTTTGGTATATTTTATGATTAATTTGAATTCATCTGACATATATATACTCGAAATATACTTAATTCATTTTAGGTATATTTCTGGTGTATATATGGTTTATTTTACTATTATGAATGTCATTCTAGATTATTTATTTTTCGAATGGATGAATTATTTTAAATGAAGGATATCAACAGAACGTGCTACCTAGTGGGCAGCACTATGATCGAGTACGTATCGGTGCCATAAATTGTAGGGTTGAATTACTAACTTATTTATGGAAATTATGATTTGATTGATTTGAATGAGATGTGATGTGATTAATGTTGTGATTACTGGAGCTCGATAGACCAAGTATCTCGGGGCCAATCACACTGACAGTCAGACTACTAGAGCTCGGTTGACTTAGTGTCTCGGGGCCATTATACTATCCATATGGAATAAGTGAATTTATTTGGAATCAAGTGAGCCTGTATAGCTAGAGTGATATTATTGTTGATTGAGATTGCAATTAAATAAGGTTATATTTGATCCTTCATAAACTGATGTTTTTCGGTATTATATATAAAGTGATTTTTAGCATTTGTGTGTATATGCCTGTATATATATTTATTATATATACTAATGACTAATTGCATTTGACATATAGTAAATACATGTATATATATTATAACAATTCACTCAGTGAGGTTTGACTCCCCCTCAATTGACATTTTTATAGGAGAGTCTTTTTCTTCATATTTCAGCAGTAGACCCATTCACCGGACTTCTTCTGCCCTGACTCTTTTATGTAAATTATCTACTTAATTATTTTATACTGTACTCTAGAAAACTACAGTAGTCATATTTTAGTATTCATAGTGAGTTGTATTTTATATTCGTTATTGTGATTTTAATTCATAGGTTCTCTCTGAATATTGTATTAAGATATTTATTTATGATATGGAAGAGATCATTTTATTATTATTATTGCATGTTTTTATTTTAAGGCTTGCTACGGGTTCCAGATTCGAAAGAATTCTCGTTCCCTAACACTGGTCATGGCCCTTAGTTTGGGTCGTAACATGTGACCTAGTTTCTTACATTCATAGCAAGTTACCTCTTTAGCCTTCTTCTAATTATTATTCTTGTTATCTCTGTGTTTTAAAAAAATTCTTTCTTCTTAATAACTTCTTCAAACTTCTGGTGAGTTTGGCAATCTCATCATAATTTTCACTTGAGTTAATGAGACTTTTATCTCCATTATCTTCTTGGATGACCTTCAAAGTAATCCATTTCTTCTTTTTATTCTTTTTTTCTTTTCATCCTTTTTTTGTTTCAAGGTGAGCTTTTATATTATAAGCTTTCTAATAAGAATATCAATGGAAGGCTTTTGATAGATCATAAGTTTCTTTTATAAAAGTGACTTTAGATTCCCAATCTTCTTAGGTAGGATTTTTAGAGTCTTTGTGTTCACTTCCTCTCTTGTGTAATGCTTCCTTAGCTTCTTGAGAGTGATAAGGAGTGCATTGAGGTGGTTGGTCATTTCGGTTATGGTCTTTTAAGACTTCATTTTTAAAAAGTTCATCTTCATATATGTGAAGTTGAACTTTTTTACTTGTCATTTGAAGATTGTCTTCATAGTGGTTTTCAAGAGTTTTCCATATTTCTTTGCAGATTGCCAATATTACACTTTATCTCCTTTTACTCTTGATATGGATGTAAGTAGAATGGTCATGACCTTATTGTTCTTGTAATTTTATTCTATTTGCTCTTGTGACCATTTACTACTATTAAGTAAAATAACTACTATCAAGTAGTTATTTTTTCATAGATTTTAGGTTTTATTTAATTTTTTATTATTCTATGTTTTTATGCTCTTTTGTGGTTATTTATTTATTTATTTGGTTTATTAAGTTTTATTAATTAGTTTTAGTTTTTTTTAGCTAGATTATTGTAATAACCCCGATAGTAGAAAAAATAGTGAAATCTTTATCTTTCCTACACTTTAAAATTAATTGGTAAATTAGGGTTCATTTGGTAATTTTAATTAAAATCAATAGGGCAGTAGAGTCAATTAGGCTACATGTGATTTGAATTAGATAAGGATATACTAATTTAGATTTTTTTATTATTTGTGATTATTTTAGGCTTTATTTTCTTTATTTTCATTTTAGGCCTCAAATCCATGTGTAGGTTTTAACTCATAATTTAAGCCCATTTAAAAATTGATTTAGGTTTAATTAACTTAAAAGAATTATAGGCCCATGTAGGATAATTTAGATATAGGCTCATTTTAGTTTTAATTTAAATTAACTTAAACTTAACTTAACCTACAAAATGTGCATTCTTTTAAAATGAATAGACTTTAAATCATTTAAATATTAAAATAAAATACACATAGGCCCATTAATTCACTCAATTCAATCCAATCAATTGCCCATAAAAATCAGTAGACTTAGGTCCACTTTTCTTTAGAATTAAAACTAATAGACTTAGGCTCATTAATTAATTAAAATGTAGGCCCACCTTTAGTTTCAATTCACTTGTAAAATAAAAATGTAGACTTAGCTCACTTTAATAAAAACAATGTAGATTAGACTAATTTAGGGACATCTCACCTTACATGAATGCAATTTTTGTAAGCTTTTTCATTAGATTAGTTGCTTAGAGTGATAATAAAATTAGGGTTTAATTGAAATTGCATGTAAATATGGAATAAAATAGTAATTCATAAACTAATTCTAAATGAATATGAGACTAAGAGAAGTAGGTATTCCGTATCTAAAATCCCTGGTTATAATGCTAACTTTCTTTTAGAAAATCAAAATACCACCACCTTCGATTTATCCCCATTATTACCTTAGGTGGCAACTCTTCATCTCCACGCCATATCTTTGTGATATGGTTAGTATGTTCCCTAGAACCTTGAGCCTAAACAGTATTGCGATTACTAAAATCTTAGGTGCATGCTAAACCCAGTCATTTACAAAGGCTCCATTAGTATAACCAAGTCCATAGGTATTGCCATAAGACTTTTAAGATACTAAAAGACAATTAAGAGTTTCTTTTCCTTTATAAACTTTGGAAATAGAGTTTCTCAAATCCAAAAATGCTTCCTTAGCTTTTTAAGAATGATAAGGAGTGGATTGAGGTGATTGGTCATTTCGGCTATGGTCTTTTAAGGCTTCATTTTTAAAATTTTCATATTCATATACATGAAGTTGAACTTTTTTAGTTCTCACTTAAAGGTTGCCTTCATAGTGGTTTTCAAGAGTTTTCCATATTTTCTTTGCAGATTGACAATAATACACTTTATCTCCTTGTACTCTTAATATGAATGCAAGTAGAATGGTCATGACCTTATTATTCTTGTAATTTTCTTCTATTTGCTCTTATGACCATTTGCAACTATCAAGTATAACTTTACCTTCATCCACTATTCCTTTAGAGGCTCCCAACCTCTCAATATTACTTCCCATTATCTAATTAAATAATTATCAAGGTATAACTCCATTTAAATTTTTAATGTGGTTAGTTACTACCATCCAAGAAAGATCTTAAGGATGTAAAATTCAAGGTTTTAGTCCTATGATTTTAGCTTCTTATAATAAATTACCAAGAAGTTAAGCTTTGATACCAATTAAAAGGCCTTAATGAAGGGAGGAGGTATGAATAGGGTGACTTGAGCTTTTAGAGAAATTAAAAAAATTAAGAAATAAAATAAAGATTAAGAAGTAAGAGAAAAGAAGAATTAACACAAGCTATTTAGGGAGTTTAATTTGTCAACAAACCTACATCTCCACTTAACTTATCCTTAAGTTAGAATTTTATTAACCCACCATTAATCCATTACACTAAATTAAATTACAACTCCTGTTTTTTTAAGGTTCAACTCAAACTTTTGCACTTTGAGCTTTTCTAGGCTTAGCTCTAACAAATTCCTAAGATCCCAAGTGTTTTGTGGATCATACTTAAACTAATTCCTTATAAAGAAACTTCATTTTCATTTCTTCTTAACCTAAAAAGGAGTAGAGAATGAGAATTTCTAGCTTTAAGCACACAAACTAAACACTCAGTGTGTTTAACAATATACACTTGATTGAATACAAAAGGAAGTAATAAATCACTTAAGAATCGAGTAGATTGTTAAGGAAATTAATGCTTCACTAAACATCTTTAAAATTAAATGGTAATACGTTTTTAAAAGACTCTTCAGCACTTATTTATAAAGATTGATACTGAAAACTAACTATTGGAGTACATTAAATTTGTCTTTAATCTCCCTTAACTTTATTAAATAAGATTTTAAATTTTTACAATAAAACGGAAACTAACAATTGTGAGGGGCATGCTCACAATCACGAGCCTTGAAAATTTACATGTTGGAGTTCAAATATGTATATTGAAGCTGAGGTAGACCATCCTCATGACTGTGAGACCCTCCTCACGATTGCGATCAAGCACCTTATGATTGTGGAGGCAAATCTTGAGAGGACCAAAGTTATTGGCTCATCTTGGCTCTAAGTAGGCTCATGCCTGTGAGTTTTCCTCATGGTTTTGAGAGCCATTTGTAAAGGGCAATATGAGCATCAAAATTTCAACCTTGCGACCTCTTTGATTCACGATTCTTAGTGTGATTTTGAGAGGCATATATTGTGACTTCAAGATCTTTGAATGGGCTACAATTGTCCTTAATTAAGTCAGGATATTGTATGGAGCTTGCTTGTTTTAATTTTTTTTTTTTTAACTTTATTATTAGTCATTTGATTTTTTTTAAATATTACAAAATTTTTAGTAAATGAGTGAATTAAAATTTTTAAAAGTGAAATATAATATTTTTCTAACTTCAATGAATATAATTTTATTTTTTATGAAATTATGGTTGTTTATTATTATTATTATGTTGTTGTTGTTGTTGTTGTTGTTGTTGGGTTTTTACTAAATAAATAAATTTAACGAGACAACAAATGGAAAACAAAACAACTTAATAACAAACAATCAACAATTAGACAACAACCAGAAAATTTTAAAACTACAACCTCATAACAACAACAATAATCTGACAACAACTAAAATCTAGCCAGACAATAAAAAAAAAAAAAACAATTACACCACAACTAGAAAAAACTAAAAATATTTTTAATATTGTTGGTAATTATATTTATAGTTATTTTATTGTTAAGTTTTAGATTAGAAGATAACCATAATTTAAAAGATTTTGTTATCAATACATTTTTTTTTTCAAAGAAAGTCATCTAGCTATATATATATGTATGCATTGTTTTTAGTTTTTAAAAAATCTCATTAAAAAATTTGACAAATTCAAGGTGAGGTTGAATGATGCTTAAGCCACGCAGAAAGCAGGCCCATAATAGAGATCCTACGAGTGCTTGGGGCCAACGGAATTTGGATTATTTTGCAAACAATGGCCCCCGCCCTTTTCCAGACAAATTAAAAATTTCTGTTTAAACCCTAGAAGCAAGGGTTTATGCTCTCAGCCTCAGCCATCCAACACCTATTCAACAATGGTCTTTTGAACTAAAATCAAACACCAACTCGAAGATCTTACCCATGTCCGCATCCAGATTATATTCGTGTGTGACAGCTGCTGCTGCTGCTGCTTTTGCTGCCACCACATCCCCGTCTTCCCTCACTGCATACGCCGACGGGTCTTTCCGGTTCAATCCTTTCTCGTCCTCTAAGACAACTACTCCGCAGCAACAAGCAGAACATTCATCAAATGAGAAATCAGAAGTCGAAGAGCCAAGGGGTTCTGGGTTCGATCCAGAGGCATTGGAGAGAGGCGCAAAAGCACTTCGTGAGATTAACAGCTCTCCTTATGCCAAACAGGTTTTCTTTTCTCTTAATTTTTGTTTACTTTTTAAGATTTCAATTTTATAATTTTATTTACTATGTTAAGCAAAAATCATCTGTTTGAGAAACCATAGTATGTGAGACAATTTACTTTATAGGTAATGATTTTATTCTATGAAATTTCAGGTTTTTGACGTTATGAGGAAGCAAGAACAGACTCGGCTGGCAGAAGTGGCATCTGAGAAAGCTCATTATGAAACAATTCAAGCTCAAGTTGATATTGTGAGTGATAAGCTCTTGTAGCTTTTTGTTTAATATATTTTGATTATTTATTTGTTTGATGAACAATTATGTTTTAATCAAGGTATCAAACAGAGCAGTTGTGTTCTAAGACAAATTAATGTTTTATCTTTTGTCCTCTTTACTTTTTGTTGTTGACAATGGTTCTCTTTTACTATGCTACGGAAATTTTTTATTCTTAATTGCTTAATAGCACTTTTTACTACATGAAGAAACATTTAGTATAGTTTGTCAATCTTCTGTCAAGTTTTAACTTATAATTGGCAGGAAAGGCAACGAAAACTGGCTGAAGAACAACGGAACCTAGTGCAACAACAAGCACAGGCAAAAGCTCAAATGTTGCGCTATGAGGATGAATTAGCTAGAAAAAGGATGCAGGTTGGATAGTCTAACATTCTGTTTTGCTGTAATGCAATTTGCATTAATAATTGTATAATGTTTTTGACTGTTTTTCATTATTATTGTAATTGGTTTCCTGCTAGTTAAGAAAAGTTAAGGATGAGCATGAATGTTTAAACTTTCGAATTAACTCTTAATTTCTCATGTCATACTTTTTAATAACATGAGAAAATACTGAACACTACTAGGTTTAGGAATTCTAAACTTGAAGAATTCTAAACCAATATGAACTAGGAAATTTCTAGATCATTACTAAATAATACAGAAAGGAAATAACTTATAATAATTTCTAAGAACATTAGAATTCTTAAATATTACTAAATCCAAAACTTTCCCAGTTCCTAAATATAAAATTGTCAAGAGAATATTTATTTTCACAAATAAAATTATATCTAAACTAATTCGTGAAGTTATTCTTCACCTGCTACATTGAATTGACTTCTTTTTCTGACATTGCTTAAGTTGCATTGCTTGTTATTGAGTGATTAGGCAACCACATGCAAGTTAACTAGGCCAGTAGGGAGTAAGAACCCACCCCTAGTGTGAATTCAGTCTACTTTTTCTTCAACTTATTTTATGCTGTGATATCTTTTTTCTCTCTTTATTATGGTCTTATCATTATCTTATATTCAGACAGATCATGAAGCCCATAGGCGACATAATGCTGAGTTGGTCAAGATGCAAGAGGAGTCCTCTATACGAAAAGAACAAGCAAGACGGGCTACTGAAGAGCAGATCCAAGCTCAACAACGTCAGACTGAGAAGGAGAGAGCTGAAATAGAACGGGAAACAATAAGGGTTAAAGCCATGGCTGAGGCTGAAGGCAGGGCCTATGAGGCAAAATTGACTGAGGATCATAACAGGAGAATGCTAATTGAACGTATAAATGGTGAAAAAGAAAAATGGCTTGCAGCAATTAATACAACATTTAATCACATTGAAGGTGAACAACTACATGTCTCAATACATAGTTGTCTGCATGAAAGAGGCTATCGATTCATATTTGGTATTAAAAATGATATGATGAATGAAAATGGTTGTGAAGCAGATTCAAATCTGTCAATGAAATGTACTCATCACATCAATATGAGCACCTTTCATAATCTGTGATTGACAATATACTATGGCATTTGTCACTTGATATATTGTTCATGTGTCAATTATCTTGTACTTAAGTTGCCTGCCACTTATTTGTCATTCTAAATATTATAGCTGAACTTGAAATCACTATTAAATATTGATTTTGTGTTCTTTCTCCCTTTCATAATAATATATTTAGGTTAATGAATTTGTAAGGTTACATAGCTTTCTCTATAATTACTGATATTAACATTGCATTTGATAATGCTCTTGCTTTCAACATCTATTTCCGGTACTTTAAAGTTTTCCATTATGATTTATATGGAGATTCTCCACTGTAACTTGCTTTTCCAGGTGGATTTAAGGCCTTACTAACTGATAGAAATAAGTTGATTATGACTGTTGGAGGTGCTACTGCATTAGCTGCTGGAGTTTACACAACCAGGTGTGTAGGTGCCCTCTTTGATGTAGTTACCCTATTTTAGTCACTTTAGCAAGTTGCGTATTAGTTTATCTGGTTAAACTTATGTCTGAATTTCATCTGAAAAATGTTCTTTTGTTTGTATGGTTAAATATTAATGGGTTACAGTGTGCGTATATATAGATACCCCTTGTGGGTTGTTTTGAACAATCAAATTACTTTTATGATTCTTGAAGGGGCATAATAGACTTAGTGAAAACCATTCTTATATCTTATCTTTTAGAAAGGTGTTGCTGCTGCACTTATGATTTGCAATTCCACTTGGCAGGAAGGTTTTCTACCCAAACATGTTGGCAGAAATTAATCCCTTCAGTCATTATTAAAGTATTTTCTCTAATAATTTTATCACCATTGTACATGGTTCTGCAAATGCCCAATGTTATGGCCTGGGAAACATTTTGCATTATTCATTTTATCAAATCCTTTTCAATAGTACAATCAAGTGCTAGAATATGCAACTGTTTTTAAAAAAAAATTTTAACTCCTAAATTAAAACCTAAGTATGTGGGGGGGCCAATAGACATAGCAACTATCAAGGAAGAATTCATGATTCATTGGTTCTGCGACACTTCCATATTCAAGCCCTAACTTTGACTGTTTTATTATTAGTATTGTGATCTTCATCATCATCATCATCATCAAGAAGGAAGAATTCATGATTCATTGGTTTTGTGACACATCCATATTCAAGCCCTAACTTTGAATGTTCTATTTTAGAGGCTCATTGAGTTCTTTTTTGTATGTTTAGTCCCTCTTTAACTTTATAATGTGACACTTGTCACTTCCAACTCTTACTTTTCACGCAGGACGGGGATAAAGTATAAAAGCTACCTTCCTTGTCCCATCCCCTTTCTAGAAAATTATTAGCTAAACAAGACTAGGAAGATGGGAGTTTTGTCCCTCCTCTTCCTAGACATACAATAATCATTAACCACTAAACTGTATGCTTAGTTGGATACAAGGACAACTGGGGGGTAGCAAAAAGGAGACTGATATCATTACCACATCAAAGTTATTTCAACCCACTCCAAGAGACAATCACTTGTGCCATCAACACTGCAGAGTTATTGTTATTACTACAGCCACCAATGTAACTGCACTTTGAACATGCATCATTGCAGATAACAAAAATAAAATTTTAAATCTTACTTTCACAATTAAAATTTGAATCAACAGATGAATTACATTTTAACAATTTGAGTTCCATCATTAAAATTTAGATTAAAAGAATATCTGTAAATAGTTCTTCTTGTGTGTACCACACTTGAAATAAATTTTGCACAATGATGACTGTGGCAGGCGATAATCAACTGCATCCCCTAAGAATGTTCTAATATTTCTGATATTCATTAGTTTGTTAGGGATTCTGTACGATGTTGCTAATGTTCTTTCATAGATCCTGTAATTTCTAATCTCTTGCACTCCTTGCCCTTCGAAATCTGGTTAAATGATATGGCCTTTACTAATTAGGTTTCTCATCCCTTTTCTCTGGTATTCTTGGTTGTGTATGCAGAGAAGGTGCTAGAGTTACCTGGGGTTATATTAACCGGATATTGGGGCAACCATCACTGATCCGAGAATCATCCATTGCTAGATTTCCATTTTCTGGGGTATTTTCTAATATAAGGAACAATGTCTTGAAGTATAGTATGGCCGCTGGGGCAGCATCACCTTTGGAAAGTAAGAATGGTTTCAAAAATATTATTCTTCATCCTTCATTGCAAAAGAGAATAGAGCACCTTGCTAGAGCTACAGCCAACACCAAAATTCACCAGGCTCCATTTCGAAATATGATGTTTTATGGGCCTCCTGGCACTGGTAAAACAATGGTTGCAAGGGAGATAGCTAGAAAATCAGTATGGCATTCAAGTCGTTCATTTTATTTTTCACATATATTTCCCAGTTGTTGAGTTTTTTTAACTTACTGATATCAAGATGCTCCATTGGTTGTTAGTTCTTGTAAAGGTTTTGGACTTAAATGTTTTCTTGATTTTAACCCTTCTCTTGTAGGGTTTGGATTATGCTATGATGACTGGAGGAGATGTTGCTCCATTAGGTGCACAGGCTGTAACAAAAATACATCAGATTTTTGATTGGGCAAAGAAGTCGCAGAAAGGCCTGCTGCTTTTTATTGATGAAGCTGATGCCTTCTTGAGCGAGTAAGTAGATTACATCCTGATATTTGTTGTGCTCCTTAGTATTGAAAAGGCATTTCTGTTTCACAATAGTTGATAATTTTTCATATATTGATATTGCAATGGTAGTGTGGTCTCAATTAAGCTTGGTTATCTGAGGTTGACTTTGAATTATGGTCTTCTTTCTTTAAAAGAGTTGAAACCAAAGTAATAGCAGCTTTTGTTGGACTAAGGATAGTTCTGGAATACACTGGCAGTACTAGGCCCTGTCTGTTCTATGGGAAATATTTTCTTGGAATATGTTTTCTGTTTTTTCCTAGCTGGCCTTGTCTGTTCTATGGGAAATATTTCCTTAGAATAAGTTTTCTGTTTATTCCTAGATGGCCAATTTGGCCAGCCCACTTTATTTTTATTTTTTTCATTTTTTACTAAAATAAGACAACATTTTCTATTTGTAGTAATTTTGTCCCAATTTTTTAATTTTGACATAAATTTTGTAATTTTTCAAATACATTATATTTATTATTAAATATGTAATATTTAGTAGTTAATTATAATATTTAAATTATCAATTATTTTTATAATTCTTAAAAATTTAAAAATATACATTATTTATTTAACACTAAAATACATTAATCTAATTACTAAATTATTTCAAAATAAAACAATATTTACATAATTAATAAATAATATCTAATCTAATTAATGAAATATTTACATACTTTTACATCTAAATTATTATTATTTAAATATAAAATTTGTTAAATATGTATTATTTATTTAATACTATAATACATCAACATATATAATAAATTATTTAAAAATAAAATATTTGACACAATAACCATAAATATTAGTAAAATTAAATATATGTCTACATGTATAAAAAGTTGAAAAGCATTAATACATGTACTAAATTTAATTTCATGTGTTTAATGGATAATATATTACTGATAAAATTTTCAATACATGTGTTAATATTTTGCTAGTTTTAATAATACTTTTAGTTATTAATTATGTCAATATTATTGTATTTCAAAATAATTCAATAATTAAAAATTTAGTAATTAGATAACTATATTTTAGTATTAAATGTGTGATATTATTTTTAAATTTTTACAATTTTAAAAAATAATTGACAATTTAAATATTATAATTAACTGCTAAATATTACATATTTAATAATAAAATATAATGTGTTTAGAAAAATTAAGATTTTTATGCCAAAATAAAAAATTTGAGACAAAATTGCTATAAATAAAAAATGTTTGGTCTTTTTATGCAAATGGTTAGTTGATGTGGTAGTAGGCATCACATCAATAGTGTTATTTTAGGATGTCAACTCAACACCTCCACACTCAATTTTGACCAAAATCAATATTTATCAAATTTGGATATTTTTGCCAAAATTTTAAAAGTGGCCCAAAATTTCTACAAGTAAAAAGGGTTTAGATTTTTTAGACCATTAGGCATTTAGAAAATATTAAGGGATAAATACAATTTTGATCTCTATGAGTTTGCCTTTTGACAAAACCAGTTTGTGATTTCTTTTGGCTTTTAACTACCATGTGTTTTATATTTTTTTACACTTTAATACCATTCTAACAAATATTGTTTGAAATGTATGCTTTAATATACAAATAATTTGCATTTCCAATGCTAAAATCATATAATGAGTAATATATTATTCAACTACATACAATAAACTCACAAAAAATCAAATTTAAATGTATTTTTAATTTAATTATGAATAAAAAGAAATTATTTTTAAAATAAATTTACAATATTTTTAAAAGTAATTAATTGGTTAGATTAATCGTAAATCATATATAAAATAAATTTATCATTGAAATTTAATATTATATTAATTTTTCTCATAAAATAATAATGATATTACTTAAACGGAAAGTAAAGTGTAAAAAAATGTGAAACACATGGTACTTAAAAGTCAAAAAACAAAAAAAACACAGGACTAGTTTTGCTAAAAAACAAAACCACAGGAATTAAAATTGTGCTTATCCCAAATATTAATTATTTATGTTCATCTTGAATTAAAGAAACACCTTTTCATATTTGTTTAGGTCGATGATAGTTTAATTTTGTACATAATTTTTATATTCATATTGTTAATATATCTTTTAAAATCATATTAATAAGCCAAAAATTTACTGTTTTATAATTTAACATCAAAAGGGTTGAAAACATTTGCCATAGAGTTATAAATGTTGACAGCTAAACATCAGAAATTAACTTATTTTCCTGGAAAACATTCTTCATGAGCATTTTCCATCAATAAATTATTTTCTGCAAAATAATTGAAGTCTTAGTTCTTCATTATGCTGTAAAATCCAATTATTAGGCTTAGGAGTGATTGTTCTAGAGTTTGCTGAAAGTTCTATTGTTGATCCAATGCAGGCGCAACAGTACGCACATGAGTGAAGCTCAAAGAAGTGCTTTAAACGCATTGCTATTTCGAACTGGGGATCAGTCAAGGGACATAGTTCTTGTCCTTGCTACTAACAGGCCAGGTGACCTCGATAATGCCATAACTGACCGTATTGATGAAGTGATCGAGTTCCCTCTTCCGGGAGAGGAGGAACGTTATAAATTGCTAAATCTTTACTTGAGTAAATATCTCTCGGATGATTCTGAGAATGGAACAAAGTGGGGCTTTTTAGTCAACAAAAAGCCACAGAAGATAACTATAAAGGATGTTTCTGAAGACATGATTCGAGAAGCTGCTAAAAAGACTGAAGGATTCTCTGGTCGTGAGATTGCAAAGCTCATGGCCAGTTTACAAGCAGCTGTCTATGGGCGTCCTGACTGTGTATTGGATTCACAACTATTCAGGGAGGTTGTAGATTACAAGGTTGCAGAGCATCATCAACGCATTAAACTGGCGGCGGAAGGTAGTCAACCAGCTTAGCTAGGTAATATGCTTTTTAGGGTCTTCATCCAAGAATTTGTCATATCCAATCTGAAAATTGTCTCATTTTGTTCTTTTAAATATATTATCAAGTGTGACATAAATGCATTACTTATATATAAATTTTCTTGGTCAATAGTCTTTCTTTATGAATTTTGAAACAAACAGAAATAAGAATGATGCCAGGAGATACTGGACACTGTTAATGTGTCCTGTGTAAATAAAAGCGGTGATAGTTATGTTGGTGCCTTAAAGTTCCTTGCGAATCAGTAAACCTACAGTTAGTACTTATGTTTCTTGCAATAGTTAGGGAAAAGCTTGAAAATGAATTTGCGCTATAAAATTTTCTGATTTGTTTCTCTTGCAAAGTGTTCGTTCAAAAAAAAAAAAAAAAAAAAAAAATTGGGCTAAGTATAGTACTTATAAAATTCATAAAAAAAAAATATTGCTAAGTATAATATTTAAATGTAATTATGAAATTCATGAAGGTCATACTTGCTAATGTTGGGTTATTGTATGATTCTATCAAGAACAATACTCATTTCTTTCAATCTATTCTATTTTGAAAATTTTAATGAATTGGTATATAACAGTTTTTTTTTTTTTTTTGTTGCAAATCTATCAACAATTAAAATAGAATGTGTCTATACATAACATGCTGACATGACACAACTGTAAATTATTAGTTAATGTGAAATTAGAAAAAAATTAGTAACTTTTTTATTTGTAATTTTCATTTTTGTTGAATATATCTTTATTTTTCTTTCTTTTAATTCAGTTATAGTTATTACATTATCGCAATCACTTTATTTTAGTTAGGGATAAGTACAAAAAAGTGTTGGGTTACGTGATTCAACATGCAACGGAAAATTGAAAACTTTAATCACAAACCCAAACTAGAATCCATGTAATTTGATTAGGGTTTTCAAAACCTTACCACGGATGAAAATCAGGCAAGAATGATGGAAGGTTGAGAGGAGGTTCACATTGATAACATCCTACCTTGAGCTTTTCGTTCTCTTTTATCGGATGAAGATGTCTCCAAAAGAATATATCCTCCACAAGTATCTACATGAACAGTTCTTTGAAAAACGAATGTGAAATGTGTGCTACCACCTTTTGATTGTCTCACAACTTAAAAAAATAAAAATTTTATATTTCATTTTTCTTAAAGGGGAGAGAAAAATGAATTAAGGTGGCAAAAATAAAATAAGGTATGTGAAACCCTAAAACGAATTTCGGTAATTTCCTTATTAACCAAAATGTTTTGGGTATATTCCATTTATTCTAATTCTGATTTTATTCAAATACCAAATCAGAAATAATTTCCTATTTATTTAAGATAACCATTACCTTATATATATATGTATACACTAGTTATTTATTTATTTCCATATAGTTTTATTGGGCTTGATAAATCCATATTCGTTTTGGGCATGTTCTAAGTGTGTGACATTGTAGGTTCACATGATGTTGGCAGTGTGCCTGAAATCTCTATTTAGGCCTACAAATCATAAGTGTTCTCTAGCAAGACATTATGACTACTCAAGTCATTTGAAGGTTGATAATCCACCATAACCTAATTTGTAGTAAATATTACAATCCCTTTGTCACATAATATCTTGATTGATTATAAGGCATAGTTTTAGTCATTCTTATATAATTCAATCATATTATTTATTGACTATAAATAGATTGAGAATGATAATTCTCTATCAATTCACTTTAGCATGGCCATGCATTTTCCTTAGTCTATCTTATCAAGAGGCCCATAGATATCTTACTCAAAATAAATAAGGGACAAATTCTTTCTCAATCACTCACATTTTTCTCATAACTCATTTCATATCTAACAACAATCTATGTCATCATCCTGTTAAAGATAATATTAGATTGTGTCAAAATACAAAATAGTTATGTAGAAATCCATAGTGATTTTAAGGTGAAAGTACTAATCAATATTACTATGATGAGAATTACTTATGACAATTATCTATGTAGTATTCTCATGATGGGTCAATCAAGTACATTATTTCTCAAATAAGTACATATGAGTTAACCTAATATCTCATATTCATGATTAGTAAAATATAATCATCAGTCAATACCATACTAGCCTTAATACATTATTATGAATAGGGATAATTTGAATATAACTCATTTAATCTAAGGATTTTACTATCAAGTCATATATTTAATGACCTTAGGAAGAATTGACTATTCAAGTAATTATCATAACATAAAATGAAAATGAAAATGCCTCTTTATTAATAAAATGATAAAGTCAAAACATGGTCATATATGATTGACCTAGTGCATGTCATTAACAATCTACCACTTGCACTAGGCCCAATCTATATTAAAACTAATACCTATGGACCTAGTATGACTCTTATGATTAGGTTGCGAAAGAGGCTTAGTCGGTTGATTAACAACATTATCATTTATAAGGACTTTGCATATCTTCACGTCTCCTCTCTCAATGATTTCTCGAATGAGAAGATAACGCCTGAGTATGTGTTTGGATCTCTGATGTGATCTAGGCTCCTTAGCTTTAGTAATAGCTCTATTATTGTCATAATACTAGTTCACTAGATTTGATATACTAGGAACAACACCTAGTCAAGATATGAACTTCTTGATCCAAATTGCTTCCTTAGCTACTTTTGAGGTAGCTATATACTTAGCTTCTGTTGTAGAATCAGCAACGGTGTCTTGCTTGGAACTCCTTTAGCTCACTGCATCTACATTCAAACAAAACACATAACCTGACTGTGATAGAAAATCATCCTTGTCAGTTTGGAAGCTGGCATTGGTGTAACCATTTACAACTAGCTCATCTTCCTTACCACCATATAGTAAAAATGCATCCTTAGTTCTTCTTAAGTACTTAAAGATATTTTTACTGCTTTCCAGTGACTTTCACCTGGGTTTGACTGGTATTTGCTCATGCGCTTAAGGCATATGAAACATCAGGTTGAGTACACAACATTGCATACATGATAAATCTAATAGCATAAGCATATGGAATCTTACTCATGCGGTCTTGCTTATGTTGTGTTATAGGACACCTAGTCTTGCAGAGACTAATGCTATGTGACATTGGCAAGAATCCTCTCTTAGAGTCTTGCATGCTAAACATGTTCAATACCTTATCAATGTAAGTGCTTTGACTTAGGCCAATAAGCCTTTTAGATTTATCTTTATAGATCTTGATGCCTAATATATAAAGCATCTTCACCCAAGTCTTTCATTGAGAAACAATTCCCAAGCCATGATTTAACATTTTGTAAAATAGGGATATCATTTCCAATGAGTAGTATGTCATCAACATACAACACTAAAAACACAATTATGCTCCCACTAACCTTCTTGTAGACACGAGGTTTATCTTCATTCTTAATAAAGCCAAACTTTTTGATTGCTTTATCAAAACGAAGACTCCAACTTCGAGATGCTTACTTTAGTTCATAAATGGACCTTTAAAGCTTTCATACCTTTCCAGAATTCTCAAGATTGATAAAACCCTCTAGTCGTGTCATGTACACATCCTCAATTAAGTTTCCATTAAGAAACGTTGTTTTGACATCCATTTGCTATATCTCATAATCATAGTATGTAGCTACAACAAGGAGAATTCGAATAGATTTCAACATAGCAATTGGTGAAAAGGTTTCATCATAGTTTATACCATGTGTTTGTTTAAAACACTTTGCAACCAGTCTTGCCTTAAAGGTATGCACATTGCCATCTATGTCTGTTTTCTTTTTAAAAACCCATTTGCATCCAATAGTGTTTAAGCCATCAGTTGGGTCAATCAAGGTTCATACTTGATTATCATACATTGATTGAATTTCTAATTTTATGGCTTCTAGCCATTTCTCAAAGTCAGGACTATTTATGGCCTCTTAATAGGATGTGGGCTCATTTTGATCCATGATAAACACATTATTATCATCAGTTATGAGAAATCCATATCTCATAGGGATTTGATGTGTCCTACCATACCTCCTTGGGCCTTTTGGTACTTGTGTAGGTTCAATAGTTACTTGCTGATCCAGCTGTGGTTCCATATTTAGTACAATGCTATTTTATGGGTCTTGAATTTGTTCAAGTTGCACTATGCTTCTACTAGTTCCTTTGGAAATAAATTCTCTTTCCAAAAATACACCATTTTGAGCAATAAACACTTATTCTCAAAAGCATTATAGAAGTAATATCCTTTAGTTTCTTTAGGATATCCCAAAAAAATGCATTTATCAGATTTGGGTTTTAGTTTATATAAGATTTAATGCTTCATATAAACTTCACATCCCTAAATCTTAAGGAAAGACAAACTAGGAGATTTTCTAGTCCATATCTCATATGGTGTCTTTTCAATTACCTTTGATGGAAATTTATTCAAAATGAACACAGTAGTTTCTAAAGCATATTACCAAAAAGAGATTAGAAGATCATATTGACTCATCATTAATCAAATCATATCTAATAAAGTTTGATTTCTCCGTTCAGAAACACCATTCCATTGGGGTGTACCTGGTGGAGTCAATTATAAAATAATCCCACAATCTCTAGGATGATCTATAAATTATTGGTTTAAATATTCACCACCTCGATCAGATCTTAGGGTTTTATATTTTAACTAAGCTGGTTTTGTACTTCATTCTTAAAAACTTTGAACTTTTCAAAAGATTAAAATTTATGTTTCATTAGATAAACGTAGTCATATATACTGAAATCATTTATGAAAGTGAGGAAGTATTGGAAACCCTCTCTAGCAGTTGAGCTTAATGGTCCATATACATATGAATGTATAAGGCCTAATAAGTCATTAGCTCTCTCACATTTTCTAGTAAAAGGTGTTTTAGTTATTTTTTCTAGTAAACAAGATTCACATGTTTCAAATGATTCATAATCAGATGAATTCAGAAGCCCATTTTGGTGAAGTTTTGAAATGTGTTTCTCATTTATGTGGCCTAAACGACAATGCTAGAGATAGGTAGTGTTTAAATCATTAGATTTAAACTTCTTTGTATCAATGTTATAGATTGACTTTTCATTAGTGTCTTCAATATTTATAACATAAAAACCATTAGTGTGTGGAGCAAATTCATAGAAAATGTTATCATGATAAATATTGCATTTATTAATCTTAATAATAAATTCAAAAAATTTCTTGTCCAAATAAGAAACAAAAATAATATTCCTACACATAGTAGGCACATAATAATAAATTTCCAAATTTAAAATAAGTCCACTAGGCAAAGTTAACTTATAAGTCCCTATAACTAAAGCAACAACTCTTGCTCCATTGCCAACTCGGAGGTCCACTTCGCCTTTAGCCAATGATCTACTCCTTTTTAGACCCTATACATTAGTACAAATGTGAGATCCTGATATAGTATCTAATTCCCAAGAATCAGAAATAAATAAATTAATTTCTACAACATAAATACTTGAAGAGGTAGTTGCACTACCCTTATTCTTATTTAGATCATTCAAATATAGCTTGCAATTTCTTTTCTAATGACCTGGCTTATTGCAAAAAAAGCATCTTCCCTCCTTTAGTGGCTTTGCTTGGGATTCAGCTTTGGACTTGGGCTTTAGCTTCTAAAAGCCTTTGGGAGCCTTGCCCTTGCCCTTTCCAACCTTTTTCATACCCGTTCCTTTATTGACCATTAGAATGTCCTTGGTGGATTTCTTGATGTTCTTTTTAGTAGTTTTAAGCATCCCATGCAACTCTAAAACAATTTTGTCCATACTATGCATATTAAAATTCATGATGAAACCATTATCAACTTTAGGAAAATATTGGAGAATGATATCAATAGCCAATTTTTGTTTAATCTTGAGACCAACTTTGTCCAAGTGTTCAAGATAACCCTTCATCTTAAGAACATGAGGACTAATAGAGCCACTAATAGTCAATTTGTAGGAGAGCAATGCCTTGATGGTATTGAACCTTTCGATTCTAGCTTTCTCTTGGAACATTTCCTTGAGATGGCCTATTATAGTATAAGCCTCCATTTCCATCAGTTGCTTTTGAAGCTTAGACTCAATGCATCTAAGCATGAGACAAGTGACATCTACTGAATCATTGAGATGCTTACTATAAGCATCATTTTATGCTCTAGGAGCATTAGCATCTGGTTCCTTTGGGAGGGGTTGATTAAGGATATATTCCTTTCTTTATTGCCTAAGAACAATTCTTAGGTTTCTGTATCAGTCAAGAAAGTTAGTCCCATTTAGCTTATCCTTCTCAAGGATCGATCATAGTGACATGGTAGGTGTAATGTTTGATGTCATTATTTATAATAAATATATATAGAGTAAAATCATTTTTTTATAAAGGAGGCATAAGAAAATTCCTACTAAATTTTTATAAATTATAAAACCCTCAAAATGATTTCAACAATTGAAATTTATTAGTGGGCCAAGATCTATATTTCACCCTACTTTAAGTAAGCTTTGGCTTATCACTTAAAGTGTGGTTATTTAAGTAGGTAACACTTTATCAATTACATCTCATATAATTCTTGGATAAGTATAGGATATTGACATCACATGTATCGATATATCCTATCAAATGCCCTAGGTCCAAAACCATTTTGATAACCTAGTTAAGTCTAACCAACTTAAACATATAGATATCACCCTTATCTATCTTATTTTATTTAGATAACATTATACACAATGCTTTGGCATATCTTATATATAACAATCCAAATCTTGATAAGTGTTGATTAATGGGAGGCATTTTAATGACTTAATATTAAATGAGGATTTAATTAATTTTTATCTTATTTAGTTATTGTTATATTGCATCACATATAAGGCATCTCATACATGGCATCTCATGGCATCACATGCATAACATACTAACACAATAAGATAAACGTGACATAGTATGACCTATATCTAAGTTGATCTTCATAAGCTAATATAAAGATCAAAGGTTAAACCTAGGTGATATTAGAAAAATAAAATTCAGCCTTGAATTTATCTTCCCATGAACCTCCTTGTTGAGCTCCCACCTTGAATCTCCATCCTGGGCCTTAAGCTTGAATTTTCATTTTGGGTATTGATTTACATAACTTGTTGTAATTAAGACTATTCTATTACTATCTAATAAAATAAAATAAAATAATTACAACAAATAAAAATGAATTGCAGGTTATATTTAAAAATTACAACCCAATAAAATAAATAAATAATAAAATCCAATCACATTGGTCTAAGAGTCATGTTGTGAACCATGCATTTTAATAATAAACACATATTGCATAATAATTCAATTTACACATTAATTTAATTATTATGTTAAAAAACAAATTGTGTGACAAATCCATACGGGGTCAAGGGGTAGTGCCCCTAGTAGGGTCCAAAGGGCAGTGCCCATGGCGGCAGTCCTGCCAGCTAGTTAGGGGTGGGGGTCAAGGGGGTAATGCCCCTTTGCAGGGGTTCCCTGAAGGTAAATAATTTACCTAAACTCTTTGTTTGTATGACTATGTGTCTTACTAAGCTTGAAATTTCTTGTTATCAGTCATGACTTTGCCTAAAGGAGCACATATCCATATAGGAGATATTCTCAAAGCAATAGTCAAAGGGCAATTAGGCACGACTGTGCCTAAAGGCGCATGCAACCATGCTTAAAGCTTGAACTTCAAAATAGAAAATCAAGCACAACCGTGCATATATACATGCTTATGACCAAACCCCAAACCGTGTATATATAAAGCTTGATTAAAGGACACTCAAACACTGCCATTTATAGTTATGCTTACGACCATGCAACATCTTGCCTTCTTGTTAAGATTCTTGTCTTGATTTGAACCTTGTGATGCATCTCTCTTATGCCTCTACACTTTGCAAAGTTCTTCATATTCTCCTTACACATACCTTTACATTAAAATCATCATTTGTTATTGAAAAATAATTGAAGTGAATAAAAACATGCTTAGAACTAATAAACTAACTTAAAAAATCATAAACTAACAATTTATGAATAATTCATGCTAACATCCAATAAAAACTTCCTAAAAACACCAAAAACTAACTCATTAAGTGCTCAAAGTGAAACACTTCTCACACTTATCAAATTCCCCCATACTTGAATCTTTGCTTGCCCTTAAGCAATAATTTGAAAATAACTTATTTCCACAAAGAGTGCAAATTCATTAACAAGATTCAACTTAAACAATTATTATAATCTCCTTTTAATAAAAAGCTTAAAATTCTAAACTAAACTAAAAACTCAAAGTCAAAGATATTTAATTTACCAAGTGAAGAGCAAACTTCATGATTGAATTCATGAAAAATAATAAATTAGCATCCAAGAAAGATGAAAACAATAAATTAACATCCAAAAAAGATGAAAACAATTAGAATTTTCTTTAAATTTTTAGAAAGTCTTCATTGAACAATTACGAGTTAACCATTTATTTATTTTATTATGCTAAGATATTTCTCAATATTAGTATCCCCTTGTAAATTGTGAGGTTTAGCATATGTCTAAGATTTTAGCAACTGCGACACTGTTTGAGCTTAGGGTTATAGGGAAACACACTACTATATCACAAAGACATAGCATGGAGATGATAGAGTCGCCACCCAGGGTAATAATTGGGAAAAATCGAAGGTGTTGGTAGCTTGATTCTTTAAAATAAAGTTAGCACCACAACTAGGAGATTTGGATATGGAATACCAACTTCTCTTAGTCTTGTGTTCATTTAGAATTACCTTATTAGTTATTATGTTATTCCCTATTTACATATAATTTCATTTAAACCCTGTTTAGTATCCATCTAACTCTAAGGCATCTAGTCATGAAAGAGTACATAAAAAATGCATCCATATAGCCCAACACCCTTATATTTGTCTAGTCTACATTAATTTTATTATGGAGAGCTAAGTCTACATTTTTATTTACAAATGAAATAAAACTAAAGGTGGGCCTATATTTTAAGTTAATTAATGAGTCTAAAATATATTTTTTTTTAATTCCAAAAAGTAGGCCTAAGTCTACTTGATTTTATGGGCAGCTGGATTGAACTTGAATTAGTGGGCCTAATTCTAATTAATTTTAGATTTTAAATGTAGTGATCTTAAATCTACTTATTCTAAAAGAATGCTTTAAATGGGTGGATCTGTCTAAATTAATTTTAATTAAAACTAAAATGAACCTAGGTCTAATTTAACCTAAATGAACTTTAATTTAATAATCTAAGTCAATTTTATAGGCTTATTTTTAATGTGAGTGAAGCCTAAACGTGGGCTTGGAGCCCAAAATGAATAAAATAAAAATAAAAGCCCAAATAAACATATAAACACATAAAAAAAACATTCAAATGGTGATTTAAAACCCTAATTTTATTTACATGCAACCTAAATTAATCTACTCTCATTAATTTTAATTAGGGTTACCAAATTGAGCCCAATTTACTAATTCATTTTAAAGTGAAAAAAATTAAAGGTTCCACTTTATTCCCACTATACAAAATAGAAAAAAAATAGAAAATAATATACAAATCCAATAAAAAACAAATAAAACACAAACATAAAAAAATAACACATAATAATAAAAATAAACCTAAAATCTATGTGAATTAATTACAGGCTTAAATCCATGGCATCCCATAGATCTTTAGGGGTGCCAATTAATTTAACCACTTAAGGCAAGCTATGCCACCATCAAAATTAAAAACATAAAAAAATAGTTAGAAAGTAATCTAAAATAAAAATGAAAATAAAATCAATATAAAATAAAGTTAGAAAGAAAAAGAGAAGAAGAAAAGGATGGAGTGTAATGCTATATTGATTTACTCCTCAAAGTATTTAATTCAATGTTTGTTGTTGGAATAGAATCTATAGGATTTTTTTTTGGCTTTACAGCTCCTTTTATAGAAATTTTTTTTTTCAGCGTAAAATAAACAAAAGAATTTTTTTAGGAACTCTCTCTGTCCTTTTTTTTCTTTTTGCTCTATGTGTTTCTTAAAAGCTCCTTTTTGTGTGATTTTTTTTGAAAGTAGGAAACCCTCCCCCTCACTCATATAAAATGAGTGATATAAATATCATAAAGGAAAACCCCAATCTCCTGTGATTATAGAATCACAGGAGATACTATTTGATTTTTAAAAACAAAACGTCTTAATAATGATAATTATTAGGATTTTTTTATTATTTTTTCTGACCAATCAAGATCAATAAAACTTAAAATAAAATAAAATAAATTACGAAAATTAAATTCATTGTCGAGCGGGACTTTGCAATTATAACCAGAATTGTGCATTTCCCATCAGAAATACATAATTCTAATTGGAATTATGCATTTTTTATCAGAAATGTATAATTTCGATCGAAAATGTGTAATTATGGTTGAGATTACATATTTCTGATCGAAAATATATAATTCCAATCTAAATTATAGAATTTTGATCTGTAATTTTTTTTAAACTTTTAATTCCCTTGAAAGAATCAAAACTTTATTAATTTGGTCCCTAATGAAAACATGATAATTAAGTCCTTAAAAAAATGCAATTAAGCCTTAAGATTGAAAAATCAATGTTGACAGACCTATTTGTAACAAATTTTCAACATTAGAGTCTTTTGTCGTATCCACACTCGACTATCTCAAAATTGGGTGCCTACACCCTCACCTTTTCTAAAATACTTAGTGTGGACACCTCCAAAAAGGGTTCTTTGAATACTCAAACTCTAAGTTAGAGCACTGGAGTATAAGGAGCCTATAGTAATTTGAAATTTCATGTCTTAGCTCCATAGCACATTATAATAGTGAGTACATTTTACACTCAATCTCCCTTTCGTTTTTTGGCAAAGAATGAAATTAGTAACCAAAATATATGCCAGAAAAACCAATCTAAAACTAAATTTCTATTTCTATTTATAAACACCTTTCTTAAACAACAAAACATGCTACTCAATCATTCAAAAGAGAAGTAATTAATTTATTAAATTCATTAAAGGTAAAAAATTCTTAACTTCAAATCATTAATTTAACTTATAAAAAAAAATCAAACTAACATTAAATATAGATTACACTATTTGTTCAAAGAAACCACAACTAATGAATATAATTCTTCATATTAACAGGCTTTTAAAATTCAAGTGTGGAAGAAAACTACAATATCATAAATCTAAAAACATAAATAATACAACATAAGTTAAAAAGTAAAAATGGAAAAGAATACTCCATTCGTTAGGATGAAATGTCATAGCTCGCTACTTCGACAAACTTCATAAATCTCTTAATTTGAAGGGCTTGTTACTTTTTCAATTCCTCAATTTGTAGCCATAATTATCACTACAAGCATCAAAATGCCTCTCCAAAGCGTTTAAATGATTTAGAATTTCTATCACATATTCACCCATCCCTTCATCAAAATGCTTCCCTTTTATTGACTGTACTTCACTATTATTATCACCATATAACTCTATAACATATGACAAAGGGACATCTCCACGATGCAATGCATGCTGACATAGTAGATAAAATTTGCTAAAAGTCACATCCTCTATATCTCCCCATTTTGTGATGATCTTAACACATAAATAATTCTTCATCTAATTATTATGGTTATAGTATCCCCAAATCAAGCTTGGCTGTGTCAAAGGTTGCAAAAAATATATAGCCAAGCCTAAAACTATATGCCCTATGGATATTGCTAGTTTTTGTGCTTATACCATGCATCGCATTGACTAAAAAAATAGGTACCATTTACTTTTATGTTTGTATGTGAACACGATAACATAAATAACTCAGTATTTAACACCTTAGTGCTATGTTGTTTCTCAAAAATAGAATGTGACATGAAATTATGTATTAACAAATATGAATGATCTCTGATTAACCCATTATTCATTAATTGTCCTTTACAAAATTTATCCCCTCCAGTAATCTTACTTTAAAAACTATACATGTTATAATTTGGTGGAGGTTGATAGACCATCTGGAAAATCCAAAAATCTTAGACATTAACTCAAAATCAAAGTGATACTTCTTATAAAAAAATCTACAAGAAAAGACCTTTTGATTCTCACATAAAGTCCTCAATGTAATGTAAAACTCTAGAGTTAGTTCAAAGAAAACATCATACTAGATTAAACAAATTTAGACTAACCCAATGTATCTTAAAGAGCATATACATCATCCTTCAGCCTTATATCAATTAGTACATCATCCTTAAAGTATTTGGGGATACTAAATTTTCTTCTAACTAGAGAACACAATCTCTTACCTTTTTCCTTTGAATAGATAGGAAAGAAAACCTTATAATTAACTCCAATATCACTTAACTTACCTTTTCCATAATCTGCCTTTATTCCCCTTGTATTCCTTGAATTATTCTACTTTCTAGCCATGATAAAAAAGGTCAATTGCAACAAAAATATTTTTCAGAATTGAGTAAATTTTTTAGAGAGATTACATAAATGAAAGGTTTTAAATAAAAGAACAATTAGAGTAAAACTAAAAAAAAAGAGTTATGAAAATAGTGGGGAGTACACTCCAAAAAAATAAAAAATTATTTACCTAACTACTAATAAAATACAAAATAAAATTGCTTTAGTGTTTATGTTTAAATGAAAAACCTAATTGGATATTGATAAGAAAATAAAATAAAATCCAAATCCAATTCAAATCAAATTCTCCCCCACACTTAGAATCAATAGTGTCCTTAATATTGTAAAATAAAATTTTAACTAAAAAAGAAACTAAAATTCAAAACATGAACAACAAAGATTGAGAAAATTTTTTCTGTGGCTATTCACAACTATTCGCAATGAGTTCCTATGCAAGTTTTCTTTTAAATAATGGCACACAACTGTACGAATTGGATGCATGGCTATGCCTGTTTGTATTATGAAGAATGCAATCGTGTGCAAAACTTGCATGGCTATTCTGGTATGAATTTTATGTGCAACACTTCATTCTCAACATTGAGAAACACCATAAATTTAAATAGAAATCAATTCAACATAAGTAATGAGACATTGATAGCATAATTTCTATTGCAAACAAAAAATGAAAATGGCAAATAAACTTAAAATAAACTTAATAATATAGTTCTAACAACTAAAAAGTTTCCTAAAACAAAATAATAAAAATAACTATTTTGAATCTAATTCTAAATCATTCTTCTTCTTCTTGCTTTTCTTACTCTTTTTCTTGAGTAGGCTCATTCGGAGAAGGTGGGAAATGTGGAGGCACAAAAGTTTAGGAAGCAAAATAGGCAATTAGATTATGATTCATTAGTTGCATGTTATGATTCAAATTTTGAAATGTCACGTTCATCATTTTGCTTTCCAAAGTCAAGTCAGCAACATTAGAATCAATGACACCCACTTGTAATTCTAAATCATCTAACCTTCTCATTACACTTGTTATTTCGGCTTCATCTTCTTAGTCACCTTCTTTAACTTCCATTTCCATTTGCTCTTATGGAGCCAGAGGTTATCCTTGCTAAAGCACTCAAGTTCCTTTTAGATATTACATAACCAAACCAATTACCTCCATTAAGTTAAGGTCAAGAAGAGAGTTACCTTTCACTCTGTTAAATGACATGTTATCCATATTATAGTCCACATATTTTGCTATAGTTGTAATTAAACCTCTGATCTTGATAGCACCGATTACCTTAGAAGCAACATCTTTAATTTTTATTATAATTGCATGACAAAGATTAATACTTCATGAACCATATAATATAAAATAGTTAGCTTTGTGGTAGTGATAATTGAATTCCCCTCTTTTCTCCCAAATAAGGAATGGGACATCAACCTATACAAATAGCTTAATATTGCGATTGAATGCGTGATTCTTTTACCATCCTAACTTCATAAAACACATTACACTCACTGGTGATTCTCTCCAAAACACATCTCTATCAAATTTTATATGAGCATCTTGTCCTTTTAAAAAATGAAAAACATCATTTAATTTAAAAAGCCCAATTCAAAAAATTTCAACCCTAAATGGAATGAAATTGCGCCCAATTGTTCATTAAAATGGTACATGGAAAGAATTCATAAGTAAAGCTAACATATGAAGGGTTTTACATTGCTACAAATTCTTCCTACCCTACTCTTTTTACAAAATTCATCACCTTATCCCACAATCCCATATCCTGCAAAGCTGAAGGACTCAAATACCTATTAGGACTAAATTTTCTATGTATGACTTCCTTAGACTTCTTCCTTTGTGTCTCGTCAATAAATAAAATTAGTTTGGGAAAGTTTGTTACCTTTCTATTTTCAATTTCTCCTTTAAGGTTATTGGAACGTCCTCCTACTCTTGGTCATTTAAAAGGAGGTCTACCCTTTTTACCCATAGTGGATTTGGTCCTTATCATCTTTAAAAAACCTTATAAAGTTTAAAGAATAAAGGTTGATGTTTGAGGAGAAAACCACTCTTTCAATTGAAAGAGATGATCAATTTGATTTGAAAAGAAAGAAGCAGAAACTGATTAGAAGAAAATTGAAAATATTAATATGAATAGAAACTTAAAAGATAACTTAAAAACCCTAAGAAAAAGAAAAGAAAAAAATGAATAAAAATGAGTAAAAGTGGCTCAAATATTGAAGGTGACATTTGCAGAGTTACAACAAACATGGTTGAGCACAATGTTATGCATGGTTATGCATATTTAAACTTCTTGAAAGCATTCAGGCACGTCTGTATTTCAATATGACACAACCGTACTTACCCTAACTTAAGATTTTACTAGGAATAAGCAAGCGCGATTATTCATAAGACAGTGTATAGTTATGCACATTCAACTTGTAAAACAACATCAAGCACCTATTACCCATTTTATAAAAAAAAAAGAAAAAGGTATAAATGCATTAACACTCAAATAATTGTACATCAACTTTTAAGTACTATTTAAACCATTCCTTATCACCTCATTATGTTAATTTTTTCAATTCTTTGGTTCCTGAAATTTCTCAAAGAAAATTAACAATAAAGAAAAACAAAAACTTGCTTGAGCCTCCAAGAAATGCTTATTTTTAAGGTCTTAGGGTAGACCATGACATGTCTTAGGTGTCTAAGTCCATTAGATAGGTGATTTGATAAAAATCATCCATCTAGCTTCCATAATAATGCATCAGTCTATACCTATGAACCTTAAATGTCTCTCCTTATAATTCATCAATTCCACTACTTCATTAGAGAAAAACTATGTAATTGTAAAAGGTCCTGACCATCTAGTTCTCAATTTCCTTAAAAATAACTTGAGTTAAGAATTAAATAATAAGACTTGATTCCCCACTTCAAATTTCTTTCTTCTAGTATTTTCATCATGCTATGTCTTTGTGCGCTCTTTATAAATTCAAGAACTTTCATATATAGCTTGTTTAGTCTCCTCTAACTCACTTAGCTCCAATATTCTTCTTTCATATGCCTTTTTAAAGTCAAAGTTCATTGCTTTTATAGCCCAATATGCCTTATGTTTAAACTCTATTAGGCCATATGCCATACGGAAAGGAGACATCTCAATAGGTGTTTTATCCACTATTTTGTAAGCTTGTAGAGCATCATCAAGTTTCTTTGTCCATTCCTTCTTAGACTTGTCTATAGTTCTCTCTAAAATATTTTTCAATTATCAAAAACTAACTTCCACTTAACTATTTATTTAAGGATGACAAAGAGTAGCTACCTTATGTTTGACTCTATAATGAGCCAAAAGAACCTCCATATTTTTTTTGCAAAAATGGTACCTTTATCACTTATTATGGCCTTTAACATTCCAAATTAAGAAAATAGTTTCTTTAAAAATTTATGAACTACTCTTGTATTATTCATGGAACAAACTTGAGCTTCTACCCACTATGATACATAATCAATATAAACTAATATATATTGATTACTCTCTAATAATGGAAATGGCCCCATAAAATACCACAAAGTGACATTTTTTCCAATTTAAGACTAGGTTAGTTTCTTCATATTTAGCCAATAATTTCTCTAAATTTACTAAGCACCTCTGAAATAAATCATTATAAACAAAAAATTCATCCATGAACACATCCATGATCTCTTTTACCAAATTTAAAAATATAGCCATCAAGCATCTCTAGAATGTTGTTGGAGAATTGTATATCCTAAATGACATCCTTCTATAAGAAAAAGTACTGTAAGGGCATGTAAATGTAGTCTTTTTTTGATCCTTAAGAGCAATGGCTATTTGACTATATCTTAAATACTTATTTAAAAAATAGTAGAACTCAAGTCCATTAATATGCTCCAACATTTGATTAATAAATTGTAATGGGAAATGATATTTGTTTGTGGCTAAATTCAATTTCCTATAATCGATACAAATCCTTCAGCCACTTACTACTTTAGTTGAATTCAAATCTCCTTTATCATTTTCCATAATGTTCATGCCTCTTTTTCAGTACACATTGAATCAGACTGACTTATAAACTATTTAAGATAGGGTACATGATCCTTGCATCCATTCGTTTAACCATTTCCTTTTTTTTACCACTTATTTCATATTTAGATTAAGGCTTCTTTACCTCTCTATGGTTGGCTTGTGTCTCTCCTTTATTAATTTTTTTTCATATTGTAGGAGGGACTAATCCCTATAATGTCTAAAATTTGCCAACCAATCACCTTCCTTCTTTTCTTTAAAACTTTCACTAACAGTTTTTCTTGCTCCTCATTATGCTTAGAGGATATTATAATAAGTATTTTTTGCTTTTCTCTTAAGAAGGCTTACCTCAAATGTGTGGGTAAAAGTTTCAATTCTAACTTTGGTGGTTTTATTATTAATGGGGGTATGGGTTCAAGATCAGGTAATTTACAATGGTTGGTTATAATGTCAGATTTGAGTGATCTTCTTTAGTAAAAGATTGCACTTGTAAACACTTCTTAATGTTTTATACTTCAGAGCATTTTGCCAACCTCCTGCATTAGAATTCACTAACACAATCATTAACGACATCAATTCTCATACAACAATCATGTTTAGAGGGATACTTCATACCTTGGTAAACATTAAACTTACAACTTTCATCACCAACTCTCAATGTAAGAGTTTCATCATGAAGATCAATTATTGCTTTCATAATGAATAGAAAAGACATACCTAGAATTAAAGGTGCATCTTCATCTTCCTCAAAATCAAGTACTGCAAAATCTATTGGAAAGATGAATTTTCTTGCCTTTACTAGCATGTCTTCCATTATCCTTCTAGTTCATTAACTATTCTATCTATAAGTTATAATCAAATGTTGGCTGCCTTGGTGTCTCCTAATCCAAGCTTCATGTAAATAGATAAAGGCATTAAATTAAAGAAAGCTCTAAAATCATAATTTTTTTTGAAAATTTAAATTCCTAATAGAATAAGATATAGTATGACTCCCTAGATGTCTGCACTTCAATGGAAGCTTGTTAGAGATGATAGCATTATGACTCCCTAGATGTTTGCGCTTCAATGGAAGCTTGTTAGAGATGATAACACTACACTATGTATTGAGCATAATAGTCTCAAACTCTTGTAACTTTTTGTTATTGGAAAATTAGCTCTGTAAGCACCCAATTTCTGGATGATTTGAGTTTGGATGCGATAAAAGATCCATTGATGAAAATTGATTGTGAAATTAGATTTATTGGATATGATTTATTAGTTTTAGACTAAATTGTAAATTCCTTTTAGGACTTAATTTAAATTTTACTTAAATTTAAAGAAGATAAAAAGTATATATATATATATATATATATATATATATATATATGGAAAATGAAATTTTCAAAAAAATAAAAAAAAAATTCAAAAGAAAATTTCAAAATAAAGAAGAGATTTAGGCCAAAGTTGGCCTAAAATGGCCAACTGCGACCAATGAGAAAAAAAAATTCAATTGTTATCTCATGGACCCTTATCCATAATACAATATGGACCACACAAGTGTGAAAACACATTTTTTTTTCACGTCAAAATGTCTTTCTTTTTTCCATGTCAAATGTAAATGCAACATCTTTACATATGGGCTTGAACTAAAAATTAAAAAAATTAGTTGATCATGTTTTTGCCTATTGATAAGTTGAGTTCATTGACCTTCACATGTGAATTCATTGACCTTCACCTATAGGTTCATTAGCCTTCATTTGCATATTCGTTGATTTTTTTGAACCTATAGGTTCAATGATCTTCACTGCCTATTCATTGATCTTCACCTGCATGTTCACAGACGTTTTATTAATATTTTTTTCTATTTTCCTTTTATTTTTAATAAAAATGAAGTATTTTTATTTATCAAAAAATTATTTTTTCTATTAATTTTATTAATTACAGTGTTTGAATTTAATTTTTTATTCATGATTTTAGTCAAAATAAAATTTTTTTATTCAATAAAAAGTTATTTAATTTTTTATTTTTTAATTATAATAAATAGAGTTTTACTTGTATTTCTATTTTAGTTAAATATTGTAAGTTCATCATTTAAATAATGTAGGTTCATAAAATAAAATATGTAGTAGGTTTGCATATCTCATCTCATGGGCTTGAACTAAAAAAACAAAAAAAGTTGATATTGTTTTTGTCTATCCATAAGTTGGATTCACTGACCTTCACATGCAGATTCATTGACCTTCACTTGCATGTGAACGTTCACAAACATTCACCTGCATATTCGTTGGCCTTTTTGAATGCGCAGGTTCAATGATTTTTTCCTACATCTTCATTGATCTTCACCTGCATATTCACTGACCTTCACTTGCATATTCATTAATATTTTCCTTTTATTTTTAATAGAAATAAAAAATATTTTTTCTTTTTATTTTATTAATTATAGTGGTTTAATTAATTTTTTATTTATGATTTTAGTCAAAATAAAATTGTTATTCACTAAAAAATTATTATTTTTTTTATTTTTTAATTATAATAAATAAATTTTTACTTGTATTTTCATTTTAGTTAACTATTGTAGATTCATTACTTAAATAATATAGGTTTATAAGATAAAATATTTAGATTCATTAGATAGACAAAAAAAAAAAATAAACAAATGAATTTGACAAACAATAGATTAAAATTATAATGAACCTTCAATTAATAACAAATGAATTTTTACGTTACAACTAATGAACATTTATGCACAAACTAATGAATTTCCAAGAAGGTATAATGCCAAAGTTACTAAAGCATTAAAAAAAAAAATTCACATATGTGATGGACCCCTGGTCCATATTGTAATATGGACAGGAGTCCATGATATAATTTGAAAATTATTTTTTGCCATAAGTGGCACATACAACCATAATCAACCATGAAAATTTTACTTTCCGTTAAAATATAGATTTCCAAAAATAGATGTTGTGCAATTTTTTTATTTATTGATTTATTCTTACTTTTTATTGGTTGTTATTTTTGTTTTATTTGATAAATATGTTTTTTTAAATAAATAATAAAAAAATATATTTTTTATTTTTATCCTACTTACGGTTACATGGGTGTTGTGTCAATATATTTATGATTTTTTTTTCACAAAAGAATGGGGCTCAAGGGTTTTTATTCTTTTCTCTACCTTTTTTTTTATTTTAGTTGTGAGCCAAAATACTTTGTAAGCTTTTATTCTTCTTTTACGTTCTTTTTTTATATATATATATTTTCATTCTCTTGCCGTGAACCAGATCCAAGTAAGCCTAAAAATATCATAGACAACGAAAATCACAGACCTTTTCTATCAACGGTGATCACCTTTTGAGAGGAATCAATATTGCATCTTATTCTCATGGAGAAAATTCATAATTAAAGCTATGGAATGAAGAACAGACATAGTTTTATTAATTTTTATTTTGTTATTTTAAATTTTCTTTGTATTTAGTTTCTTTATTTTTTTATTTATTTTGTTTAAGGGTTTAAAATTTTATTTTGTATTTTATTTTATTTAGATAACTATAATAGCTCCAATAGTGGGAATTGTGAAATACAGTGTGTGTTGTGTGGTTTATTTTAATTAATTGGTTAGTAAAATTAGGGGTAATTTAATTAAAATCAATGGCATAAATATTAAAAATAGGGTTTTGAATTAAAATTGAATAAGATTTAAGTGAATCGAATTAGGGTTGCTTGTTAATTATTTTACTTGTCAATAGTTTGTTAATTAATTTTAGGCCCTTGTTAACTAAATTAAGTTTCTTTTAATTAAACCCATTTTATTTCTTTTGTTTACATTTATGAATAAGTTAATTTAGGTTTAGTTAATTTATTAGACCCATTTAAATTAGTAACTAGGTTCATTTAATTAATTAATAGGCCCTTTAAATAGGTTTAGGATTAAATTAATTAAAATGAATAATAGGCCTATACTTGATTAGCTTTAGTTTAGGAATAATTTAGGTCCACTTAATTAATTTAGTTATAGGCCTACCTAGTTTAATTAGAATGAATTAGACATAGCACATTAATTCAAAGCCCTCTTCTCCATAACTTGTAGAATTAGGGTCATTTTAGAATTAAAACATGTAGAATTAGGCTCACTAATTAAAGCCTTCATAATTTGTAGACTTATGCCTATTTTTAGAATTAAAATAAATAGATATAAGCTTATTTAAATTAAAATTAAATAGGAATTAGGCCCATTAGCTTTTAGGCTCACTTGCAAATTAAAATATATAGATTAAGCCTATCTAATTAAAATCTATGTAGATTAGACTAACTTAGAGATTATGTGCTTGAATGATTGTATTATTTATATGCTTTTTGTAAGATTAGTTGCCTTAGAGTTGATTGTAAATAAGGGTTTAATATGAATTGCATTTAAATAAAGAATAAGAAAGTAATTCATAAGGTAATTCTAAAAGAACATAAGACTAAAAGAAGTTTGTATTCTATACTTAGAATTCTCTCAGTGTGGTGCTAACTCTCTTTTAGAGAATTGAGTTATCACCACTCATACATTGTCCTAGTTATTACCTTGGGTGGCAACTCCTCATCTCCATGCCTTATTTATGTGATAACGCTTAGTGTGTGCCCAAGAGTCATGAACTCAAATAATGTTATGGTTGCCAAAAACTTGGATGTGCACTAAACCCCATCATCTATAGTGGTGACTCTGTTAGGGATAAGAGATATTGATTATGCTTGAGTTCTTTAGAATTACTTTATTAATTATTATTTTATTCTTATATTCATTTTTGCATGTTCCAGTTAGCTAATGGTGTTGGTTTATGGTCCTTTGATTCCACTAGCTTTCTAGGATTGTAAATTGGCTAACCATCACTCTTAGACCTTACTTGATCAAAGAATATATGCTTAACCAATTTGACCATGATATGTAACCTTAGTCCTTAAGGGGGGGCACTTATTCTTAAGTGAGCAAAAGATGATGGGCCCACCTGACCTTGGCCTATAACCCAAGCCTTTAAGGGGAGCATCTCGCTAAGGGAACCTTAACCTTTTCACCAAAACAAGCTCATGTAATGGCCTAATAAATTCCCTTAGGATTATCCAAATTGCTTGTGTATGTTGCCATGAGATATTTCTATTTATAAAAGCCTAAGCCTATACTTTAAAAGCCCATATGAACTAATAAAGATTAGACTTTGTTTTTATGTTTATAAATGTTATTTCTATGATTTTATTACATTAAGAGATTTAGCATGCACATCGGTTCTTGATATCCCCTATTGATATTGAGGCCAAGACAAAAAATCCTAAGAAAAGAGACTTATTATTGAATCGTGTGTGGGAGAAATAAGGTTGGAAGGACTTATGTTGTACATGCTTTGACTTGTTACTTGACTTTGCATAACATATGTATCATGCATACATTTATACATGCATTTTATGCATCATACTAACACCTTGTTTTATAGTCGTCATAGATTCATATAGGTCCTCATGTGTTTGGAAACCAATAGGCAAAAGAGATCCTTCATAGTTTAGAGAAGAGTTATAATAATCCAGTTTACTTAGAGACATTGTCGACCCCAACTAGCCACACAACTATAGGGAGGGAACAACAAGAGGGAAATTAGTCCATGGATGACTTGAGAGTTATGATTCAAGATGAACTAAAATAGGCTTTGGCTAGATTGATATAACTTTTTGGAGTGGAAATGGTGCCTACTGCTACTGCTGTTCCACTTGCTCTTACCATTCCACCTACTGATGCTACCATTCCAATTGTTGCTATTATCCTACCTACTGCCATTCTTGTTGATAATGGTAATGATGCTATTAGAACTATACTTTCTATAAAGATGAAACTTGATGATGTCAAAGATTGTGTGACACAGAAAATAAAGAAAGAATGACTTAAGCTAGTTCAAGAACTTAAGTCTAAGTAGGTGTAAGAACTTGCTCAGAAAATGTCCAAAATGGAATAGCTGATGAGAGAACAAAGTGTGGTTTATACATTTGATTTTTATGACATGATGTACACTAAGGGATATAGATTACTAAATAAGTTCAAAATGCCTTAGTTGCAAAAGTTTAATGGTACTAAAGAATCGAGAATACATCTTAGCTAGTACTCAACTGCTATGAGTGCTACTAAAGCCCCTTTGTCAGTTATTACAAGGTTATTTGTGTTATCTCTAAAAGGCCTAGCCATGAACTAGTATCATGGGCTAGAAAAGTCAATTTGAGCTGACTGTACAAAGTTATGCACAGCTTTCCTAAAGCAGTATGAGTATAATACCAAGTTAGAGGTGTTTATCCGAGACTTGGAGTTTATTAAGAAAAAGTTGAATAAATCATTTTCAGATTTCTTAATAAGGTTCATTAATGAGGTAGAACTAATGAAGAATATGCTAGCTAATAAAGATCAGCTGAGGATGATTATTGAGGATGTATTACTGAATTTAGTTTAAAGGTTTTAGAGGATGAATCCTAAGATGTTTACAGACCTATATGATGGATTACAAACTAAAGAAATTGAGGATGAGCAGAAGAAAAACATAAGAAGTGCAAGAAGGTAGAATTGCCAAATTGGAGGCACTCAATGAGGAAACACTAGTCAAGTTGTAGGTATTTATACAGTCCAACAAAAAAGGAGATTCTCAAACTTTAACCAACCTTTGTCAAAATTCTTAAAGCACTTAATGCAAAGGGGCTTACTTTAATCTTTATATAACCCAAATCCAGCAAACCCAAACACCCTAGGCTATAACTTAAATAAACACTACAAATTCCACCAAACTCTTAAACACTCCATAAATAACTATATTCAACTCAAACATGAAATCCAAAACCTTAAAGACATCGAAAGAATCACATACCTAGAAAAGAAAAACCTAAACCTAAGCACCAAAAACAACCCATTTCCAAACCAGAATGTACCTCCACTAGACAAAATGTTGAAAAACTCAGGAATTACAAAAGAGGAAGTGCTAAATTCCTTCAAAGATCTATATGTGAGACCCATTGAGAAATCTTTTGATGTCCTTAAGGATGTAAATAAAAGTAAAAAGCTAGAAGCTTTTAGCTATATATGAAGAAGGATTGAGAAATTGGTAATCGAAGAAGTCATTGAGGAAATGTGAGAATAGCTACTATATCTACCACCTGGAGGAGAGCCACCATGAGACCTAGCATCCTAGCATTTAAAATTGAAAATAATCTTGTTACTATTTTCTTTGAATAACATTTCAATTTCTTGAGAACTTTATTTATTTTAATGATTGATGATATGAATTTTGATTTTGCTTATTTGTGTAATATGCATCTTGATGGTACTATGCATTATAATATTAATTGCATCTACATGTTTGACATAAATTCAATCTAATTAGATTCATTTAGCATGGGGCATAAATGAAAATTCAGAGAACATTTCTATATCACATGACACAACTTCTCTAGAGAGAAAAATTTAAGGGAAAAATAAAAAGAATAATAAAAAAAAGAGAGAATCTTACTAATTAGAAAACCCACAAAAAGGATAGTCAAGTAAAAATCAAGGAAATAAAATTGAGAAAAAAATTACAGTTAAAAAATCCAAAAGGATTAACTAATAATAAGAGTTGTATCATATGTTATAATGAATATTCTCTTTTTTGCCCTAATGAATGAATAAAGTTAAATTTGAAATTTTTGTTCAAACATTTCATATTCATGCTTATCATATTTTATAAGCATATGATTTGAAAGACAAAACATAATGGAAGCTAAGGAAATTAGAGATATGAGATCACTAATCTAGTTATATTTTCCTTTTTTATTACCGTTCTATAATTCTACTTGTAATCCTTATCTTTTAAGAATCTAGGTGGCTCAATAACTTGCATTGTAACCCATGTCTTATAGTTATCCTCAATTGTTGCATTAACATCAAGCCTTATGTTCTAGTTAAAAGCACTCTAAAGCAATAGATCCTTCACTTTATCTAGAAAGTCTTGTCTCAAGAGAAAGCCCTCAAATTTTGTGTTGAGAGTGAAAAATGAACTATGGATTATTGTATTAACAATAAAGATGTAAAAGAGAAAAGAAGGATGAAGCACACATCCCAGGTAGTGGAATATAATGATCATATAGGCTAATGGTCATAAACATTAATCTCTACTAAGAGTAAGTCCAGATGATCTCAGTATTTACAACATCCTTTAACCAGTCTACCTTGTTGTCTGCAGTAAGCTTATCTTTCATCCTAAAAGAATGAGATTAAAATTATTGAGGCTAATAAGTTAAAGGATAATTAAGAGTAGTGAGAAAACTGAATTTCTTCTACAACTAAATCTAAAAAAGAAAAAAACATAAAAAAAGAAGAAAAATAATAAGAAAAAATTCAACCCGCTAAGTTAAAAACCCATAGAAAGTTAGGGCAAGCCTGCTAAGTTGAAAATCTGAAAGGGCAATTTAAGCAAAAATACAAGCATTAAAAAAAGAAAAAGAGAAAAAATAAGATTAAAAAATGATTTCAATTGCACCTTTAAAGAAAAAGAAGACTGCTAAAAAGGCATTAATGAATCCAGTCAGAATGACCAACATGAGATTGATTGTTCCCTAAGAATGTTGATAATCCTAGTGTTACCATCTCCATGAAAGAGAAATATAAAAAACTGGGGGTAAAATGTAACTCTAGGGGCAAAAATGTAAGTAAGTTAGGGCAAAACAGTAAATTTGCATTCAAAGACTGAAGATAAAATATTGAAGTGTAAAAGTTAGCACAAGGGGTTTGGGGACAAAAAGAAGTAAGTTACAAGCAATAGACAATAAATCATAATACAGGGAAATTACATCCAAGAATCATTATTGTAAGTATCAATAAATGGACTCCACCCTCTAGCCTGGTCATCTATTTGATGAACTGTATCAAAACTTCTGACATCAGAAGTACTAACATTGACCAATGCTTAAATCTACAAGCTGCTAATGAAGTGTTAGCATAACTCACCTCTACATAAGAGTGGTTAGAATCATGTATACATTTGCATATACTTATTACAAAATAATTACTCTCCAATTATTTATGATTTGCATAGTAAAAACTCTTTGAGCCCAAATAAGATTGTACAAATACTCTACTACTAACATTCAAAATTAGTGTTATAAAAATGCTAGAAAGTAGTTAGAGTTTGAAGGAGTGAAAATAAGAGTGACACTATAAAGATGAATCTAATGCTCTATAGGATTATGGACTTTAGGAATCTAATGAATCATGGGCCTCTAACAAGGAGATATCATTGATGGTAGTACTCATAAAAGCCTCATCCTAGGAAACCTCAAGAGGCTAAATATAGTGCTCATGCTCCTTAAACTTAGCATTTGTAGCCTTACCTAGAGCATCATCTAGAACATCACTTAGAGCCTCAATAAGAAGAGAACCTACTCCTATAAAATGTAAAAGTTAAATATAGTTAATAACGTGAGGAGTATGAAAGAAATAGTGATGATAAGCGTACCTTAGATGGGTCAATAGGAATTTACTTTAAAAGATAGTCTTGAATGTACCTCTGATAGTTATAGGAATGCTCAACCAAATCCCTAGAGAGCCTCTCTCAAATCCTGACTAGTCAAAACAAAACTACATAACATTGAGACTAGTATAAGGTATGGAATGTAGCTATGAGAAAGTCCAGCATACTAGTAATACACACGTCAACCTTAAAAAGGGAAGAATGCACTTAAAACTTGAGACAAATGCATTATGAAACCTCTCTAATCATGAAATAAGACCTCTAACTCATAATTTTTTTTACAGGGGATATTGGGAAGAGAATAGAGACCCTTTTTTCATAGCATCAATAAAAATAACAGAAAGACAAATTCAGTCCTAGGCCATGACCTTAAGGGTGAAGTGTCATGACCTCTGTGATTAGAGACATCATCACCATAATAAAAAAGGGAAACAAAAATGAATGAAGAAGGTGAAAGGAACCATCATAACAATAAGAATGGGTAAGATAGCAAATGCCAATCGGTCATTAGAATATCACTCTATGTGATAAACACCTTGACAAATACTTAATGGAGGTAACACAACTCTACCTCCTTAAATTCTATAATAAAGCATAATCTTAATAGGAAAATTCATAAATTGAAATTAAATTCATACATTTCATGAGGTCATGTATGAAAGCCTCTCTCATGAACTTTGATTTTAACAACTCTCTTTATTAGCCATGCAAAATTCATATATCTAGTTGACAGCTTTGTGCTAAGAATTTATAAAATTTAATCAATATAATGCTCACTTTGCACTCGAATGAGGGGAAGAATATGCAAAAATAAAATATGTAAACCTAAAGCACAAATTGCTTGAATTTTACAGTATCAATTTAGCCTTTTGAATAATAAATGCATCTATTATACTCCATTGCTTGAAATAAGTATGAGTACAAAATCACTTAACGGTATCTATGCTATGTAACATAAGAAAGGCAGGGGAATACTAAAAAGAGAATAAAAATAAATGCAGTCACTAAAAGGCACTTCTAATATACTCCAATGTTAAAAAATGAGTAAGAGTATCAACGTGAATCCTCTAGTGGTATCCAAATTTTAAATTTTATTTATATATTATCATAAGTTGTGTATATTATTCATTTATTTATTCTAAATATTTTATTTACATAAATTAATTAATTTGTGAGTTTTATTATTTAAAGTATTAAAATCCTTTTCATTTCTAATATTTTTAATAGTATTATTATTAATATCTTTGTTGTTATTTATTATTGTTATTATTATTAATAGTATTATTGCATGCATATGTTATTATTATTTTATTACTATTATGCATGTGATAGTATTATTATTATTATTATTATTATTATTATTATTATTATTATATTGTTGTTAATATATGTGCATGTGTTTATGTGTAGTATAAATATGTATATGTATATATATATGTGTGTGTGACAAGTGTAAAGTCAAAGTTAGAGTATATATATATATATATATATATATATATATATATATATATATATAAAGAATAGTTAAAAGGGACAAAAACGTGGTCAACCGATTCTTTCTTCTTCCCCTCCTTCCTTCTTCTTTCTTCTTCTTCTTCTTCTTCTTTTTTTTTTTCTTTTTCTTCTGCCATTGTTGCTTCTACTAGCCACTAACTGAGCATCACCACCCACACTTGAGCCACCACGAACCATCTTTAAGCTCACCACCTTCCTCCCTCACTTTCTCGCCACTGACTGGAGCTCCGTTGATGCCGAAATTCACGTGAAGCCGAGGAGGGCTATTGTAGCTCCGTTAGATTTTTCATCGATTTAGTTCGAGTTTTTGGGCTCGTTAGAGTCCTCTCGACATGTACTTCTCGATTCTCAAGTCGGTTTAAGCTTATGACATATGGATTGTGAGTTTTCTTCAAATTTAGTTTGTGTATTTAGGATTTTGATTTTTTTGAGTTGTATATTGTGTGATTCATGAATTTTTGCTTTGATAATGTAATTATGGGTGGCTCAATCTACTTATATATATATATTTTTATATTTTTTGAATTAATTTGAATTATGGGTATTTTTGAATATTTTAATATTAAAAAATTCAATTTTTGTTAATTATGTTAATTAATTATTTTGGATGGAAATTTGGTTAAATTAGTGTTATTAATTTAAGTTAGTAATTTTAGTATTGATAAAATAATTTTTAGTGATTTTATATAATTTTTGGGAATATTTTAATATTATGTAAATTTTGGATTTATAGTTTAATTGTGTGTTTTTATTGAAATTATAATTAAATAGTATGTTTTAAATGATTTTAGAATTTTATAGGGCATTCAAATAATTTTTATGAATTATTTACTATTTTTAACTAATTAATACTAATTTTTGAAAATTATATTCAAATAATAATATTATTTACTATTTTGGTGATTAAATGGATTTTTAACTACTTTTATAATATATTTAAACTATTTGAGTAATTAAATGTGAATTTTACTATTTTATGTTGAATTATTGAAAATTTTGGATTTTTATTTATATTATACTATTATTTGAGATTTTTATTTAATTATTGTGAAAATAATTACATTTAGTGTTTTGTGTTGTGGCATTTTGATTATTTTAAGGATGTTTAATGATTTTATTATATTATTATATTATTATTAAATATTTATTTTCATTGCAAATTCTGAACCTCGGTTGGGGATTTGTGTAGTTTGGGGTCCCAACCTAAGGTGTTGAGCTACTTTGATTTAGAAGTGCATTTCCTTGTAGGATCGGCTCTACTATCAATAAAGAGATGTCCATTTTACAGAGGAAGTTCAGTTGATCTTTCGGTAGAATTCTTGTAAAATGTGACGTCAGGTTGATCTTGAGTTTCTATGTTTTGACTGAGTTTTGAATTCTTATATCGAGTCTTCCTTTAGAATTCTTAGAAGTATAAGTTAGAATTTATTATGATATTATCATTAATATTTATTTTTCTAGTTATGTTGAGATCGAGGCTTATCGGACCAGACTCATCAAGTCAGTCTCGAGGAGCACAAACTTGTGAGTTACTATTTTATATATACATTGCATGTAAACACATGATTATGAGTCTTCATGTTTTAATATGAGTTTAAATATGAATTATTTTAATAAATGATTTAGTATATGTTAGGTATACTTTTAGTATATTTTGGGTATATTTTGACATTTATGCAACATATATACTTGTTATATTTTCAATATACAATTAGTATATTTTTGGTATATTCATGGTTTATTTTTTTGTATATGTGAGGCATACATATCAGGTATATTTTTAGTATTCATTTGGCATATTTATGGTATATTTTTAGTATATAAGTGGTATATTCTTTTCAAAAGAATGCCATTATGTTTTAAATGATGCATTTTATTATGTCCAATAAATTTATGATTTATGTGAAGGATATCGATAGAACGTGGTACCTAGTGGGCTGCATTAGGACTGTGTACGTACCATTGAGATAGATTTTAGGGTTGAGTTTATGAAATCATTTAAGGTGAAATTTAATTGATCAATTATTGAGAATTGATGTGGTTGAGTAATGTGATTGCGGGAGCTCGGTTGACCTAGTATTTTAGGGCCAATTACACTGACAATGAGACTGCTGAAGCTTGGTTGACTTAGTGTCTGGGGACCAGTCCACTGTCCAAAATGGAATAAGAGAATTAATTTGGAATTAAGTGAGCTTGTATGGCTAGTCAATTATTTTGATTGAGGTTGCAAATATTTAGGGTTCTATTTGATCATTCATTCAAATAAACATTTTTTAGCATTTATTATATATAAAAGTGATTTCAGAATTTGTGTGAAATGCTTGTATATATATATATATATATATATATATATATATATATATATATATACTGATGCTTGATTGCATATGACATTAGGAGGTGCATGTAAATATATTATAATAATTCACTCAGTGAGGTTTGACCCCCTTTTAACAATTTTTTTCAGGAGATTCTTCTTCAAACCTTACTAGAAGTGCTTTACGCCGGTCTTTTCTGCCCCGGCTATTTTATGTAAACTTCATATTTAAAATTTTATTGTATTCAAGAAAACTGTAGGAGTAGTGTTATTATACCTGTAGTGTGTTGTACTAGTTTAAGACTTTGTATTAAAATATTGTATGAGTATTTTTAATTATGATATGACATTTATGTGTTTATTTTTATATCGATTTAAAGCTTTAATTCTGATGTATTTTATTTATTTATTGCATGCATTTTTATTTTTTTAGGCTTGCTACGGGTTCTGGATTCAAAAGAATTCCTGTTCCCTAGCAGCAGTTATGACTCCCCAGTTTGGGTCATGAAAAAGTTAGTATTAGAGCCCTAGGTTATTAGTGTTATGGACCTAGGTTGTTAGAGTCTTGTTTTCTTTGAAACTACTATAGTTAATTAGGTTTAATCATGTCTTTAATAAGTTTTCCTTGATTTAGTTTTCTGCGTAATCATTAGGTTGTCTGTTTGTTGTCCATTATTTGAATTTCGTTGCCTTTGTCTTTTCAAAATGAGGAGGCAAGTGTGCATCACTCCATCGGTCGTTATGGCCGAGGATGATGAGTCCTTCTAGGATGAGGTTTTACCTTCTTAGCTGCTAGCGAGGCGTAGAGGCCGAGGTAGAGGTAGACCTCGAGGAGCGGCAGGTCGCCATAGATAAAGAGAGCTATAGGATGAGGAACCTATAGAGCCAGAGTATGAGGAAGCTGAGATACCTCTAGTCACATTGTAGATGTAGCCTACCTATCAGTAGGGTATGTTTGACCATGAGGTAGCATTGTTATACACCAAAGTTGGTCATATAGCCTTCAATGGGACATCAGACCCATTAGACTTCTTGCACGCCATTAAGACGAGGACTCGGACTGCTTACACCAAGTACGAGTGGATCATGATAGTTGAGCTGTCTATAGAAGGATCAGCCCTGGATTTGTTTGTTTAGGTGATACAACCATACATGATGACTATGACCTAGGCTCAGTTTCGAGAGAGGTTTAAGAGGAGATTTTGTCCAGAGCCACTGCGGATGAGCTATAGATTGATATTAACTAGCATCACCAGAGGTGATAAATCTGTCGAGGACTGCACCAGAGAGGTTTTTCAACTGGGTAGATATATAGAGGATTTGATGTGAGACCATTATTTTGCTATTACAACTTAAGTCACTGGTCTAGGTTCTACTTTTGCTGGGATGCCTATTGTCGGCCTTACTCTAGAGTCGGTGATAGAGTTAGCCAAAGAGATAGAGCTGAGACTAGTCAGGTAAGGAGCTATGCCTGATTACTATCAGTTGGGTGTACAGTCAGGAGGATTCCAGACTACTCCATATTTGAATTTTCAGATTGGTCCTTATAGTCAGAAGAGAGGCTCAGTATAGCAGAGTCAGAGGCAACATAGGAGTAGCAGACATGGCCATGCTAGACCTCGTAGACATATTAGATTTGGGTCAGGGGCTTTTAGCAGTAACAGTTGTTGGAGTTCTGGCTACGACAACATAGGATCTATAACCAGTGCTTGTCGGATGTGTGGGATAGTCCATCAAGGACCTTGCTACATGGCTCCTGGTGCATGCTTAGATGCAGATAGATGGGACATTTTTCCAGATCATGTCCTTACTCGGGTTATCATTAGCAGTACCCATAACAGTCAATTGCTAGTGCAGCACCAGCTCATTTTTAGTTGCCTTTAGCTCAATATTTGAGTACGACCCAGATTGTTACCCAGTTAGGGCATGGTAAAGGTACCATAGGAGGTGCTAGAGGTTTTCGCTAGGCTTCCACCAGTGAACAGGGAGGTCAAGGTCAGGCTAGAGTTTTTCACCTTACTTAGCAAGATGCTCAGGTATCTAATGCCATTATTGTAGGTTTTATTCTAGTTTGTTATTTGGATGCTTAGGTTTTGATTGATTTAGGTGCTACATACTCTTTTATGTCCCCTATTTTTGCTTTGAAGTCATGTTAGCAAGATTCGAGGATGGCTTTTCCTTTGTCTATCATTACTCCTCTAAGCGATTCATTGGACATCGACGTTGTTCTTTCTGGTTGTGCAGTGTTTGTCGGAGGCAGAGAACTGCTAGTAGATTTGATGTTGTTAGATGTGATGGAGTTCGATGTGGTTTTGAGTATGGATTGGTTGTCTCAACACTATGTCATTGTGGATTGTCAGAGTAAAGAGGTGAGTGACCTTGCACTATGAACCAAGAAATCTCTACTAGGGACAATACTCTCTGAGTGACCTAATGTTGTCCCTTTCTTTTCCCGATCTTCTAAAAATTGGGTAGCAACTCCACAAAATAAAAAATGTCTCATCCTCTCGAGACCAATCACTGGTCCCTATTCAGTAAAGTTGCCATGTCCCTCAAAAATAGAAAGACCCGCTACACTGTCTAATAAAGCAATAGAAAACTATAATAAAAGTGATGGTCGATCACAGTGGGGACTCCACTAGGGACTTTTAAGTAAGAGGAATCAACTCAAAAATGACTATTTCTTATTATGCAATACTTAATTGTATAGAGCCCCTTACCACTGCATTTGCATTACACATCACACATGGACCACTTGTCCCTAAAACCCTCAATAATACTAAGTGACATAGCCACCATGATTCCACTTGAGTCATGGGGCAATGAAGATACAATATTATCACCTTTAGTCTTTACTCATGCATTCGCCAAACTCATATGACTAGAGTTTGTAACCTAAGTCCTTAAGGGGGGCGATCGAGTTATCAAAAGAATGCTAGACTTATTGATTGGAGTCTGTAACCCTAGTTATATGGGGACATTCTTACTAAAGGAACCCTTAGCCTTTAACCCTTACTCAACTCATATAGATAAACTAGTAGTAACATCCACTAGGATTCCACTAAGCTATGCATGCTATCCTTGTCCTAATATTATCCATTTGACCTAATATTCATAAATGACATGACCCTCCTAGTGTCTATCATTAAATGATGTCGTAATATCAATTTTCATAGAAAATTTATGCTCAAGACCACATGATTCTCATATACTTCATATGAGCCCGAAGCATGAGGAATGATGAGAATCATGTATTAACAAATGATGATATCCCTCGATGATAGAATCTATAAGATGTCTATCCATTTATCCTTATCAAATCAAAAGAATGGGTTAGGAACCCAACTATATTATAGACCTTTATGTCAGAAAAATCAAACTATAAACTATCAAACGATACTTTCATGATTCATGGTAAGCATATCGAACATCGATGTGGGGGTAAGAACTCAAACTCCTTTTGATTGACCTTGGTCCTATGCATATGGGTGCATACGGGCTTTGGACATCATTTGAAGCCCAATAATTGACCCTCACATTGACATCGTGTGATTATCTTAAGCACATTTGAGTATTATTCCTCAATTTACCCTTTGGTTCTAACTAATATAAATTGAAATAGCCTAATTCCGAGAACAGAACCATAGTCCCCTAATGACTATAGGTTCAAAACCCACCTAGGAAAGAGACTAAATGACCTTGTGGAGAAATAAGGTTAGAAGCGAGAGCTTGCTTGTGATTGGTTTATTCACTATGAAAGAAAACTAACCAGCTTTAATCATGCATACATCACAAACATGTAGATAGCATGTACTGACCACTGTTTCTTGCAGGAATAATCATCTTTCCATCATACGTTTTTTGCATCCACTCTATGCATACATGCTTACCCTTTTCTTTTTCAAGCACACGTCATGCATCATTCATTTAGCTAACCCTAATGAATGCACAGGAATACTACATTCAAGCATCAGTGACCAAGAGATACCTCATATAAGCAATTCAAAGACCAGTTAAATGAGGGGATCCAAAAGTTGCTCACAGATGGCACCATAACTGAAATCCTCCAAGCCCAAATCAAAGCCAAAAGTGCCTGAGATAGGAATAGCACACCACTAAATGAAGCATATGCATCTGTTCACCTGAGGGTAGATAAGGCAAAGGGAATTCCCCGCACTCCAATTCAAGCTGATGATGATAATGACTACTACCAAGATCTCAAGAATGCACCAAAAGTTGAAAAAATTGCTAACATGACCAAGCTTGAATCGACATGGGAGGTCAAACTATTGGTTAATAGGATGGCTCAGTTGGAATTTTCCTTTAAAGATAAGGAAACTCATGGCTATAAAAGCTTCATCGACCTAGAGATGTTCAAAGATAAGTAGCTTTCAGATGATTTTACGCTACTAAAGTTTGCTAAGTTTGACAAAATAGGAGATTCGAGGGTCCATCTAAGGCTGCCACAAAGCTTACCGAATCATAGATTAATTGATTCTTCTTCACATCACTAGAGGAAGGATCGAGGGCATGGTTCTTTGACCTTGAAGATGAAATAAAAATGATTGGCTACTATTAACTCATAAGTTTATCAAGCAGTATGAATACAATGTTGGGTTTCATGATACAAACACAGCGAAAAAATTAAAAATTTATCACGTTCCCAAAGCTGGATCCATGTAATTCGACTACTTGATTAAATCTAGGGTTTCAAGAATCTCACCAAGAAGCAAAAGAGGCTAGATTTTCTGGAAGGATGAGAGGAGGTTCACACCGGTGACACCTTACCTTGAGCCTTTTTGCTTTGGTTGTTCGGATCTAGATGTCTCCAAAAGGATGCATCCTCTATAGGTATTCACATGAACAACCCTTCACAAAACGAATTGGAGTGTGTGCTAGCAACCTTCTTGATTGTCTCACAAATCAAGAATAAAAGAAAAAATCTATCTTTGTTTTCTAAGAAAAAAGAAAATGAATTTAGAGGTAGGAAAAAAAAGTGTGTTAAACCCTAGAGAATATAACATATTTATAAACTCTAAATTAGGGTTTCACCTACCAATGACCTTTTTTGGTAACTTCCATTTATTATATTATGATTTTGTTTAAAAAATAAATCAGAAATAATATCTTATTTATTTATTTAAAATAACATTTATCTTAAATAAATAAACAAATAAATAAATAAATAAAACACTTTAATTATTTATTTCCACAGAGTTTGTTTTGGGCTTATTAAACCCAAATTTGTTTTGGGCTTATTTTAACTGTGTGACCCTATAGGTTCACATAACATTGGCAGCAGGCCTGGCCTAAAATTCATAAGTGGCATCTAGCAAGACATTATGACTACCCAAGTCATGTGAAGTCAATAATCCGACATAACTTAATTACAGTGAATTTTATTGTCCCTTTATCACATGATATCCTAATTGTACATAAGGCATAAAATGTCATCCTTATATAGTTTAATATTAAGTCAATAATCCGACATAACTTAATTATAATGAATTTTATTGTCCGTTTATCACATGATATCCTAATTGAACATAAGGCATAGAATGTCATCCTTATATAGTTCAATATTATGACTTGATTCCAAGTAGACTGAAAATGATAACTCTTTATTAATTCATTTAAGCATGGCCATGCATTTTCCTTTAGTCTATCTCATCAAGGGGCCCATAGATATCTTTCTCATATTAATGAGGGATAAATTCCTTCTGAATCACTCATATTCCTCATATAGCTAATTTCATATCCAATAACATCCTATTTAATCGTCCAGTTAAAGACAATGTTAGAATGTGTCATAACATAAAATAGCTATGTAGAAATCCATGATGATTTCAAGGTCAAAGGACCGAAATAAAATTACTATGATGAGAAATACTTATGACAATAATCTATACAGTATTCTCATAGTCGGTCAATCCAGTACATGATCTCTTATCATGTACCTATGAGTTGACTTAATATCTCATATTCATGATTAGTAAAACATAATCATCAGTCAATATCATACTAGCCTTAATACTTTAATATTTATATAATGAATAAATGGCTAGGGATAATTAGAATAGAACTCTTATTTTAATCTAAGGGTTTTACTATCAAGTCACATACTTGATGGCCTTAGTAAGAATTAACCATTCATATAACTATCATAAAATCAAATGATAATGAAATACCTCTTTATTAATAAAATAAGAAAGTCAATACATAATCACAAATGATTGACCTAGTGCATATCACTAACATACAACACTTAGTTAGACATCACTTGAAGGGACCTTAAGACCACAAGGTAGAAACTTGGTGAAGCTTTCTTTGATTATGTCAGCAGATTTTGGGGAAAGGCAGTCAAAATGAGAAATTGCCCTCCTGAGGATGAACAAATAGAGCTGATAATCAAAGGGGCACTACCACACTTTAGAAAAATAGATGATCTTTGCTCATTAACCTGACTTCAGAGCTCTCTATCAGGCTAGGATCATAATTGAGGATGAGGAACCTCAACATGGTAGAAACACTTTTTTCCATAATACTTAACTAAACACCTTCACTTGAGCCCAGAAATAAACATGATCCAACCTAACACCTACAACTCACCATCTATCAATGTCATTAAACCACCAAGAAAATTCTCAAACTTTAACCTCCCACTATCTAAAGTATTCAAGAGGCTTCAATAAAAGAATCTCCTATAGCCACAATAGCCTAGGCCTCTTCTAAACCCATTACCACCTTAAATTAACTAAAACTTTTTTTGCCACTTTCACCAGATGCCTGGCCACACCACTGATACATGTAGAACTCTTAAAAATGCAATCCAATACCTCATTGACTCTAGAAAAATCAATGACCCAGTATCAAGATCAATCCTCTCTTAAACTATCAAAACATGCCTCCACCAACCATTAGCATGATTTCCTCTAATCTACCAGTTTACCTTGTTGAAAAATCAATCCAAGCCATACCCTCAGAGGACAAACCCCCAAATCCCATTCTTCAGCCTCAAGATTTTAGTGAAGATGAGCAATGCCCTTCTACCTTTGAATACATTCCAATGCCTTGAAAGTTCCTTCCTTACTTGATGATGCAAAAAAGAGCTAGGGATACAACCCTCCCTATGAATGGTGAAGTGATTAATTACCCTTACTTACAAGAAGTAGACACAGAAAAAAATTTCAACAATAAATATAAAGTATGGGATTTATTGGGCCAACCATTTGGGAAGTTTGATTATAAAGTAAAGTACACAGCACCTCCTACTACCCACACACTCTTAGAAGACATAGTACCCTAAACATGGGGAGAAGAATTTGACAAGGAAGATGAGATGATCAGTACTATTCAACTTCAGAACCTGCAAGTCATGGGGATAGACATATGGTGCAACTCTGATGATCCTGAAATCATTGTATAGGACCAGAACAACATTACAAAAGCATATAAGCAAGCAGTTAAGAAGCCCTCACTAGTAGTTAATCATGTAACTCACAGTGGGCGGGTATATAAACCTCTTGAGAAAGAGAAGGAACCCTTTAAAGAGAAAGAAGTAGCAAGAGATCAAGCTCCATTCAAAGAGGAAGACACTATCCTCCAATAGCTCAAGAAAACTCAGGCACAAGCCAGTATTTAGGATATACTCATAGGCTCTACGAACCACAGAGATGCCCTAGTCAGAGCATTAAATGAAGCTAAGATTGCTATTGATGCCTCACTTTACAAAATGATAGCCTCTCTAATGAAAGCTCCTTTTAATGCAATTACCTTTTTAGACGAAGATTTACCCCTCAAGGGAAGGGTCCAGAATCGTCCTCTCTTCATACAGGCAATTGTCAAGACTAAGAAGACCCCATATGTTATGGTAGATGATGGGTTTGCCATCAATGTTTGGCCTCTAAGGTTGCTACATAAGTTTGGGATGAATGTTAAAAACCTGGAAGAGTCTAATGTGGTCATACGAGCCTATGATGATTCAAAGAAGCCAGTTATTGGCACTTTTAAAACAGTAATTACAATGGTAGATATCAAATCAGAAACATAATTTAACATCCTAGACATCACTCTAACTTTTGCCCTACTGCTAGGAAGACCTTGGGTCCACTCACTAGGAGGCATACCTTCCACTCTGCATAAGAAAATCAAGTTCCCTCTGAATGGAAAGGTCATTATTATCCCTAATAAAACAAACAACATTATTTCCTATCTGAATGTGGTCCCACTAGGATTCTAGGTTTATATGATCAATGATGGTCATATCAATCCCAAAGTTATGCTATAATAAAGAAGATGCAAAATTTGCCTGGAACAGGATTAGGAGGAAGAAACATTGAAGTCACAGAATTCCCAGACTTCTAAGGATAGACCAATAAAAATGGTCTAGGGTATGATCCTCAAAAGGATACTACGGCTAAGAAATCAACCTCTTTTGTGGTTAAAAGCTCAACCCAAGTCTATCAAGGATAAGCTAAAGAATGGATGGGCAATGAAATCAAGAAATCGGGGTTCAAAATCTTCAATGACACCCTCAAGGAGATGCACTTGCCAGACATGATCACCGAGACTGACATCTGTGAGCTGATGAAAAACCTAGAGATAGAATTTGAAAGTGAAGCTATTAATCATGCCTAAGCTGTTGCCATCCTTGAATCAAGCATTGATGATATCCTATTTGAAGACATTGTTAATGATGATCTCTGTACTTTTTCTTTGTTTGAAAATGATGATGTAATGAACCCTAAAGTTAATGCAATGAAATATGATTTTGCTTACTTATTTGATGTCTTTCCTTATGGTAGTGTGCATTGCATTGATAAAAACATTAGCATATTTGACATTCATTCCATATGCACTGAATCATTTAACATTGGCATGGAATTTGAACCACACATTTTGCATATTTTGAAAGATGTTACCCTTGAAGAAAGGAGAGAAATTGAAAAAAATTAATAAATTAATCAAAAGTATTTATCTGGACGTACAATGATATGCCTAGTATTAATAGAGACATTGCTCAACACTTAATTCCAACCAAAGAAGGGTGCAAATTAGTAAAGCAGAGGCTAAGAAGAATCAGACCAGAATGGGCCTAACTAGTGAAAGAGGACATCGAGAAATATATTAAAGCAAAATTCCTAAAGGTAGTAGACTATCGAAAATGGTTAGCAAATGTGGTGTCTGTACCAAAGAAATGGAAGGGTTAGAATCTGCGTTAACTATAGAGATCTAAATAAGGCCTGCCTGAAGGATGATTTCCCACTACCTCATATAGATGTACTGGTTGACAATGCCACCATATATGCAATGTACTCCTTCATAGATGGATTCTCTAGGTATAATAAGATCCTAATGGCCATTATCAACAAAGCAAAGATAGCTTTTAAAATATAATAGGGTACTTACTGCTATAGAGTAATGCCTTTTGGACTAAAGAATGCAGGGACAACCTACCAAAGAATGGCAACTGTAATGTTCAATGACATGATACATAATGAAGTGGAGGTATACATCGATGACATGATGGTTGAGTCAACAACTAGGGAAGAACACCCATATGATCTTGAAAAGTTCCTTAAAAGGGTTGAAAAGTATAGTCTTAGGCTAAATCCAAAGAAATGTGTGTTTGGGGTCACTTTAAGAAAGATGGTAGGGTATGTTGTCAGTTAGAAAATGATTGAAATGGGGCCATTAAAGAGATGCCAGTGGCAAAAATAGAGAAAAAAAATTAGAGGGTTTCTAAGGAAAACATAGTTCAATAGCAGATTCATCGCTAAGTTGTCAGTAGCGTGTGAACATATCTTTAAGCTACTTAGAAAAGATCAACCGATTGAATGGGACAAATAGTGTTAGCCAACATTTGACAAGATTAGAAGCTACCTAGCCAACCCACTGGTCATAAGACTACCAAAACCAGGGATACCTCTAACCCTATATCTAGCCATCGAAGGGAATATAATTGGTGCAATGTTAGCCTAAGAGGGAGAAACAAAAGTAGAACACAGAGTCTACTACTTGAGCAAGAAGATGCTACCATATGAGGAGAAGTACAACCAAGTGAAATAGATATGTCTAGCAATGGTCTAGGCAATGAAGAAACTTAGACACTATTTTCAATCCTATAGAATTCAAGCTGTGTTTAAAATGGACCCAATAAAGTACCTCTACAAAGCTCCCTCTTTAGTGGGGAAACTTGCCAAGTGGCTCATACTGCTAATAGAATTTGACGTACAATATCTGACTAAGAAGGTAGTAAAAAGGAGAGTAGTGGCTGAATTTCTAGCTCTTAACCCATTCTATACTCATAAGAAATCCAACTGGACTTTCCAAATGACCTCAGCTCAGCCATTGAGGTCCAAGGATGGTGCATGTACTTGGACAGAGTAGTCAATTAGTTTGGCATAGGAATCAATATCATACTATAATCTTCAAAAGGTGTAGTAGTACCAATTGCTAAAAAGTTGAAGTTCAGAGTCATAAATAATGAAGTAGAATACAAGGCATGCACACTCAAAATATAAGCACTAATAACCCTATATGTCACATAAGTGAAAATCTTCAGAGATTCCATGCTAGTAATCAATCATGCCACGGAAGAGTAGGAACTAAAAGAATAGCACTTAAACCTTATCTAGATCACTGGAGGTTACTCACCATGTTCTTCCAAAAATGCAAATTCATTCACCTCCTCAAAAATCATAATTAGATGGTAGATGCACTCACTTCCTTAGAATCATTATGAGAAGGACCATCCAAAATGCCCATAAAGCCTCTGATTCTATTAAGATCAGGGTAGCCTTGTCATAAAGACTGTAGAATAGCAAAGATAGAAATAACTAAAAAGCCCTGGTTCTATGACATCTAAAATTATATGAAGGAATGAGCCTATCCTGATCAAGCAGATGAAAGAGACAAAGTAGTCATTCGACGACTGGCATTAAAATTCACATCACACTAGGGTGTATTATATAGAAGGACCTCATATGGTTTACAACTCTGATGTCCATATGAAACTGAAGCTGCAAGAGTAGTAAAAGAAGTACACAAGGGTGTTTATGGTCCACACATGAATAGAGTAATCATGGCTAATAACCTAATCAAACAAGGGTTCTTCTAGATGATGATAATGGAAGACTGCATCAAATTTGTAAGGAAATGCCATAAGTGTCAGATCCATAGGAATGTCAGTTACTTTCCCCCAACAGAACTATACTACATCTTCTCTCTATAGCCCTTCTCAGTATGGGGACTAGACATAATTGGGGAAATTCACCTGACAGCCTCAAACAGACACAGGTTCATACTAGTAGCAATGGACTACTATACAAAATGGCTCAAAGTAGAATCGTTCGCAAGGATATGAGCCAAGGAAGTGGATAAGTTCATTAAAAGAAACTTTTTCTGCTAATATATGATCCCCCATCACATCATCTCTGACAACAGTGTCCAATTCCAAAGGGAAGTTAGAGAGCTACTAAGGAGTTATAAAGTGGAACATCATAAATCTTCTCCTTACTGACCATAAGCAAATGGGGCCATTGAAGCTGCAAACAAGAACATAAAAAAGATCTTGTCAAAGATGACTCAGACTTACTAAGATTGGGTAGACACATTGCCACATGCCTTATGGGGGTACCGAACAACAGTCAAAACTTCAACAGGAGTAACTCCTTTCTCATTAGTGTATAGATCAGAAGTAGTTCTTCCAATCGAAATAGAGATCGAGTCTCTTTGGGTAGCAATTGAATTTAAATTTCCAGAAGTACAGTGGCCTCAATAAAGGCATGAAAATCTCACTTCTTAGATAGCCAAAGGCTCAAGGCTCTATACCATACACAGTTGTATAGGGCTCGACTAGCCAAGACCTTCAACAAAAGAGTAAAATACAAGAGTGTGAAAGGAGGAGACTAGGTACTAAAGCAGGTAAGACAGAACATTTCGGACCCTAGAGGGAAATTCAGAACAAACTCAGAAGGCCCATACCTGGTCAAACATGTCTTATCAAAAGGAGCAGTCAAGCTGATGGATTCTGAAGGCAATGAATTGTTCAAACTTGTCAATACAGACTGCTTGAAGAAAGTACTATGTCTGAGGAAAAAAAAAAATATCCCACTAAGTTGAAAACCTAAAAATGGTAGCTCAGGCAAAACTTAGGGACTTCCTGCTGAATTGAAAATCTAAAAATGGCAGCTCAGGCAAAAATTAGGGAAAGAGGGTAAATACTTAACTAGAAAACCTGAGAAGGCTGGTTAAGGATAAGGGTAACCTCAAATTCAAAATTTGTACGAATGCATCTGTGCTTTTATTAAATGATTATAATGAAATGAGAATGATTGCCAATTTATGCAAAATGTCTTTGCAAAGTGCAACACATTTTATCATCATGAATTGCATCAAGCATGCTTTGCATTTTCTTTCATTACATGACCATGGTTCTTACCATTTTCTCTAAGCTCACTCCTTGAGATCAACCACAATCATAAGCAAAAAAAAATTGCAACTAAGTGTGAAAAGCTTTAAAAGGAGACACACTAGACAAAAAAGGGAAGAAAAAGAAAACCCAGCTAAGTGCAAAAAGCTCCAAAAGGAGACGTCTTAGGAAAAAAAGGGGACAAAAGGCAAACGATTATAATGGTAAACATCGTCATCAATGATACACAATAGGAAGCATATATAATCATCACTGTACAAGCATTATACAACATGTAGGACAAACACCTAGATACAACACCCAGAGTCCATAACCTTAGGAAAATAATATGACAAAGCAAACCACAAACCAAAAGTCCTACACCTAGCTCCTAAAACAACTACATCAATCATGGCTACCACTAGAAGTAAGCAATGATCCTGCTCAAGCATCCCCTTCATCTAATCCCGACTCATAATTGTTCATTGAAAAAGATAATAGTCATGACTTTAGCTCGTTGATGCGGTCGCAATAAGCTGAACGCTCTCGCTCCCATTCATGACTAGCAAGATGGTGCTCAACCTACATTACACACTGCATATCATACACTCATACATAAAACATGTGCATAAAATAAATAGGTACAATAAAGAAGGCATACCCTTTAAGTGGTAGCGAACTCCAAAAAGCTCTACTGTGCACTCTTAACAATAGTATACTAGTACTAACTAGAGGAGATAGAAATCTACAAAAGCAAGCAAATAAGTCAACCACCACTCACTAAATAAATGAAACACTAGCAAGAATAAGAGAAGAACATGAACATGGGTAGCATCAGCAGGAGCAACACCCAACTAAGGAAAGCCAGGTCTAGGCAAATTGAAGCTTATTACTCTACCAAGGATATCCATCCTAAGAAAAGAAAAGACAGTTGAACCATTAAATTCCTAAGGATAGTGCTATTAGAAGCCATAATACTGGCCTGAGCAGTCATCTCAGTACATAATGTACCCTCATCCTACTCAAAGCGAGAACTAAATCTCCTCTGACGTCACTATATATAAGTTCTCATAATTCATGTCAATTATAATTTATTACTAATAAAGTTTGCTACATACTTGCACCAAAACAAGAAAAAGGATCAAAAGAAGTAACTCTTGATGACCTACATGATGACTTAATCCTTGAACCTGAAGGATGAGATGCATCTGCTTGAGAAGGTGGAGGTGAAGGAAAGGTCCCACTAGCTACAACATCAATCAACTGAAGGATAAACACATCAGCATAAGGCAAACCTGCACTCTCCAAGAGGCTTTCAGAGGGGAATCCCATCATAACAGTAGTAAGATCATCACTGCAGAGCTTATGACCCCATAACATGTCACCAAACCATGTCACTAGGGGGAGGGATGGGAACTCTCCTCATGTATAGGCCATCCCACCAATGATGGACTCGCTCACCCAAATACCACACCCTGTTGACGAGGCCAAAGAGTAATACTTGTCTCTCTATCAACTGCCATGGAGCTTCCATCTCTATTGTCCAGTGAGATCTCACTACCACCAGTGAAGAAAGATCTGCTCAAAGGGCAACAATAAACAAACGATCCCTAAGAAAGGAACAACCAACACAACAAGAATCATACATACTTGATCAGGGGACAACTTCCTTATATAATCCCGAGCTACCGTGCAATCCTCAATCAAATAAGTAGTCTTCCTGATCCAGTGAGAATAATGAGGGAAGCCATACTCTTGGAAATGTTCGATGGATGAACAAGGGAGAATCCTAAACTTATATGCCTAGATCTATCAAAATCAAAGGGTCAGAAATAACAAACCAAAAGCAAAAGAATAGACAACATAACTCCTACTTACATCTAGCATGAACAAACATCCACATATCCTTGAGCCACCCTGGCATGCTGCATCAAGGCCTGAGTACATATGAGCAAAGGCAGTAGTGCCCCAGTAATAGCCCAGCAAGCCATCCAGGTCTCTCAAGATACGCAACAATTGTAGATCACTTGTACCTGAAGGGTTTGGGAAGATAACAACACTCAGTAAATAAAATAAAAAGTAGTGAGCCAGTTGCTTTGCTGAAACAAGACTATTATCGTACAAAGCCCGCAAGGAAGAAACAAACTCTGTGTATTGAGCAAGATACTGCAACCAGACTTCATAAGAGTGACTACCCTGAGAAAATCTATCGTAAGGCAACTCCTTGCTATAGCAGTGGAGCACTCCTCCTTACTAAAAGGAATGGGCTCTCTAGAAAAGCTTAAGCCCATGATAGCGGTAAAATCCAATAGGGTAATAGTCATCTCCCCGATAGGCAGATGAAAAGTATGCATTGTGTCCATCTACTACTCTATCAATGCATACATAGTAATATGAATCAATGCATACGAGTCATAAGACAATGCAACAATCACCCTATCAAAGCCCTTCCTAGCAACCATATGCTTCACAAACATTAGGAGACCCTTATAATACATGCTAACCCTATTGAAGCTACTAGGCAGCACAATGACATTTATAATACATGCTGACCCTATTGAAGCTACCAGGTAGCATAGTGATATACTTATAGGGCTACAAACAATAGGTACTAAATATTTGCACAACTACTAAATAATTACACACCTCTCTCTCTATCATTTAATAAGATCTAAACAATAAATGATGAAAACAAAAGCATCACGACAAGCAGACAATCATAAAGAGAAAATAAAGTAAGAGCTATCAGCATCAACATCTATAATAAATCTAGATAGACAGTTACAATAAGAGCTATAGATCTATAACCATAACAACCACATACAATAAAATAAACGGCAAAACAATTAATGAACATGCTCCAAAAAAAGGCAAAGAGGGACCTACCTCGCGATGATGATGCACCCAAGCGTGAGTCTCTAAGCTATTAACAATAAGGATTATATCTCCTTAAGAAAGCCTGGATGGCTGAGAACTCTAAGCACCAGTTGTGCTAGTCCCTGCTGCGAACATCCTAGCTCTAGTAGCCTCTACAAAGTCACCCTCAAGATCAAGATCAATGTCCTCTAGACCCTTATAAATGTTGGGGAACTCCATTTTACGCAAAATAAAATGGAAGTATAAAAGCAAAAGTAGCACAAATAGCACCTGTAACATAAAAAGGGTCAAGAAAAAATAAAAAAAACACTCAAAGAAGTCCAAACAAAGCCTCCCAAGACCTCTGAAAATAGCCATTTAAATAAGCTTGTAGGGAAGAAGTGTGTGACCATGCGCATAAGCACGTGATCACATGCCCCCCATGCGTAGTCACGGGCACTTCCCCCTTCCATGTGCTCTTTTGTGGTTTTACACGCACATTGAGACTTTGCACACTCACTTCTACAGTCCTAAACTTTCATTTGAACATAAGATATTCACTAAACTCACATAAAAGGACATTAATGTGGACTCCATCTGTCTAAAGACACTGCATGTGCATCACTTTCGTTAGAAAACTCAACATCTTACAAAAGAAGAAGAGCAAGGAAAATTCAATGTATGAATATCTTACTCTAAATCATCAAAATAACATCCTTAACATGACAAATTACTACATCATTATTGCATTATAACTACTACCTCATTCATTACTTAGAAGCACTCTTACACCACTTAAAAGCACCCCCACATTGCTTAGGAGCACTCTTACACAACTTAAAAGCACCCACATATTGCTTAAGAGCACCCTCACACCGCTTAAAAGCACTTTCATATTGCTTAGAAGCACTTACTTTCACATTACTTAGAAGCACTCACTCATTGCTTAAAAACACTTTCATCACTTAGAAGCACTCTTACATTGCTTAGAAGCATTCACATTGCTTAGGAGCATCCATATTGCTTAGGAGCATTCTCAGTGCTTAAAAGCATCTTCACATTGATTAGGAGAATTCACATTACTTAGAAGCATTCTCATTGATTAAAAGCATCCTCACATTGCTTAGGAGCATCCACACTACTTAGGAGCATTCTCATTACTTAGAAGCATCTTCACATTGCTTAGGAGCATTCATATTGCTTAGGAGCATTCTCATTGCTTAGAAGCATCCTCACATTGCTTAGAAGTATCCACACTACTTAGGAGCATTCCCGTTTGCTTAGTAGCATCCTCATTTGGTTAATCATATGATCATTCATGTAACACTTAAAAAGGTTATAGTCACATGTTCATTCGCATGACACCTAAGAAGGTTATGGTCGCATGATCATTCATATGACACTTAAGAAGGTTATAGTCATATGTTCATTTGTGTGACACCTAAGAAGGTTATAGTCGCATCTCTTTTTGCTTATTAGCATCCTCATTTGCGTGACACTTAAAAAGGTTATAGTCACATCTGCACTATACACTTTTCATCAATCACAAGCTTGCATATATGTCCTAAAATAGCACCTTGCATGATGACCAAGTCATAGAAAAATAGCAACAAACAAAAAATAACAATAACAATCAAATCTTGACAAGACGGTTATAGATAACCCATAGGTAGGTACCTCTCTCCCTACCAAAATGCTTTTTTCATCTTTGGATTTTTGCATCACATGTATTAACACTAGTGCTAGGTGGCTATGCAACACATATGAAGTAGGAGGCAACTGTCATACCTGAAATTTGACTGTCCCTAAAAAAGTCCAATGATGAAACAAATCCCTAAAATGACTAGAGTCTGTTCATTCGCAACACCTCTAAAGTCTGCAACCTTAAAAAAACCTAACCGACCCCACCATTATGAAAAATTAATCACCATGCCATTAAATTATGCTCTGACCTTTCAAAATATGAATTATCAAAACAACAAGAGGTTTTATTTCAAGAAAACTCCTCTCATAATGCTCAGTTCGTTGGGCTAGTGTGTATTTTATTAGACCGAGACCCAGCTTTATGAAAAAATGGAAATAAATTTTGATAAAATGGACTTTGGAAACATGTTTAAAAGTCCTCAAAACCTCAAAAAGTGGTCCAACACAGCCCGAGTATCAATGCGTATTACTTAAAAGTGCACGTAAACACCCCTAGGTGTTATGTACTAAAATCAAGGCTAAATTTGGCAAAATAGACTTTGAAAATGTGTCCAGAAGGCCCAAAAACCCTAGGAACTAACCCTAAAATAGTGCTCGCAAAACCAGAGAAGAGAGCATAGAGTGTTAAAGTGGACATGAAAATGCACAAGTGCGAGCGTGGCCACATGCAAAAATCCCGTTATACACGCATGACCACACCTACACCACCCCATTCTACACATTTTTTCCTATAAATAGACCCATATACACCCTATTTTAAAGGGGGGAGAAAGTGAAGAAACACACACACTCAAAAGTCAGTCCAATCGAAGGCATAGGAAATCCCTCTCCATATAGTTTTTTCTCTCCTACAGCCTTTCCTTTAGGTTGTTAGATCCTTTTTCCACTAAACCCAACCTCATTTTTGTCAAAGCACACTTCAAAGGTATACAATCTAGCATCATTCTATAGTCATTTTTAACCTCTCGACAAGGAAAGCTTGATAATCTCTTGAAGTTAAAGTTTCAAAGCTCACACAAGCTTAGTCAAATCTGAGGACCACACAATTATTTTAACACAAATATTTTTTATGTTACTGTCGTCAGCATTTGGGAATACTATTGTGCTTGTGTGATGAGACTAGCAATCTTGCTTCTATGTGAATAATATGTACTTTATTTTGCTCATTTTACATTATCATTCTACATCCTCTATTTCCAAAATCATGAAATCACATCGTAAATATCAATAATGTGAAAAAGTTCATGTCCTGGAATAGAGTCATCATGCTCTCGGTTTAGTGATGATGTGATACATCCTTTATATTATCATCATTCATCATCATAGCATAAATAAGCACCACAAATATGATCAGCCTATCATTGATTGAATAAGTTGTGTACATGGTCATGTTATCCTTGTAGATTAACCATATTAGATTTACTTTTTCACAATCTTTTCCTTTTTATATGTATTTTATCAAGAAAGTGATGTAATAAAATTTTTAGTTGTATTATCCTATACTATATGATATACTGTGTGAATGTTATATAAACTGTCATTACCGAAACTAGGGTGTTGCGGTAGCTATACATCGAATATCATACAATGAGAAATTGTCAAAAAGTATATGCAATCTCCTGAACCCAAAATCTCTATGGGGGATAATATGCTCTGAGTGACTTGATGTCGTCCCTTTCTTTTCTTGATTTTCTAAAAATCGGGGTGGCGACTTCACAAAATAAAAAATGTCTCATCCCTCCGAGACCAATCACTTATCTTTATTCAATAAAGTTGCCATGTCCCTAAAAAATGGAAAGACCCGCTACATTGTCTAATAGAGCAATAAAAAACCACAACAAAAGTGACAGTTGCTCACAAGAGGGTCCCTTTTGAGACATATGTTGATCTGTAAGAGTTGATATTAGATCTGTTAGGCTATAGGCTCCACTTTAAGCAGGGTTTTAGAGGGCTCTTTTCTTATAAGAGATTGAGGTGAGCTTGGAGAGATGCCATGGTCGAAGGGTCTAAAGGGCACAAAGAGACTTACCCATTATTTTATATTTTGTCTACTAAGTGCATTAGTGTTTCTAAATGTCACCAACACTTGAGGCACTTAGCTACTTCCATTATTGTAGGACCTAGGTCACCTACACGAGTATGACTAGGGATCACTTACTCTTGAATATTTATACTATGAGTTAGTTGATAGATGTCGTGGTGGATCTCGAATCTATGCTGTACGGTTGGTGGTTAATATGAGTGCTATTTATTATTTAATTATTTTTTTATAATTATATTCTTTTACAGATCTAGGCATAAGAGTTTCATTTGTTCCCTCCTCTGACTTTAGCAACTTGAATTTGTGGGGTATTTTCTCAGTATCCCATATAGGTTGCTGAGGGTTAGAGAGGTGGTGTCCGCTTGCTAGAGGATGCCCAAGCTTCTGTAGATGACCTGACCTTCGATTAAATTGTGCTTTCTTTTGTACAACTTCTATTTGCTCTATTTTACTAACTTTTTTAATTTCTTGTGTAGGTTAATTATAGATGGTGGGGGTGTAAGCTCCCAATTTTCTAGATGATTTGAATTTGGATGCAACAGAGAACCTAATGATAAAAATTAATTGTGAAATGAGATTTATTGGATCTGATTTATTGGTTTTAAACTAAATTGTAAATTTTTTTCTTTATTTAATTATGTTTTTTTAAATTTTTTTTAAAAAAAAAGAAAAAAAAGAATAGAAGAATGGCTGAAGGTAAACCATTCAATTTGCAAATTTAAAATGAAATGAAAGTGGCCAGCTTTCGGCCAAAAAGAAAGAAAAAAATGTGATTCACCATTAGTGGTCGGAATTGGTTGAAAGTGGCCACAAATGTCCACTTTTTCATTTTTTTTTCTCAATCGGAAATGTAGATTCTAATTGGAAATCTATATTTCCAATCAAAAATATAGTTTTCCAATCAGAAATCCACACTTCCGATAGGAAGTATGGTGCCGTAAATTTTTTATTTTATTTATTTATTTTATCGTTTATTAATTTATCTTTATCTTTATTTTTGATTGGTTGTTATTTTTATAAATATGTTGATAAATATAGTTTTTATTAGATAAATAATAAAGTAAATTTTTTTATCCTAAACCTAACATAGGGTTATAGGACTAGGGTGTTTTATAAATATCAAATTTTCTTTTCACAAGGAGACTCCTAACTTTCAATTTTATTCTCAACTTTTTTTTTTTTGCCGTGAGTCAAAAAACTTTCTTTCCCCTTTTATTTTTCATGTATTTTGTTAGTTCTTTGCCATCAATCAAATTCAAATAAACCCAACATCATAGACAACAAAAACTCACAAACAACAAAAGTCACAAACATTCATTAATGATGATCACCTACTAAAGGGAATCAATACTTTATGCATTAAATCATCTTCTTCTACTCCTTTCTATATTTTTATATTTTTATTTGATTTTAATTTTAATTTTGATTTTGTTTATTGATTTATATTTCTTGTTTATTTTTATGTTTTATGGCTGTGGTGGGAGTGACATAAACCATGGAGTTTGAACATGATAGAATTAATATCAACCCTTGAAGATCTATGAAATGCCATGAATTAAATTTTGTGTTTGAACATAGTTTTTAGGTTTTTGTGTATTATATTTATTTTGGTATTTTTATTTGGTTGGTTGTTATTTTTATTTTTCTTTTTTTGGGTTTGTATAATTTAATTTTAAATCCTGTAGATGTTGTAATAACCTAGATAGTGGGAATAGTGGAATCATATGCATGTGATTGTGTGTTTTATTTTAATTAATTGGTTAGTAAAATTAGGATTTCAATTGGGTAAATTCAAATAAAATTAATGTGGCTTTAAATTTTAATTAGGGTTTCCTGTGAAATGGATTAGAATTAGGAAGACAGAAGATGAAGCTTTCTTTATGTATTTGTTATTATTGTTTGGGTTATTTATTTATTTTATTATTTTAGGCCCATTAGGCTTCTTTTAATATTTTCTTTATGTTTGGGCTTTTTTTATTTGTTTTGTTATTGTAGCTCATTTTTGTACTTAATTAATTTAAGTTAATTTAATTAGGAATTTAGGCCCATCTTTTAATTAGCCCATTAATTAATTAAAGTTTAGATTTAATTAAAAATGCATCCTTAATCCCATAATTAATTAGATTTAGGTTAGAAATAATTTAGGCTCACCTAACTAATTTAGACATAGGCCCACCTTTAATTAATTAAAATTAACTTAAACATAGCCCATTAACTTAAGTTATTTTCCATAACTTGTAGAATTAGGCTCATTTAAAAATTAAATCATGTATAATTAAACACACTAATTTAAAGCTCTCATAATTTACAAACTTAGACCCATTTTTAGAAATAAAATAAATAGATTTAGACTCATTTAATTAAAATTAAATAGGAATTAGGTCCATTAACTTTTAGTCACATTTGTAAATTAAAAATATGTAGACTTAGCCCATCTAACATCTAATTAAAATCAATGTAGATTAGACAAATTTAGGCATTGTATGCTTTGAATGAATGCATTGTTTATATGCTTTTCATTAACTAGTTGCCTTGGAGTTATTGTTAAAATAAGGGTTTAATATAAAATTACATATAAATAGAGAATAAGATAATAATTCATAAACTTATTCTAAAAGAACATGAGCCTAAATGAAGTTGGTATTCTATATTTAAAATCTCCTAGTTGTGGTGCTAACTTTCTTTTAGAGAATCGAGTTACCACCACTCATTAGTTGTCTCAGTTATTACCTTGAGTGGTGACTTCTCATCTCCACACTATATGATATAGTAATGTATTCTTTAGAGTCCTGAGCTCAAATAATGTTGCAGTTGTAATATACTTAGGTGTGCACTAAACCTCATCGTCTACAGGGGCTAGCTAATGCCAAGCTTTCTGATTAAATGCTCAGCATCGAATTGAAAAGTCTCTCTTTCTCCTACTATTGTTGGAATTGTAAGTTCGTCTCTGCCTGGAAAAAAAGGTGACAAAAAATGGTTTTAAAGGAGTGAATTCACTTAAACGAATGTGATAGAAGTAAAAGTCTACCAGACTTGAAAATAATCTGCAATCCCTCTAATGAATGATAATTTGTTCTTACTTGATTTTCAGAGGATTGCCGTTAAAAAGCATTGTCCCTGTGACTTAGTACCTAGTGTGCTCTTCATGAAAAAAAGTGAAATAAGAAAGGATATAGAGTAAATCCTAATGTCAGTGATAATAAGAAAGGAAGAGATAGAATTACATCTAATTGGCTAGTCGACATAAGCAGGGTCACTAGGAAGGATATAGATGGGTCATTAAATGTAAAGTAAAGATCAGAATAGGAGGGTTGAATGGAAAGAACGGGTTATACTTTAGTTTGCTTAGTTGGTCTTCATGGCATAAAGAACTCAAATTCAACAAAGAATAAAAAAACATAACTCTGTGGCTTAACGAACAAAGAAAACAGGATCCCACTTATCGTCCTACTTGTTGAAAATAATTTGATCGACTCGGTGCAGTGTGGCTACTTGTGTTATAAAATATATTAGATGTTCTTCCCTTTAGGTCTCTTTAAGGTTTAAAGAAGTTGGTTACAAGCTATATTTGTCTTTAGCTAAGGACTCAATATAACTGACACTAGTATATATACATTTGGTGGCCTTCTCGCCTGGTAGAATCATGCCACTATAGTTTCCTATATGCTTTGGTTTTCCATATTTAATTGCTATCACCTTAGTATGGTACGATATTTTCTTTTGGATTCATGTCATCTAAATGACAAGTATTTATTGTTTGTGTAGGATGATTTTAAGGCAAGCTCACTGAAGAAAGGGACTTCTACGTTTGTCTTACTCAGATATTGGTTGGAAATAAATATTCTTGCATAAAAAATACTAACAAAACATTATTTATTTAGTCATAAAAATTAAATTTTTAATAAAAATAAAAATTAAATCCATGCTTTATAATGGAAATGATGATACTAATGCCACATATCGTATAAAAATGCAAAATTTAAATAAAATAATCAAATAAACAAATCAAACACTCCCTGATTCATTTTCATCATCTCCAAATCATTAATACTACTACTTTAATATTTACAAATATCACAAATCCAACCGTAATAATAAAATAATATAAAAATGCATAAATGATTATGAAAAAATAAAAATGTCAAAGTATGATAAAAATAAAATTAGAAATATGAGAAAATGAAAGTAAAATAGAAATAGGAGTTGTGTAGAAGGAGAATATATGCAAAATGATAAAGAAAAAAAAAATGCAATTTTCTTGAAAATGATTAAATGGGTCATGAGAGGGTTTACCCTTGACACGTACTTTCACTTAGGTAGAGATGTGTTTGGATATTTGAGTGTTTGAGAAATCAGGTTTCCACGTCTCATTCACCCTTTTATGTAGGGCTTTTAGGCTTGATTGTGGTGATCTTAAAGAGTTTTTTTTAGCATATAGGATCCTAAAATGTCTTTAAAATTCATCCAAAGTCAAAAGAATTTGTCAAAATTCACCAAAAGTCCCTAAGAATTTCTCAAAATGGGTCTTTATAATTTTTGTTGTCCTAAAACTCATGATCCACATATATGGAAAATTCCTATGCATATGGTTCCTAATAATCCACACGCATAAATATTTTGCATATACACCACCCTTTGTATAAGACTAGTAGAACTTATTAGACGGTAAACAAAAAGTTAGAGGCAGCTGCAATATAACTTTCGCTTCAAAGAGAATGAAAACAACTTTAACGAGTGATATGTTCCATTATTTTCTCTTATAGCCAATTAAAGCATTAATTGAGCAACCATGCCATTTTTAAATAAAATCCATTAAAAAGGATTGAAAAAACCTTTAACAAACTAGCCAAAGATAATTAAGACAATAACTAGCCGAAGCTTCCAACATATTATTATTTCGATAGTATTTGGCTTTAATGACTCTTGAACATAGAGAATTAGGTTTTGAAGTTAGCCTCTATCATTATTTTTAGCCTCTATCATTGTTTTGATGTGACTATTTTATTAGATATTTTTATCAACTAAAGATATTCCATTAACATTAATAAATATGAGGATTACAATGAGACCTATAATACAAGTCCAAACATATAAGCCTATGTCATAAGCACAAATACACTATTAAACATACAAGCTTTCAATCTTATGAGGACAAAATCCCTAAATTGATTGAAAGTGTATAACCATAAGTAGTTTAAATAATATGGTATGATATATTCATATTGAAGAAAAGACCACACCAAAATTTGTTGGTGCTTTTCTCTCCAAGAGCTAACAAAAACCACTCTACTTAGTTGACAAGTAACCAAAAGCCTATATGTCACTCACGTCGTAAGGTAAAGACACTGAATGATAGAAACCCATCTTGGTAGTGGAGTGACGGATCATTAGTTTTGAGGCAGCTGCTCATCACACTATGGAGAGAGTTCATGCACAAGACCCATAAAATTACGACTATATTAGAGCACCAACTGCACAAAAAGCCATAACAATGTAAGAAACACTATGATTATAAATATAGAATCATCAATAGCATACATAGATTTGAAAAATAAAACAAAACAATATAAAATATGAATGAGAAATAAATTTGAAATTTATACTCAAATATGTAAGATTTATGTATTGAATACAAAAATAAGAAAATTTTGATTTTTTTGGTTAAAAGTTTTTTAAAAAAATCACATAAGAAAACCCAAAAACAGGTGGAGAAACAATATCAGCAGCAGAGAGAAACAAAAAATTATTTATTCACAAATAAATATATGGATCAACACAAGAATAAAAGAGGAAATATTTTAACTTTTTTTTTTTCTAAAACATTGTTTCTATAATAGGTAATTGGGCAAATGCACTGGAATGTACATAACTTTAACTTTATTGCAATTCAATTATAAAATTTTAATTTGTATTTTTCTAGATACCAAATTTTTATTTAGTTTCATAGCAGTCAATAAGAAAAAATTTTAGCAACTGAAAAATTCATAATTACTATTTTAGTCTAGAATTAAAGTTTATTTTTTTCTTTGCAAATAAGTCCATATTTTCTATATATTTGTAGGAAATAAGAAAAATTTTGAAAATCATTTTAATTCCGCCTAGTAAGAGTAGACTCATCCTAAATGGTATCAAAGTTTACGAGAAGTAAACTTTCAAGCTTTTTGTAATTTATGGACTAAATTAAAAAGATAAACAAATTGATGGATTAACATACTTTTTAAGAGAAATTTAGTGGACTAAAAATTTTTGAAATACCCTTTTTAAAACAAAATTAAAATTTGATAACAAAAAAAAAATAAATTTTATTATTCAAATTGCAATAAATATAAAATTTAATAACCACCATTGCATTTAACCCAATAAGTAACAAATTATATAAATCGCATAGCTAATATTTAAAAGGGACATTTACAAAAATGTATATAAAAACAAAAAAATTCACAAATATAAAACATAGAGAAAAAGTTTTCAAGAATACGGAAACATGAAAAAATGTTTTAAAAAATATGCCTTTTTTTTTTTTTTTTTTCTTTCTTCTTCCTTCTCCTTTTTTTGTGTGTTATATCTCATCACCCATACTTAATCCATATTAAAAAAAAAACTCAAGTTTGGTGGATCCACTCAAATACATCAACTATTTTTTTAATTTTAATTTTTTGCATTAAATCCCATCATTGCAATAAAATAAAAGAAATCGATACCATATCTGTTGGATGAGGAACAAAGCATACCTTATGACATAATATAAGTAGCTTCACTTATTATTTTTATTGTAGTTTTAGTTGTTGTTTTTTTTTTGAATTTTTTTTTGAAAAAGAAGAGTTTTTATAGTTTAAAACTTCAACTTTATAATTATTTTGGGCGTTGAAATTTCAGTGTTGCAATGACTATGGTTTGATTTGTTTGGATTGATATGAGTGTACAGTTTCTTTTTCTAATTGTTTTAGTAGTCATTTTTCTAGTTGTTTTCCTAATTATTTTTCTAGTTTTTTTTTTGTGGTTGTTTTTTCAGTTTAATGAGCTTGTTTTGTAGTGGTTTTTCTTTTAGTATAGGTGGTATGCCATAAAGGCCAATAATATATTTTAACATTGTAAATTACCCCAAATGGCAATAAAATAATATTCTAATATCTAAAATGTTTATTTAATTGAATATTTATCCATTAATATCTTATTAAATAAATTTATTATCAATAGTTGATAATATGAGCTACAAATTTATTTAGTACAGATGCTATAAAATGTTCATAGGTGATAAATTAATAATTGGGCAATATTAATTAGACTATTACCTTTGTTTATTTTTCTTAATTATCATATGATACTAATAGTAGGAGGTAGTGGGTATCATGCTACTTGATATATGATATCATAATAGACAAGTGGATACTTATGTGATAGGTGGATCAAGTAGTGATGTTAGATTAGTGATCACATGGATATTCACTTATAGTCAACAATCACAATCTAGGTCATAATGGTGCATAGAGTCCTTTGACCTGAGGCGACATGGTCACCCTCATTTGAGTTGTTAGGGTTTATTACCATTTATATACTTGTGTTAATCACACATTGGTATATGACGTGTGATGGCTCTAGTTGGTTAAATGTAGGGATGAGTGTTCGACCAAGAAGGGATTCATTGCCTAGAGTAAACTAGGATAAGATCCTATACCATTTAAGTTGTTTCTTGATAAAAAATTTCTTGGTCATGACAAACATGGAACAGTTTGAAAAAGTTTCAGTGTAAGAAAAGTGTTTCTAATATTAGTAATGTTTTATCAAGAATTAGAACTTAAGATGAGGTCATATGATACAGCTATTAGAGTTTGAGTAAACCATGACTTTAGACTATATCTGGATCTTCTAATGAATGGATTTTAGTGCACAATAATTATGACCTAAGGGTTTATATGCATTCATTTCTAATTGGGTAGTTGCGATATTAATGCTAGGGGGTCACTTACAACTTAAGAGAACTAAATCTATATAATTGGAATTTTCACATTTAGATTTGAAAGGAGTTTCAAATAATATCAAGTATTGATATTATTTTCTCATTGCCATTTAGAAATGAACCTAGTAAGTCACACCTAAAAGAGTTTTACCAAATCACCATCAATATTAATCTAATTATTGATTAATGTGTTTAATTAATTAATTAAGATTAATGGAATTAGATTTATGCTTTAAGTAATGATTTGAGCATATCATGAAATCTAATTCAAGTAAAAGTTTAATTTTTAATTTATACTTAATTAATATTAGATACTACTTAAAGTACTGAATTAATAATATATATGTTGTTTCTATTTGGACTTGGATTAATGGCCTAAAAGAATTTTGCACCAAAGATTAATCTAAAATATTGAGAAAGCCCATGAACCTAATCTAGGCCCATTTATTTAATGGATTGTGCTTAGGCTAAGTGTTTACCTAATTACCAAGCCTAAGTCAATAAAAGTGATGTAGACAAATATGACATATTAGGCACATTAAATCTTTAATGGGTAAATATTTGAATTTGTTAAATAAAGACTCGATTACATGTATTTTTCACATTAATAAATGTGAGAGGATGAATGTAGAAATTATACATGAGATGTATTTTCTGCAAACTTTTTTGTACACTAATGAGTTACTTATAAAAATTATATACTTACTATGTCAAGTTGCATACTTCTGATGTTGTAGATGATGTCCTGAGGTACTTGCTTTCTATATATATATAGCCTAAGAAATTTTCTATGTTTTTAATGGTTAGACATGCCTAAAATAGAAATAACATCTACAAAACACAAACCCAAAGTTTGCAAAAGATTAAGTTAGTGTAAGATTTATGAAGGTAAAATCAAATCAAAGACTTACAACTAATCAAATCAAAGCAATAAGGTGATTTGGTGTTTTAAGCTAGAGGCCTTTCATTTAAAGTCTAGAGCATTTCATTCAAGAGTTAAACCTAAAGCACCTAAAGCTTGTAGATCATAACTGTTATGGCCTTTATCAAACTAGGAGTTTGTAAGTTTTTTTAAACTTAGAGTTTTTCAGGCTGATGATTATATATGTATAACATGTGAAATGGATCCTTGGGAATAGAATTCTTCATGTCATGAAGGGTTATATATGTAAAATTTTTAAAATTTTACCATACTTAGGCTTGTGCTCACCACATATATTTTCAAAGTCTAAGTTACACAACTAATTCCATCAAGTGGTATCAAAGGCCCTTTTTACACTTTACATATGCTAAACTTATTATTTATTATAAGTCTTCATGTTGTAGATGTTAAATAAATGCAAGAGTTATGTTTATGGTGATGTGTGTGCACCCTTTATATTCTTGTTTATCATGGATCTTAATAATTGCAATGGCTGAAATTCTTGGTTTGTAATTGATTAGTTTTTGTTCTTTGGTTTGTAATTAAAAGTTAATTATATAAAATGAGGTCATAATCATTTTACATCCCTTGGAATGCCAAGGCTTAATTTGTAAATGTGATAGAGATTGAAGTTGTATGCTTGTAGAGCTTAAAAAATGTAAGATTTTAGAGGCTCTAAAAGGCATGAATTAATTACAATATGTACACACACATTTTAAGTGATTAAAATAGGTTTAAAAAGGTCTATGATCAACCTAATATATGTATCATATATATAAAAATTATCATGCTTGGTGTACAATTAATATATTATGTAATGGTTAATATGCAAAGTGAGACCTTAAATAAAAATCCAAAAATCTTCCAAATAAATTTAGGTCTTGGCTCTCCTTTAAAGCAATAACATACAAATTTTTAGACAAATATACTTTGGCTATGGATACATAGGGGTGTATATTTATGCTAAAAGATTTTTGTAGAGTTTATTGTCAAGCATGAGATGTTATCAATGTATAGACACACTAAATGCCACTAATGGCAAACAGGCGTATCTAAGGTGTGTGGTGTTCAAGTCTATATATTACATTGTTTTAATGGTGTGGACCTAACTAATGTAAAGAGACCAAGAATGGAAAATTATGTCTCCCTGAGGTCTCTAAGCATTAGGAGCCATATTGATTGAACCTCAAATTAAATATGATGAACAAGAGTTGTTCACTTGATAAATATTAATATTCCAAGAATGGCAATCATGCTTACCTAAGAAATATTACTAATTCATCAAGAATTCAATCACCCACTAAAAACCTATCCAACAAAGGTTTTTGTTTCCTATTTTGGAAGTGCATGATTCTTTAAAATAATAGGAGACCATTATGATTAAAGACCAAATCTAATGGTATTAACAATGTCACTATGACTAATAATTTTATTATATTTTGTAGAAATTTGGTAATATAAGGTATACATACCTATTAATCATTATTATTAATAATCATAGATTCACCAGACCTAATTTTGTTGATTGGTTACATAATCTAAAAATTATTTTGGCCTTTGAACACATTCTACATGTTTTAGAACAAAATCCTTCCAACTACTACTACTAAAGAGGAATGTGACACTTTTGAAAAATGGAAAGACATTGACATGCAAGCACGCTCCATTATATGGGTATAAGCACCAAAATTCATAGACAATATAAGAAGTACACTAGTACAAAAGAAATCTTAGTTCACCTATAAAAGTTATTTGGTGAGCAAAGTAGGACCGCTAGATATCAAATATTTAAGTGGCTTTTTTGTACTAAAATAAAGGAAGGAAAGGATGTTGGAGCTCATTTGAACTCTATGATTCATTCCATTGAGGAACTTGAGAGTCTAGATTTCATGATGGATGCTCAAATTACAACTAGATTTAATCTTACAATCCCTTCCTGAGTCATTTGGGCAAACTATTACCAATTTCCATATAAACAAAATTGAGTGCACACTTACACAACTCTTAAATATGCTAGTTATGTCCTAAAAGGCTATTCATAATGAAATGGGGAAGGAAGTTGCTTTAGTTGCCTTTTCTAGTGGGAATAAGAAGAGCAAGAAAAGAATTCCTAAAGCTTCAAGAGGTATAAACAAGGACAAAGGCAAAAAGAAAGTTAAGAAAAAAGGTAAGGGAAAGTGTTTTTATTCCCAAGGAGAGGGACAATGGAAGAGAAATTATCTTAGGTTCCTTGAGTCACTCAAGCCTAAAGGAAATGAAAAGATTGGAGAAGGTGAGACTTTCTCTAATTTATTTATTTCTAAATATTCTAAAAGCTCATATAATGCATGGGTATTGGATATTGGTGCTAGTTCTCACATATGTTCTTCTTTGTAGGATTTAGTAAGTGAAAGAAGGTTGGAGTCAAATGAGGTGACTTTAAAGCTTAGAGATAGAGCAAGTATTATTGCCAAATCTATGGGAACCATATTTATTGACTTATATAATAATGTTTTGTTATTGAACAATGGTTTATATCTACTTAATGATTATAAAAATATCATCTATATTTCTAATTTAACTATAAAAGGTTATAAATTTTTATTTGAAATAGATGTATGTACTATCTATTTTGATAATAGAATAGTTGGCATGGGTTATGTATTACATGTTCTTTATTATATTAATAATAAATCCCATAATGAAAAAATTCAACCAATTTGAATTTTAGGAATACAATGCTAATTGATAATGCCTCTAATCCAAAATATATTTTCACTTAAGATTAGGTCACATTGTGGATGATAGAATTATAAAGTTAGAGAAATTAGAAATCTTGAGCAATCTTGAATCCTCAAGTAATCCAACTTATGAAGCTTGTATCCAAGGCAAGATGACCCAGTCACCATTTATTGGACAAATGGAAAGAGCTAAAGAAATTTTATAAATAATACATAGTGATGTATGAGGGCTATTTAATCAAATGGCAAGAGGCGGGCTTTGTTATTTTATTACCTTTATAGATTATCTATCAAGGTATGGACACTTATATTTAATGAAACTTAAAAGTGAATCCTTTGAAAAGTTCAAGGAATTCCCAAGTAGACAGCCAAATTGGAAAATGTATTAAAATTCCATTATCAAATCGAGAGGTGAATACTTAAGTATCAAATTCACTGAGCTCCTTAAGGAACATGGCATTGTTTCATAACTAACTCCATCTGGAACACCTCATTTAAATGGTGTATCCAAAAGTAAGAATTAAACCTTATTGGATATGGTTTAATTTATAATAAGCTATATGAATTTGCCTATTTTCTTTTAGGGTTTTCCATTACAAACAACTGCTTATATCCTAAACTATGTTCCATCTATATTTGTTTCTATCACACTATATGAGATATGGCATGGTAAGGCAGCAAATCTTAAATAATTTAACATTTAGGGATGCCTAACTTATATTAAAAAGTTTTAAAAAAATTAGATGTAAGGTCAATTCAAGGCAAGTTTATTGGATATCCTAAATAGTTTAGGGTATTATTTTTATCATCCTATTGAATAAGTTGTTCTAAGTAGAGATGCCATATTTCTTAAGAAAATGTTTCTTCAATAAGGTGGTAAAAGAAGGAAGATAGTATTAAAAGAGGAATCTTTTAATGAGGCTAATCAAGCTGATCAAATGGACATTGATCAACCCCAATAATCTATTCCAAGTGAAAATATCATCATGCCAACTCCTAAAAGATTAGGTCAGGTATCTCATCCACTAGAGAGATATCATTTTCTACATGATATGCAAGAGTTGCATACTCATAAAGAAAGCAATCATGATAATGATCTTATAGTATATGAAAAAGTTTTATCAAATAAAGATTCTTAAAAATGACTTGAAACAATCAAAGCCAAAATGGATTATATGTACGCAAACCAAGTATGGACACTTATTGATCCACTTAAAGATATTATATATATTGGTTATAAATGGGTCTTTAAGAGAAAGATTGGTGCAAATGGAAAGGCTTATACTTAGAAAGAGAGGCTTATAGCGAAAGGGTTTTGCCAAAGGCAAGGGGTTGACTATGTTGAAACCTTCTCATTGATAGCCATGCTTAAATCCCATAACAAAAAACTACAAAATAGTGACAAAAATTTCTATCACTAAAGTAAGACGACTTAGTAACGGATAAATTAGTGACAAATTATAATTATCGATAGATATTAATGATGAAAATGAAATTTGTCAATGAAAGAAAGCGAGTAAAATTGAAAAAAAATAATAATAATAAATTTTGTGACGGTTTTGCAAAAAATTTAGTGACGGAAAAAGCATTTGTCATAAATATTTAGCAGGAAAAAGGTGTGCATATATTAAGGATAGATTTCTAACAAATTAGTCATGATTTTTTGTGACGGATCCTAATTTCATGATAAAATTTTTATAAAAATAATTATATTAAAATAAAAAATGTTGTGGCAGATAATAGTCTATTACTATTTAGGGATGGATTTTACCATTTATTACTATTTAGTGATGGATTGTACTATATGTCACTTAATTTTAGATTTTGAAATTCAATTTTCCAGTCTAGTTTTAATGACATATTGTATCATTTGTCATTAAAAAGTGACATATGCTACCATTCGTTAACAAATAGTGATGGATGGCAGCATCTATCATTATTTAGTAATGGATGAGTAACTGATGCTAACTCCATCAAAAATTTTTTATTAAAATAATTATATTAAATGAACTATTTAGTGACATATTGTACCATGTATCACTAAATAGTGATGCATGGTAATGACATCATTTGTGTGATGGATGCTAATTATGTTACAAAAAAAAATTATATTAAACTAAAAAATTTGTGACAGATAGTAGTTCATTACTATTTAGTGATGGATTGTACCATCCATCTCTATTTTGTGATGAATGGTATTCTACCAGTTGTCACTAAGTTTCGAGTTCGAAATTTGATTTACCAATATAGTTTAGTGATAGACAATAATCTATCAATATTTAGTAATAGATTGTATCATTCATCACTAATTTTTCATAAAATTTTTATAAAAATAATTATATTAAATTAAAAAATTTTGTAATGGATAGCAGTCCGTCATTAAATTGTACCATAAATAGTGACATATTAGTGATAGATAGTAGTCTATCACTAAATAATTTGCTTTAATGTAATTTTTATTTCGAAAAAATTGTAGTTGTATAATATGAATGTCATTTGTATATAAAATATAATAAGAAAAATAATGAAATTATTTTGTTTTTCAAATTGCCATTAGTTTTTCCAAAACTTAAAAATTAATAGTGTTAAACTGCCTAGTATCATTATAGGTTAAGGGTTTGTGTGTGTGTGTGTATATATATATATATATATATATATATATATATATATATTGCAGTAAAACATTTAATAATTTTATAAACATATATAATTTTTTTTTATAAAATTTATGTTTTTCATCACTAATCCATTATAAATTCATCACAAATTTAGTTACGGACAGTCAATTTGTCACTAATTAGTGATGGATGGATCATCCATCATTACATATATATATATATTTTATTTTTTTAAATTTTGTGATGGATGACTCAATTATCACTAATTAGTGATAGATTGACATTCGTCAATAAATTTTTTTTTACAAATTTGTGACAAAATATGTAAATTTAAAAAAAAAAAGTATTTATTTTTTAAAATTATTATCGTATATAAAAATAGTTTTTTTTTCATTACTCCGTTCTTTTGTCTATTTCAATTTTTTTCATCCCTTTTTTCTCTATCATTTTTCATCTCCTCTCTCTCTCTCTCTTTCTGCTATTTTTTTCATTTCATTTTCAATTTCCCTCCTTCCCCCCTCTTAACAATTTTTCATTTACAATCTTTTATGCTTTTTTTTTTGTCATTTTTCTTTTTTTTTAACTCTGTCATTTTTTCTTCCTCTATTCTCATTCTTTTCATTTTCTCTATCCCTTCATATTTTTTCTTCTCACCACCACCAATCATTATCACTTGTAGATCTTGTTGTCATGGTTATTTTATTTTATATTCTGAGATTTTGTTTATAGATTTAAATCTTCTTATTTACTTATTTTTATGTTTTAATTTTTTTTTATTTTCATATCTGTAAATTTATTATTTTAATTTTGTTAGTTGATTTAAATAGCTTAATTAATTAGTTAGCTAAATTTTAATTTATATTGTTTTTTAATATATTTCAATAATTGTTATGATTTGTAATCTTGATATATATTATGTTGCTTGAATATTAATGAATTTTTAGGGATAAATTTTCATGATATATTTTTTTATTATGTTTTAAATAGCAACACATAATGTATATGTTTTAGATAATTAGTTAATTTTTGGTTGATTAGTAACTTATTTTCAACAAATATTTGATAAAATGTGTTGGAAATTACTTTCATGATATGTCATTGTTATATTTGTTATGTTTTAAATAACTATATATAATGTATATGGTTTATATAATTAGTTAAATTGTAGTAAATTCATTAGTTAATTATTTTATTTTGTTAATTGATTTTCTTACTAATTATAATTAGAGTAAATTAATTAATTGTTAAGAAAAATAAAGCTAAATTAAATTAAATTGCTATGTAATAAGTAATTATATGAGATTAAAAATATTTTACGAAATTAATTGGTAATTTAGGTTTATTTTATTTATTTGCATTTTGTTTGTAATATAAAATTATATACTCTCAATAGTTATGGTGTTAAATATTTTTATGCATAAATAAATAAGAAAATAAATGTTTATATACTTGTTTTAAATAATTTTTTTGTAGTACTAATGTGTATTTATATGTGAAAATATTATATATATTGTTGGGTATAAAAACGACATATTAAAAGTATTTTGATTTGGACCATTTTAATTTATTTTTTTACTTTGATTTTTTTAAAGACAAAAAAATTATAGATTTTTTGGTGTAGAACAATTAAGAATCAAATAAAGTTAAAGATCATTCGTGAAATACTTAAGATTGAAAATTGTATAGATTTAATAGTATTGAATTTTGTTGTTGTTGTTGTGTGTGTGCAATTTATATAATATTAACATTAATTTATAATTTTATTATATTAATAAAAGTAAAAATTTTTAAAAATTTATAACAAATTTATGATGGAAAATTCTGAAGGAAATTGGTCACGTAACTTAGACATTAAAAACATATGTGGTGAGCACAAGTATAAGTAAAGTAAATTTTGAAAAATTTTACTTTATATAACCCTTCATGACATGAAGAATTCCATTCGTAAGAATCCATTTTCTATATTACACATAACTAAATAGTAAGACAACATATATATTATCATCAACCAAGGAAACTCTAAGTTTAATAAAACTTACAAACTCTTAGTTTGATGAAGACTACAGTAGTGAAGATTTACAAACTTTAAGTGCAAGGTTCAACACTTGAATCAAGAGCTCTAGCCATACAAATGAAAGGCCTTTAGCTTGAAACACTAAAACTCCACTAAATTACCTTTTTGACTTGATTTGATTAGTTACAAGTATCCTCTTAATTGACCTTCACAACTTTCACTAACTTAATCTTTGTAAGAACACTTGAGGTTTTGTGTTGTAGAGATGTTGTTTCTACTTTTGGTGTGTCTAAACATTCATAGAAAATTTCTTAGGTTATATAGAGAAAGCACTCAAATGTGGATGGCCATGTCACCTCAGGTTAAAGGACTATATAGACCATTATGACATAGATTGTGATAATTGACTATAAGTGAATATCCATGCGATCACAAATCTAATGTCATTGTTCGATCCACCCATCATATGAGCATCCATATGTTTATTCTGATATCTCATATCAAGTAGCATGAGACTCACTACCTCCCACTATTAGTATCACATACTAATCAAGGAAAATAGACAAAGGTGATAGTGTAATTAATATTATTCGAATATTAATTATTCAACTATGAACATTTTATAGCATATGTACTAAATAAATTTGTAACTCATATTATTAAATCTTAATAATAAATTTATTTAACAAGATACTAATGGATAAATATTCAATTAAATAAACACTTTAGATAATAAAATATTCTTTTATTGCCATTTGGGATAATTTACAATGTCAAAATATATGATTAGCCTATAAGGCATACCACCTATACTAACAATCTCCCACTTACAATAGAGGCAATCACTATAATATCTTAGATCCTTCTTCTCAAGATGTTAATCCAGCTGTAGTTGAGTTAGTGCTTTAATAAGTGGATCAATAACATTATTAGTTGAAGCTATCTTTTGCACAATAATATTGCCTTTTCTAATAAGTTCGCTATTAATATGAAAATGCCTTTCTATGTGTTTGGACTTTTGGTGAGACCTCAGTTCCTTTGCCAAAACAATGGCTCCGTTGTGATTGCAATAAATTAGAATCAAGGAATTAATGGAAGGAATAACTCCTAGTTTAGTAATGAATTTCTTAATCTAAATAGCTTCTTTAGAAAATTTTTGATGTAGCTATATACTTGACTTCTATAGTGGAATCAATAATGACACTTTACTTGGAACTCTTCTAGCTCACTACACCTCCATTATAAATGAAAATAAACCGAGAGATAGACTTTTTATCATCCATATCTAATTGAAAATCAAAATTTGTGAAACCATCTATTTGTAAATCACCTCCTCTATAAGTTAATACCAAATCTTTAGTCCTTTTCAAGTACTTAAAGGTTACCTTAATAGTTATCTAATGTTCCAAACCTAGATTGGATTACCGCTAGTCGCTCTAACAACATGGGAAATATTAGGCCTAGTACACAATATAGCATACATCAAGCTTCCTATAATTGAAGCATAAGGAACTTTAGGCATTTGCTCTATCTCCTTGTGTGTTTTAGGTGGCATACCCTTAAATAAATGGATACCATGCTTAAATGGTAATAATCCTCTCTTGTAACTAAGCATGTTAAACCTCCTCAAGAATTTTTCTAAGTTAATAATTTGGGATAAACCTATCATTCTTCTCAATCTATCTCTATATACTCGAATGCCAAGAATTTAGGTAGCTTCCCTTTAGTCTTTTATTGAGAAAGTTTTACATAACCATAGTTTCACATTTGTAAGCATGCCAACATCATTCCTAATTAATAAAATATAATCAACATATAAAGTTAGGAAAGAACCTTCTTATACACATAAGGCTTATCTTCATTTTTTATAAACCAAATGATAGTATGGCTTCATGAAAATGATGATTCTAACTCCTTGAAGCTTATTTCATACCATAAATATATCCATTAAGATTACACACTTTGGAACCTTCCTTTGATTGAAAACCTTTAGGTTATTCCATATAAATCTCTTCCTCAATATAACCATTGAGAAAAGTAGTTTTAACATCCATTTTCCAAATCTCATAATCATAGTATGTAGCTATAGTGAGAAGTATTCAAATGGATTTAAGCATGGATACCAGTGAGAAGGTTTCCTTATAGTCAACCCCTTGCCTTTGGTGAAACCTTTTCACTACAAGCCTCGCTTTATAAGTATCAAGCTTTTTATTTGCACCAATATTTCTCTTGGAGACCCATTTGTAACCTTATAGGTACAATACCTTCAGGCATATCAATAAGTGTCCAAACTTCATTTGCGTACATGGAATCCATTTCAACTTTCATTGCTTTGAGCCATTTTGAATAATCTTTATCTAATAAAGTTTCTTCATATATGGTATGATCATCATTATGATTGCTTTCTATATGAATATGCAATAGTTGCACATCTTGTAGAAAATCGTATCTCTCTAGTGGATGAGATACCCTACCTAATTTCTAAGAGTTGGTGTCATGATAATTCAATAGGATTAGACTCTTGGGATTGATTAATATCCAATTAATCAACTTGATTGGCCTCATTAGAAGATTCCTCTTTTAATGCTATCTTCGTTCCTTTACCACCTTCTTAAAGAAACTCTTTCTCAAGAAATATGGCATCTTTATTTACAATAACAACTTGTTCAATAGGAAGATAAAAATAATACCCGAAACTATCTTTAGGATATTAAATAAATTTGCCTTGAATTGGCCTTGCATATAATTTGTATATTTTTAACTTTTGATATAAGCTAGGCATCCCCAGATCTTAACATGTTTAAGACTTAGTGCCTTACCAAGTTATATCTCATATGGTGTAGTAGAAATAGACTTAAATGGAACATAATTTAGGATGTAAGCAGTAGTTTACAATGCAAAACCCCAAAGGAAAATCGATAAATATGTATAGCTCATCATATATCAAACCATATCTAATAGAGTTCACTTCCTCTTTTTGAATACACCATTTAGTTGAGGTGTGCCAGGTGGAGTTAGTTATGAAATAATGCCATGTTTCTTAAGGAACACAATAAATTAGGTACTTATGTATTCACTTCATTTATCTGATCATAAGATTTTAGTACTTTTCCCTATTTAGTTCTTTACTTGGACCTTGAATTCCTTGAATCTTTCAAAGGATTAACTTTTATATTTTAGTAAATATAAGTGTCCATACCTTGATAAACCATTTATAAAGTTAATGAAATAGTAAAACTTGCCTCTTACCATTTTACATACATCACTATGTATTATTTCCAAAATTTCTTTAGCTTTTTCCATTTGTCCAATAAATGGTAACGAGGTCATTTTGCCTTGGATACAAGCTTCACAAGTTTGATTGCTTGAGGATTTAAGATTACTTAAGATTCCTTATTTTTTCAACTTTATGATTCTATCATTCGCAATATAACCTAATCTCAAGTGACATAGATATTTTAGATTAAATGGATTATCAATTAGCATTGTATTCACAATATACATGATAACTAGCATAGGTATCCGTAGACAGCGGAGTTTAGTGCACGTCCAATATTTTAGTAATTGCAACACTATTTGGGCTCATGGCCCTAGGGAACACACTAACCATTGTTACAAAGACATGGAGTGGAGATGAAGAGTCGCCACATAGGGTAATAACTGGGACAAATCATTTTGGTGGTACTCGATTCTCTAAAAGAAACCTAGTACCGCAACCAGGAGATTCTAGAATGGAATACTAACTTCTTTCAGTCATGTGTTCATTTAGAATTACTTTATGAATTACTATCTTATTCTCAAATTACAAGCAATTTTATTTAAACCCTAATTAAACATCCATTTAACCTAAAGCCAATAAGTCATAAAATTACATGTAAAAAAATGCATACAAAAGGCAATGTCCCTATGTCTAAACTAGATTAATCAATTAAAGGTAGCTAATTCTACATATTTTATTAACAAGTAAAATGGACTAAAGATGAGCCTACATTTTAATTGAATTAGTGAACCTAAATCTACTTGTTTTAATTAATTGAGGAAATAGGCCTATTATCTATAAATTTTAAAGAAAAAATTAGTTTATTAAGTGAGCCTAAGTCTAATTTAATTTCAACTCAAATAAAAAATGGAGCCTAAGTCTATTTATTTTAAAATAAATGAAATTAATGGGTAGAGCTAAATCTAAGTTAATTTTATTAACTAAAAATGGGCCTAAATATAAATTAACCTAAATGGGCCTAAATTGATTTTAAAATTAATTAAACTTAAAAAGCCAATTAAAAACCTATTTATTAAATGGGTTAACCCTACTGTGGGCTTGGAGTCCAAAGAGAATAAAAACATAAAAACAAGCCCAATTTAACAAACATCCCAAAAAAATAAATCAAAATAATAATTTTTACATTATTTTTCTAAGAATCCTTAATTCAATTTCATGCAACCTTAAAATTAATCTACTGTCATCATTGATTTTAATTGAATTTTACCAAATTGAGCCTAGATTACTAATTAATTTTTAGTGCAGAGAATTAAAATTCCACTAATTTCCCTCTATTGAGGCTACTATAAACTACAGTGTAGGACATTAAAGAAAATTAATTACAACCCAATAAAAGCCATGAACAAAATACTGCAGAAAATAATAAATCCTAAATTCTATAAGGATTTCATAAAACTCAATCCATGGCATCCCATGGATTCTTCAATATTGCCAAAATCGCATATCACCAACCTTACATTTAAAGCACCACATAACACCAATCAAAACAAAAATAAAATAAAAATTAATTAGTAACGAATCAATCAAGAAATAAAACAAAGAAATCAAATAAAAAAAAGAAAAAGAGTAGAAGATGTTGTGCAAATGCTACTTGAATGACCCTTAGATTGGGATTTTAACTGTTTTAAGATTGACTCTTTTGTTTTTTTTTTTTGACTTTCTAGACTTTTAAAAAAAAAGAATGTATTTTTGTTAATTTGAAACCTACAGTAGAAGGTTTGTGTTTTTCAATCCACACTTTTTCTTTCCAGTAGCTAATTAAGGTTTTTTTGCCTGTCTTTGTTTTTTTTTTTCAGCCCCTTTGCTTCTCTAGGTTTTTTTTTATAGACTCTTCCTCTCTAGCTCTAGCTCTCTCTCTCCCTCTAGGGTTTTTGTAGCCTCCCCTTTCTGGTTTTTAAAGCCAGACCTAGCAACCTCCAACCCTGTAATCACGCAGGTGCTGGATTTTTAATTTTTGAACTTTCCAAATCAAGTGATAGAGTTTTGAAAAAATCAAAAACTCGCACACGCAAGGACACATGGTGTCCTAGACCAATGAAAAAATTAAGAAATGATGAAAAAATCAATTTTTAGCATAAAAATTTAATTTTTAGAAAAAATTGGCACTCTGGAATGTCGATTTTTGTCTCGTAATGCCAATTGGCATTACTTCATGCTGATGGGCATTATGTAATGTCGGTCGGCATTACATAATGCATATAAGTATTACGCAATGCCAGTTAGCATTAATTACCAACCAACCACATTTATTTATTTATTTATTTTTAATTAAATTACAAAAAATTTCCTCAAAAGTTTCTAATTTTTGCAATCAAATCCCTAAAAAAATAATTTTGCAATTAAATCCACAAAACATAGCAATTTAGTCCTTTAAATCATGAAACTTGACATTAAAGATTAATTCTCAATTAGATTTTCATCATAGGGGCTCTCATCGCACGCGTGCACAATTGCATCCCAAAATTGGGTGCTTATAGTTCCCCCCCTTTGTCATTGTCTACTTGACAAATTATGGCAAAGTAATAGTAGCACACAATTTCGAAAGAAATATTTAGGGTACTTCATTTTATCCTAATTGACATGCTGATGCTTAAATTGTTGAGCAATTTTAAGCAAGATGCTTTGTTTAATATGTTTAACTATATTTCCTATAGAACGTCTAGTGAAAGTTATGCATTTCGCTATATTCCTCATGGGATGTTTAGCGACTCGTGATTTGAAAACATGCTATAGTTCCTGTGGAATGTCTAGTAATAATACCATAACTACTATGTAGTGTCAGGAAAACTACACTATACCCCTTTTGGGACATCTAGTGATAGTGGATTTCATTATATTTCCCGAGGGACATTTAACGAAATAAATGCAATGATTCTCGTTATATTCCCTGTAGGATGTCTAGTGAGCCTTGATTCAAAAAAGTGCTATAGTTCCTATGGAACGTCTAGCAATTTGATGATTTTAAAATTCCTCTATATTCCCTATGGGATGTCTAGTGACTCGTGATTTGAAAATATGTTATAGTTCATGTAGAACGTCTAGCAATAATACCGTAACTATTGTGTAGTGTCTAGTGATAAAAGGTTTAAAAAATTTCATGTTATAATTGCTATTGAAGCATATAACATGTTGAATTTGAAATTCATGTTACGACTATTGTGCAACATATAACATGATAATTTTGAAATTTGTGTTTCAATTATTGTGTAGCATGAAATGAATTTTGAAATCTTTTATTTAAAATGATGCATGTAAAAATACAAAAATTGAATTCTATAATTATATTATGTATTTTGTACTTGGCAAAAAATTCAAAATTTAAATATAGATGCAATTAATAATTCATTAATGGATGGCATGAGTTGAGTGAATTAATTAGGAATCAAATCCTAATCAAGATGCAATTATAGAAGAAATTGCAAAGAAAAACATGATTTTGAATGCCGGCATAGTCAAGGGACTAAAATGGTTATTTTCCATTTATAAGAAGCTTCCCTCCTTATTTTTTGATGCTATTCTTTCATTTCCCTCTCCATTTCTTTTTTTTTGCTTTGATTTTCTTCTTTTAATTTCTTACTCATCCGAAGGTCAATTCATGATCCATCAGATCCTATGGCTAACTCACAATACAAGCTACACAGAGGAGTAGAGATTCCAATTGACCCAGCCATTGTGCTTTTCCCTTTTTCCCAAAATAACCTTGGACTTCAAGAGGATTCTACTGTGCTTCCTTTAACTCGCTTTCACCTTCATAATTGAACAGATGTAGGCAATGAGGTAACACTTCCTCATTTCTGTTTATTTTTATAAAAATTTATTCATATAGTTAGTAATCAGAATTAATTTCAGAATACAAATTAGTATGTATATTGTTGAAATTAGATTAAAAATACTCAAAAAAATGCATGAAAATTTTAAATTTAACTTGAGAACATAGGATTTCAGTTGAATGGTCGACCGAAAGTCTAAAAATCTGAGTCGGAAGTCTATAAATCAACCGACAATTGTGCAATGTTGATTAGCATTGTACAATGTTGATCTAAAAAAATAATTTTTCTTTTTTTAATTTTTTTAATCAATTAATTATTATTTCTCCCTTGAAATTCTCCTAGCGACTGATGAAATTCACGGGCTATTTTCATATAGCTCGTGAATTATTTCACAGGTTGTAAGAGAATGTGGCATAACTGGTATGGGCCTCTGGGCTTCGACGATTTATTTTTGGGCTTCCAACAGCTCGAAGGAGGTCCTATCGCCATTCTTTATTTGCACTAATTGAGTGGTGGATGGACACCAGCCATACGTTCCATACTTGTGTAAGCAAGTTGACTATTTTGCCTATCAGTTTTTTTATGATCATTGGGATTGCCTTTGGAGGCCCATTTCCTTTGATATTAGCTACTGTAGTCTCCTTGAGCATGCGCGAAGTCAGTATGTGTGAGATTTGATTGGGTTCGATCCAATGTGAAAGAATTGGAAGAATGTTCTTCTTTCATCATTAGTCAAAGGATTCATATGTCTTCCTACCACCACTCCTTATCAAATTTCCCATAAGGTGAGGTGTCTCCTTCTGATGTTGCTTAGCATGACCCTCTTCTATAAGACTATTCATGAGGTTAGCATTGCCCTTCTCATCCCTCTTCAAGACTTAAATCGAGTCATCACCCTTAACTAGGGATTTACTGCATTGGCTTATTTGTATTATAGACTAGACATTATTTGTAGAGGTGTTGTAACCATGTGCGGATTTGGCATGCTTTGCATGTACGTCATGCTTTTTTTTTTTACTTATTTCCTCTTTCTAGATCTGGAGTCTAGAGATTAGGCTAATTTATGGCTTTGATGCTATCAGTTCTGATAGGAGGCTCCTTGTGATGTAGAGATGGGGCTCTTCCCATCTAGCAAGTGTTCGAAACACTTTGTAGACTTATCATAATCAGCTGAACACTGTCGAGTAGCACCTGGTAGGAAAACAAAATCATTAGTATTTCATTATTTAATGCAAGGTAAACTTAATAATATGATTTTGCAGATTAATTCTAATTGGTTAGAGGGACCATATGATGTCCAGAGGTATGATTTCATGGTTATTGTAGTACGACTCATGGACATGAGGATTCTACTCCCTTGTTATGGCTGCCGGATGTGGTATTTGGGAGCGCGGGTATATCGGTGGCATTTTAGACCTTCTCAATGTCATATTCCCTCTGATGTTCCTCCTTTGATGCTATATAGTTCTCATATAATGGGTTCAGAGTTGAGAGAGGCATTATAAGGATATGACACCATGATTTTTCTTGAGCGATCTCGCCATTACTAGCAGTTCATCCATGAGAACCTCTTAGAGCAGGCTCTTTTTGACCAAGCTAAGGTAACTTTTGACCATTTCTCTTTTGGAATGCTTAGATCACTTATTTTCTTTTCTCATAGTTTAAGGAGATTGGCTCCCCTGCCGATGAGGTAATGGAGGAGGTGGCTACTCAGGGGGTTGAGACTACTCTTGAGCTTGAGATTGTGCATGAGGTATTTGGGCCTAGACCTGGTCATGCACAATATACTCAGCATGTTAGGACTAGTTATGAGGGAGCCTTTGCTGGTGCTATTTTTGATGATGTCCCCCTTATTGAAAGATCTAAGCTCTATTGGGCCCCCACTATTCAAACTTTGATAGAGCAGCATATGCATCTCGGTGATGTTAAGCTCCCTAGCTTTTCTCCAGTAGATACTTCTCAAATGAGTTTGTCTGAATTATTTCTTATATTACTTATACACTTGGTATTGATTTTAGTATAACTTTACAAAATAAATCCCTTAGACATAGGCATAGTATTTGCACAGACTTGCCTCGTCTCAGAGGTTATTTACCATGTAAGTCATAAATAGTTGGCGGGTAAGCATATACACTTATTATGTAAATGTATGCATGGTATGCATGAAATGCATATGATATGATGTTTCCTATATGTGCAGAGTTATTTTAGGGATTTAGAGTGGGAGAATGAGATGCTTCATCGGTAGCTTACGGACTTAAGCATGGACCCCAACATCATTGGCACTTCATCTATCAAACCTCCAGATACTTATCATCATGATGATCCTAGCAGAGGATGGAGCCCATAACTTGATAATGGAGCTTGGGATGACTAATTCCAGGCTATCTTCATTTCTGATTTATAGTTATGTCAGACTACCTTCTTGTACTGATCTATTTCAAATTTCCCTTTCTTGAAATTAGACTTGGATGAATAGATGGTCCTAAGTGAATTTTGTTATTATTATTATTATTATTATTATTATTATTATTATTATTATTATTATTATTATTGTTATTATTATTATTATTATTATTATTATTATTATTATTATTATTTTTAACCTTAACTTTTTCCTAAGCCACCCATTCGGGTTTTCAGCTTAGCAAGCATGCCTTAACTTTTGCCTAAGCTGCCCTTTCGGGTTTTTAACTTATCGGGCTTCTTATTTTTACTTTTCAAATCTAGTTGCAAGAGAGATTGAGTTTGCTTGCTGTTCTTGCCAACCCTTTATCTTATCAGCCTCATCAGTTGCAGTCTCGACCCTTGAAGATAAAAGGCAAGCACACTATAGACCATTGGATTGATTAGATGAAGGGTATCATGGACATTGAGATTACATGGGTATGCCCTTGGTGGAGATTGAAGTTCATGACTTTTTACTTAAATGAATACTGTGTTCCTATTGCGGCGTTACACTTTTTGACTTTCAATTTCCCTTTACACCTTTGTTGTTAGTATGGCCACCCATAATTCATTGATACTGTTCTAACTAATTTTAAGGGCTTCCCTCTTGGGCAGGATTTTTTTGGATAAGGTTAGGGACTTATGGCCTTGTAGAACCCTTAAGCATAACATATTTTGAATGTTGATAAAGCTACTGATGATAATTATAAGACTTGGGTTGCGATATAAGCTACAGAGCCACCTAGATTTTCTAGATACAAGAGGACTCAAGCTTTACATGATGAATCTCAGAAGAAGAAGAAATAGAGGCACCACAAAAGCAAAATGGTCTCATAGAGCTGATTTTAAGCTTTTAAGTTTTGTTTTCCTTTCTACTACTTATGCATTATAAATAAGATAGAGCTTGCAATGTTAAAATGAAATTTAATTTCAATAAGATGCATTAATTAGGGCCAAAATTAGTATATTTACTACATCATATAACATAACTCCTATTATCAGCTAGTCCTTTTGGATTTTCTAACTGAATATTTTCATTCAGATTTTATTTCCCTAACTTTTTCTTAATTAGCCCTTTATGGGTTTTCTAATCAATGGGACCTTTTTCTTTTATTTATTCCCTAATTTTTGCCTACCAGCCCTTTATGTGTTTTCTAAACAAGAGGAATGTCCTAATTTTTTCCTGACCAACCTTTTTAGGTTTTCTAGTCAACGGAGTTTATTTTCTTTATACTACTTTTATTTATTTTTATAGGTAGTATTTCTTAAGGCATTCTAGATTAACAGGCTCTATGAACTCATTCAAGATCAGATATCTTGGCAGCTCCCTTTGGCAAAACTTACTTGACTAAGTATGGTCCTTCTTAATTCAGTCTAAATTTTCCTCTCAGATCAAACACCATTGCTTTAGACTATTTTAACACCATGTCCCCAACTCTTATTTTCCCTGGCCTTACTTTCTTGTTGAACAACCTTGCTATCCTCCTTTAATATATCTAAGTATGAAAAAAAACATTCATCCTCTAATCATATAGAGATACCAGATGATTATATCTCTTTTGTGTCCATAACCACTCTTAGAGACTTTATCTCAGTTTCTATAGGCAAAACTGCTTCATAGCCATACACCAAAGAGAATGGAGTTTGGCTTGTGGTAGTTATAGTCATAGTTATGTATCCCCATAAGGCAAAGGGAAGGTACTCAGACCAATCTTTGTAAGTTTTAACCATCTTAGAGAGGATTTTCTTGATATTCTTATTCGCTGTTTTTACTGCTCCATTAGCCTGAGGCCGATATGGTTGAGGCTTATGATGCTCGATCCCATATTTTTATAACAACTCTATCGTCTCTTCTTGAAACTGAACCCCATTGTCTGTCACAATGTGATGTGGAACCCTATATTTGCAAATAAGATTCTTCTTAATAAACTAGGCCATCTGCTTCACCTTTAAAGTATTAAAAGATTCAGCCTCTACCCTCCTAGAGAAGTAATCAATTGCCATAATAATATACTTATTCCAATCAATGTTGTCGGCCTTATTTCTCTTATGATATCAATCCCCCATACTATAAAAGGCCAAGGAGATAATAAACTATTCAGCAATATTGGAGGAAGGTAGTTGAGATTCGAATAGATCTGACACTTATGGCATTGCCTTACTGTCTTAATGCAATCTCTTTCCATGCTTATCTAGTAGTACCCTTGTCTAATTATCTTCTTTTCTAGGATTATTCCATTCATATGAGAACCATAAGCTCCTACATGAATCTCCTTCATCACCTCTTCTACTTCATCTTTCTTAAGACATTTGATATGTATCCCATTCAGCATTCTCTTATACAATACCCCATCATGACTTGAAAAATTACATGTAAGAACACACAGGGCATATCTCTCTTTTGAAGTGGCTTCATCTGGATATTTTCCTTCCTTGATAAACCTTTGAACATCATGAAACCAGGACTTCTCTTTGGGCCCTACTTGAATTCCCATAATTTGCTTACCCCCATAACATGGAGCTCTTGATTTTATGATCACTAATAGCTTTATAGTCAATCCAATTACATTGTCCCACATTGAAGAGAGCATTGCTAGAGCATCTGCCATTTGATTATCGTCTCTTGATAGATGGATAAAAAGACATTTAGTGAAGTTCTTTATTAAAGTCCTCAAATAGCAAATGTAGGGTTTTAGCTTTTCCTCCTTTACTTCCCATTCTTTATTAGCCTAACTAATAACTAACATTGAATCCCTATATACTAGCAATTCCTTTGCTCCAACTACTATTATTGCTTCCACTCCATGAATGCATGCCTCATACTCAACCATATTATTGGTTACTTTAAAATCTAGTTTCTTAGCCATCAGTACAGTTTCTCCTTTTGGCATAATAAGGATCACTCTTTATCCATCTCCTTTATTGTTTACAGGCCCATCAAAATAAAGCTTCCATTCTTGATGCTCTATAATTGGTAGATTCTCATTTAGAATTTTAGGTTTTATGGTTCATCACCCTCTATTGCATTCTGTGCTAGGAATTTCGCTACTGCCCTCCCTTTGATAACCTTTATGGTAATGTACTTGATATCGAATTCAGTTAGGAGTATGAGCCATTGAGACATCCTTGTAGTTAAAGCAGGTGTCTACAGTAAGTATCTTAAAGGATCTATCTTTGAAATAGCCTAAACCCTATAAGAATAAAGTAATGCCTCAATTTTCTCATTGCCCATATCATTATCAAACACGTCTTTTCCACTAAATCATACTTTTCTTCATATAGCAAGAAATTTTTGTCGAGGTAATACACTACGTGCTCTATCCCATCCAGTCCTTCTTGATGATTGCCCCCATTGCCTTTTCCTTTAGAACCAAATACATAATCAATGATTTACCTTGCCTTAGTGGTCTCATTATAGGTGGATTGGTGAGATATTCTTTCATTTTATTAAAGGCCTTCTGACAATCATCATTCCACTTTACAGGTTTATCTTTTCTCAACAACTTGAAGATTGGGTCATAAATATTAGTAAACTTTGTAATGAACCTGTAATATATTGTAACCTGCCAATAAACCCTCTCACTTCTTTCTCTGTCTTTAGTGATGGCATTTCCTGAATAGCTTTCACTTTATCCGGATTTACTTTGATTCCTCTCCTACAAACTATATGCCCTATCGGCTTCCCTAAAGTAACTCTACAAATGCATTTCTTTAAGTTGAGTCTCATATTATACCTCTCAATGCATGCTAAGAACTTGTCCAATGCTTCAAAGTGTCCCTCTCTTGTTTCTACCTTAACCATCATGTCATCTACATACACCTCAACTTCTTTATGAATCATGTCCTAGAAAAGAGCGGTAGCTAACTTTTGGTATGTTGCACCTGCATTTTTCAACCTAAAAGGAATAACCTTATAACAATAGGTCCCCCATTCCATAATGAAAGCTATCTTGATCTTATCCATAACTGCCATCATTATCTGATTATACCTAGAGGACCCATCCATGAAAGAATACATTACACATGACGCTGCACTATCTACTATGACATCAATGTGGGGTAAAGGAAATTCATCTTTCAGACATGCTTTATTTAAATCTTTGAAATCGACACACTTACCCACCTTACCATCTTTCTTAAGTATCAAGACTATGTTTTCTAGCCATTAGGGGTAATCTACTACTTCCAAGAAGTTAGTATGAATTTGTTTAGCAATCTCCTCTCTTATTTTCTCAGTCCACTCTGGTTTTAGCCTGCACAATTTTTGTTTAACCAGTTTTATCTTTAGATGAGTTGAAATATGATGCTCTGCAATTTCCCTGTTTAAACCTGACATATCTTTATAATTCCAAGTAAATACTACCTTTATTTTTATTAATATTCTCTTAAAATTTTCCCTCTCTTCAGGAGTTACATCATGTGATATAGCGATATTCGTTGGATTATCATTCATGCCCATGTTAAATAAATCAAATTAAATTGAATTAATGTCTAACATACATGAACGATCAAAATTATAATGCACATAACTATTAGGAAGCACATCACACAAGTAAGAAAAACCAACATTTATATCATTAACCATGGAAAAAACACAGTTTTTATCCTCATAAAGGCCAAATATTATTACACTAGTTTCTTCATAAAAAACATCACTAAAACTATTACTAATGATAGTAGCTAAATCCTAGGGTGGCTCCTCTTTAGGAGGCCGACATAATAGCTCCTCAAAAATAGTATCACCCATCCTCTTAGCTACATGCTTCATCACTTCCTCTTTCTTATCCTTTACCAAGTTCTCCATAATTTGCTCCTTGAAGATCTCAAACCCGGGAATGTCTTTTCCATTAACATTGATAGATTCCTTAGCACCCAGATAGTACTTTCCTTCCTCTAGCTTGATAAAATTCTCACTCATCGGCCTGATTCTCCCTATGGGCTTATTTATTTTAGCCTTTCCCTTTTTCCTTTTTCTTTTGCTACTAGGTTCCATTTTAGTGCACCTTAATCCCTTGGTGTCACCCTGACTTCTAAATTTTGGAGGTTTAGGGCTTCCTTGCTCATTTTTTCCTAGCCCCTGTCCAGGTTGATAATTCATACTCTTCATCATCTTTGCAACCCTTGGGTCCATTTCATTTTCATCAAATATCCTAGTAACTTGTAAACTAGGAGGAACACACACTTGCTTTTGTTTCTCTAGTATGGCTACCACAACTGCACTAGTTCCAGCTTCTATAGTCACAACCTCTCCTTCATGAGGGAATTTTATCTTCTGGTGCACAGTTGAGGGTACCCCTCCTAGAGCATGGAACCATGGCCTTCCTAAAAGTAAGGCATATGTGACAAGGATGTCTAATATAGTGAACTCAACGGTGGATTCCATGGGACTTGTTTTAACCAGAGATTGGAATGTCCCCTCCACATTCCTACTGCTATCATCATAGGCTCTGATGATCATATTTGAGCCTATTAAGTCATCGACTTTCAAACCCAAATTAGGTAGGATCTTGAATGGACACACATTAATAGTATAACCATCATCAACCATTGCAAAGTTGGTTTGCTTCCCCTTCACTTAAGTAGGGATAAACAATGCTTTATTATGATTTCTTCCTTCCAATGGCAAATCATCATCTGAGAATATTATCAGTCCGTGTTTCTTTTTCGTAACCCTTGCTACTATAGCCTTAGGTCTAGCTACTATTTCAATGTTCATGTTTGACATAGCTTTGATAAGAGCTTTTCTATGACTGCCTGAATGCATCAGTAGCTCCCAAATGCTAACATTTGCCTTAGCCTTCTTTAGCTATTCTAAAATCAGGTCTTTTTTTCTCCTCCTTCTATTTTTGTATCCTCTACTTCTTCTCTTTCTGTGACTCTCTTGATTTCCTATTCTAATGCTCTATAATTCCTCCCACTTCTAGTGACATGATTCATATTGGGGTTATTGCTCTATACATCAAGATTAGTGGGACTTTCTTTGTCAGAGTCATACCAGATGTCTACAACCCCAATAATCTAGTCCCCTTTTTTATTTTTCCACACTTCCACTATGTATGTTTCTTTTCCCTCCAAGTTAAGCTTTTTTAAATGCTCACTCAGTAGCTCCTCAATCCCTTGCTTAGGAATTAAGGACACTTTACTCTCCTCTTCGATCTCATCACCCCATCCTATAGGCACAATCTCCTTAAGAGGAATGTCAAAAGAAGCTAGTATTGAATAGAATACTCTATAATCAAATTTGCTTGAGGGCTGCCCTAGTAAATCCTCAACTCATTTTTATGAATGTTTTAGAGTTTTGGATTCTTTTTCTTCTTGTGCTGGCTCATTATCAAACTCATCACCCCATCCTAAAGGCACAATCTTTTTAAGAGGTATGTCAAAAGAAGCTGGTTTTGAGTAGAATACTCTATAATCAAATTTGCATAAGGGTTTTCCCAACAAATCCCCAATTCCACTAGAAGCATCAGGAGATTCCTTACTATATGTAGGGTTTAGGTTTTCAAAGGAGTCTAGCACTTCCTCCTCACTAACTCTTGAGTTAATTATCATGGTGGTTGGTGGTAGGACATTTTGGTAGTCTGGGAAAGGATTGTTTCTAATGTTTGGGTTAGGATTGGATTTTTTGGGGTTTGTGATTTTTTTGGAGTCTATCGGGTTTTGGATTTCATATTTGAGGTGGATACATGTATCTATGGAATGACTAGCTATAGGTAAAACTTTGAATAGATGTTAGGGTCATAGCCTGGGACATTTGCATTAGGTGGTTTAGAAAAGGTTAAAGGTCAAAGTAGGCCTTTATGGATTAATCAGTTTAGGACTTTTGAGAGTGGTTGATTAAAGTTGGAGAATCTCCTAGGTGACTGAATTGTGTGCACCTCCACAACTCGGCTAGTACTTCCTTATTATATGCCTCTAATTAAGCCATTTTGGGTTCCAGTGCCTTTAGAGTTTTTCTTCTTTTCATTCTCTATCTCTTTAGCTTGTAGACCATTATTATATAGGTATATGAATGTTTTGGGGTTCATCATCTATAATCTCTCGACTAGATTAGGTGATACATTATGGACTATCATCCTAACATGATCTTTCTCAGCCAACTTATTCTTCACCAGTCCTACTTTGTTCATGAACCTGGTCAAGAAAGCAGAAAAGGATTCATTTGATTTTTTCTTAGTCAGTTTTAAATCTTTGATAGACACTTTTAATCTAGTGTTATAATCATACTGTTTCAAAAAAGTAGTACACAGTTCTTTTCAGTTAGCCCTGGTAGATTTTTCCAGCCCATGATACCAGTTTATAAGCATCCCCTCTAAAGACAACACAAATAACCTAGTGATTATTGTTAATGGGGCTTTAGTAGTACTTATAGTGGTTGTGTACTAACAGAGATGAATTCTTAGGTCTCCTCTTCCATCAAATTTTTACAACTGCAGCATTTTGAACTTATTAGGCAACATATCATCTTTTATTTACAGAACATCATCGAAGTCAAATGAATATCCCATGCCTTGTCCCATAATCAGCTTCTCCATTTTGGACATCTTCTAGATCAGCGCTAGCATCTGCTTGGACTCATGGTCTTGCACCAGTTTGAGTGACTCTTTCTTTGCTTTCTCTACTATGTAGTCTTTAATATCCTCAAGCTTCACATCAACAGCAGGTGGGTTTCTAGCAACAGGTTGCCCCCCAACATTATTGGCAATAGGTGGAGCATCTGTAGCAAGTGGGATAGTTGAAGTAGTAGGTGGTTAATTAATTATAGGTGGTGATATGACAGTAGTGGCAGGTTGCCTCAGTCTAGACAATGCTTATCTCAGTTCATCTTGCATCATAGCCCTCATGTCATCCATCAAAGCTCCTTTGATATCTTCTAAGGTCCAGTTCCCTCCTTGTTATTATTCCATCTCTATAGGTTAAGGTGTAATTGGTTCAACTTCCAAGTAAAGTGGATTAATAGGATTTTTCTCCAGTTTGTGAAGGATCTCTTTTGCTATGGCTTTAGGACTTAAATATGTTCTTCTTAGTCTACCACCTTTCTATCCCCAAATACGAGAAGACCAAGGTGAATCTATGATGGCTACAAAATAAAGTGTTAGTGCAATGGATGAAATGCATGTATGCATGATGCACGTGCTATGCAATAAGTAGCAAATAACAAATATCAATCAAATGTACAACATACATCCTTCCAACCTTATTCCTCCCACACACGTATTCAATGGTGAGTTTCTTTTCCTAGGATTTTTAGTCTTGGCCTTAATATCAATGGGGGATATCAAGAACTGACATGCATGCCACATCTCTCTTAAAGCAGTAAAAGCATAGAAACAACATTTTTACATATAAAGGTCTTGCCCAATCTTCATTAGCCGAAGTGGGCTTCAAAATTATGGGCTTGGGCTTTTATAGATAGAAATACCTTATGGCAACATACATAAAAAATTTAGGTAATTCTAGGGGAAGTAACTAAGCCATTATATATGGTTAGGGTCCGGTGAAAAGTCAAGGTTCCCTTAGCAAGATGCCCTCCTTTAAGACTTAAGTTATAGCCCAAGGTCAGAGGGGCCCGACATCCTTTGTAAAATCGAGAGAAGACTACCCCCCTTTAGGACTTGGATTACAGACTCTAGTCAGATAAGCCTGGTAATCTCTCTTGAACCAAGTTAAGGCTAAGAGTGATAGTTAGCCAACTTACAACTCCATGAAGCTAGTGGAATCATGGAATCATAAACCAACACCATTGATTAATAGGGACATGAAGAATGAATGCAAGAATAAAATAATTCTAAAGAACATAAGTAGAATCAGTATCTCTTATCTTTAGTGGAGTTACCACTGTAGACGGTGGGGTTTAGCACGCGTCCAAGATTTTAGCAACTGTGACGCTGTTTGGGCTCAAGGCCCTAGGGAACATACTAACCATTGCCACAAAAACATAGCGTGGATATGAGGAGTCACCACCCAAGGTAATAACTAGGACAAATCGTTTGGTGGTACTCAATTCTCTAAAAGAAAGCTAGCACCACAACCAGGAAATTCTGGGAACGTAATACTAACTTCTTTCAGTCTTGTGTTCATTTAGAATTACTTTATAAATTACTATCTTATTCTCTAATTACACTCAATTTTATTTAAATCATAATTAAACATCCATTTAACCCAAAGGCAACAAGTCATAAAATTACATGTAAAAAAAAATGCATAAAAAAAGGTAGGGTCCCTATGTCTAAACTAGATTAATCAATTAAAGTTAGCTAATTCTACATATTTTATTTACAAGTAAAATGGACTAAAGATGGGCATACATTTTAATTGAATTAGTGAATCTAAATCTACTTGTTTTAATTAACTGAGGAAATGGACCTATTGTCTATAAAATTTAAAGAAGAAATTAGTTTATTAAGTGGGCCTAAGTCGAATTTAATTTTAACTCTAATAAAAAATGAAGCCTAAGTCTATTTATTTTAAAAGAAATGAAATTAATGGGTGGAGCTAAATCTAAGTTAATTTTATTAACTAAAAATTGGTCTAAATCTAAATTAACCTAAATGGGCCTAAATTGATTTTAAAATTAATTAAACCTAAAAATCCAATTAAAAACCTATTTATTAAATGGGTTAACCCTATTGTGGGCATAGGGCCAAAAGAGAATAAAAACATAAAAACAAACCTAATTCAACAAACATCCCAAAAAATAAATCAAAATAATAATTTGTACATGATTTTTCTAAGAATCCCTAATTCAATTTCATGCAACCTTAAAATTAATATACTACCATCATTGAATTTAATTGAATTTTATCAAATTGAGCCTAGATTACTAATCAATTTTTAGTGCAGAGAATTAAAATTCCACTAATTTTCCTTTATTGGGGCTATGACAAACTACAATGTGGGATATGAAAGCAAATTAATTACAACCCAATAAAAGTCATGAACAAAATACTGTATAAAATAATAAATCCTAAATTCTACAGGGATTTCACAAAACTTAGTCCATAACATCCCATGGATTCTTCACTACTGCCAAAATCTCATATCACCAACCTCACATCCAAAGCACCACAGGACACCAATCGAAACAAAAAAAATTAATTAGTAATGAATCAATCAAGAAATAAAACAAAGAAATCAAATAAAAAAAAGAAAGAAAAAGAGTAGAAGATGTTGTGCAAATGCTATTCGAATGACCCTCAGATTAGGATTGTCACCGCTTTGAGATTGACTCTCTTGTTTTTTCTTGACTTTCTAGACTTTTAAAAACAAAGAATGTATTGTTGTTGATTTGAAACATGTAGTAAAAGGTTTGTGTTTTTCAATCCACACTTTTTCTTTGCAATAGCTAATTAGGGTTTTTTTGCCTCTCTTTGGTTTTTTTTTCGCAGCCCCTTTACTTCTCTAGTTTTTTGTATAGACTTTGCCTCTCTAGCTCTAGCTCTTTCTCTCCCTCTAGGGTTTCCACAGCCTTCCCTTTCAGGCTTTTAAAGCTAGACCTAATAACCTCCAACCCTGTAATCACGCAGGTACTGGATTTTTGATTTTTGAACTTTCCAAATCAAGAGATAGAGTTTTGAAAAAATCAAAGACTTGCACATGCAAGGACACATGGTGTCTTGGACCAATGAAAAAAAAATTAAGAAATGATGAAAAAATTAATTTTCAGCATAAAAATTCAATTTTTAACGAAAAATGGCACTTTGGAATACCAATTTTTGTCCCGTAATGCTGATTGGCATTGCTTAATGTTGACATGCATTACGTAATGCCAGTCGGCATTAAATGCTTGCCAACCACATTTATTTTTGTATTTTTTTAATTAAATTATAAAAAAGGTCCTCGAAACTTTCTAATTTTTATAATCAAATCCCTAAAAAAATTTTACAACTAAATCCATAAAATGTAGCAATTAGTCCTTTAAATCATCGACAATAGAGATCAAATATCGATTAGATTTTCATCATAGGGGCTTTCATTGCACGCATGCACAATTGCATCCCAAAATTGAGTGCTTATAGTATGCAATTCCCATACCTTAAATTAGCTCTTTGGACATTTAGAAAAAAATAAATTAAAGAAAATCTAACCTTCTCCTATCTTGTCCTTCCCTTTAGTCTTGATTGACTCAAGGAATTTAGAATAATTTCTCTTCTAATATTCCTCTCCTTGGTAATGGAAACATTCTCCTTTGCCTTTGTTCTCAACTTTCTTTTTGTCTTTGTTCTTACTTACACCTCCTGAAGCTTTAGGAATTCTTTCATTAGCTTTCTTGCTTTTGTTGCCCTTGTTCTTCTTAGTGCCATTAAAAGAGGTAACCAAAGCAACTTCTATCTTTTTTTTTTATTGTGAATAGCCTTTTAGGTCATCATAAGCATATTTAATAATTTTGTAAGTGTGAATTTAATTTTATTCAAATGGAAATTGGCAATAGATAGCACAAATGATTTTAGAAGGGATTGTACAATTAAATCCACTTATATTTGAGCATCCATAATAAAATATGGACTCTCAAGTTCCTCAACAGAATGAATCATAAAGTTCACTTGAGCTCTAACATCATCTCCTTCCTTTATTTTAGCATAGAAAAGCTGCTTAGATATCTCATATATAATGGTCCTACTTTGTTCACCAAACAACTCTTGTAAGTGAAGTACGATTTCCCTTGCATTATTGTACTTCTTATGTTGCCTATGAATTTCATTACTTATAGAAGCCCATATAATGCAATGTGCTTGCAAGTCATCATCTTTCCATTTTTCAAGAGTGTCACATTCTTCTTGAGTAGCATTAGATGGAAAGGGTCTCGGAGGACTTTATTCCAAAACATATAAAATGTGTTCGGAGGCCAAAATAACTTTTAGATTATGTATCAAATTAATAAAATTACTTTTAGTGAGTTTATGATTATCAAGAATGATGCTTAGTGGGTTTGTAGACCTCATATTATCAAATTATTGCAAAATATAACAAGATTATTAGTTATAGTGACATTATTAATAGCATTAGATTTGGTCTTTAATTATAATGGTCTCCCACTATTTTATGGAATCCTACACTTCCAAAATAGTAAATGAAAACCTTTATTGGATAGGTTTCTAATGGGTAATTGAATTTTTTATGAATTAATAATATTCTTCAAGTACATATAGTTATCATTCTTGGAATATTAATATTCATCAAGTGAATAACTCTTATTCATCAGATCTTATGGGAGGTTTAATAAATCCGGCTCCTAATGCTTGGAGAACTCAAGTACACATAAATTGCCATTCTTAGTCTCTTTACATTAGTTAGGTCCATACCATTGAATTAGTGTAATATATAGACTTGAACACTACACACCTCAGGTATGCTTATTTGCCATTCTTGGCATGTAGTGTGTCTATAAATTCACAACATCTCATGCTTGACAATAACATCTACAAATATCTCTTAGCACAAATATACACCCCTATTTATCCATGGCCAAAGTATATTTATCTAAAACTTCTCATGTCATTACTTCAATGGAGAGCCAAGACCTAAATTTATTTTTGGAATATTTTTGAGACTTTAATTAAGGTCTCACTTTACACATTAGTCAATTATATATATATCAAATATATATATTGCATGGCATTTATTTATATACATATATCACATATAAATATAGCATGTTACAACATGTGTATAACATATATACATAGAACATGCATAATGGATGCACAAATAAGGAGTGATCATGTGTCTTTTCTAAACCTATTCTAACTCTTAGAATAAGTTACAAAATGGCTTAGCCTAAGAAAAATCTTTAAGGCATAAAACCCCTTGTCACCAACTCTATGGGTCTTAAACTTGAACACTTCAAGCTCCATGTCACAACTTTTTATGAATTACATTCAATTTTTGATATATCAATTCTAATATTACACCGTAACTCTATATAACACACAATTACATACCAAATAGTAAAATTAATTATCATTAGAAACCATAAGATGTAATCTGAGTCTATGATCATTCCTTGTATATATAACAAACAAAAAAAATGTAATGCTTGCATGTTATAATCAATTTGCAAAGCATACAATCATAAAAAATGATGGCCATATGCATTGTGTGACCATCACGGTCGTGGGGAGCCTTGGAACCCCCCCCCCCCCTTTTGCCATTTTTACACATTTTTAGCTATAACACCTGCAACTACTATCAATTATAATAAAAAAACTTGCAATTATCAATATATGTAGGATGTTTAAAGTGCAAATAGGAGTTTTGATACTAATTAAAGGAATTGGGTATGTAACTTAGACATTAAAAACATGTGAAGTGAGGACAAGTCTAAGTACAGTAAAATTTCAAAAATTTTGACTTTACATAACCCTTCATGACATGAAGAATTCCATTCCCAAGGATCCATTTTGCATATTACTCATAACTAAATAGCAAGACAACATATATATTATCATCAACTTAGGAAACTCTAAGCTTAAGAAAACTAATAAAATCCTAGTTTAATGAAAACCATACTAGTGAAGATCTACAAGCTTTAGGTGCTTGATATTCAACACTTGAATCAAGAGCTCTAGCCTTGCAAATGAAAGGCCTCTAGCTTGAAATATCAAAACTCCACCAAATCACTTCTTCCCTTGATTTGATTAGTTGTAAGTATCCTCTCAATTAGCCCTCATAAAACTTGCACTAACTTAATCTTTAGAAGAACACTTGGGGCTTTATATTTTAAAGATGTTGTTTCAATTTTTGGTGTTTCAAACCATTCATAGAAAATTTCTTACATTATGTATATAGAGAAAGCAAGCACCTCATGACATTATCCATGACATCACAAGCACACCTCATAACATCATCCACGACATAAAAAACATAACTCATGACCTCATAAGCATGCCACTTGGCATAATAAGTATACAATTTGCATAACTCACTAGTGTACAAAAAGAAGTATTTAGAAAATACATCTCATGTATTGTATCTACAGTTGTCTTCTTACACTTGTCAAAGTAACCTAATCTTTATTTGATAAAGTCAAATATTCACACATTAATAATTGAATGTGCCTAATATGCCAAATTTGACTAAATCATTTTTATAGACTTGGGCTTATTAATTGGGCCAACACTTAGCCTAAACCCAATCCATTAAATGAATAGGCCTAAATTAAGTTCATAGGTTTTCACTATTTTAGATTAATCTTTGGTCTAAAACTCTTTTGGGCCTAAGACCAAACTACTTAGGCCATTAATCCAAGTCCAAATAGAAACGATATATATTTATATTATTAATTTAATACTTCAATTAATATCTCAAATTAATTAAGTATAAATTAATAATCAAACCTTATTTGAATTAGATTTCATTATATGCTAGAATCATTACTTAAAGAAAAAATCTAATTCCATTAATTTAATTAATTAATTAAAGACTTTAATCAATAATTAGTTAATATTGATGGTGATTTGGTAAAACTCTTTTAGGTGTGACTTACTAGGTTCATGTCTAATTGGCAATGAGAAAATAATGTCAATGCTTGATATTATTTGAAACTCCTTTCAAATCTGAATGTGAAAATCCTTTTAAATATGAATGTGAAAATCCCAATTATATGCATTTAGTTCTCATAAATTATGAGTAACCCCTAGCATCGATAACACAACTACTCAATTAGAAATTAATGCATAAATTGATTCACATGAACCCTTTTAGTCATAATTACTATGCACTGAAATCCCTTCATTAGAATATCCCAATATAATCTAGAGTGATTGTTTATTCAAGCTCTAATAGTTATATCATATGACCTCATCTCAAGTCCTATTTCTTGATAAAACATAACAAATACTAGAAACACTTTCCTAGCACTAAAACTCTTTCAAACCATGTCATGTTTGTCCTAGCTAGGAAATTTTTCATCAAGAAAAGACTTAGATAGCATAGGATTTTATCCCTATTCACTTTAGATAATGAATCTCATTTTGGTCGAACACTCATCCTTATATTTAACCAACTAGAGTCGTCACATGCCATATACCCATGTGTGATTAACACAAGTATATAAGCGGTAGTAAACTCTAACCACTCAAATATGGATGGTCGTGTCACATTAAGTCAAAGGACTATATGCACCATTATAACTTAGATTGTGATAATTGATTATAGGTGAATATCCATGTACTTATAAATTTAACCTAATTGTTTGATCCACTCATAACATGAGTATCTACATGTCTATTTTGATATCTCATGTTAAATAACATGAGACTTACTGCCTCCCACTATTAGTATCATATACTAATAAAGAAAAATGGATAGAGGTGATATACTAATTAATATTATCAACTCTTGGTAATAAATTTATTAACAAGATGCTAATGGATAAATATTCAATTAAATAAACACTTTAGATAATATGATATTCTTTGATTTCCATTTGAGATAATTTACAATGTCAAAATATATGATTGGCCTTTAGAGTATACCACATATACTAACAAATTCATCACTAAATTAGTCATAGGAAATCTATCAGTAATTTAGTGATGGATAAAAAACCCATCATTAAAATTAGTTATGAATTAAAAGATCCGTCATTAAAACTAGTGACGGATTGAAAAATTTTCACTAAAATTAACAACAATGAAATTAGTGACGAAAAAAAATCTTTCATTAATTCATCACTAAGCCATTTAGTGATAGATTAGTGATGGATTTTTCCATTATTAAATATTGAATTTCTTATAGTGTCCATTCGAATACTTCTCACCAACACACTATGATTATGAGATTTAGCAAATGGATGTCAAAACTGCTTTTCTCAATAGTTATCTTAAAGAAGAGATTTATATGAAACAACCTAAAGATTTTGAATCCAAGAAAGGTTTCAAAGTGTGCAAGCTTGATATATCTATTTATGGTCTAAAAAAAGTTTCAAGGAGTTGGAATCATCATTTTGATGAAGTCATTTGATCATTTGGTTTTATAAAAAATGAAGATGAGCCTTGTGTATACAAGAAGGTTAGTGGGAGCTAACTCATTTTCCTAGTCCTATATGTTGATGATATTTTATTAATTAGGAATTATTGACCCTTTACATGATCAAGGTCATGATCAATCTTAAATCAACCTTAGTTTTGACTTTAACATCAATTTTAGTTGCAAACTTTTACTTAAGTGTATTTATAAGTTAAGTTCAATGGTACAACCAATAAGCCTTTAATCAAAGTCTAAATAAGGCCATTTAAAGGTTAAATTTCCCCTCACGATCCTATCATAATCATGAGGAGGGTCACGAACATGAACCAAATGAAGAGTTAGTTATGAAGAACTTTGTGCCACTCATTAGAGTTGCTCATGGCATTTAATGACTCATGAGGAGCAGGTTATAATTGTGAGGAGCAGTCCTGGCAGCTTTCTAACAACTAGTTGAAGTCCTAACTGTTACATCTTTTATGACTCATGACTGTGAGCCTCCCCTCACGATCGTGAGTGGCTTTTTAACCATAAAAATCTATTTTTTTATTAAATGAAGAATGGTGGAGCTTGGGGATGCAATAAATAGCCTTAAATAACTAGATTTCAAGTCCTCTCTATAAACACACCTATGAAAATTTCATTTGAGAGTTACACACTTTGATTGAGCACTTAATTTATTCTTAGCATTTGTATGCTCATTAATTCTATTTTATATTTCAATTTATTGAGAGTGGGTTTTGTGTTCTAACTTAGGTTCTTCTTCATCTTATTTCTTAGGTTGAAAAGGTAAATGAGGAACCAAGTTTAAAAGGACTTGGTTTATGTGTTAGCCATTAAAACACTTAGGTTTTGGTTTTAAGAGTGAGCCAAGAAAACTCTTTGTATAAGGTTTAAGTGTAAGCCTTGAAAATACTTGGGAAAAGCTTTTGAGTGAGCCTTAAAAACTCAAGTTATAAAGGTTTGAGTTAAGCCTTGAAAAACTCTCTTGTAAACTCAATCTAAAGGAATATATTGGAGTGGGTTAAAGATCCTAACTTGGGGATAGTTAGGTGGAGCTATAGAATTATTTATAATCCAAACTCCTTAATTGTTTATGTTCATCTCCTTCTCTTAATCATTCTTTTAATTTTTCTTTAATTTAATTAGCCCTATTCACCCCCCCTTTTTGGGCATTTTCAAGAATGATGTTAGTATACTTACAAACGTGAAACTGTGGTTATGTAAAACTTTCTTCATGAAAGACTTAGCGGAAGCTACCTATATTTTTAGCATTCAAGTTATATAGATAGTTTAAGAATAACTGTAGGTTTATCTTATAGTCTTTACTTTAAAAAGGTGTTAAAAAGGTTCAACATGCTTAATTCTAAAAGAGGATTGTTACCCTTTAGGCATGGTATCCATTTATCTAAGGCTATTTCACCTAAGACACCCAAGGAAATGGAGTAAATGGCCAAAGTTCCTTGTGCTTTAGCTATAGGAAGCATAATGTACGCTATGTTGTGTATTAGGGCTAATATTACCTATACTGTTAGTATGACTAGTAGGACTTAATCCAATATAGGTTTGGAATACTGGATAGCTATTAAGGCAATCTTTAAGTGTTAGTGATATGCACTAGGTCAATCATTTGTGATTACGTATTAACTTTCTTATTTTATTAATAAAGAGGTATTTCATTATCATTTGATTTTATAATAATTATATGAATGGTTAATTCTTACTAAGGCCATCAAGTATGTGACTTGATAGCAAAACCCTTAGATTAAAATAAGAGTTCTATTCTAATTATCCCTAGCCATTTTTATAAATTATATAAATATTAAAGTATTAAGGCTAGTATGATATTGACTGATGATTATATTTTACTAATCATGAATATGAGATATTAAGTCAACTCATAGGTATATGATGAGAGATCATGTACTGGATTGACCCACTATGAGAATACTGCATAGATTATTGTCATAAGTATTTCTCATCACAGTAATTTTATTTCGGTCCTTTGACCTTGAAATCATCATGGATTTCTACATAACTATTTTATGTTTTGACACATTTTAACATTTTCTTTAATCGAACAATTAAATAGGATGTTGTTGGATATGAAATTAGTTATGTGAGGAATATGAGTAATTCAGAAGGAATTTATCCCTCATTAATATGAGAAAGATATCTATGGGCCCCTTGATGAGATAAACTGAAGGAAAATGCATGGCCATGCTAAAATGAATTGATAAAGAGTTATCATTTTCAGTCTACTTAGAATCAAGTTATAATATTTAACTATATAAGGATGACATTCTATGCCTTATGTTCAATTAGGATATCATGTGATAAATGGACAATAAAATTCATTGTAATTAGGTTATGTCAGATTATTGACTTCACATAACTTGGGTAGTCATAATGTCTTACTAGAGGCCACTTATGACTTGTAGGCCTAAATAGAGATTTAGGCCCACTGTCAATGTTATGTGAACCTACAGGGTCACACACTTAGAACAAGTCCAAAATGAATTTTGATTTAATGAGCCTAAAAATAAACTCTGTGGAAATAAATAATTAAAGTGTTTTATTTATTTATTTGTTTATTTATTTAAGATAAATGTTATTTTAAATAAATAAATGAGATATTATTTCTAATTTATTTTTAAATAAAATCATAATATAATAAATGGAAGTTACCAAAAGGTTATTGGTAGGTGAAACCCTAATTTGGAGTCTATAAATATGTTATATTCTCTAGGGTTTAACACACTTATTTTTCCTGCCTCCAAATTCATTTTCTTTCTTCTTAGAAAACAAAGACAGAGTTTTTCTTTTCTTCTTGATTTGTGAGACAATCAAGAAGGTTGCTAGCACACACTCCAATTCATTTTTTGAAGGGTTGTTCATGTGGATACCTATAGAGGATGCATCCTTTTGGAGACGTCTAGATTCAAACAAACAAAGCAAAAGGCTTGAGGTAAGGTGTCACCAGTGTGAACCTCCTCTCATCCTTCTAGAAAATCTTACCTCTTCTACATCTTGGTGAGATTCTTGAAACCCTAGATTTAATCAAGTAGTCGAATTACATGGATCTAGATTTGGGAATGTGATAAATTTTTTATTTTTTTACTGCGTTTGTATCACGAAACCCAACATTAAGTACTTAAGAAGGACTAAATATTTGGTTTTAACTTATAGAGGGTTTTTTTTCTCTTGTAATGGAGATGTAGTGAGTTAGAAGAGTTCCAAACAGTGTCATTGCTAATTCCACTACAGAAACCGAGTATATAGCTACATCAGATGTTACTAAAGAAGTTGTTTGGATTAAGATGTTTGTTCCTAAACTAGGAGTTATTTCTTCCATTGAGTCCCCAATTCTTCTCTATTGTGATAATAATAAAGCCATTGCTTTGGTGAAGGAACCGAGATCTCACTAAAAGTCAAAATACATACAAAGACATTTTCATATTATCAGGGAACTTATTGGAAAAGGCAATATCGCTATGCAAAAGATAGCTTTAGCTGATAATGTCGTTGATATACTTACTAAAGAACTAACACAACTACAATTATATCAACATCTTGAGAAGATGGGTCTAAGATACTATAATTATTGGCTTTAGAGCAAGTGAGAGATTGTTAGTATATGTGGTATGCCTTAAAGGCCAATCATATATTTTAACATTATAAATTATCCCAAATGGCATTAAAATAATATTTTATTATCTAAAGTGTTTATCTAATTGAATATTTATCCATTAGCATTTTGTTAAGTAAATTTATTATCAAGAGTTGATAGTATGAGCTACAAATTTATTTAGTACATATGAGCTACAAAGTTATTTAGTACATATGTTATAAAATGTTCATAATTTATAAATTAATATTTGAGTAATAGTAATTAGACTATCACCTCTGTCTATTTTTCTTAATTAGTATATGATACTAATAATGAGAGGTAATGATTCCCATGCTACTTGACATGGATACTCATATGATGAGTTGATCAAACAGTGACATTAGATGATTGATCATTTAGATATTCACTTATAGTCAATGATCATAATCTAAGTCATAATGGTGCATATAGTCCTTTGACTTGAGGTAACACGGTTGCCCAGTTATTATTGCTTACATACTTGTGTTAATCACACATGGGTAAATGATGTGTGATGGCTCTAAGCGATTAAATGTAGGGACACATGTTCGACCAAGATGTGATTCATTGCCTATAGTGAATTGGGATAAGATCCTATACTATTTAAGTTTTTCCTTAATGAATAAGTTCCTAGCCAAGACAAACATAACACACTTTAAAAGCGTTTTAGTTCCAGAAAAGTGTTTCTAGTATTAGTAATGTTTTCTCAAGAATTAGAACTTAAGATAGGGTCATATGATACAACTATTAGAGTTTAACTAAATCATGACTCTAGGCTATGTCAGGATCTTCTAATGAAGGGATTTTAGTTCACGATAATTATAACTAAAGGGTTCATGTGAATCAATATGTGCATTCATTTCTAATTAGGTAGTTTTGATATTGATGCTAGGGGTCACTCACAACTTATGAGAACTAAATGTGTATAATTAGGATTTTCACATTTAGATTTGAAAGGAGTTTCAAATAATATCATGTTTCAAATAATATCAAGTGTTGATATTATTTTCTTATTGATAATTAGACATGAACCTATTAAGTCACACCTAAAAGAGTTTTACAAATCACCATTAATATTAATATAATTATTGATTAAAGTGTTTAATTGATTAATTAATTAAGATTAATGGAATTGGATTTATGTTTTAAGCAATATAAATGTGTGTGTGTGTGTGTGTGTGTGTGTTGTTTCTATTTTGACTTGGATTAATGGTCCAAAAGAATTTTGGATTAAAGATTAATCTAAAATATTGAGAAAGCCCATAAACCTACTATAGGCCCATTTGTTTAATGGATTGGGCTTGGGTCAAGTGTTGGCCCAATTACCAAGCTCTAGTCCATAAAAGTGATGTAGACAAATTTGGAATATTAGGCACTTTAAATCTTTAATATGTCAATATTTGACTTTTTCAAATAAAGATTAGGTTACAAGTATTTATCACATTAATAAATGTGAGAGGATGAATGTAGACAAAATACATGAGATGTATTTTCTACAAACTTCTTTGTACACTAGTGAGTTACTTATATAAATTGTATACTTATTATGTCAAGTTACATGCTTGTGATGTCATAGATGATGTCATAAGGTGCTTGCTTTCTATATATATATAATCTAAGAAATTTTCTATTTTTTTAATGGTTAGACATACTAAAAATGGAAACAATATCTACAAAACACAAACCTAAAGTATTCTTACAAAACATTAAGTTAGTGCAAGATTTATGAAGGTCAATTAAGAGAAAACTTGCAATTAATCAAATCAAATCAAATTAAGAAGGTGATTTGGTGGAGGTTTGGTGTTTCAAGTTAGAGGTCTTTCATTTGTAAGGCTAGAGCTTTTAATTCAAGAGTTGAACCTAAAGCAGCTAAAGCTTGTAGATCATACCTATTGTGGACTTCATCAAACTAGGAGTTTGTAAGTTCCCTTAAACATAGAGTTTTCTATGCTGATGATTATATATGTTTCTTTGTAATTTAGTTATGTGTAACATGCAAAATGGATCCTTGGAAATAGAATTCTTCATGTCATGAAGGGCCATGTAAGTAAATTTTTTGAAATTTTACCTTGTTTAGACTTGTGCTCACCACACATGTTTCTAATGTCTAAGTTACATAACTAATTCCATCATTTTCTAATTGTTTTTATGGTGGTTTTTGGATGTTTTTCTAGTTTTTTTCATGGTTGTTTTGAAAAAAAAAACATACAATTATGAAAAAAAACAAGAAAAACAACCACTATAAAATAACATAAAACATAAAGCTAATGGAACAAAAAAAAACAACCTCAAAATAACCAAAAAATGTTGTGCAAATGAAAAGATTAATAAAAAAAAAATAAATAAAGAATAAAAAATAAAAAATAAAAGAAAAAAGAAAAAAAAAGAACCACACACAATTAGAAAAAAACCTAAAAAATAAATAAAAATAAAAATAAAAAATGCGAGAAAGAAAAAATAAGTAGCAAATAAAAATAAAAATAAGAGAATGAATAATAAAATCAAAAGAAAATAGTTATGGAACAATAATAGTAATAAGAATAAGAATATGAAAAAAATAAATAAATAAAAGGGAAACATAATGAAAAATAAGTTAAGAAAAAACAAGAGAAAAAATAACATAAAATAAAAACACGTTTAAAGAAGAAAACTAAATAAGTGTAAAGATAAAACAAATTTAGTTATATCTATAATTATTCATATGTAAAACATATTCAATAATATTCTTTTTTTTTTTTTTAATTCCAATATGCATCCATATCTTTGAATTATTATGAAAGGGTCTATATCCCAAACAAGAAAACGATGTCACCTTGAGTAATGGCATAAAATGGGGCTAACGGTAGCCTTTTGCTTAAGAATTCAAATAACAGTAACGTCCGCAATTGCAGTCGTATATAATGGTAACGATAATTGAATTGTTATGTTTTTTTAAAAAAAATTGTAAAATGTTTGAAATTAATATATTTTGAAGGTGTTTATAATAAAATAAGCATATAATAGTTTAATAAGTATAACTGCAATACAATAAATATTAGTTATATTATTTCACATCATAATTATACATATACTACTATAAATCTATTAACTAATACATTGTGTCACATGATAATTATACACACAATATCATAAAATTTATAAAAAATACAAAACAAAAGAAATATTGAAAAGATAACATATATAAAATAACATTAATATCAAAGGAGTGTTTATGAAATATAAAATAATATGCACTTTTATCTTCATAAGAAGGGCACATATAGACTACAGGAGATGCAAACAAACAATACATAAAATTAGAATGGTTAGTATTAAAAAATGAACAAATATATAGACATACAACTATACAATATTTAAAAAACACAATGTTTTATTTCCTCTCATCTGGCAAATGTTACAGATTTTTTATCATCTTTAGAATTTTTTTTTTGGGCACAAAATCTCTTCTTTTAATACAACAATTGCTTTATATTAGAGGTGTTTATGATTCGATTTAGTCGGTTTAAAGTATAAATTTCTAACTAAACCAATAAAGTCAGTTTTCAATTATGAGAACTCTTAACCAAATTAGATACTATTAAAAATTATTCAAATAAATGATATTTAAATTTGATTTGAATGATCGGTTTGATCAGTTTATTAAAAATAATAATGAAAAAATAAAGATTAAAATTATTAATAATAGATTTCATAAAATCTATTAAAAATATAATAAAATAAAAAATTTATATTATACACATATAATTCAAATAATAAAAATAATTAATAACTGTTATTTCATGGTTTATTGCAGTCGATGTCAGCCGAGATTGATAAATAATGGCCGTAATAACCGTTATTTATATATTTATTTATAACCATTATTATATAATGGTAGATAACGTAACAGCATATTCAAAAATCTAAAAATAATCGGCGGTTATGTAGCGATATTTAAAACCATGCTTCTGCCGTTCACACGTGGCTAAACTAGCAAGAATCATCCACTACAATCGCCACGTTCCTCCCTCTGTTGCCACGTTTCAGTACTATTATTTTCCATCTTGACACTTTCTAATTCTATCATATTCTCCCCATACAATGTGATCACTCTAAAGTCTTCAATTCCTGAAAAAAGAAATCTAAAATATTATTAAAGTGATCACTTGCTTTGGGTCGAGAATATGAGGAGGATGGTGATGATCATAACCACGGCGGCTGTCGTGTTATGGGCGGCAGTTTATGTGGATGTGTGCTGGTGTTGGGTTGGCATTAAGAATAAAGATCATACAATAGGTAATGCAAAAGAGAGAGTGAATTTTATGGCAGGAAATGCGAAGGTGAAGGCTGAAGATATGAAGCAAAGCGCAGCAGAAGCCATGCAAGACGCGAAGGAGACCGCTCACTCCTGGAATGGTTTGGCTTATGAAAAGTTCTCAGAGTAGGCGACCTATAACCCGGGCAAAATTTATGTTAATGTGTTTAATTTGTGCAACTATCGTTCATCTACTTTTAGGAAAGGGAGAAAAGAAATGAACTGTTGTTAAACATTGATTTATAACATGCATAGCAGCTATAGAATTGGCACATATTTTCTTTTCGGAGAAGGTAATTTCATTTAAATGAAACCGAAATCATGTCATTTCATTCAAAAAAGGGAATTACGCATGTTTTGAACTTGAGTTTGAGTATGTTTCAAGCTGTACATGCATGTGCTATTGTCAAGGGAAGCTAGAACATGATTTGATCAGTTAAAGTTTAGCGTTCAGCTAGTCTTGCTAGCATATGCTGCACCATTGGTTAAATGGCATCATTCATATCTCACATGTCACTTACCAACGAAAGAAATAGAGGTGGATATCTAAATGTTTTACAAATAGATCTAGAACTTTATGCATATTGTTGGGTATATAGATTGAGACGTGTGAGTCTCTCTCTCGCTTAATTTATATACATGCACAATAAAGATGGCAACGAAAAAGAAAAAAAAGATTAACCAACTATATTAACATAATTAAAGAATACTGTCAAAATAATGAAAACCACACAAGAATTTTATTTATATGTAGCGATAAGAGCAATTCTAGGAAGACTCGAATTTTATATACATATACTATAAGGCTGACTAAGTAAATTCATACTTTGTGGAGTAGATTTGAAATATTTGAAATATATAAATCAAATTTCATTAGACTACCCTTCATTTTACTGTCTGCTGCACTTGTACTAAGTTGCATCATGTTTTGTGCTTGAGCCACTTGATCAAAAGAACAAAACCTTCCAATTTGTAGAACCATGCATACCCATATGTTGTTTCTAGATGTAACAATGATGCTAGCAGGGGGCTTGGGTTGAATGGATATACGAGAAAATCAGCTCAAGACCTAATGGATAGAGCGGGGGATGCTGCCTCGAAAATTATAGGTTCAGTGAATTCCGCTGCATTAGGTATTTGAAGCTCCTTAATTTTGTTGTACCAGCCTAATGTTCTCTTTAAAAAATTAATTTTTACCTTTATTATTATTATTATTATTATTTCACTTTAATTCTCCCAGAGTCTTCACGGTTTGTTTCTGAGAAGGCTGGTGAAAAAGCCAACAGGGTTTATGAAGAAGGAGATAATATTAAGGATTTTGCTTCGGATAAGGCAGATCAACTTATAAGAATGGCGACAGATACAGCTAATGAAGCCAGTGAAACAATGGGTGGAAAAGATAAAGCAGCCAACACCTATGATAAGGTGGATGAAGTAAGGAACTTTGCTTCAGAAATGGCAGAGCCGGAGATGCAAACTGCCGGAGATAAAGCTGCTGATGCAACGGAATCATTGGCAGGAGCGACGAAATATGGAAAAGACAGAGCAGCTGGTGGATACTCTAATATGGGTTCAGATATGATGAAAAGGGGAATGAATAATGGAAGAAATGCAGCAGCTGATGCTTATGAAATAGCTTCAGATTGGGCTGGTGAAGCTAAAGTTGCTATGGAAGAAGGAATGAAGTATGCAAGAAGCAGAGCTAGTAATGCCTTTTATGATGCCAAAGAAAGAGTAAATTTGGCCAAAGATATCGCTTCAGACAAGGTAGGCAATGCCAAAGAGAGCACCGAAGACGCAATGCAGCTTGGAAAAGAGAGAGCAACTCAAATTTATGATGAAGCTAAAAAGAAAATGAGCATGGAGAAAGAGACGGGAGCAATAGGGGATGAAAAAGGGGATGAGATGCATGCCTTTGATGACGCACTAAATAAAGTTGGTGAGGCGTACAAGACGGCCAAGGGGATGATGACTGATCACGCAAAAGATAGATATGGAGCTGCTAAGGAGAGGCTGTCAAAAGCCACCGGTGATGTTGGAGCAAAGATGAGAGCAGACACCAGTGAACTTTGAGTGAAACAACTTTCTCCATAAACTATATATATATATTTTCAATATGTGAGTTACTATTATCATTCTAGTTTCTTCTTTTATCATCTTTTGCAAAATGAGATTTAAATTTAACGTCTGCTTGTGATCTTGTTTTCTTAATCTCTAAAGATTCCACGGATATTCCATAGCAAATTAATCTCAGATTGCTATAGAATGCACATTAGAATTTAGGTATTGGTGGGATTTAATGTGCTGGGCTAGTTTTCATTCACACTTACAATTGGCCAACATTTGCACTAATAAAATTTTGGATAATGTTCCTTGGGAGAAATTTTAAAAATAACCTTCTCAAATAGAAAAATAAAAAAGAAATTTTTTTTTTAATATTTTTATAGAAACCTAAGTTGTAATTTTACAAGTCAAAAATTGATATTCGTTGCCACTAGTTAGCTGCGTTTATTATTGTCCTAAAATTTTTTTTTCAAGAACTTTTAGTCCTGTGTATTCAAGGTTCTACTTTGTTTGTTTCGGTTCTTTTGGGGAAAGATCTTAGACTAGGGTCGGAGTAATGACCCTTCTCACTTATTAGTAGACAGAGGGGGATGGCTCCCCTAGTTCGCCAAAATTACCTTCACTCCCTTGTACTTTCTTTATTATTATTTCTTCAGAACTACAGAGGGGAGATCGGGAAGGGGGTGGGGTGCAAACGGCACTTCCTTGGCCACCACTAGGTGGTTTAGTGCCATTATTGCACCATACAAGCATTAGATAGAAATTTGATATTCCTCATTTTTTGTTTTTACTTCAAAAATATAAATTTATGGTTTGTTCATCTGCAAGTACTATTTTTTTTACTAGGCAGATGAACTATGAATTTCTAAAGTCAGGAGGAAAATTTCCAAACTGGAATATATATATATATAGAGAGAGAGAGAGAGAGAGAAAAGTTTTATAATGTTATTCACAAAATAAAAAAAGTTACTCTTATGATCATTGTTATTTATAATAAGTATAACATAATTAATATATTATCTTAGGAAAATAATTTATTATACTTTGAATTTCAATTTGCTTCTTGTGCTGATTTTATCTAGTTTTAAAAGACCTATAATTATATGAAATAATGTAATGATTTAATTAATAAAATGGTAATATAATTTGTAAAATTGAAAAAAAAAATTGTTTTATCACAATATGGGCTATTTAGTAGCAATTGTTGGGAACATTATTGACTTCTTTTCTTGATGGCCTTTTATTATTATTACGGACTTTTGCAAAAATAACTAGAAAAAGAAAAATATTATTTGCAAGTTCATTTCACCAAATCTTCAAACAACAATTAGCTAGAGTTTTTGAATTAGCAATGAAAAGTTTAAAAATATAGCATATAATTTATGAAACAATAAGATAAGATCCGAGGATCTAATTTATATATGAACAATAAGATGAACAATGCAGGGTAATTATGCACTCTCAATAATCTCTGGCAATAAATATAATAAGCATATATATTTTCCTTGGAATCTACAAGTCCGGACCGCCTTTCCGCAAGATGTATGAGACAAATGCAATTCAATTGTCAAAAATAAAGAGAGGAAAAAAACATGGTGGAGAAAATTTCCTTAATTAGCTGCCTTTCTTTCAGCTTTGGTAATAAATATATATATCTAAACAATGGCCAAAAAACCTCAAATGTATGATAATACCATAGTCTAACTATTTAACAAATTAATTATAACTTGTTAAAAATTAACAAGTTTATGGGAAAGATATGATTTTTTAATTTCAAATGATATTCATAACTTGAGGTTCTACTATTATTATAGGAAATAATTTAACAAATTAATTTCATATAATATCATAGTCTAACTATTGAACTCTTTTTTTGTTTTTTCAATCAATCATGTTCAATGTTATTTATCAGATGCAAAAAATCTTTCTTCAATCAAATGGCCTTTATGATAAGGCGGCAGCAATCATATGGATAAGACAATAGCAATTGTATTGTTTACGTATTCTCATATATGCAGGTACACATTATTAACTCTCTCTTGCATCTATCTCTTGTATTCTTGTATTATGTAACCAAGCACTGTAACCTCTCGATATCAATCAATAATATCATTCTCATTCCTTCTTCATGGTATCATAGCAGGATCAGGTTTAACAACCAAACGATTTCTGCAATTTTTTTTTTCTTTCTCTAATGTCTACTAATGACTCATCTTCTTCTTTAAGTACTCACCACCACCACCACTGTTGTCCCTTCTATTCACAATCTTCCCAACGTGGCTCATCAATTGTCGATCAAACTGAATTCTACCAACTACCTTCTCTGGTAAGCTCAGCTCATGCCACTCTTGAACAGCTACGATTTAACCAAACACATTAAGGGTTCTTATCCTTCTCCCAGTATAACACTATCAAATAATCAACCAAATCCTGATTACCAATCCTGGTTCTGTCAAGACCAACTCGTCCTAAGTTGGATAGTTGGCTCCATATTCGAAGCCTTTTTTACCACAGATTGTTGGTGCCACATCTGCGAGAGAAGCATGGCTTCATTTGGCTAAGTCATATGCAGCAGGTTCGAAGGCTCAAGCTCAGACCATCAAATCCAGATTTTTCAAATTATCCAAGGACTCCTTTGAGTTTGTTGCACAATATTATCAGCGAACCAAAACTTTGTAAGACCAACTAGCTACGTTGGATTCACCATTTTCAGAATCAGACCTGGTCTAAATAATCGTTAATGGCTTGGGCTTTATTTTTCGCCCCTTTGTTCATTCTCTTCAGCACCGAACAGATGATATTACATATGATGATGTTTATGGACTTCTTATTTAAGAAAGAAGAAGATCTTCACACTGATAACGCACCATTTACAGACTCTATTCCTCCCACCGCTCATTTGGCTCATACCTCCGATAAATCCTGTGGCAGTTGAGGTTCTCGAGGTCATGGAGGTTGATTTCATACAAACGGAGGTCGTGGTAGCGGCAGGCATCAATCGCACATGCTTGGCTCATCCTCTAGTAATTTCCCTTATATTCTCATAAATCTATTCCAGATTTGGTTCAGTGTTACAATTGTATGGGATTCGGACATATTGCTCCTCAATATCCTTCTCCCCGAAAGAAAGTCATGACTCGCTCTCCTAATTTTCTATCCCTAAGGCCTACTTCACATCTTGCAGCATCCTCTACAACCTCACTACATAACAACTGGATACTTAGACACAGAGGCGACTCATCATTTAACTCCTGACATAGAAAAATTGTCTCTCCATTTTGAGTATTGTGGACATGATGATGTTCATATTGGCAATGGTAAAACTCTCCTAATCTCTTATACTGGTCATTCCATTTTTAATTCCTCCAGTCATTCTTATTTTTTGAATAATATTCTTCATGTTCTTGACTCTTGTGCAAACTTACTTTATGTTACATCTTTTACCACTTCTAACAATGTGTCTGTTGAATTTTTTCCTACTTATTTTCTTGTCAAGAATATCCCCATGAGACAGGTTCTTTATATTGGCCTGAATGATCATGGCTTGTACTCTATGTTGTTTGACTCAATTTCTTCACCCACTAGATCTCCTACCGCTTTCGTTGCTTCTAGTCTTTCTTAATGGCATAACATTTTGGGACATGCAAATTATGGCATTGTTAATCACATTTTAGGGCATCATTGCCTACCATTTCACAAAAATAAATTAAGTTCTTGTCATGCTTGTAATGTTACCAAAAGTCATAAATTACCTTTCTCTTTGTCTACTTTTCAAGCAAAAGAACCTTTAGAATTAATTTGTTCAGATTTATAGGGACCTGCCCCTATTGATTCAGTTGATGGTTGTCGTTATTATGTTTTATTTTTTGATGATTACAGCAAATACTCTTGGATTTATTTTATTAAATTTAAATATGAAGTATTGAGTGTCTTTTTTAAGTTTCGTCATCTTATTGAAAAACTTTTTAATCGTTCCGTTAAGTCTTTTTAGGCAGATTGGGGACATGAATGTCAGGCATTATTTAAATATTTAGTTGAACATGGAATCACTCAACGCAGTGCTTGTCCCAAAACACCAGAATAAAATGGTTGTGTTGAATGAAAGCATCGGCATGTAGTTGAAATGGCACTGTCTCTCTTACAACATTCTCATGTTCTAAATAAATATTGGAAATATGCTTTTGATACTGTAGTCTATATTATTAATTGTTTTCCACCATCAAATTTAAAATCAGATTGTCCTTTTACTAACCTTTTTCATCAACAGCCTGATTACATATCTATGCATATTTTTTAGGTGTTTATATTACCTTGGATGAATCCATATAGTGCAAATAAATTGGCACCTAGATCCACATAATGTGCTTTCATGGGATATAGTAAAACATGTAAAGGATATATTTTTCTGGATATGTTTACCTCTAAATTCATTATCTCACGCCATGTTATTTTCTATGATCAAGAGTTCCCTTTTGCAACATCCTCACATGAGGTGCCTAGTGTCAAGGATCCATCACGAGCAATAAATTTTCTTCCCTCATTTCCCTCCAACACCTCTTACCCACCACATAATCCAATTCCATTAAATCCACCACTAGCATCTCTAACTACTTCCCCAACTCATCCTACATCACCTACACCTATCCCACAACCTACCCACACTACCACTCCCAGTTCACCAAATCAACAACCTTCATTAGTTGTTGATCTTTCTTCTTATAACCTTAAACCGATTATTAATACCAAAACCCATCCCATGATCATAAGATCTCGAACTATTTCATTGAAACCCAAGGCATTTCTTTCCTTTAATGATACTTATGAACCCTTATGTTATACCCAAGTAGTCAAAGATCCAAAATGGCAACAAGCAATAATAAATGAATATGATGCAATAGTGAAAAATCAGACTTGGACACTTGTACTACCTTTATCCTCTTGCACTAATTTCGTCGACAATAAATGGGTGTATCGAATAAAAAGAAACAAGGATGGTACTGTGGATAGATATAAAGCCCACTTAGTGGCAAAGGGCTATCATTAAAGACCAGGAGTGGATTTGACAGAAACATTTAGTCCAGTGGTAAAACCTACCACCATTCAACTCATCTTAGCAATGATCATCTCTTACAAATGGGAAGTTTGATAATTGGATGTATTAAATGCATTCTTATATGGTACACTTGATGAAAAAGTTTTCATGTCTCAGCCCCAAGGATTCATTCATCCATAATTTCCAAATCATGTTTGTCAGCTATAAAAATTGATTTATGGTCTCAAGCAAGCACCGAAACAATGGTTCAAGTGCCTCACAAACTCTGTAATTTCTTTGGGTTTCATTGGATCCAAAACTGATAGTTATTTGTATTTTCTCAAGCAAGGGACTGTTTGGATTTATTTCCTTCTCTATATGGATGATATCCTCATCACAGGTACTGACACCACTATGATTAATTCCATTATTCACTCTTTGCAAAATTCATTTGCTCTCAAGGATCTTGGTATTTTAAGTTATTTTTTAGGCATTGAAGCCACTTGGTGCAAGAATGGATTACTGCTTTCTCAATCTAAATATATTTAAGAATTACTACACAAGTCCAATATGCGGGCTACCAGTCCCATCTCCATACCTTCATGTGCAAGTACCAAGCTCTCAATTCTTGGCACCCTTTTCTTTGATCCATCACTTTATAAAAGTATGGTGGGTGGACTGCAATACATATGCATTACAAGACTAAACATTTGTTACGCTGTCAACAAGGTCTCATAGTATATGCATGCTCTAACTCAAGATCACTGGACAACCTTTAAAAGAATTATATGCTACCTTTATGGAATTATCGATCATGGCCTGTTCTTGGTGCCATCCGATCACTTTCAAGTTTTAGCTTATAGTGATGTTGACTAGGGTGGTGACTTGAATGGTTAGAAATCACAACTAGATACTCTATTTATATTGTTCGAAACCTTGTAGCAGAGAAACAGAGAACAGAGAACAGAGAACAGTTGTGAGGTCGTCAACGGATTCTGAGTATCGTGTTATCGTAAGCACTGTCAATGAGATACATTGGCTAACTTCTCTTCTTCATGAACTTGTACAGGACTTCCCCACTAACATTATGGTGTAACAATTTTTCTACAACTTATCTTACATCTAATCCTATTTTTCATTCTCGATCGAAGCATCTAGAAATAGACTTCCACTTTGTAAGAGACAAGGTATTGAACCATGAGCTTTGTGTCAAATACATCTCAACCAAAGATCAAATTGCAGATGTGCTGATTAAACCACTCTCAAAACCAATATTCTCTCAGCTTAAGTCCAAGTTGTCCATCTTTCCACCTCCGATACAACTTGTAGGCGAATGATAAGGCAATAGTAGTAGCAATTGTATTGTTTATATATTCTCATATGTGCAAGTGTTTGTATTTATCTTATACACTTCATCAACTCTCTCTCTTATATCTATCTTGTATTCTTGTATTATATAACCAAGAACTGACCTCTCGTTATCAATAAATAATATCATTCTCATTCATTCTTCACTTTATCCTTCAAAAAGCTAAGGACATTCATCTCCTTCCACCTCTTCAATCCGAATTTTTTTAATTGTAAAGTAATTTCACTTGTAGTGTATGTACATTGGTTAGTAGCTATAACTATATGCAATTCTTTTTCATTAAACAATTTTCATTAGCTCATCAAGAATGATATTAGAAGTAATTTTTTTAAATCTCCTTTTGAAGATGAGTTTAATTATATCAAAGTCGATTATGGGATTACATCAAGTCAAGCACATCATTAGTCATTTGCAATTAATTAACATTGATAATATATACTCATAATTTTTTTCCTTTGTACTTTACTCTATTTTCACTTGTTTGATCTTTTTTCAAATAGCTCACAAGCATTTTTTTTTTTAAAAAGGTGTTCTTTCTTCCATGCCAAATAATGTTCATTGTGTGCAATAGAGAGTGTATATATATATATATATATATATATTGAAGAATATATATATCAATGTTAAGGTTTACACAAATATACAATCTTAATTTTTCTAGTGAGTAGAAAAAAGCAAAAAACCCTAAAACACAACAGAACCATGAATTTACTTATATGCTAGTACATTAATTCAAGTACTTGTCCTTTTAGATACCTGTAGAGGACGATGTTCATCTAGAACTAGATCCTATATGCACAAAGCACGAGTTAGGATGTCATCATAGTGATCCTGCTCTTTTTCTTCCAATTTTCTTGTCAATTGAATTTGCTTTGGTAAGATTTTAAACCCTCTCATCAATCTATTTGAATTGCATGGATCTTTAAGTGAGTTTTGTAAATTTAAATTTTAAAATTTTCACTATATATGTATTACAAAACCCAAAGTGTTATTAAAGACACTTGCTAATTTGATTCGCTAATTGGATTAGATTGATTTTATTATTTTGTCTATATATGATATGTGTGTGTGTGTGTGTGTGTATGTATAAACATGAATTTTTTTTTGAAAATCATTTCCAAAATTTCAATAACAAAATATTAGTATGGGGTTTAATTTAATCAATATAAAAAAAGGTATTTGTTACATTAATTTGATTAATGTTTTAAATGTTTATAATTGTTCAATTTGATTAAACAATGCTAGCAGTGTTGATTTAATTGAATTCCTTCACTGTTTGAACAAGATTTTAGTCATTTGTTCTATTCATATGATTAAATAATAAAACATGTTGCATATGTTTTGTGTAGATTGGCAATGGCTAACTATTTAAGTGTTAAACATAAACATAAACATATGTATAATAGTTTTTTATAAAAATTTATTTTTAATGGTGATTTGTTTAAATGTTAAATAAAGTAATTTGTTTTGAACAGATTAATGTCATGAGTGTTAGCAAGACCATTGCTAGGAGCACTGCCCCTTGACTCCAAATGGATTTACTAAATAATTCATTTTGGACTTAATAATAATTTTAATAAAAATTTAATTATTATGCTTTTTTATGTGTTTAATGTAAAGTTCACAGTGCATAGTATGACCCTTAGACCAATGTGATTGAATTTTTATTGTTTATTTTTTATAGGTTGTAATTTTATTAAATACGGCTTGCGAGTCCTTTTTCATTTTGTGAAATTATATTTTTATTAAATAGTAATAAAGTAGTATAATAGAAATCAATACACAAAGTGGAGCTCTAGGATGGAGATCCAAGTTGGAGACCCAAGATGAAATCTGTATTATTACCTAGGATTGAACTTTGATCCTCATATTGGCTTGTGAAGATCAACCTAGATTTGGACTATTCTATGACACATTTATTTTATTATATTATTATGGTATGTTTGTGTTATAACCCGAATTTTTATAAATTATTAAATTAAATTTCTGAAATTTGCAGTATTAATAAATATTTTATTAATTTGATATATTATGGTTATTTTGTGAAATTAAATTAAATTCAAGTGTTATTATTTATTTTATTATATTATGAAATTATTATTAATTTAAAATTTAAAAATTAATCTATTATTATATATTATTTAATTTATTATTATTTGTGAATTATGTTAATGTAGTGTATTTTAATATTATGTGGTGGGTATAATTAGAAAAGAAAATATTTAAATTAAAAAATTAATTTTATTTTATCCTTGTGTACTTTTTGATCATATATATATATATATATATACACACACACACACATAAAAAAAAAAAAAATTTCTTCCTTCCCTCCTCTATTCTCTTTCCTTCCCCCTTCCCTTCCCCTTTCCCTTCCTTCCCTCTTCTTTTTATTTTCTTCTACATGAACAAGGCCCTCCCCCTGCACAGCAGAACTAGACAGCATGCTACCATTGTCACCGCCTCTCTTCTTTATGCTGCCACTGTGAACCAACAGCCCAATCATCGGCGTCGATGTCTTCTTTTGATCACCGGCGTCGATGTCTTCTTCTCCTTCTCAATTCTCCTCGGTGGCGACAGCTTCTGGAGCTCACCAATGATGTTTCCAAAGACGTCAGGAGCTGACTCCATTATTGATCGAAAGCTTTCATCATTAGCTTCGTTTCCCCTAAGGTAATTCATCCGATTAACACCAGATTCAATTTTAATTTTGATGATTTGTCTCTAGGTTTCATAATTTAGATTTGTTGATTTTGTGTTAAAGTAGTTTGATTCATGTTAAATTGACTTTAGATTATTGAAATTGAAGTTGTAATTTTTTCAAAAAATGTATTTATATTCAATTTTGGAGATAGTTGCAATTTGAGCACTATTCCAAGCTCGGGTACTGTTCCTAGCTCAGAAATGTGTTTTATTATTAATAAATCCTATTAACTATTTTAAGCATATTTCATGAAGAAAGTTTATTGAAATTATGCACCAAATATTTATTATGAATTTTCAAATGTTTATGTAAAAATTGGATTTTTGGAAAAATTAGTATAAATTAGTAATTTTTATATTTTAATTGAAGTTATTGTTAATTATTATGTTTTGGATAATTTTTGAGTAATAAATAGTATTAAAATAATTTTAATGAATTATTTACTTTTTTTAGCTAATTAATAAAAAATTTTGGAAATATATTTGAATAATGGTTTTATCTATTAATTTTATGGTTAAATGAATTTTTAGTTATTTTTATTATATACTTGGGCAATTTAAATAATTATTGGTAATTTATGCTATTTGATTTTGAATATTTGAAAAATTGATTTTATTAATATTATTTAATTATATTTGGGATTTTATTATTTATTTTGAAAATAAATATCTTTAATGATTTTATTATTGAAATAAATTGAATTGTGGTACTTTATAATTTTTATGAGTTTTGGTGAATTATTAGTATTTATTATTATTTTATTGATTTTGATTTTGTTGGTTCTTGGTTGGGTAATAATTGTAGTTCAGGGGTTCAATCCGAGAAGTTGAGTTTTGTGAATATTTGAAGTGTGTTTTCTTAGTTGCTCCACGAGCTAGGCGTATTGGACCGAGCCAGCCGAGTCAAGGTAGAGAAACACACTTGAACTATGAGTTATTATTATATGTATACATTGCATGTAGATAAAATATTGTGAGCATCCATATATTTTTAATAAATATGAATCTAATTATGCTTTATTTCATTAAATACTATTAATGATTGTTAATATTTATATATATTCTTTCATATATATAATTGAGAATATTTATTTTGAATAATGTATGTTGTCATATTTTATTATGAAACAACATTTTAGAGGATAATTGTAAAACGTTCCACCTAGTGGATCACACTAGGGCTATTGCGCAATAGTACGCTAGATATTAGACTTTGAAAATTGATTGATTTATCAATGCGAATATAATGATTATGGTGAATGATAGAAAAAAGGGTGTGACTACGAATCCTCGGTTAACCTATAGGGTACTCGGGGCTAGTTAGCACTAGTAGTGGAACCGTGGGTCCTCGGTGACCCTTTATGTACTCGAGGCTAGGCTAGTTCACCACCAAAAGTTAGATAAAGGAAATATTTTGGAGTTATGAAAAGCCTATTGGCTAAGGAAATACAATGATTGAGGTTGCGAAAATTTATAGATTATGCTTTGATCCTCCACCTAAAATTCTTATACAATTATTTTTATAATAAAAATGGATTTTGAGCATATGTATGTAATGCATGTGTATATTAAATAAATATAAATATATATTATACTAATGCTTGAGTGTCTATGTCTTTAGGTTGTGTGTATATATATAATAAAAATTTACTCAATAAGGTCTGACCCCCTCAAATATTTTTTTCAAGATCTTCTACTTCAGACCTCCAGATTAGTTCTATTTGTCGAACTCCTTCCTCCCTGATCGATTTATGTAAATATTAAATCATTACTTTTCTTGTAATTTAATAAATGCTGCATTAGTACTGCTTCTTGTTGTAGTATTTGTTATCTATTAGATAGAGATTCTGTATTTGAATAATTATATGAAGATATTTTATTATGCTATAATATGTGGCATTTTTGTGATATATTTGCATGTATTTTTATTTTTAAGGCTTGCTATGGGTTCCAGATTTATGTGAATTCTCATTTCCTAGTACCGGTCATGACTCCCTAGTTTGGGTCGTGACAATTTGTGATGAATGCATGTGATGTATAAGATGCAACATAATAATACATAATGGGATAAAATAAGTAAAATCCAATAAAATTAAGTCAAGAAAATTCCAACCAAAATTCAACATTTTTCAAGACTCTGATTGGAAAATATAGGTTTTGCCAAAGTAAAATATATCATGTCATCCTAATAATACAAAATGGATAATGGTGATACCATAAATTTTAATTTGTTAGACTTAATTAGGTTATCAAAATCATTTTAGACCTAGGGTTAGATGGGATAAGTGGGGCACATGTGATTTCAATATACCCTAATTATTCAAGAGTTACATGAGATGTAATTGGTAAAGTGCTACTTATCTAAATAGCCAAATTTAAGTGATAGAGAAAAGCATAAGATAAAATAAGGATCTTGTCTACTAAGAAATTTCAATTGATGAAATTTTTAAAATTCATAATAAGGATTAGTGATTTGAGTAAATTTAGTGGGGGGTTAATTATGTATAGTAAAATATTAAATAAAATTCTAAGTGTGCTTTGTATATTTATTATAGATAATGACATCAAACACTACATCTAACTTTTCACTACGATTGATCATTAAGAAGGATAATTTGAATAGGACTAATTTCCTAGATTGGTACAAAAAATTAATAATTTTCATTAAGTAAGAGAGGAAATCATATATCCTTTATCAATTTATCCCTAAAGAAACTGCTATTAATGCTCTCAGAGCATAAAAAGGCATGTTGACCTTTGCATGATTACTTTGTAGTTACCATTGATTTTGATTTTACTTATCACTTTTAGTACAATAATATGTGTATTTTAGTGTGTAATTCAATTAGGTTTAACTCTATGCTCAATTGGTAATTTGAAGTCAAATTAAAGTTATTTGGGAGTTATAAGACTCCTACGATCTTGGTTACGATCATGAGTAGCACCACGTGACAAAAAGAGAGTCGAATTCATATCATTATAAGTGGTAGTGCCCCTCACAGTTATGAGCATCACCCTAATGATTGTGAACAACACAATTATGATTTTGAAAAAGTAAAATCCAAATGAAGAAAAAAGGCATCGCCGCTTACAGTCCCCATCATGGTTATGACCAGGATTGTGAGTGTCATTGTGTCAACTAGAAAGCTTTTTTAATGGCTATTTTAGAGCTCCAATGGCTATGAAATTAGAGGTCTCGATCTTAACACCTCTTCTCATGATCGTGAGTGTCATTTCTCCTAGAAAAAGTGATTGTGTGTAAATTTTTTGGTTTTTAAGTTGCTTTATATTAGTAATTAGGTAGTTTTATGCTTTAATTAATTTTACAATGTTAATTTTTAGTTTTATTTTGTTTCCATGTTTTTTAGGTGATTTGGTACACTTTTGGAGTGATTAGAGGGTGTTTGACATGATTTTGAAGCACGTTTTAAGTTTCCATTACGCTAAGAGATGTATGGACTTGTTTAACATGTTGAAACTTAGTGGAAGTCTTGGCTAGGATAATAGTCTTAGGGCTTCCATAGTCACAGCTAAGAAGTGCAAGATAGAGCTTACCTTCGATTGAGACAGCACTAAGAGGGATAGAGCGAACAAAGAGTCTATTAAGACAACAACCTTTGGGGTTGAGATAGCAATAAAAACATAAGTTTTTGGGCTAATTCTTGGCTAAGAAAATAGCAAAAATTTTGTTGTTGCAAGCTGGGTTGTTTTGAGAATTTTTATCACTTAAACATTGCTTATTTAAGGAGGATTCTTGTGAATTTTAGGGGGATCAATTACTGATCAATTAAAGGTAATTTTTGGGAGAAAAAAACACCAAAAAAGTGCAAGAAAATTGGGAGAAACTCAAGAGAAATCAAGAATTAAGATTGAAGAGCACAAATTTCTTGGTTTTATTTTCTTTTTCTTTTTTTTTTCTTGTAATTTTCATAGGTTATTTTTAAAATTTTATTGAATATTTTTACAACATGTTAGGCTAAATTCATGTTGGTTAGGGATTGATGATTTAACAATAATTAGTTTTTCTATATTTAATGAATTATTAGTTCTTGCAAACTATGTTTATTGTGTTGATTATATGTTGATGCTTGATCACCATTAGCATAAATTAAAATTAGGGTTTTAGGTTAAGAAATTAAAATCTTAATGGATCTATAAACATATAATTAAATTGCTTATAGGTAGAGAGATCGTAAGTAAATTAAATTCCAATTGAGAGTGGGTGAATAAACTCATAGTTTTATTCGAGAATTGAGTTCACCATGAGAATTGGGATTTAATGTTCTTGTTTAAAGGTTATGAATTACAATTAGTTATTACTTGAGAGAGATTAATCAATAATTTAGAAGTACTTAGGACTTGGAAGACTAATAGGTTCATTAATTAAGGTTAACTAAGGATTGTGAAGAGGTTTAATTCATAACCATTGCATTCATTGATTGTTTATTCCTTCATTTTTAGAATTTTGTTATTTTATAAATTCATTTATTTGATATTAAATTTTCTTTTTGAAATTCCCTATTCAAAAGCTTTAGACAATAAAAAAATTAGGTTAATATGTGGTTAGAACAAGTATTTGCAAGACGATATTTTTTATACTACTTGGTGATATCGTGCACTTACAGTTTTACACTAACAATGTTTTGCATCGTTCCTGCATATGAGCATTATTTCTCCTAGAAAAAGTTAGAGAAAACATTAAATGAAGATGGAAAAGTGTTGGGGACAAAAATAAAAGCTCTAACAACTATAATTTTATCCTCTACTATAAATACCAAGCCAATAATAATTTATAAAGTTAGATGGTTATTTGAAAAATTTTATTGTGCTCCTACAAGATTTGTATTTCTATATCTCAATAATTCTTTCTAAACAAACTCTTGTTCAATTTGTATCCACCACTCTTATGAGAGTTAGGATGAGTTAGTGATAGGATTGTTCAATATGCTCTTTCTTAAGGTGAAGAAGTGGGTAGTGAGGATCTTGATCATTGAGGTTTAAGTGTGAGCCTTACTAAAACACTTAGTTTAGAGGTATAAGAGTGAGCTTTGGATAAAACTCTTGTGGATAAATGTTAAGGTTGAGTGTTAGCTTAGGAAAAATAGTTGGTTGTGAAGGTTTTGTTTCACAACCTATCATTTACAATAAATAATTAAAATTTTGAAAAGACAGATGAGGAAGAAGAGAATAGAAGACTTGCAATTTATAAGGAATCCATGTATGTATATATATGATCTAATTAAGTTTACTTTTTCTTGAATTCTCTTTTTAATTTGATCTTCAGATAAAGAAAAATAAAAAAGCAGAAGTTGATAATGGAGGTATTTGATCTTTATTTATTTTTTATTTTAATTAATTGAATACAATTATTTTTATTTATTAATTAAATACATAGTAAAGATCAACTATTTCTTTGATAATTTTTCTAACAACATTTTGTACTGCATAAGAAATGAAAAAAAAAAAAAAAACAAATAGTATACTTGTTGTATACTATTTTCAATATCTGAATAATACATGAATAATAAACGACTAATATACAAACAATATAGTATTTGTATAATACACGAATAAGAAAATCATTAAGGATGCATTATTTGAGATCACTTCCCAACACTATGGCATAAAACTCTTTATCCATGATTAAATTTTATTTTTAGAGTTGGGTTCATTAGATTAGTATATTTTTAATATATGAATAATATACTATTTAATGCACGCTCAAGCCAACTTTTTTTTTTGACAATTTTTTCTAACAATTTATACCTATTCAAATTATCAAATTTTTTTAATATTTACAAGTGTATAAAAAAATATTAATAATATATTTATTGTATACTATTTTTAATATACAAATAGTATACTCATTATATACTATAATATAGTTGTTGTTCATTTTTAATTTTTTTTTATATTAGAATAGTTAGTGATATATTTTCCCACATTGATAGAGAGAAGAGAAATGAAAATGTTTATAATAATTTATCCACCAAATAAGTTAACTTTTTTTTTTTGGAAGGAAATATTATAGGAAAATTTTGGACTGCAAAATATAAGTCAAAGATGGACACTTGGAATCAAATTAATGATATGCATATATCAATTATTTTATTTATTCATTTATTATAATTAATTGCATACAATTAATTTTTTATTTATTACTCAAGGCCAACTATTTATTTGATAATTTTTCTAACAATATATACTTACTCAAATTATCATATTTTTTTGTAGTTTTGAAGTGGATATATATATATATATATATATATATTGTATACTATTTTTAATATACAAATAGTACTTTTATTTATTTTTATTTTAATTAATTAAATACAATTATTTTATTTATTAATTAATTACCCGCTCAAGGCAAACTATTTCTTTAACAAATTTTCTAACAATATATACTTACTCAAATTATCAATTTTTTATATATATATTTTTGAACTGTATAAGAAATAAAAATATATATATTTGAATACTATATTTGTTGTATACTATTTTTATTATTTTAATAATATACGAAAAGTGTGCAAATTTATATTATTCGTATAATATAAGTGCAAGTCTATTGTGGAAAGTGCACCTAAATGTGAAATAGCATTGTCATGCACACACATGGCCATGGGGTCTTCAAAATCTTTTTTTTTTTTCTATATTCATCAAATAAAAAAGAAACTAAGATGTGTTTAATGAAAGAGCTTTTACTTTTAAAAAAAATTAAGCTATGTTCAAGGAAAGCTTCTTTTTATTTTTTTGTTTTTTGTATATTTTTACTTTAAAAGTCCTTGGCAACTCCTTAATCAATTAAGGTCAAAACCTCATTGCAAAAGGAGTACTACGAGTACTAACTTGGATTTTTTATCATAATCCCCTAAAAGAAGTTCCAACAGAAGGGAGCCATTAAAGAAAATTCATTCTTTAATGAATTTTCTTATCAAATGGCCTTTGCATTTTTCAAGCATATACTCATTCTTGGATATCTCTGGTGGACAATCTTGACAAAAAAATAAAATGGTAATAAGGGTCTCATTTCATAGACTCACAGTCTCTTAAAAACTTTGGTTTTAAAAAGAATTATTATATGTAAGTAAAATCTCCACTAGTTTCATAAGCATAAGAGTGTAAGAAAGACCCTTTTTGTTGGTGGATTTAATTAAATCTAAATTCTTCAAGAAAAATTTCAAACCTTAGCTTCGTATCTTCCTCATTCTCATACCTCTTTCCATGCCAAACAATTAAACATAAATAATTATGCATTATATAGAACTTAACTTCAAAAAGTCAATGAACAACAATCCAATAGATTAGGAATATAATAAATGAACATGTAAGAAAATCGAGTGAAGGAAAGAGCACTAAAAGAGTTCCTAATGACTTTGATGACAAATAATTAGAAATCACAAAGATAGTCAAACATGAGTCGGATAATGTTGGACTCATATAAAGTGGCTTTACCAACAACATTGAAAAATAATTAGAGCGAAATTGGAGTTTTTGAGAGTGGCAATGATGGCTTTAAAATTTGATCCAAGCAAAGATCAACAATCACTTTATGAACTGCAAGGGGAAGAAGATGAAAAAAAATAAAGAAGAAAAAAAAAGACATGACAAGAGCAAGAGTGGCATTTTTCAAGGCACGTATGTAATTTTAGGAGAAAATAGGGCATGTGTGTAATTTTTTAAAAAATAGGGTATTTGATGTTATTGACATCTCTTTCTAGGGTAAAAGAACTCAGTAATTAATTAAGAGTTTAGGTCTAGTTAGTTAATAGGCCCATAATTATGTTAGGATTACATGATACAAAACGCAGTAAAAATTAAAAATTTTAATCACAAAATCCCTTTACATGAACCATGTAATTCAGTTAAATTGATTAAAAGGGATTCTAAAAACTCAACAAGACGATTTTAAGGTTTTCATGTCTTCTTGTCTTCTTGTTGGATTAAGGTGCTGCCAATAAAACAACATCCTTTATCAGTATCCACATGAACAATATATCCAAAGCAGTGTTTATGTGTTAGAACCTTTTAATAAGACTCTTCTTATTTATTTTTCTCTCTATGTATATTTTCTTTTCTCAAAAGAAGTAGAAGGATGAGGAGAATAATGGCCTTATAAAACCCTAAATAAAGAGATGTATATATAGACATCCCATCTAGGATTTCTCAAACCACTTACTTACCAAAATAGTTTTGGTAAGTTTACACTCCTATTTCTACTTTGATTTTAATTCTATAATTAGAATTATTTCCTATTTATTTAAGATAACATTTACCTTAAATAAATAATGAAATAAATAAATAAATCATAAGTGTCCTTCAACAAGACCTTATGACTACCTAAGTTGTGTGAAGACTAATAATCCGACAAAACATAATCCACAATATGTATTATAGTTCTTTTGTCACATGGTATCTTGATTGAACATAGGACATGGTTTATGTAATCCTTATATAGTTCAATCACATTATTTCTCAATTCCAAGTAGACTGATACTAATAACTCCAAGTAGAATTAACTATTCAAGGAACTAATTAAATTAGCCAGTAATAATAAAAATGTCTCTTTATTAATAAAATGGAAATATGACATATTTAAAGTATGACCATTACATAATTAGCCTAGGACATATCACTAAAAAATTAAGGCTAATTTAATTAGTTCCTTGTATAGTTAATTTAATTAATTAAAATGGATAATAGGCCCATAATTTGTTAGTTTTATATTAGAATACATTTAGGCTTAATTAGTAATAATAGACCTAGTGATATAATGCAAATATGCATACTTCTTTAAGGCAGTTTAGTTTTAATTTCATTTGATTTCTTCTATATTTGTGTGTTTATTTGGTTATGCAAGTGTTATCTTTATTTCTTTTGTTATTATGGTTGATTGTGTGTTTTATACATGTTTTTAGGATCAAATTGTGCATGGCAAGGACTTTGGATTGTTTAGAATAAAGTATAAAGCTTGTGAAATCAAGTTGGAGACTTAGTAAAGAGTGTTGAGTCATCACCATAGGATCAAATCATGATAGAGAGTATTGGTGATGAGTCGTCACTTGGTGTTGACTTGTCATAGAAGTTTGATATGTCAAGCCTTGAAGATTGCCGACTTGTCCCTTAGTGCCAACTTATAACAGAAGCAAGTGGTGACGAGTTATCACATAAGGACCAGTCGGCACTAACACTCCCTTTTAACACACCCTTTCATTCTTGTATCTTTTCAAAGGGACATGAATTACAGCCTTTATAAACCTATAAATATGTGTGTTTAGCTCTATTTTAAAGAGAGAATGAACAAGTATTATTACTAAGTTTTAGTTTAGAAATCATTGAAAAAAAGTTCTAGTTTTAAAGAATAATTTGAAGAAGACAAAGTCAAGAAGCAATAGAGGATTATTCTACATCAAACAATTTTAGAAAACATAGTAAAGGGTTTTATTCACTCAATTTCTTCTTTATTCATCTTTCTATGTTGTGTTCAATTTTCTCATTGCTTTTTTATCATGTATTTTGGCTAAGTCTTTGTATGAGAATTTCAATGAAGAATTAAATAAGAACTATGTTTCTATCCTTTGCTATTTATTATTTGATTTCAATTAGTGCAAATTATGTTATGTTTGCTTGATCATCATATGTAACTTGTTAATCAAACTATTTATAATGCGAATTGGAGTAATTTGGTGGATATATAATTGAAATTACTTGAGAGTTGAATATCACTTGGAGATAAGGAATTCATTTTAAGGGAATAAAAAATTAGTATAATATATTTATTGATTTTATTTTACCTCCACATTTCTATAAGAATGAATGTGGATACTATGAGGAAATATCTTTAATTGACAATGAGAATTGCTTTTGAAGACTATAAACTAATTTCCAATCAACATGTTGTATAATAATTATGTTCAAAGTTCTTATTAAGTATGAACTGTAAATTCTCTCATGCATATATTTTGTTATAATTTCTTATAAGAATTTCTAGTAATTAGTAAGTGAGTTAGATTCTTTTTACTTGTTACATTATCTATTACTATCTTGATATTAATTTGCCTATTTATTTGAGTATCTATTCAGTTAATACAAAGTTCAAATTCTCAAGTGTTCGACATTTGACTTACTTTATGCTAAGTCCTAGAGACTAGGGTATACAATTTGACCCCTTTCAAATTTTAGCGCTATTGTCAAGGAATTTGTTTAAATAACTTTTATTAACTTAGGGTAGAGAAAGGTTATTTTAGGCCTTATTTTTATTTTTATTTTTTTATATTTATACTTGTTATTTGTTAATTTTTATTTGTTTGAATGTGAATTTACATTTCAAGATGCTTACTAGAAGTACTAGTGATAATAATCTATACTTTAATCCTGAGATTGATTTAACTCTATGTACTTTACATATGGAACAAAGGCAAAGACTAGTGAACCAACCAAATTTGAATAACATGGCTAAACTAGAAGGAAGAACGTTAAGCGATTTTGCATTGCCCGACATCTCGGGTAGTTTTGGTGGTATTGTGGCTCCAACCATTACTAATAACAATTTGGAAATCAAGCCAAATATCATCCAAATGGTGCAAAATAATTAGTTTGGAGGCTTATAAAGAGAAGATCCTTATGCCCATATATAAACTTTCCTTAATGTGTGTGCAACTTTCAAGATCAATGGTGCAATAGATGATGCAATAAGGCTCAGACTATTTCCATTCTCGATCAGGAATAATGCATAACTTTTATTTACTAGTTTGCCAAATAAATCAATCACAACCTAGGACTAATTAAAGAAAATATTTCTGCACAAATATTTTCCACCATATAAGATGGCTAAGTTTCATAATGAGATCACTACTTTCAAGCAAAATGGAAGTGAGACAATCTATTCAGCTTAGGAGAGGTTTAAGGAACTCCAAAGGCAATGCCCACATCATGGCTTGTCGGATTGGATGATTCCTTAAATCTTTTATAATAGGTTGATGGACAAGAACAGAAATATTGTGAATGTGGCTTCTGGTGGAAAATGAATGGATAAATTGGCTAGAGAAGCTATTACTTTTCTTGAAGCACTTGCATCTCAAGGGTACATGGGTGATGAAACAACTATGTCAAAAGCAAAAGGATTTTTGAAGCTTGACATAATTAAAATGCTAAATGTAAAAGTATATGCTCTCATTAGTTTGGTAAGCAGAACTCAAATTAATTCCTTAGAAAGCACTAATGTTGTTTATGAGTCTTATGGATGATCTCCTTCATACTCTCAATGCAATGTAAGTACAAATGAGGATGTAAACTATATGCAAGGAGATTTTAACCAAAGAATGGGGCTAAATTCCAACACTTATAACCCCCAATAGAGGAACCACCCCGGATTCTCATGGTCAGACCCATCCTCTCAATTAAACCCTCCATATAACCTTAAAACCCACCCGGATTTCCCATGAAACAACAAACCTTTAATCCTACCCATCCTAAACCTACCCTTGACACTCTTATGGATCAATTTATCAACCAAAAAATGGCCATAAACAAATAAAATGAGGAGCAACTTAAGTAGCTAAACTCTAAACTTGAACAGCTTGCTACTCATAACTGCATCCTTGAAACCCAGATTGCATAACAAGCCTCTTCTCCAAAACTAAACCTTTAGGAAAGCTTCCTAGTTAACTGGAGTATGTACAAAAAGAGTCTTTTCAAGCAATTACTTTGCATAGAAGTAAGGAGCTTGAAAAGGATCTCAATAAGACTAAAAAGTGGTTGATGATGATGATGAGGTAGAGATTGAGGAAGTGGATGTTAGGAGTAAAATGATGATGACTGTGCTAAGAAAGGTAATAAGGGAGATGTCATACCACCCAAGGATGATGAATCAAATGGAGATGTTAAAACTCTTCCTTTTTCTTAAAGGTTCATAAGGCATAACCTAGACAAGCAATTTGGAAAATTCCTTAATTATCTCAAGGAAATTACTATCACCATACCGTTTGTGGGTGCCATTAGATACATGCCAGCTTGGGGTCAATTTTTGAAGGATATTATTAGCCATAAGAGCAAGCTTGAAGATTATGGTTTAGTTTCTCTTGTTAAAGAATCCAAGGCTATGTACTCTAAGTCTCCACTAAAGCTTAAGGATCCTAGTTCCTTTACGATTCCTTATGTGATTGGAGGCATACATTTTGATAAAACTTTATGTGATATTGGTGCTAGTGTTAGCCTTTTGCCTTACTCTATTTATAAAAGGCTTAATTTAGAAGAACTTAAACCTACCAGTATATATCTTTCCATGGCAGACAAATCTATTACATATCCACTTGGCATTCTAGAAAATGTGCCAACAAAAGTGGGGAAGTTTGTAATACCAACTAACTTTGTTGTGTTGGAGATGGAGGAAGATCTTGAGATCCCAATTTTTTTGGGAGACCATTTTTTATGACAACATGAGCAATTGTTGATATGAAGAAAAGAAAGATCACATTAGAGGTGGATAATGAATGTATGAGTTTGATGTACTGAAGATTATGAAGTCAACACCAATAGAAGTGGCAAGTAGAATTGATTCTATTGATGTTATTAATGAATGCATTAAAGAAGTAATTCATGAATGTTTGAAGCAAGACCCTATGGAGTCATACATGATGTAAGAAGTTAATGAGAAAATCTTAAAAGTGATTCCATATCAACCTTCTCATAGGACATCAAGATTTGAACCTTTAAGGAGAGAGGATGAACTAAAAGCTACTATATCAAGTGAAGAAGTCTAGTTGGAGCTCAAGCCCTTACCATTAAATTTAAGATATGCATTTCTTGACTCTAACTTTAAATTTCCTTTTATTATGAATTCATCCTTACCTAGTGATAATGTTGATGCCTTATGTGATGAGTTGCTTAAGCATAAAAATGTCATTGATTATTCTATAAATGATTTAAAAGGTATTGGTCCTAATGTTTGAATGCATAGAATTCTTTTAGAGGACAACACCAAGTCTTTCATTGAAGGTCAAAGGCGGCTAAACCCCACTCTCAAGGAAGTGGTGAGAAAAGAGGTAACTAAGTTGCTTGATAATTGAATCATATATTCCATTAGTGACAGTAAATGGGTGAGCCTCATTCAAGTTATTCCAAAGAAAGGAGGCTTAACTGTTGTTAGGAATGAATCTAATGATTTGATACCTACTAGAAGTATCACAGGATGGCATATGTGTATTGACTATAGAAAATTAAATAAAGCAACTAGGAAAGATCATTTCCCATTGCCTTTTATTGACCAAGTCCTTGAGAGACTAGCTAACTTTTCTTACTTTTATTATTTAGATAGGCTCAATGGATTCTATCAAATTCCTATTCATCCCGAGGATCAATCTAAAACCACCTTTACATGTCTATACGACACTTTTGCTTTTAGGTTAATGCCTTTTGGTTTATGTAATGCACTTGCAACTTTCCAAAGATGCATGTTTTTAATATTTAGTCATTTACTTGATGATTGTGTAAAGCTTTTTATGGATGACTTTAGTGTATATGGTACTAATTTTTCTAATTGTCTAGATAATCTCTCTAAAGTTCTTGATAGGTGTATTAAGCATGGATTGGTCTTGAATTGGGAAAAATGTCATTTCATGGCACAAGAGAGAATTATTCTTAGTCATTCAGTTTTAAAGAGAGGCATTAAAGTTGATAAGGCAAAGATAGAAGTGATTGATAATTTTCCACCTCCGAAGTGTGTTAAGGATATAAGGAGCTTCCTTGGATATGCAGGTTTCTATTGAAGATTTATCAAAGATTTTTCCAATATAGCAAAGCCATTGTGTAAGTTACTTGCTAAGGATGTTTTTTTTGAGTTTAATGATACGTGTCTCGATGCATTTGAAAGTTTGAAAGGAGATCTTGTTTCTACACCTATCTTGCAACCACCTAATTGGGAGCAACCATTTGAAATAATGTGTTATGCAAGTAACTTCACTGTGGGGGCTATTTTAGGTCAAAGAAAGGAAGGCAAGCCTTATGTGATTTACTATGCTAGCAAACTACTTGATTATGCTCATATCAACTACGCCACTATGGAAAAGGAGTTGCTTGCTATTGTTTATGCATTTAAAAAGTTTAAAGCATATTTTGTGGAGTAAAATATGATTGTTTATTCAAACCATGCTACTCTTAAGTATCTTCTAAGTAAGAAAGATGCAAAACCTAAACTCCTAGAGTGGATTTTGATGCTTCAAGAGTTTGATTAGGAAGTGAGAACCTTATTGTGGATTACCTATCAAGGCTTGATTAAGATAGACTGAAGAAGAATGATGATGGTATGCTAACTGATAAGACATTTCATGATGAATATCTATTAAGTGTGGCATTAAAGGAACTTCCATGGTTTATGGATATTGCTTACTATCTCATAAGTGATGTTCTTCCTTATGAGTTAGATTATCGACAAAGGAAGAAATTTTTGCATGATATATTTACTATTGGGAGGAACCTTTGCTTTACAAGAGATATACAAATGAGTTCATTCGAAGATGCATTCCTCAAGATGAAGCTCAAGATGTTTTAAAACATTGCCATTCCTTGGATGTTAAAGGACACTTTGGTGTAAAAAAATGACATCTAAGGTACTAAAATCTAGTTTTTGACGGCCAACTTTATTTAAAGATGCTTTAGAGTTTTTTCTTACATGTTATAGATGTCAAAGAATGGGTAATATTACTAAGAAACATGAGATGCCTTTGAAAGGAATCCTTTAAGTCGAGCTCTTTGATGTTTGGGGTATAGATGTCATGGGTCCATTTCCTAGTTCTTTATGCTACAAGTATATCTTGGTCATGGTAGATTATGTTTAAAAGTGGGTTGAAGCAATACCAACCATTACTAATGATGCTAAGGTTATTAAGAAGATGCTTAAGAAAATTATTTTCCCAAGATTTGGCACTCCTAGAGCATTAATTAGTAATGAAGGTTCCCATTTCTGTAATTATGAGATTGAGGTTCTATTGAAGAAATATGGAGTGACACATAAGGTTGCTACTCCATATCACCCACAAACAAGTGGGTAGGTTGAGGTAAGTAATAGAGAGATTAAATGGATCCTAGAGAAAAAGATGTATTCTTCATGAAAGGATTGGGTATTAAAGCTTGATAACACTTTATGGGCATATAGGATAGCCTTTAAAACCCTAATTGGTCTTACTCCTTATTAGTTAATATACAGGAAGTCATGTCATCTACTTGTTAAACTAGATCATAAAGCATATTGTGCAATAAGGGCTTTGAATTTTGATTTGCAGATGGCTGGTAGGAAGAGGTTACTTCAACTTAATGAATTGGATGAGTTAAGAATGAATGCTTATGAGAATGCAAAGTTATATAAAGATCATACTAAGTTGTGGCATGATAAACATTTATCAAAGGAATTTCAGAAGGGTGAGTTTGTTCTCCTTTATAATTCAAGACTCAAGTTATTTTTGGGAAAGTTGAAGTCACAATGGTTGAGTCCTTTTATAGTTATTAAAGTTTATCCTCATAGTGCAGTTGATATTGCTAATGCAAAGGGGGAAATCTTCAAGGTAAATGGACATCGTCTCAAGCCTTACTTGATTGATGAAGCAATTGCTCCAAGTTGCTTTATTTCTCTATCTACACCTTAATTAAATCAAGGTGTAGTCAAGCTATAGACCTTTTAATTTAGCATGGTGAGATTACCACTTTTTTTCATAATTATATTATATGTCTCTATTTTACATGCTTTTATTTCATGATTATTTCATTTTAGTTCATTTTGTTTAGTTAGAGTTATTACTTTACATTTTTACATTTACTAGCTTTATTAATCATATTACTTTTGAATTTAGATTAATTTCTTTTATTGTGTCACTCATTTTGTTTAATTTTTAGATAACATGTCTTAACATTATTTTTGAATGGAAGGTGACGAGTCATCACACGTTGACAACTCGTAATAGAAAGGTAAGGTGATGAGTCATCACACGCCGACGACTCGTAACAGATGGTAAAGTGACAAGTCATCACATATGGATGATTGGCCACAATATGTATGATACAAAACTGATATGAACCCTACCTATAATAGAGATAAAACACGCATCCAACTTTGAAATCGTTGCCTAAGGATCATCAAGAATAGGTTGTGTTGATGGAGCTAAACCCCTTGCTTATTAAATTAAAGCAAGATACTTAGCTATTATAAGATGAACAATCACACAATTCTAAGTCTAACCTAGAAGTTGTAACGAAAAGTAGAAGTGAAATAATTCAAGTAAACTTGCAAAGTTTCAAAAAAACAAAGTTAAGGAAAAACCTCACTTAATTGATTAAAATTGTCAAAAAATACATTCTTATTCATCCTACATAAGTCTAGCCCTTATATAGGCATGTAAACAACCTAATCCTTGAAGGAAAAGGTTTTATTTCGTTTTCCTAAAGATAGCTATAAAGGAAAATCCTTAATTAAGGAGACTTCCTTCAAAATAGGACAACTAATGACAACTCATCTTTGAAAAGTCAAAATTGACAACTCATTACAACTCATGACAACTAAGCATTGAAGCATGTCATGTCACATGTTGACCATTAAACCTTGACTTTGACTTGTTGACTATTTGACTTTGACTTGGAATATTCTTGAATCTTTTTGAATCTTCCTTATTGACTCCAGAATAGAAAAATAAATCAAAATTCATCCAATCAAGCTAATTAATTTCAAAATAGGAAATTAAGCTAATTAGCTTGAATTCTTCATATTCAGGCGTTGTTGATCCCTTTTAAGGTTCATATTATTCCTCCCTCTTGAAGATGATTTGCCCTCAAATCATAGTCATCTTCTAGAGTTGATAAATTTATGAATCGTCCAGGGTCAAATACAAACATCCTTGTTGAAAACTTCTCCTTTGAAGTAATGCACCATAAAAGTAGCTTAAAAAAAACTTAAACTTGATTAAACATTCAAAGCATAAAACTTTTAGTCATGAACTTGTAAGGATTGCATTCTTGTTGCTTCCTTCTAAACTTGAAACATGAATATCTCAAATTCTTCTTAGCATAAGCAAAGACTCCATAAATTGCATTGTTGACATAAGGAACTTCAATAACATCAGCAAAGGGATCTTTGTATCGCATAGAAGTCTGTAAAAAAAATTTCAAAACACTAGAAAAAGAAATAATAGAGTTGTTAGCATAATCATGATGAATAACCAGCTTGTTATCCTCCTCTTTCTTTTATGCACAAACTTCTTGGTTTGCCTCTTTATGAGTTAATCCTTGCACATCTTCACTAGATTGCTCAAAACTTTGACAATCCTTATTATCTTCAATGACTTTAACAAAGTCACTATTCTTGGATTTGCACTTTATTTTGATCTCCTCACACACAACCACTTCTTTTTCACACTTCTCTTCATGAATAATGCTCTCCTCCACTTTATTAATTTGATCACATAATTGATCCTCATGCTTCTTCTCATGATCATTTAACATCACTTCAGCATTAGCACCACTTTGATTATCAACCTTATTACTCCAACTCTCTCTATTTAAAGCAAGTGAAATTACATCATTCAAAGACAAATTAAGTTGCAATTGTACCACAAACATAAGACCTTGTCTAATTTCACTCTTAAGCCCATTTATGAATCTTGTAATTTTATGTCCTTCAGATTCACCTAAATCACTTGCAATTATAAAAAAATTTAAACTTTTTAGCGTAATCATCAACAGTTAACACATCCCCTTATTTAAGTCTTTCTAATTTAAGATAAAATTTATTCCTAACATCATGAGGAATGAAATATCTAGACATTAACCTTTTCATTAACTCCTAATTTCTAACCTCATTTACCATCAAATCTTCCCACCATATAGCAACATGACCCACAAATTTATTAGAATCAAGTTTGCACTTTTTTAAATCACTTATCTTAAGAGAATCAAATATCTCCTCCATTTGTTGCACCCATTTCAAGTAAACAAAAGGATCATTCCCACCAAGAAAATAAGGCATGCCCATGTTTAAAAAAATAGTTTTAAAAAGATATAGAAAAAAAATCCTCATAAAGCACTCCCTTACGTGTTTACACTCAAGGATGTGAATGCTCTCGTGTTTCACTCAAAATTTTTTTTTTTCAATTTAAGAAGAATTTAGAAGAAGAAAAGAATAGATAATACATAAAAATAAAAGGATACCTAACCAAACCTTGAAGTTTGGTTCTGATACGAACCCTACCTATAACAAAGATAGAACACGCATCCAACTTTGAAATCGTTGCCCAAGGATCATCAAGGATAGGTTGTGTTGATGGAGCTAAACCCCTTGCTTATTAAATTGAAGTAAGATACTTAGTTATTATAAGATGAACAATCACATAATTCTAAGTCTAACCTAGAAGTTGTAATGAAAGGTAGAAGTGAAACAATTCAAGTAAACTTGCAAAGTTTCAAAAGAACAAAGTTAAGGAAGAACCTCACTTAATTGATTAAAATTGTCAAAAAAATACATTCTTATTAATCCTACATAAGTCTAGCCCTTATATAGGCATGTAAACAACCTAATCCTTGAAGGAAAAGGTTTTATTTCTTATTCCTAAAGATACCTATAAAGGAAAATCCTTAATTAAGGAGATTTCCTTCAAAATAGGATAACTAATGACAACTCATCTTTGAAAGGTCAAAATTGATAACTCATTATAACTCATGACAACTAAGCAAAATGACAACTCATGACAACTAAGCATTGAAGCATGCCATGTCACATGTTCACCATTAAACCTTGACTTTGACTTGTTGACTATTTGACTTATTGGCTTTGACTTGGAATATTCTTAAATCTTCTCACATCTTCTAGAATCTTCTTGAATCTTCCTTATTGACTCTAGAATAGAAAAATAAATCAAAATTCATCCAATCAAGATAATTAATTTCAAAATAGGAAATTAAGCTAATTAGCTTTAATTCTTCATATTCAGGCGTTGTTAATCCCTTTTAGGGTTCATATTAATGTGTCAGTGCCGAGTTGGCACAATGGTGCTGACTCGTGCCTTTATTTTGCCTTCCTCACTAATTCTTTAATATATATATACACTTATAACAATCATACTTTAGTTGGTTTTCTTTGTTACACATCTTTCATTATTATTTCATTTGTTTTATTCTATTTATTCCCTAACCAAATACAATTTTTAGAATTGAAAATTTATTTCTTTTCCGAGAATAGTCATGTCCTTTCACATTCTTACATGCCTTTTCACAATTCTCCATGCCTTTTCACTATCCCGTACACACCTAATCTCTTACACCCCTACTACACCTCTATATACACCCTTTTGACTACACATTTTCAACTCTATTATCTTATTCAATATCCCATACGTTTTTGTTTCCTCTTTATTATATATATATATATATATATATATATATATATATATATATATATTTTCTCTTCCTTCTTCTTTCTTCCTTATATTCTCTTCTTTACACATTTGCATTTTGGATCTCCCTTTTATTATAAACCCTAACTGAATCATTTCCTTTTTCTCTTCATATTTTTTTTATTCTTATTTTCCATTCTCATCTTTTACTCTCTACACATCTCTACACTTCTAACTTCAATCAAGTAAGATTCTTGAAATGGGTAAGACAAGAGGTTTATCTTCAAAAAGGCCACACATTGAGAAGGAAAAACAAAAGGAAGAAGACCTTTCACAAACATACAAGGCCAAATTTCCAATCCTTTCCTATGAAGAAGGTGCAAAGTTAACAACCATCAAGTTTAGGGAAATAACAGGTTGTAAGTATATTCCTAACTCTCTTTTAAATAAAGTGGGTATGCTTCAATCTTTTAATCAATTTTTGACATAATGTGGCCTTAACAAGTTTATTTCTATGCATAAAGATACCAATGTGGAATTAACTACAGAATTTTATACTACTTTGGATGTTAATGATAAAAACTCATAAATTCTGGAATTTTGCATGCAAGGGAAGAAACATTAACTTACTTACACTTTCATGCAATATGTCTTTAGCTTTAAAAATGATAGGTTATGTGATCCCCTATCTTCTTTTAGATTGAATAAGTTTTGGACATTTCTAACTAGTTTGCAAACACCATTTAATTCTAGGAAAGGCAAGGCTATGTTTATCAAGGATTTGAAATATTGGTTGCTACATAAAGTCCTTGCGTATGTCATTTTCCATAAAATTGGGTTCAATCGCATTTATACACAAGAGTTATTCTTAATGTGATGCATTCACAATAAGAAAAAAGTCTCTTAGACTTATTGGATGTTTAACCAATTGTTGACTTGTGCTTCACGCAAAGATGCACCTCTAACTCATGGACATATGATTACTATTATTACAAAGGATTTGAATCTTAACCTTGATAACTATACTCTATTTGTTGAGTGTTCTTATTTTACAAAGCAAGCTTTTATAAGAGGCAAAGTGGCAGATGTTGCATTTTATTTAATTCTTGCCCATTCATGTTCTTATTTTGAGAGGTATTAAGAGACCACCATCAATTGAGGAACCTTAACAAGAGGCAGCGGAGGAGAGTGATTCAAAAGAGGAATTACCCCAATATACACCATCTGATGATGTTCCACTCCTAACATATCCCATGCAAGGGGAAGCTAGTGGATCTTCAAGTGCACAGCCTCCTATCTGGGATCAAATTTTGGATACGTAGATTGTTATACAACGTCAACTCAATGAGATGGAGTTTCATAACTGACAACTTGCTCATTGGCAATGAAAGATGGATACAATTGAATCAATTTTTTTCTTACTTTGGATATCAGATTGAGTCTCCACCTCCTACCCCTACAAATGACTGAGGGAGTACTTCTTTCCTTTCTTACTTTTGGTTTTATCACATTAGGGACAATATGTCATTTTAAGTATAAGGGAAGGGATATTAGTAGTATATTATTAGTACATCTTTAGTATATATTTAGGATATTGTGTGTGTTTTATGTTTATATTTATGATATATTTTGCTAATTTGCATTATCATATATTTCATTCTTCTTCTTTATTTAATAAGTAGTTATCTTATTAGTCTTTTTTATTTTGATTGAGGTTAAGTTTTATGTAATGTTGATGCTTAGTTTTCAATGCTCAATTGATAGAATTTTAAAGTTTCATTTAGTATAAGTTATAAGTTTATCTTTTTATCTCTTTTTATTATTTCTAAGATCTAAAGAATACTTTAGTCAACTTACTAACTATGCTTAAGGCTAAAGTGGTAAAGATTTAAGCTTCGGTTTTCTAAAAGATTTGAGTAGCCTCAGGGAAACTATAGCCATAATACATATGAAATTTTCTATTCAATAATGGATAAGGACTTAAAAAAAAGGTAAATATTGCTTGTGATGTGATGCATCTTAAGTAAGTTATATGTAATTGAGTATGATCCTTAGTTACATTCATTCAGAAAGAGATGTGTAATATAACAAGTAAATGTGTTTTAAGCAAGTTGTGTGCAATTGAGTATGCTCCTTAGCTGCATTCATTTAGAAAGAATACATCCAAAAGATATATTTATATATAATGAATAAAAATGTCAAAAAATGCTATGAGAAAAGTAAGTTGTTATGTGTGCTTAACATTGTCTTAAGAGTTTGTTTTACTTCTAGAATCCTAAGTTTGAAGAATAACTATTTTAGTTAAGTAGCTTGGTTATAACTTTGACTTTACATCCTTGATTTTAGTCTTAGTAAATTGAGATAAATTTATAAACTTATTACTTATGATATGAAACTTGTTTGTTTTATCATTATTGAGAATTGAAAGTTTAATTATTGAATTATCCTTTTCTAACTTCTTTCATGGTTAAAATAACATGATAAGGTAACTACATTTGTTTGGAGAAAATGAAAATTTTTGTTTACTTTTCCACTTAGATCTTTTCTTGCTTGAGGGCAAGCAAGGTCTAAGTGTAGGGGAGTTTGATATAATATAAATATGCATAGTTATTTAGGGCATATTAGTTTTAATTTCATTTGATTTTTGTTATATTTATATGTTTATTTGGTTATGCAATTGTTATCTTTATTTCTTTTGCTCTTATGGTTGATTGTGTGTTTCATACATGTTTTTAGGCTTAAATTATGCATGGAAAGGACTTGGGATTATTTAGAATGAAGTATGAAGCTTGTGAAGTCAAGTTAGAGACTTAGTAAAGAGTGTCAAGTCATCGCATAGGAATGAGTCGTGATAGAGAGTATTGGTGATGAGTTGTCATAGAAGCTTGATATGCCGAGCCTTGAAGACTTTTGACTCATCACTTAGTGCTGACTCATAACATAAACAATTGGTGACAAGTCATCACATAGGGACAAGTCGACACTAATACACCCTTTCAACACATCCCTTCATTCTTGCATCCTTTTAAAGGGACAGAAATTTTTTGCCTTTAGAAACCTATAAATATGTGTGTTTGGCTCTATTTTAAATAGAGAATGAACAAGTATTATTACTAAGTTTTAGTTTAGAAATCATTGAAAAGAAGTTCTAGTTTTAAAGACTAATTTGAAGAAGACAAAGTCAAGAAGCAAGAGAGGATTATTCTACATCAAGCAATTCTAGAAGACATAATAAAGGGTTTTATTCACTCAATTTCTTCTTTATTCATCTGTCTATGTTATGTTTAATTTTCTCGTATTGTTTTTTTATCATGTATTTTGGCTAAGTCTTTGTATGAGAATTACAATGAAGAATTAAATAAAAACTATATTTCTATCCTTTGCTATTTATGATTTGATTTCAATTAGTGCAAATTATGTTATGTTTGCTTGATCATTATATGTAACTTGTTAATCAAACTATTTACAATGAGAATTGGAGTAATTTGGTGGATATAATTCAAATTACTTGAGAATTAAATACCACTTGGAGACAGGGAATTCATCTTAAAGGAATAAAAAAATTAGTATAATATATTTATTGATTTTCTTTTACCTCTGCATTTCCATGAGAATGAATGTGGATACTAAGAGGAAATACCTTTAATTGACAATGAGAATTGTTTTTAAAGACCATAAAATAATTTCCACTCAACATATTGTATAATAATTATGTTCAAGGTTATTAATTTTGAATTGTAAAAACTCTCATGCATATATTTTGTTATAATTTCTTATAAGAATTTCTAGTAATTAGTAGGTGAGTTAGATTCTTTTTATTTGTTAAAAATTATCTAGTACTATCTTGATATTACTTTGCCTATTCATTTGAGTATATATTCAGTTAATACAAAGTTCAAATTCCTGAGTGTTCGACACCTGACTTGCTCTATGCTAAGTCCTAGAGACTAGCGTATACAATTTGACTCGCTTCACCTAGGCCCATTAAAATGTAAATAAAATTAATTAGACATAGCCATTAATTAAAGCCCTTTTTAATAATTTATAGACTTAGACTCACTTTAGAATTAAAATGTGCAAAATTAGGCCCACTAATTAAATACACTTCATAATCTATAGAATTAAGGCCATATTTTAAAATTAAAATGAGTAGACCTAGGCTCATTAACTTAAAATTGTTAGGATTAAGCCCATTAGTCTTTAGGTTTTAATTTATAAATGGAAATATATAGACTTAGCCTATCTAATTAAAATTAACATAGAGTAGTCCAATTTTAGGAATTTATTTGCTTAAATGAATGTGTTTTTCTATGCTTTTCATAGTGATGAATCCTTATATGTTTATTTGAGTGGGTTTAAAATAGAGGAAAAAACATTAATTAATAAGATAAATCTAAAGAGTATGAGACTAAAAAAAGTTAGTATTTCATACCCAAAATTCTCTCAGTGTGGTGCTAACTCTATTTTAGGGAATCAAGTTACCAATAATCCTAAGTTGTCCAAGTTATTACCATGGGTAGTGACTTCTCATCTCCATCTCATATCTTTGTAATAACTATTACGTGTTCCCTAGAGTCCTGATATCAAATAGTATTATGGTTATAAGAGATATGGACATGCACTAAATTGCATTGGCTATACTATGACTCTACACATTAGTGAGGAAAAGAGTAAAATGAACATGTATGTATAGTGTGATCCCATAAAAGAATACGGTAAGTATGTATGTATGGTGCGGTCATGAAAGACCTTATTGATGTGATACATAATGGCTGCAAAAGAATATGGGTTAGTGAATGCTTTCTACATGTATGTCATGTATATCATATATGCATGGATTAATTCAAAAAGAATTTATTAGCATTTTTTGGACAGGGAACAAATCAAACACAAGCAGTCGCTTCCTTCTAACCTTATCTCTCCACAAGGCCTTTTTTTTCTTTCCTAGGTAAGTTTTAACCCATGGTTAGTGAGGGACATTGGATTCATACTCATACTAACTATGTCAATTTGCTTGGATAAGATTTAAAGACAAGACAAAGAATGAATTCATTATATACCTAGGTCAAATATACAATATTGACATAAGAAACATAATGTCGGGTCATGAGTAATGTCTATAACCATATGCTTTTATGCGCATATAGGTCATAATCAGCGAAAGGGTTAATGTTTATATTTCTTATGCCAATGATTGATACATTAATTAAGGAAAATAATAGATCCATTCAAAGATTTATTAGTTATTTCTTTTTAAAGCAAACATTAATAATCTAAACTAGATAAATCATTATGCAAAAGCTAAATGGGATCCTAATGGAGTTTCCACTAGTTTATTTATATAGGTTGAGTCGAGGTGAAAGTATAAAGGTTCCTTTAGCGAGAATGCCCCCCATGACTAGGGTTAGTAAACTCTGACCAATAAGTCTATCATTTTTTAATAACTCATAAAATGAGTTAAGACTAAAGGTGATGAATCTGAATCGATCACCCCACGACTCAAGTGGAATCATGATGAATCATTTTCCATCTTCATTTAGCATTTAGGACTAGTTGTGCATGTGTGATGTGTTGTGTAATATGCAATCGTAAAGGGCTCTACACAATTAAGTATTATATAATGAAAAATAGTCATTTTTTAATTGACCTCTTAAATTATATTCCCTAATGGAGTTGCCATTGTAAGTGAACTTATTGGTTTTTTCAGGGCTTTTGCCTTTAGAGGAAATATTTTCCATTTTCAGGATAGGATCATGTTTAGTCTTAGGAGGACGCAAGACTTTTAACATTATTATGGAGTCACCATTCAATTTCACATGAAAGTTAAGGACAATATCATATCACTTAATGAGTATTGTTCCCATCAAAGATTTTAGGTTCGAAAGGATGCATATACTTGTTAGCTATTTTTCATTATATAATATTTATCATATGGCTACTGTGTCACTCTAGTTTTGGAATGACAATTTATATGCACATAAATGCACATTAAATAATAAACAGAAAGTAAAGAAATTAATTACAATTATTTACATCGCTTTCATAGTTAATAAATAAAAAAATGCAAAAAAAAAAATCTAGACCTAATTCTAGTTAGACACTTGAAAAATAAAGGTTATGGAAGATATAGGGTCCCAAACATCCACAAAACAAGGAATTGATATAAAATGATAATGCAAGTCTATAATTCAAATAACACTCAATTAAGACATAACATGATGATATAAATGACAAAAATAACTAAAATGATAATATTTTTGTGAGAATAAAAGAAACGATTCATGATTTTTGAAAATAAACAAAACAACTAAAAGAATATTATTTGGACCAATGGATGAGGCTCTAGCCAATAATGTAATTTTCTAAGAGATTTAGAATGCAAAATTGATTGTTTCATATTTTAACCCTTTATTGACTCTACACTGAAAGTTATATTGGTTACCAAAATATTGAGAAACCACGAATCTCATGTACTCATTATAACTTTAGTATGGATCAAATGAGGTCAAATTAGATGTGAAATGATGCCTAGAGGATAATTAAAAGTAAAAATGATGATTTAATAATGATGAAAGCAATTTTTGGCCCAAAATACTTATTTCGTGCTAGGAATGCAATTTTTGAGATAAAAAGATGAAAATATGATTTTTGATGCTAAAATGAGAATTTATGATAAAAATTCATGAAATGATTAGCAGAATCTTAATTTATAATCCTTATTCAAGTAAAAATATTCAAAAATGCTATTTTTAACAAAAAAAAAACAATGAAAATGCAATTTTGGTGGTGAAAATATAGAAAATCTATTTTGACATGCCCAAAATGATAATGTTGTGGTAATATGCAATTTTTGATAAAAATACATAATTTGATGAAAATAATGCAAAATATACACGAAATACTTAAAAATGCAAATTCTATTATAAAACTATTTTCTTTTAGAAAAGCACATTCTCGAAGTAGAGAAAATAAGAAAAACAAAAAAAATGAAACAAAATCAAGAAAATAAATATTCATATAGAACGCATTATAGTCATTCTTATCATACAAACATAGAATTTCACAAGTTTTGTTAGTAGCGTAAAATTTTAAAAAAAAAAGAATTGGAGTAAAAGAGAAAATGTAAAATTAACAAAAATCAAACATACAAAAATTGTTGTTTTGGTCCTCAAAATGCTTGTTGTTTTGATCCTCAAAATGCTGATTACGCTTGTTTAGAAACCAAAAGCACTAGCTTTTGTATATGTGATTTACAAGCTATCCTCATCTGGATTGTTTTGAAAATCGCATGTGAATGCAAATTCATTTACCTTTAGAGCGTTCTTTGACAAAGTTGAGTTTGGGTTTAGTGAAAAACGATTCTAAAAATCCTAAAGGAAAAGAAAACAGAGTGGTGGATATATAGTGTTTAGAGGTGTTTTTGAGACTTTAAACTAGCATAGGTTCCTTATAATGTGTGAAAAAAGGTCCTCTTAAAATGGTAAAAAGGGTGGTATTTATAGACATAGAGGTGAGAGAAAGTTTCTACACACGTTGGATGCGTATCCATGCATTAGGAGCATGTGATAATGCATAAAAATGTGCACGGATGTGCCTTTAGGGTGCGTGAGTGTAAGGCATTCAGTCACGTGCTCAAGGAGCATGATCCGTGAGCCTGAGACGTGCGAGTGAAGTGCTCAAGTACGTGATTCACATGCTAATGCTCGTGGTTCACATGCATGGGCACATGGATAAGGTTTTTGCGCACTCTTGGGGTCTTTGTTTCACCGTTTTTTGAAGGTTTTCCACCTCGGAAGGGATTTTTAGGATTTATAGACTTTAGAAAATTGTTTTTGGATTCCAATTTCATGAATTGATAATAGTTTTCAACTAACCTCAATTTAATTTAATAAAGCGAATCTAGGTTTATCGAGTTACACGTTCGGATAGTCATACATTCACTATGATCACCTAGAGCATATGACTAGCTATTCTGAGGTCTTGATTCACTACATTAGAGCTCAATTAATCGAATCAATAATAAATTCATCATCTTGAGAGTCCGATATGTTAATTTAGGGTTTAGGTGGTTTGGTTAATTTAGGGTTTAGGTAGTGTGGTTTTTTATGTTTAGAGTCTTCATACTCCAAGAGTAACACATCATACGTTCTTATGTTATTTTGAATTAATTATCATTATTAGCCTGTTTTCAAGGTCCGTCAAAGTTAGAGGTATGATACAATCAAAATTTAATACCGCAAATAAAATAAATGTAAAGTTAAGGGATCACCTATATAATTAACACCTATGATCCGCGAGCCTGAGGCGTGCGAGTGAAGTGCTCAAGTACGTGATTCACATGCTAATGCTCGTGGTTCACATGCATGGGCACATGGATAAGGTTTTTGCGCACTCTTGGGGTATTTGTTTCACCGTTTTTTGAAGGTTTTCCAGCTCGGAAGGGATTTTTAGGATTTCTAGACTTTAGAAAATTATTTTTGGATTTCCAATTTCATTAATTGATCATAGTTTTCAACTAACCTCAATTTAATTTAATAAAGCGAATCTAGGTTTATCGAGTTACACGTTCGGATAGTCATACATTCACTATGATCACCTAGAGCATATGACTAGCTATTATGAGGTCTTGATTCACTACATTAGAGCTCAATTAATTGAATCAATAATAAATTCATCATCTTGAGAGTCCGATATGTTAATTTAGGGTTTAGGTGGTTTGGTTAATTTAAGGTTTAGGTAGTGTGGTTTTTTATGTTTAGAGTCTTCACACTCCAAGAGTAACACAACATACATTCTTATGTTATTTTGAATTAATTATCATTATCAGCCCGTTTTCGGGATCCGTCAAAGTTAGAGGTATGATACAATCAAAATTTAATACCGCAAATAAAATAAATGTAAAGTTAAGGAATCACCTATATAATTAACCTGCACTCATAGATATTCGCTATATTCTCATAATTGACCCCACCATCTTTGTGCTAAACACAAAAGACATGTACATTTCTGCTGCATGCAATTCTTTTTATTGCTCATCTGTATCAAAATACCACATCGGTTAATCTGTGAGGATTTAATTCATAGGAAATTTCTCATTTTTAACGATTTCTCCAATTGCTGCTTTTTTTAATTACATATACAACATAAGTTGTTGATTGTTATTACTAATTTTTATAAAAAAGGAAGAAGTTGCTAAGAACGTTTTTGACATAGGCTAAAAGTTCTAGGTTTCTGATGTCTTTTTGAATAAGCACTTTCCCTCCATGAAGCAAGAAGTAACAGGGACATGCACATGGCAAATCTATACCTGTGCCAGTCTCGTCTGTCTTTCTAACATGTCCTTCAATAAAAGAATACCGCATTGACAGTTTGACAAGTCAACTTAAATGTTGCAACATTTGGAAATCAAAATTTCCCTGGCCAGAAACAATGTACCATGCGAACTTTGGTCAGAAAATTACGCCTGCATGGCAGAAGTTGACCCCTTTTGCTGTTGTTGTCTCCATATGCAATAAGATAAATGATATAATATACAGCAAAAACTATCAATAATTATGACCCACTAGATACACATCCAAATGCGCTCTTATATATACAGGCCTTTTGGGACACACACCAAGTAAATGAAGCTGTAAGAGGATAATTGATGTTTTGGCACTAAATGCTTAACTTATCCCGCTTCATCCGGCTTTAAATCTTCAATAGGACCAACACTTTTGAGGTAAGGTTCAAGGAATCAAAACTTCTAAAACAATAGAGGGTAGGGGCCATCTTGGATGATTAATGTGAAAATTCCACGCATGATATGTTTTCGGCTAAAAAAAAGAGAGAAAAAGGGACAATGGGATAAAAAAGGACTCATGGAAGCATGAAATAAACCTTCTATGCTTATGTTCTCAACCAAAAGCAGTTTAAATTTTTTTCCTCTTTACTATTAACATTTAGGTCTTATCTTGGGTAGTAAAACTTGGTGTTTATTCTGTCATGTTTCACACAAAACAGCTAAAATAATTTTTAATCAGACCGCCTTGAGAAGAAAAATGAACTGACGGTGGGTTCTAATCTATCTCATCAATTGACCTGTATTAAGTTCTCTTTTAAGCCACGAACGTCTGATCTTAGTTATTGATTGAAATCTATCCATCTTCGGTACAATAAATATGTGTTTTCGAGGAAATCGTCTTACATTTGTTTCTTCTTCATGGCTTGTTTGTTATTATGCATCCAAACTTTGAAAACCTTTCTTTTTACACCCACTTGGGAACAAAACTTCTGCACTTCTTGCTCATCTTGCTTCTGCATCCTCCATTCCAATCTTTCAGCAAATTCTATCATCTTGTCCTTCTGCTCCTGACTGAATTTCGTTCTAAATCTCTTCCTCAATCGCTGCATAGATCCTTGCCCTTGCAGATTCGACTGAAATATATTGAGATCTTCGCTTGATGACTCCGCTACCGCCCCGCCACCACCAAATGTCATCATCGCTGGTGCAGTGACAGCCGTGAATGGAAATCCATGGGGATACTTGTGACGTTGTTGTACAGGAGTCTGAGCCTGACCGAGTGAACTAGTGATCAGTTGGTGATGAGATGGTGGAAATGTATTAGTTCTTTGTCGACTGATTTTGTAGTAATAATTGGCTGCACATTGTGATTCTCCATCAATCTCTTTTCTGTGGAAGTTCCTGTGACATTCACAAGCAGCGCATTTCATGGCTTCTGGGGTACCTTCCTGGCCACTGGGCATAAATTCTCCACATCCATCGACTGCAGTCCCTCCCATGCTCGCTGCATGATTCTTTAAACATTCTCTATACCTAACTGATGGTGCTGATGCGGTGGTGCTAAATGTTGATGCTGGTGGAGGTGATCTTGACATGGATCTACTATTGGGAGTAGGTGCTTTGTTAATTGAACTTGGGGGAAGAATTGGTGCTGGAGCTGGAGCTGGAGTTGGAGCTGGAGCTGGAGCTGGATCTGGGATTAGGTCAGGATCTATTATGGGTTTGAGAATTTGATGGTGTAGGTTCACATGGGCATGATGATGTAGTGGATGATGCTGTCGCTGTTCATGGGTCCGAGGTGTAGCTGTTTGATGATCTCTTATTCTTCCTTCGAAAGCTGAAATTTTAGAACCAGAAGGGATTTTAGAAGAGGAATCTCTTTTAGGTGGATTATAACCCAGAGAGCTTGGCATCCCTATTTCTGGATCTTGGCTTCCCACTTCCATCAAATAGATGTGTAAGATTGAAGCTTTGAATCCAAATATTGATCTCAGCTTAGGTAGCCTCCACTTCTCAAACTATTGTCATCATTATCATCACTATCTTCTTGATTATTTCTATCGAAACGATGGCATCTCCTGTGATCTTTTCAACCCTAATTCAGCTAGCCCATCTAATCCCAGAACAAATATGATCAAATGAACTAATCTCTAGATAACCCTAAAGATTAAAGATTATTCTCCTCTCATATTCTGATTTTGACGTCTACGGGAGCAAACCCACCAACCATTTCACTAATTGCAGCCCTGTTCAAGTGATTGAGGGCAGTGCATTATATATGCCTAAATGTCTAATATCAATTTAATTTCTGTGCAAAAACACGAAGGGAATACATATTTTAAACAGGAAAACTGAAACTATTGTGGGCCCAGCAACTAGATTTGACTAACACTTACCGTGATGGATTAAACTGTTAGAGAGTTGATGTTAAGGAAACTGTAACTGCACCATGTGAAGTAGATGTTTGCAGATGGGATTAAGAAGGATATCTTAAATCTTAATTTATTAGCAAAACAAAATGCAAATCTGGGAGAGAGGAGACGCATAGAAGGGTTGTTTCCTAATATCCCATCCAATTCCACAAAATCCATCCGATAAAGGAACAAGTGGGTTGGTTTGTGGGTATTGTACTGAAAAAAGCAGCCATGGCTGAGGAGTTGGATTACACTCGGAAGAAGAGTAGTCTTGCAGAACAACCGACAAGGACATGTTGGTTCTCTCCATAGCCTGCAAAACGGTCCAGCTCCTAATTATTGCCTCCCCCACCTTCCATGTCTGTTCGTTTTTATAATTCTCCATCTCTTCAAGACTCCGCTCTAAACCCATATGTATACAGAGAGTGGCAGTGCAAGAGAGAAAAAATAAATATATAAAAAGGGATTGATGTTTGCTTTTGTTCCATGGAATCTTCTTTCAGCCGCATTTGTACTTGAGAGGTGTAATAAGATAAAGCACTTTACTTGATCTCGTTTAAAGCTATCCCGATTAGGAAAATAAGGCCGAGTTTCATTTTTTTGTTATCAGATTATTTAAAACCCTATTACAGAAACTCCTAAACCAGAACCTATTCCAAAACTCTTAAACTTAATAAAGAAAGGACAAAAAAAAAAAAAAATAGTACTATTCTTTTTCTTTTATTGGAATTAAAGTGAGTGAGTGATTACTCTGGTCCACCACACAGTTTTTGTCCTTTTATTCTCTCTCTCTGCCGTATAAGTTTGTGCACTGGTGCAGTTTCTGCAACTCCACTCAGCTGTTATTTAACGAGGAGCCACCAATGATATCCCAATACATCGTTTCTTGATTCCAATTGATGCTATGTGCTCCCATCTCTCTCTCTCACATATACATGATTGCTTTGTAGCATTGCTTCGACTGTCAAGCTAAAGACTCATCTTTCCTCCCTCTTCTGGTTTAGAAATTCTATTAGGTTAACATAATCGTCGAAGTTTTTTGTAAGATAATTGTGAGTGTTTCCTTTTTTTTTAATTTTTTATAGCACGATCAACATAAAAGGTTCAATTTTTTTCTTCTTTTGGCAAATTTAATCAAAATTTTAATTTTTAATTTTATTTTAATTTGGCCAATTTATATAATTTTGATCTATATTTTATAATTAACTAGTTATATATCCACCTCTTTATACAGGCTGATTGTTAATACATTATTTATTTATAATATATTGTTACTGATAAAAATTTAAAATTATATTTAAATAAGTAGAAATGGTGTATTCTATAGTTACTTGATTTTTTACAAAGTAAAATATACTTTATTAATATTCACATAAAATATATTTTTATCCTATGGTAATAAAGAAAAGTAAAAAACAAAGTAACCATAGAATTTCTCACTAGAAATTATAGTGTGTATATATATATATATATATATATATATATATATATATATATATATATATATATATATAATTTTCAAACTATAAATTTCTATAAGAATTTACATTTAGATGTTCGTAACACAATTTTTTATATTTAATTTGTTAATTTTTATTCTTAATTTTTGGATAGATTTCTTCATTTCTGAAAAATAAAATAAAATAAAATGAAACTGAAGGTATTTTGTTAAGTTGCTTTTTTGTATTATTTTTACTTTTATTAATTGAAGTATTCATATGTATCTTGTTAGCATTTTCCTAATAAGTGACAAATATGGAAACACCAAATGTACAATTTTACCCATGAACTTTATTCAATTGTTCTAGGTCACCCTTAAACTTTTATTTTATTTAATATCACTTTTTAACTTTTATTTTGCATCGATTTAACCCATTCTACTTAGTAGGCTAGTGCGTGTATAAAAATCACACTGATGTGTACAAAAAATCCAAGGTGGACTAATGAAGTGGGCCACAAAGTATTTTACCTCAGCAACAAAGTAAAAAAAAAATTACTATCCTTGAAAGTAAAACAAAAAATCCAAAAAAATCAAAATTTCTTAATCCCTAATCACTAAATATTGTTTCCGAAATCCATAAATGTCTTTGGTTTCGGGAAATAAAAAATTATAGATCAATGCATTAGGTTCCCTAAATCATTTTCTTCTTAATTAGCTTCCCTAAATTGTTAGCGCAACTTGTGCTAGTTAATTTATTAGCTTCTCAAAATGCTTTCCCTCTTGATTTGAAGATTGACTAGTTGTAAAGTTTCTATGATCAAAATTGTAAAGTTTATGCAATCAAAGTTAAGAAAATTGAAAAAGTGCAAACACCAGCATGTACAAAGATAAATCACTGTCATGTTTTATAGGCACACCCCCTCCTTCGCTACCTTGGAGTTTCAAAGTGTTTATGGTATTGGCTTTTTTGGTTAAAAGTGTATGCATGTATTGAAGTGTACTATAATGGGGTTTTTTTTTTTATGAATTTCTACAATGTTATGGTTTTTTAATAAAAGGAACTGGATATACGATGAAATAGAGGGGTTAGATTTGGCTTTAGTTGTGGCTTTTGTTGATGTGGTTGTATTTCTTTATTGTTTTAAGCATTATTAATTTTAATATCAAGTATTATTTTTTGTGGTAAAGTTGATTTAGTGCTTTTTTTACATGTTGGAGGATAAGGTGGTAGGAATAAAGTGTCACTATGGGGGTAAATTTATGTCAGAGCCTGAATTAGGGGTGAGGTTAATGTGGAATACCTGGACTGACAGGTTTCTCTTGCATGAGTTGTTGTGATATACTAGATATTTTGGTTACACAACCATATAAGGGATATTTTATAAGTTGAAAAGTGTGGGGAGATTATTCTAATAGATAACAACTCTATTATTCTTAACCTAGCTCAAGGTTTTAAAGATGGGGAGATTATAGACTTATTTGCAAGATGTTATTGATGTGCCAATACTTTCTTAAGATAATGATATGGCTACCTCAATTAATGAGCCAATTTGGTATAAGTCAGGGTTTGAAAGCATATGAGTTAAAAAGAGTTTGTTGTAGAAAATGTAAGTGAAGATAGTAGTGATAGTGAAGGTGAGAGTAGAGATATTAGACTCGATGATGAAGAGATCTATAATGAGGCATATAGTGATGATGATGATGAAGATGAAGAAAGGGTTATGAGAGAAGAATCAAGAAAATTCAAAATCAATCTAAAAAGGAGGAGAAAAGTTGAGGTTATTGATGATGTGCCTCTAGGAGAAACTAGTGTTGATAGTGGTTATAAAATTTTAGGAAGACAAAGGTTTGAAGGTGTGGTAGGTGGAGATGAACCATTTTACGATAGTAAAAATCACTATAGTGATGCTAAAGCAGATAGTGATGATGAAGGTGCAGAGCCCATAGGAGACCAAGCACATATATCTACTTTGATCCCACCACTGAGATGCCAATATGGCAGTTGGGTATGATCTTTGATAATGTTAAACAATTTAGAGAAGTTGTGTTTAGATATGTAGTTCTAAAGGGAATTAAGTTGATTTTAAAGCCAAATGAGCCTAGGGCTAAATGCAAAAGTGAGAAATCATAATGGGAACCTTGTTAAAAGTTGGGTACTACAAGTGAAAATTTTTAATTTTTTATAGTTGATTATTGTTTATGTAATTAGTTTAATTTACATAATTTTTATTTTTTTATGAAAATTTCAGCTTTATAGTGTTTGAGTAACAATTTGTATTTTATTTCTTTAGCAAAGGTAACAACAATGATGGTGGCAATAGTTGCATGACAACAATGGTGTCTAAAGGGCTGACATATATATATATATATACACCAAAATGTAATGAAGTCAAGTAAAATTTAATTTTAACTAGGTCATACTTAACAATTTATTATTAATCCAAATTTAGGTGGAGTTTAATATTACTCATGAGATTAATCAAATTTAAATAAACTTGCAAAATATAAATTAAAATATTCATCAAAGAATAAAAAATAAATATTTTTATTTTAACATTTATAAAATATTCAATTATAATTATAATTTTATTCTAACAAACAAACTTAAATAAATAATTTATATTTATTATAAGTTCAAAAATATTTTTCATATCAAATAATAATTTTTAACTTTTAAGATATATATTTTATATCAAATAATAAAATTATATTATAATAGTATTGGAGTGAAAAGTTGGGCATCGTCAATGTAAATAACCCACTACATAAACAAAATACATTAGCTTACAACATCATTTACAACTTTCCCAAAAGTGCATAAACAATAATCTTAGATTAGCCTACTGCACCAAAGATATAATGAATAAGTTAATTGCATCATGCATGTTCCAATTAATATTTGATTGATCTAAATGTTAAAAACTAAATTATGGCTTATGTACAGCTTCGAAGTGAATGCATGTAAGTAAGTAATTCATAGTCCACTTGATTCGTTCGTAGCTTTTATATCAGAATCTGACTCCCAGTCAACTTGTAATGTAATTAACTATAAGTCCACTTGAGAGAAGAAAAGAAATTCAGAATATTTTATTGGTCATGGCAACAATAAAGCCTGGCAAAACTCATTAAAGATGAACTCTTTAAAAAACCGTGTATTATCAGCACAACAAAATGTTACAATTAATTTAATTTATGATACATTAAAATTAATTCTATTTGAAAATTTTAGAAGAGATAGTGTAATTCAAATTTTAATTTTTTATGAACATATGATGCAAAAGATATTTACAAAATAACAACAATATGAAAATGTAACAGGATAAATGTGATAATGCTGAAAAAAAAAAAAAAAAAAGTTAGAACACGCGATTTTCTAAAATTGAGAAGTCTTCATGTCATATCATAAAGATATAACACATAAATTGAGAAGTTATCGCTTAGGATAATAACTAAGACAATTTTTAAAGTGGTGATTACTTTATGTTCTAAAAAAAAAAGGTTAGTACCACACAGAGAAAATTATGAGTACGAAATACTGACTTGTTTTAATCTCATGTTCTTTAAATTGATTTTGTTGATTAACATTTTATTTCTCTATTTACATGCAATTCTCATGTTAAAGCCACTCAAAAAATAACATCAAGGCACTTGTCACAATAAAAATCATGTAAAAAATGCATTCATTTAAGCAAATAAATCCCTAAAGTTAAACTATTATACATTGATTTTAATTAATTGGTTAAGTCTACATACTTTAATTTATAAATTGAAACCTAAGGTCTAATTGGCCTAAATTCTAGTAAGTTTAAATTAATGAGCTTGTCTACTTATTTTAATTCTAAAATATATGCTAAAGTCTACAAATTATGGAATGCTTTAAGTTAGCAGAATTAATTCTATATATTTTAATTTTAACGTGAGCTAAATCTACAAGTTATGGAAAAAGTTTTAATTAGTGGACTATAACTATTTAATTTTATTTACATTAAATGAGCCTAAAAAATAAATTATTTAATTAATTTCAAAGTTAATTAAATAGTGGGCTTAAAATTATTCTAATCTAAACTTAATTAATAAGTGCCTAAAGTTCTAATTAAGTTCTACAAATCTAAATTCTAAACAAATTAAAAATGGCCTCAATTATAATTAACAAATAACGGTAATTCTATTGCAAAGTTTTATAAAATAAGCTAAAGAGTGAAAAATATATTAAAAAAATAATATTAACTTTTTTATTCTTTCAAAATTAATTTTCCAAACAAATATTTTTCAAAAATAACACATATTTCCTATTATTGGACCCACAGAAGAGCGACCCCGCATTTTCCATATTTTGCTCGTCAAGTAGGCGTCACGTGGCCCTCTAAATGTTTTCTTTTTATTATAATTGCTATATATATATATATATATATATATATATAATTAATTAATTAATTAATTATTTATTTATTTATTTTTATTGGAGAGGAGAACTGCTACAGTACTACATGCACACATCACACGTCACATGCACTCCACTCCGTAACATGATTGCCTATGCTATCCTCAGTGTCTTCCACTATAAAAATAATAATAATAATTTTAAATACATTTACACTTAATTAGTTTATATTTTTTCATGCTATATAATATTCACAATAACTAGTAATTAAACACATCAAAATTGGCGTTTTGGTTTTTTTTTTTTTCATTGGTTCTTTTGGATTTTATTTCTTTTTTTATGGTTGTCCTGATAATTTTGATTTTTATTCTTTTCTTGTTGCAATTAACTTGTTGATTTGTTAGCTTTCTTACAATTATATGGGTCGTTCTATGAACAATCAATTATAGTAATTTATATGGTAGGGAATTGTTATTTGAATTAAAAGATTAATCTTTCTTTACTTTTGATTTTGATTTCTAGGAAAATACAGGAACTCTTTTTGATTGAATTACGATATTGATTTTCATTTTGGGGCTTTACAATATTGATTTTGATTCTTTTTGTTTTTATCGATTATTTTTGTTGTTTTCAGGTGTTTCAATTTTTTTATTTTTTCTTTTAAACATTATTATTTTTATTTTTAATGATAATAAAATTAAAAAATTTTATAAAAAAATAATTATATTACTTTTAAATAGCTCATTTAAAATAATTTTAAATAGCTTATTTAAAATTTTCAAAAAAACAATCATGTTGTTTTTTTATTTTCAAAAAATAATAATTATTAATATTAATAATAACAATAATAATTTTTTGATATATTTCACAAATTTTTTGTTTTTAACAAAAGTAAACAAAAATAACTAAAACAACTAAAACAAAAAAAATCAATAACATCAAAAAAAATTTGCACTTTTTGTTGTTATTTATTGTTTTTTTCTGTTTTTTTTATTATTAATAATAAAACTAAGGGCACAAATAAAATTTTTATTTTTATTAGTATTAATAATAAAAATAATAATTTTTTGATATAGTTCATATTTTTTGTTGTCTTTTATTTTTAACATAAATCAACAAAAATCAAAAAATATAAACAATAAAAAAAACCAAATAACAACTAAAACAACAAAAATCAATAAAATTTACAGTTATTGATTTTTGTCGCTATTTGTTATTTTTTAGTTTTTTCAATATTAATAAAAAAATTAAGATCATAAATAAAATTTTTACTTTTGCTAGCATTAATAATAAAGACAATAATTTTTTTATTGTTATTTTTTATTTTCAACAAAAATCAACAAACGGAAACAATAAAAAATAACTAAAAATAACAACTAAAACAACAAATCAACAAAATCAACAAATAAAAAACAACTAAAAACAATACCTGAATCAACAAAATTCAGCAAATGAAAACAATAAAATATTTTATATATTAATTTATTTAAACAAGAAAAAAAAACAAACAACAAATGAAAAAAAAATAATATATTAATTATATTAGGAAATAATTTTATATTAATTAATTAGAAAATAAGACAACAAAAAAATTATTGTTTTTATTATTAATACTAACAAAAGTAAAAATTTTACTGATAAAAATAATTATTGAAAGCTATGAGTAATTTTTAGTTTAATTCTTATATTCTAAATAATTTTAAATAATTATTCTAAATAATAATAAATTTTAAAATTAAAAACTTGTTATTTAGAATATAAAAGTAAAATTATTTAAATAATAAAAATTAAATAAATACATACAATTAAGTTTAATTAAAAATAAGAATAAATACATATAAAATTAAATAAATACGTAAAATGAGTTAGATAGAAAAAAAAAACCCAAATATGGAAAAAAAAAACAAAAAAACAAAAGTGAAAAAGCAAATGGACCACAAATGAAGGAAACAAAAAACGGAAAATAAAAATCAAAACACGGAGGTCAAACTGTCCACCCACTAAAAACTCCTCAATTCTATTCAACTAACTATAGTCCAATTTTATTAAAAACCCTAATTTAATCTACTATCCATTGCCTTTAATTAAGTTACCAAATAAAATATAATTACCAACCAGTTAAACAGATAAAAAGCAATAAAATAAAAAATCCAATATTTTATTCTACTAGGCTATTACAAAGATATAAAATAAAATACAAAAATAAATACAGAATAAAATTACAAAACTTCAACAAAAATATACAAAAAAAAAAAAAAACAAATACAAAACCTTAAAATAAAATAAAACAAACAAAACAAAAATAAAAATCTACGTAAAATAAAAGTTGGTCTTGATTTACGGCTTTGCTTATGGATTCTTTATAGTTAGCCCTCCTCCACTGTTTATTCACAAGATCCCATCCATCAAGAAAAGAACACAACAAAAATCAAAGAAATTACAAAGAATCTAAAGTAATTAATAAAAATAAAAGAATAATTTTTATGTCACAGATATGTATTATAAACTCTTGCTATACAAGTTTATTCATTTTTACAATAATTTTTATTAAAACTTATATATATATATATATATATATATATATATATATATATATATATGAATTCTAACAAATATATTTTTTTAATTAACTTAGATGTGATTCGACAAATTGTTGCAATAAATCCTTTAATAGAAACATTTTCAAGACAAGAACGACTAAGAAAAAAATAATCAAAATGAAAAACCAAAAGTAATATTAAAAAAATATTGTTTCATTTTATATAAAAATAAAATTTTATAAAAAATTTTATATTAATACAAAATGTGATTGTGAAGACAATTTGACTTACAATTTGTACTTTGGAGTCAAATGGTGGAGACATTAAATGAACAATTATTAATGTCTAAGCAATAAAATGATCCGTGTGTAGTTGTTGCAACATTACAAAAGTATAAAGATAGACACTACTCATAAAATTTTTACATTTCAAAAAATATGTTTACAGTGATTTATTGCAATCTAGTTACTTTTTTAAACATTTTATATGCAAAAAATCTGTCAATATTTACTTGTTCTGCAACACAATAATATAGAAATATAGATATTTTACAATCTTTGGGTTCAAGAAAATTAAGTATACATTAATTTTTCATGAAATAAATTTAATTGCTTATCATATATTGCATAATCAAGTGGAAAAAACTTGGAGAGTGGAATATATATTATGGAACAAACTGAAACAATGATTTTGGATCCTGAAGAAGAAGCAAAACTTAATTGAAAAACTATGCAACAATTATTTGAAGTGGATGCTTATGAAGAAAAGGTTAGTTAATGAAAAATTTACTAATAAAAATAAAATATTTATAAAATACTAAAATATATTACATGTTAGGGGGTTAAATTTACATGCAAAATGACTGTAACTGATATTGATGCATCAAGTAGATGGTGCTATAGAGCATGCCTATCATGTCTATAAGGGGCAAGATTCAGTGCACATCCAAATATTTGGCAACCACGATATTGTGTAGGCTCAAGATCCACTAGAAAATACAACATAGGCTTTAAACCCGCATTGGATATGGGAGTTGCCACCCAAATGTGTTTCTCCAATTTTTAGTCAATGTATACCAAAAGATTATTGGTCAAGTTTCGTAAGCATACCAGAGGAGAAATTCCTCAAAATAAAACGTAACTTCTTTTATACAATTATGAATTTCCAAACTTCTTTACCATAATTCGTTTGGATTCCAAAAATTTTTTTATGAATTTGACTAAAGTGTATTGTAAAATTAAAGAAAATGAAACTTTTTATTAATGAAAGAGCTATTACAAATTGAATAAAGCGATAAAGTGACAAAAATAAGAAAATTCTTAGTCTGTAAACAAAAATAATGACTGCTAATTGAAAATGATTGTTGCATTAGTTTATTTGTTTATCTATGTTATTTCTAATAGATGTTAGTATTTGTTCCTTTCTTTGTTGTGTGTTTGCTCTTTTTATATAGTGTTGTTACTTGTAGACTACTTTTTCCCACCTCATCTCATTAGCTTGTAAGCTTGTAGCATTGCTTCCAGAATGTTCTTTCTTAACTCCCCATTTTTAACTCTGGAATTTTCAAATATCTTCTTCCCCAAGCTACTTGTTCAATTCCAACTCCATAATCTTCTTGTCTGGTGCGCTGGGTTTTTAATTATTTTTGGACTTTTTGGGTTATTGGGCTTTAAATTTAGAAAATTTTATTTTTGGCATAAATAAGATAAGATTCGGGATACACTTTTGAAAAAGGCCCTAGAGTGGGGGTAAATAGGAAAAATTAAAAATTAAAAGAAAAATTAAGGCTTAATCAAGAATTAAATAAGAGTTTAGATTATTAAGTAAGAGAAGAACTCAACAACACAAAATTTAAAGAGTTTGATTCAAATATATATATATATATATATATATATATATATATATATATATATATATATATATATATGTCTCCACCTAACTTATCCCCAAGTTAAGATTTTTAACACTTACTTTAATCTTATTAATTTAGATTGAGTTTACAAGAGTTTTCTAGCTCAACTCTAACCTATACAATGTAATGAGCTTTTGAAGGCTAAGCTCTAACCAACAACCTATCACAAGTGTATTGAAGCTTACATTTGAACTTAAATTACTAGTATTAACTCCTCACTTCTATTTTTCAACTCAAGAAAGAAGATGAAGAAGAGTGCTAACCTAGCACACAACCAACACTCAAATACAATTGAGAATTTTAAGAGTAGAGAAAATTGTTCAAAAAATTTAATTGCTCAACCAACTTGTGTAACTACTTAAATAAAGTTCTAGGTCTTTAATTTATAGTTGGAGTGTGAAAAATGGCTATTATAAGCCATTAAATTTGTTCCCAACCTCTTTCTCCTTCATTAAATGCATTTTCAGATTTTGTAGGAATTCAGATGCTCATGATCAAGACTGTAGGATTAGGATCGTGAGCGTTGAAAAATATGATTTTTGCTTGTGAAAGTGACAATTGGTGATGCTTTTAGTCTTGTAATAACCTGATATTTTAAATTATATAAATTTATTTTGAGATATGTAGTGTTAATAATATTTTAAATTTTTATTTATATATTATCATTATTTGTTAATAGTATTTGTTTATTTTACGTTAAATATTTTATTACGTGTAAGAATTTATTTGGAAGTTAGTAGTATTGTTATTGTTATTATTATTATTATTATTACTATTAGTGTTATTATTTCATGCATGTGTTATGTGTTCTTGTATATGTATGTATATATATATATGTGTGTTGACTTTATATATATATATATATATATATATATAAGTGGTCAAAAGCTTTTTCTCTAGTCAACTCCCTTCCCTTTGCACGTTTTCTTTCTTTCTTCTTCTTTTTTCTTTCTCCCATTTTTGGTGTGCAATAGTAGCCCGAAGCCTTCCACCCATGCCTAAGCCACCACCAGACCACCACTAAGCTTGCCACCACCACCCTTCACCTGCCCGCCGCTGCCTAGAGCTCTATTCTTGTTGGAATCCACGCGGTTGCTACAATAACTTCGTGAGAATCCAGTTGTTTTGCCTTATGTTTTCAAGATCTTTCGACTTCTCTAGACATGGGCTACTCATTTCACAACTCGTTTCAACTCTAGAACTTCCGGTTAGTTAGATATCTTCAAGTTTTAGTTTATGCCTATTAGGGTTTTTTATTTTATTTTTTTTAACTTGAGTTTGAATGATTCTTGTTAATTTCTTTTGAAAATGTTATTGTCTAAATCTTTAGCTTCTTAAATATATTTTTATTTTATTTTCTGAATTTATTTGAATTATGTATAATTATTGTATTTTTGATAATTAAAATGAAATTTTATTAACTATGTATTTTGCAGTGAAATTATGTTAAATTAGTATAGTTAATTTAAATTATTAATTTTATAAGTGAGAAAATAATTTTTAGTAATTTTTGGAAAATATTTAGTATTATGTGAATTTTTGATAAATGGGTAAATTTTGCATTTTTATTGAAATTATTGTTAAATTATATGTTTTGAGTAATTTTAGAATAATAAATGGTATTAAAATAATTTTTACTAATTATTTACTATTTTAACTAATTAATAATAATTTCCAGAAATATATTCAAATAATAGTCTTATTTATTATTTTTGTGAATAAATGAGTTTTTAACTATTTTTATTACATATTTAAATAATTTAGATAATTTATTTATAAATTTTACTATTTGACGTTAGGTATTTGAAAAATGGATTTTTATTAATATTATATAATTTATTTGAGATTTTATTTAGTTAATGTGAAAATATTATATTTAATGTTTTTGTTATTTAAATAAATTGTATTTTGGTATTTTATTGATTTTATGGATTTTTAGTGATTTTAATATTTATTATTTTAATTATTTATTAATGTGAATTGTGATTCTCAGTTAGGAATTGTGTAGTTTGGTGTCCCAACCCGAGAAGTTGTGTATTACAGAAGTGTGTTTGCTTGCAAGATCAGCTTTACTTTCAGTAGAGAGATGTTCGTTTTACAGAGTAGACTTTACTGAAATTTTGGTAGAATTCTCGTAAAATATGACGTTGGGTAGATCCTGAGTTTTTATTTTAATTGAGTTGTGTCTTAGATCGAGTCTTTTTTTAGAATTTCTAGAAGTATAAAGTTGGAAATTATTCTGATATTATTATTATTATTATTATTATTATTATTATTATTATTTAATAATTATAATATTGATTTGAAGGATAGCAGTAGAACGTGCTACCTAGTGGTCTACGCTAGGATTGTTGCATGACAGTATGATAGAATTAAGTTTATTAAGATGTTGGTTATTGGAATGGATGGATGTGGATCCTCAGTTGACCTAGCGTACTCGGGGCCAATCATGCTAATACTAAGATTGTGAATCCTCGATTGACCTAGTGTACTCGAGGCCAGTCATACTAGTAGTGAGATTGCAGATTCTCGGTTGACTTAATGTAGTCGAGGTTAGTCTACTACCTTAAGTTAGGTAAATGAATACTTTGAGTTTTGGATAAGCCAGTTGGCTATTGATTTTGTGATCGAGGTTGTGGACTATTTAGGGTTTTGCTCCAACCTTTCAACTAATATATATATATATATTTCATACTGATACTTGATTGTATATGACTTAGGTTGCATGTATATATAATATAATAATTCATTCAATAAGGTCTTATCATCCTCAATATTTTTTTTTTAGGAGATTATTCTTTTTCCTCAAACCTGAGTAGTATACCTCTTCTCTGGTCTTCTTTAGCCTTGGTTAGATTATGTAAATTTATTATCTAAACTCTTATTATATTCTAGAAACTACAGTATTAGTATTATTGTAATAATTATGTTGTTTTATCTGAGAGTTGTATTTAAATCTTGTATGAGATATTTTTATAATATGATATAAGATTTATTTTCATATTAATTAAATTTTTAATTCTTGTGTATTTTTATTTATTTATTTATTGCATTTTTATTTTTAAAGCTTGCTATAGGTTCCAGAATCGAAAGAATTTTCGTTCCCTAGCGCCGATCATGACTCCTCAGTTTGGGTCGTGATAGGTCTGCTCACGATCGTGAGAGTTGATTGTGAATGTATCAGCCCTTTCTCTTATTTTATCCATAAAACACATCGGGACCATGAGCATAGGATCGAGACCATGAGGGTATGTTTATGTTTTGCTCAAGATTGTGAGTGTAACCCTCAGGATTATAAGCGTAGGCTGGCCTCAAGAAAACACAATCGTTTTGCCTCCTAGCGGCCTTCTTTGCACCTAGCTCATTTCCCATGCCTTAAGGGACATGTGTAAGGGCATTTGAAGGCTTTAAATGTGATTAGAATGCTCTTAAACTTAATTTAAAATATGGCTAATTAACATTGCTTTCATTAAGCATAATTAGGTACCTATGCTTATAATCATAATTAAGCAAAGAGCATTAATGATCCAAAATGTTTGTTTAAGTCAAAATAAGGATGGATTATTATTTGATCATGCAAATGCTAAAAAATCTCCCCTTTTTGACTTTGAAAAACAATTTTGGATGATAAAAAAATGATAAAAAAAATCATAAGTGCAAGTGTGTGTAAATGCTCCCCTCAACATTTACTAAGGGTTTCAAGATTTTAATATTCTCCCCCTCAATATATACTTGGGTGGTTTAAGAAATAATTTAGCATTTAAACACATAGGCATATTTATTTAAAAGGCTCATAATTAATATAATCCTTTAGTCATTCAAATATTCCAATAAGGCATTAAATACGCACATAAATTTAACCATAAAATATTCAAGTCATTAGTTCAACTATTCAAATTTGTATATCCATTCAAAGAAAAAATATTTAAGTGTACATAATAATAATAAAAATTAAGTTATTAATTCATCATTCAAAATCTTATTATTCTCTTGCTTTTGTCAAAGAAAAAAAATTTAAAAATAAATAAAGAGGAAAATGATAATAAATACTAAAAGACTTAACTTCATAACAAAAGCATTCTGAATACATTGACATGAACAATAATATAAGATTAAAAGACATGAATACTAATATAAATAAAGACATAAAGACATGTTGTTTATAAAATGCAAAAGGAGAGTGATATAAAAAAAATGAAAAACATGAGAGGAATGCATGAAAAGACACTAGGCTTGATCATCTTCATTACCATTAGGACCTTGATCTTCATTTCCTCCTTAAGATGGAAGATGTGAGAAAGGTGCCCATTGGCATTAATAGCCTTATTGCTCATATAAATAGTGGACATTATATTGCAAATGTGTGAGATGATTGTCCACTTAATCAAAGTAATTATTGAAATGGGTTTCCACTTGATCAAAGTGAGCATTAAAGTTGGTTTCCATTAATGACATATGATTAAACATATCACCAACCCATAGAGACTTATTTACATAAGGTTAAGCACTACTAGAGGACCCTTCACCCCTAGTTCTTTTCTTTTGAGAGGCTTAAAGGGGTGCTTCAATCCCTTCTAAGCTTTGAGAGATGAATTGATCAATGTCATCAAAATATTGCTTAAGTTCTTCATCCAAGGCTTTAACTACTTCTTCTTTTTTCGAAAACCACATATTGTTAACCTGTTGAATTGCTTAGAATTCTTGATAAAGAAATGGTCAGGAAGGGTAGAAGGATAAAAGTATAAGGAATTAAGGTTAATGTGAAAATAGGTGGCAATTCTATAAATGAATCCTACTATACACAAGTTCCTTGAAGCACTATCACTAAGCAACCATAATTTCCATTAAAAGAGTCTTCCTATCTCAATTTTTATGTCATCAACCATTCAATGGAGTAGGAAGAGATCTTTAAAGGAAGTAGTTTTATGGCTTTGGCCTTTTGCATTAATGGAAAATGCAAGAGACCTTTGAAAATACCAAAGGGATTTAGATTGAATAGAGGAGGATTTAGTGTTATCCAAATCTAAATGAAGAGGGTTTGCAATATTGCATCAAAAAATTATGGGGTGACCAAACAATGATTATTTAAAAGAGACTACCTTGAGTGAATCCAAATAAACCATCAAATTCTTAGATGTTTAAGGACCTATCCTTCATGCCCAATTTAAATCATATACTATTAGGAGGGTTGTTATTATTAAAGGTATGGGTTCTAAGGTAATAAGATGATAGGAACTTAACAAGAACTTAACAACTAATTGAGGACATGTGGGTTGAACATCAAAAGTAATGGTGGAGAGTCCTACCCAAGCAAGAATAGTGGTTACCTTATTAAGGCATCTAAGGTGTTCAAGAGTAGTTTTGCACATGTATCTTGAAGGAATTAAATTCCGTTGAGAGAAAGCTTGTACTCTTAAACAAATTTGAGCATTGCTATAAAAGATTGAAGGTATTGCTCTAGGATTTTTGTTGGTAGCTCTTCTTGGAGGTGGTGATGGAGTGGTAGCTTGCCTAGAAGATTTCTTAGGAGCCATAAAAAAATATAGTGTAGAAGAAGAACAATTTGCAAGGCAAAATAATAATGAGGTAAGGAGAAAAGAAATTTGCAATAATGCCAAAAAAAATAATAAAATAAAATGAGAGAAGGACACGAAAAAAATTACAAAAGAATAATAATAAAAATGTAATAAGAAATTGAGAAAATAAATTATAAGAATGGCTAAAAAAATTAATATAGCAATTTTAATGAGGGAAAAAGAATGTGCAAAATAATAGAAATTAAAATTTTAGTAGTCAATAAAGAAGAAAAGTTTGAAGAAGTGCAAAATAATGAGGAGAATAATTTTAAGCTTAAAGAGAAGTGAAAGAGGGAAAAAAAAGGATGAGAACAGTGCATGAAATAGGGGGTTTATATAAATAGAAAAAAAATAAAAAAATGAGGAATGTTAAAGGCTTGAAGAAAGGTGAAAACAGGTAGAACAATTGAGCAAAAAATGATCATGTGGTATAGGAAACTGATTAAAAAAGGGGTCAAGAGCAAAAAAAATGACAGATGAACCTTAGGAAGCAGGCCTGGGCCACATTTATGGTCATAAGTACGAACCGTGTGGGTGGCAGACTACATCTAAGGTAACGAGCTTAAAGCTCATTAGATCAGGCCCAGCTCATAGTTCACTCATGATCTTGAGCATTTACCGTGAGGGGGCTAGGGGCTCTGTCAGCCCAGACAATCTAGGGGAAATTTCCAATAGCCCTTGAGCTTTTGAGTTTTTCAAAATTAGGTCCAAAAAGTTATGCAATTTAGTCCTAATGGACTTAATTGGCAAAATTGAAAAATGTTTAATTGCAAAGTAATTTTACAATAAAAAAGTTCTAATTAAGGGATAATTGAGCATGAAAATGTAGAATTTTATAGACAATTTAATTTTTGCTAATTTTGAATAATTAATTAATTGAATTATATATCCACATATAGGTCAATAAAAAATTTCATGTAGGCAAAATAAATATCCACATATTATTTAATTAATGCAAAGCAAGATGCACACATAAAGAAACACTTAAATGCACTAAAAGTTTGCATATGGACAATTTTTTGCTATTTTGAATGTTTTGATAATAAGATAATATGCACATCAAAATTCAAAAATATGCATTTTAATGATAATAGGCAAATAATAAATATCCTACTAGCCAAGAATAATTATAAATATAAAAAATCTCCAAAACGAATATTACCATTTTGCACATGATCATGTAAGAAATGATGTATATTGTCTATATGCTTAGTTCTTGAATGTTGAATGAGATTCTTGCTAAGGTTTATAGCACTTTTATTGTCATATTCAAATGGAATGTGATTAATATCAATGACATAGTCCCTTAGTTATTGTTTTTGTTATAAAATTTATGAGCAACAACAACTTACCGCCACATATTTGGCTTTGGCGATGAACAAGGCAACCAAGACTTGCTTTTTACTAAACTAAAAGAATAGGCAATTTCCTAAAAATTGGTAAGTTCTATATGTGCTCTTTCTATCTAACAAGCTATCAACAAAATTCATATTTAAATAGCTTACTAAGTTAAAACTTGAACTCCTAGGATACCGAAGTCCTAAATGTATAGCTCCACTAAAATATTTGAAGATTCTATTAATGGAATTTAGATGAGACTCTCCAGGACATTACTGAAACCTAGTACATAAGCATATAGAAAACATTATATTCGGTCTATAAACATGTAAATAAAGAAAGGATTTAATCATACCTCTATATGACTTTTTATCAACCAGTTTGCCATTCTCATCTTTGGTGAGTTTAGTGGTGGTGCTCATAAGAGTCTTACTTTCTTTAGCTCCTTCTATCCCAAACTTCTTAAGAATGTCCTTTGTGTACTTGGTTTGGTTGATGAAGATCCCATCCTTACATTACTTGATTTGAAGTCTAAGGAAGAACTTGAGCTCACATATCATGCTCATCTCAAATTCTCCTTGCATCAACTTAGAAAATTCCTCACATAAACAATGATTAGTAGTACCAAAATAATATCATCAACATATATTTGCACAATAAGTAAATCATGCTTAGATTTCTTTATGAATAAAGTTATGTCAACTTTTCCTTTAGAGTTGCTTTTCTCTGACAAAAATTTACTTAACATTTCATACCAAGATCTAGAAGTTTACTACAATCCATTCAATACTTTTGAAAGCTTAAACATATGATTAGGAAACTTAAAATATTCAGAACCCAAAGGTTGTTTAACATAGACCTCCTCTTTAATGAAACCATTTTAAAAGGAACTTTTAACATGCTTTTGAAAATGTTTAAAATTCACAACAAGGAAAAAGTTTCATCGTAATTAATGCCTTTCTCTTGATTATTACATTTAGCTACTAGTCTAGATTTGTTCCTAATTATAATACCTTGTTCATTCATCTTATTTCTAAACACCCATTTGGTGCCTATAATAGGATGATGCTTAAATCTAGGAACTAAAGTTGACTTAAAATGAGATCTAGTGGTTACCCCTTTTATAGTGTCACCAATGATGAGGTCTTGAGGATATGCTTTCTTAAATTGCCAATCCTTTAGAAGATCATCCTTCAAAGTGGGTTAAGGTATCTCCTTATTTTCCTTATTTGTAGGTCCTCTACCTCCAAAGTTTTGCTAGCATTACTTTCTTGAATGTTCATATCCACAAGTTGTTCTACAACATCATCAACACTATAAACATCCTTTATAGGATTAAGTGGGTAAGATTCATCAAATACATAGAGTTCTTTTGTTAAAGACTTTATATGCTTTGTTAGTGGTGGCATAGCCTAGGAAAATTCCTTCATCACCTTTAGAGTCAAATTTCTTAAGATTGTACTTAGTGTTTAATATGAAGCACTTGCAACCAAATACTCTAATATATGAGATCTTATGTTTTCTATTATTCCAAAGCTCATAAGAAGTTTTAGTCTTTTAAATACTTTATTTGCTATATAGCAATAGGTGTTAATGACTTCTGTCCAAAATTATAAAGGAGTTATATTAATGAAGCATTGTTTTAGCCATTTCCACTAAACTTCTATTTTTCCTTTCAATAATCTGATTTTGTTGAGTTGTTCTAGGAGAATAAAAAGCATATGAAATGTCATTTTCATTGTAAAAGGTTTTTAAAAATTCATTTTCAAATTCAATTCTATAATCACTTCTAATAATTGAAATACAAAAGCCTTTTTCTTTTTTAACTCTTTTTGAAAATCTCAAAAGCTTTAAAAGCACCATTCTTATGAGCAAAGAAACACACCCAATTGTATCTAGAGTAATCATCAACCAAGACATATGCATAGTGCATTCCACCTAGACTAACAACTATAGTAAGACTATATAAATCCATATGAATAAGTTCAAGAGGCTTAGAAGTGGACACTACATTCTTGAGCTCAAAGGAAGATTTAGATTGCTTCCCTTTTTGACAAGCATCTCAAGGCTTGTCCATAGTGAACTTGAGTTTAGGAAATCCAACTATAAGTTCATGTCTACTAAGATCATAAAAAAGCTCAAAGTTTACATGTCCTAATCTTCTATGCCAACTATATGTGTCATGGGAATAAACATTAAGCATTTAAAGTCTTTGTTATTAACTTTGATCAAGTTAATGACATAGACATTGTCAACCCTTTCACCACTAAAAATTACTTTATCATCATCTAATCTACTAACAAAGAAATTTCTAAGATAGAAAGTGACTTTATTTCTCATGTTGCATAATTGACTAATGCTAAGTAAATTATGCTTAAGACCATCAACAAGCAATACATGATGAATAAATAAGGATTGAGGGTTACCAATTTCTCCAACGTCTATAATCTTTCCTTTGGCATTGTCCCTATCTATGATATGACCTCCATCCTTAGCATCAAGCTTGTTGAATTGCTCCTTGTCTCCTATCATGTGTCTTAAACATCCATTATTAAGGTACCAGTTGCTCTTTTATCTTGTGGACTTCAAGAACACCTACATAATATAATTCAAAAATTCTTTTAAACCCAAAACTTTATTGGTCTAGGTTGCTTAGTCTTAAAGTAGTCCAAAGGAAGCAATTGCAAGTGTAGTCTTTTATAGAAGCATACATGCTAGTGTGACCATTGGTTAAATAATAAAACCATTCAATATTGGTAAATCTATTTATTCTAGGTGCATATGATTTCTTAGTGTATGAGACATGCCTTTTATGTTATGGTTGGGTAGGTTTCCTAAGGTTCCTTTGTGTTATAGGAGGAGTGTGAGACATGCATTGACAATAATATTGTCTATTATGTGGTGATTATATAGCATGCCTAGGAGTGTCGTATCTAGTGTACATATAAGCATGTCTAGGTTGGGGCTTCTTGGTTTGAACCTTAGCCCTTTGTGTCAAGGAAGGTTGAGTCTTGTGAAACTTTCCTTTTCTATATGACACATGAGACCTTTTAGCTTTGAAAGCTTAAGTCTTAAGAGGTTTGGAAGTATAGGGGGTAGGATCATATGAAGCTTTAATAAAGTTAATGTGAGATGATGATTTGGAAGACATTCCATTTCTATATCCAATTCCATGAGTATCTCTATGGAATTTTTGAGAATCAAGTAAACTATCTAAAGTCTCCTTTCCTATTTTGAATTTGAAGATGGAATTCTTTAACTCTAAGACCTCTTTAAAAAGCTTAAGATTTTCATCACTAGCTTTCTTGAGTTTGTCCTCTAAGGAATTTGAAGATTTCAAGTCATTAGTAACTTTTTCATTTGATTCAACAAGTTTAGAGAAATCATTTTTCAAGTTTCCAAATTCCTTGGTCTTGTAGATAACTCATACTTATAAAACTTCTTCTCAGAGAGTAAGCTTTTACATTTAAGCATGAGCTTGCTCATAATAGTGCTCTTATCATCATCATCATCATCATCATCACAAAAGAATGAGAAGTAGATGGTACCTTATTTTTGTCTTTAATAGCCATGAAACAAAGATTGACCACTTCTTGTTACTCCTTTTCTTTTTTTAATTTGGAGGAGTTATCCCATGAAGCTTTAAAGGCCTTCTTCTTATCCTTTGCTCCCATATTCTTGAATTTAAGCTTGGGGCACTCACATCTAATGTGATCCTTGTAGACGGTGGGGCTTAGCGCATGTCTAAGATTTTAGTAAATGTGACACTGTTTTAGCTTAGGGCTCTAAAGAAGACACTACTATATCATAAAGTGATATGAACCCTACCTATAACAGAGATAGAACACACATCCAACTTTAAATATTGGCCCAAGGATCGTCAAGGATAGTTGTGTTGATGGAGCTAAACCCCTTCCTTATTAAATTGAAGTAGGATACTTAGCTATTATAAAATGAACAATCACGCAATTCTATGTCTAATCTAACCTAGAAATTGTAACAAAAGGTAGAAGTGAAACAATTCAAGTAAACTTATAAAATTTCAAAAGAACAAAGTTTAAAGAAAAACCTCACTTTTAATATTTCAATGATTAAATTCATTTTTCATAGGGTTAGCTCTTATATAGACATGTAAACAACCTAATCTTTGAAGGAAAAGGTTTTATTACTTATTCCTAAAGATACCTATATACGAAAATCCTTAATTAAGGAGATTTCCTTCAAAATAGGACAACTAATGACAACGCATTTTTGAAAATTCAAAATTGACAATTCATGACAATTAAGCATTGAAGCATGCCATGTCACATGTTGACCATTGACCCTTTGACTTTGACTTATTGACTATTTGACTTTGACTTATTAACTTGTTGACTTTGACTTTGGATATTCTTGAATCTTCGTTATTGACTCCAAAATAGAAATAACTCCAAAATTCATCCATATCAAGCTAATTAATTTTAAAATGGGAAATTAAGCTAATTAGCTTGAATTCTTTATATTTAGGTATTTTTTTTTATCCCTTTTAGGGTTCATATTACAAAGATATAGTATGGCGATAAGGAGTTGCCACTCAAGGTAATAATTGGGATAATTCAAAGGTTGTGGTAATTCGATTCTCTAAAAGAGAGTTAGCACCACAACCAGGAGATTCTGGATACAAAATGCCAACTTGTTTCAGTCTTCTATTCATTTAGAATTAGCTTATTAATTACTAAATTATTCTCTAATTACATGCAATTTCATATAAATCCTAATAAGTCATTCATCTAACTTCAAGGCAACTAGTCATGAAAAGCATATAAATAATGCATTCATTCAAAAGCATACAATCCATAGATTAGTCTAATATACATTTATTTTAAAATGATAGGCTAAGTCTATATGTTTTAATTTACAAGTGAGCCTAAAAAGCTAATGGACCTAATTCCTACTTAATTTTAATTAAGTGAACCTATGTCTATTTATTTTAATTCTAAAAATGGGCCTAAATCTACAAATTATGAAGGATTTAAATTAGTAGGCCTAGTTCTACATGTTTTAATTCTAAGGTGAACCTAAGTCTATATATATATATATATATAGTGCCGTCGAAAGTGTGGATTTCCGATCGGAAATCTACATTTTCGATGAAAATCTTTTTTTTTTCTTAGTTGAAGTGGCCATTTCTTCATTTTGCAATTTACTTTGCAAATTGAATAGGCTATCCTTGGCCCATTCTTTTCCTTTTTTATAATTTCTTTTATCTTTTTTTTTGTTTGCAATTTTTTAAACAAAAAAATAATTAAAGAAATAAATAAAATTGAAATTTTGGTCCTAAAAATAATTTACAAATAAATTAAATAAAAAAGGGTCCTAAAAATAATTTACAATTAGTTCAAAACCAATAAATTAGATCTAATAAATCTAATTTCATAGTCAATTTTCATATTAGGTCTTCTGTCGCATCTGAACTCAAATCATCTTTTAATTAGGTGCTTACAGTTGCTCCCCTTTGTTGCCATTTGCTTGACAATTTGCAGCAAAGAAAATAAGCACACAATTTCAAAGCAAAGAGTTAGGATACTTACTTGTGTGCCATGACTATACATGACACTATGCAGTGTTGAATGCAATTTAAAGAACACTAGAATTCCTATAGAATTTTTAGCTGTGATGCTATCATTTCATTCAGTGAATAATTAGTGAATAACAATTGACACTGTATTCAGTGCATTTTGAAAATAAGCTATAGTTCCGGTGGAACATATAGTGGTGATGCTATTACTGTGTTCAGTGAATAGCGATTGACACTATGTTCAGTGTATTTTGAAAATAGACTATAGTTCTGATGGAACATATAACGATGATGCTATCACTGTGTTCAGTGAATAGCAGTTGACACTACAAAACATGCTGTAGTTACTAGAGAACATATAGTGGTGATGCTATCACTATGTTCAGTGAATAGCAGTTAACACTGCATTTAGTGTATTTTACTATATTTCTTATGGGATGTTTAGTAAGTGATTTTCACTATATTCCCTATGAGATATCTAGTGATTGTGATTTTTCACCATATTCCCTATGTGATGTCTAGTGATCATGATTTTTCACTATATTCCCTATAGGATGTCTAGTGATCGTGATTTTTACTATATTCACTGTGGGACATTAAGCAAAAATATGTTATAACTACTATATAGTGTCTAGATAATTGTACTATAGTTCCTATGGAACATCTAGTAAATGTGACTAAAAGTTTTACTATATTTCTTATGGAACGTTTAGCAAAAATATGCTATAACTACTGTGTAATGTATAGTTAAAGATAAATATGCAATAAGTCATGTGGAGCATTTAGAAAATTATGATAATGGTGTTATAGGTCCTATTGAGCGTTTAGCAAAAAGATTTAAAATGTGCTATAATTCTCGTGAAATGTTTAGCAAAAGGTGATTTGATAGTGTACTATAACTACTATGTAGTGTTTAACAAGTTGTGATTATTTGGAAATTTTTTTATAACTACTGTATAACATATAATAAAGTGGATCTAAAGACTATATTATAGCTAATGTGTAGCATATAACAAAGTGAATTTGAAAATTATGTTATAGCTACTGTGTAGCATATAAATGAGATAAAGTGCAGTGTATGCAAAATGCAAACATCACATTGGAATTTCATGTTGACTAGGATTTTGAGATTTTATATTGATCGACTATGCTAATTGGTTGGAAATTCTTTTTTGACTTTGAATTTTATTGATTTACTTTGATCAACCATCATCCTTGTAGCTAATTTTGATGGACTTGATAGCGCTACTGCTAATTCCACACGTTGGGTTTATCTTCTTCAAGACTTACTATTCCTGAAGACTTGTTAAGTTAGTTTTAGCATGATAATTGTACAAACAAGTAAATTATATTTTTAAAAATTTATGAGAAAATTCATCACTTTATCATAAGATTGCATGCATTTAATCAATCTCACTAATTTTAATTTTCATGACTATTATTAATTTTCCATTCACAAAGATCAAAGGTATCATTAACCATCTTATAATGAGAGCATATTTTTTACCAAGTGAAGAGCTTACTTCCATCTAATTTTAGGGAGAATTTACTAAACAAAACTTATGAAAATTGAGCATAAAAAGATCGAATTCTAAATATCAAAACAGTTTTTGAGTTATTTTTATGCTTTTCTTCCTTATCTAAGTATTCCCCCACCTTTTTTATATTACTTAGCATGGATACCATTGGAAAGGTTCTTTGGATACTCATACTCTTAAAGAGCATTAGAGTAAATAGAGTAACTTTTGACATGGTCCTTTTTTAGCATTCCCGCACCTTTTTTGTATTATTTAGCGTGGATACTACTAGAGGTTCACATTAATACTCTTACTCATTTCTAAGCATTAGAGTACATTATGCTTGCTCTTATTTTGATTCTCCTCTTAGTATTTCCTCACCTTTCTTATATTACTCAGCATGGATACCATTAAGGGATTTTGTACTCGTACTCATTTCTGGGCATTAGAGTAGAGCATATGCATATTTATTATTCAAAAGACTGAAATGATACTCTGAAATTCAAACAATTTATATTGCAACTCCATATATTTTATTTTTATACATTCTTCCCCTCGTTTAGGTATAAAGCAAGCATTAAATTGATTAGAGTTTACAAACTCTCAACACAAAGCTATTAACTAATCATCTAAATTTTACAAGGATTATAAAAAATGGCCGTTAAAATCATAGTTCATAAGATAAATTTTTTTCTCTTTTTTTTTAACATGATCTCGTGAAGTGGATGAATTTACTTTCAATCTATGGATTTTATTATTGAGATTGTACTATATTATAGAATCCAAGGAAATAGGGTTTATTTACTTCCCTTGATTATTTTGATAAGTGTTTGACAATTGTTATCTTACCAATTCTTATTGATGTATCGGTTCCTTTCCCCTTCTTCATTGTCTTTTATTTTTCCTGCACAAAATACCATAAGTTAGTATAGTCTATTTGCAAGTGAAGAGATTTTGTCAAAATGCAATATTATTTTTTTGTATTCTTCCATTTTGATTGTAGTGATGATGTCTCTAATCACAAGGTCATAATACTCCACCATTGAAGTTGTGGCTTTTGGTTGCATTTATATTTTCACCATTCCATAGATGCTATGGTAGAGGGCTTCGTTCCTCTTATTGACATCTCATGCAAAAAAGGTTCAGGAGTTAGAGGTCTTATTTTATGATCAAATAATTTTTTAGAGTGTATTCATTTCAAGTTTCAAGTGCATTCTTCCCTTTTTAGGGTTATCGTGTGTATTGATGACATGTTGGACCTTCCTATAATCGTATTCTACACCTTATACTAGTCTTGAAGTTATGGAGTTCTACTATGATTGGCCAAGAGTTTATAGTGGCTCTCTAGGAATTCAACACCCTATCTTTGCTTAAGCCTTCTCGTAGCTATTAAAACTACAGTTAGGAGCATCTATTAGAGCTGATTCCTATTAATCCATATGAGGTACACTTGTCTTTTTCTACTCTTTATGTTATTGATTGTCCTTTGCTTTTATAGTTCATGGGAGCAAGTTTTCCTTTTATTGAGAATCCATGTGATATTCCAGATAATGCTCCAATTGAGAATATGGAGATGGATGTTGAGTTCGAAGAGGTTGAGACTCCTATCTAGTCCCTTGAGATTGCCAAGATGATGCTTTTGCAAGTATCACTACCGATGATATTCCCTTGTTGGATGGGCCCATAATTTATTAGGCTTTTATGGTCTAGAGTCCTATTGAGTATCAAGTTCACCTTAATATTGTTACCCTTTTCCTTTAGATGCTTCAAATGTGAACATTCTAACTACCTTTATACACTATTACAACACTAATTTTAAATGTTAGTAGTAGACTATTTGTGCAATCTTGTTTAGGCTTAAAAAAATTATTTTGCAAAGCAAGTATGTATGCAATTGTATGCATGTTATATATGACATGCATGATCCTAATAGGTCTTTTATTTGGAAGAGAGTTATGCTCACAGCTTAGAGTGTGAGAATGAGGTGTTTTATTAACAACTTGTAGATTTGAGCATCGGATGGTTCGAGGTTGGTACTTTTGATGTTAGAGCTTCTAATGCAGTTTGTCAAATAGATGACCAAGCTGTGTTGTACTGATAAATTGTTGGTTGTTTCCTATAGTTTACTTCTTTTTGCCCCTAGAAATCTTATATTTCAGTGTTCCATCTTTGCTCTTTGAATGCGAATTGACTGTTCTATCCTTAACTTGCCCCTAAAGTTACATTTTTCCCTCAATTTCATTCTGAATTCATCAATGTTATTCTGGTGGTCTTTTCCATATGTATAAGAAACTCAGTTTTTTCATTGATGCTATTAATCCTTTGACTTATGAACCCAATTAGTTGCAATCTTGTGTACAAAAGATGTAAAGGAGTGGGTGAACTGACTAAAGTGAGTTCTTAAAGCTAAAATGAACTGCACCTACTCTTCGAAGAACTCTTTAACAAAATATAAGGTTTGAAGCTGATGCAATAATAATTACAAGACAACATTTGCAATGCAAATTATTGGACCATGTGGATTCTTTAGGCACAATGAGACACTAGACATACAAGCAGAATCATAGAGGGGTGACAAGAAGGGAAAACATAACTAAAATAGTAATCTCATAGCCCTGATTTAGCTTTCATTATATTTTTTCTTTTCATTCAGAAACTTATACAGTATGATAAAGATGAATATGTGATATTTGAAAAAAAAATTCAAATTCAATTTTACTTATTCATTAGGGCAAAAATGAGAACATTCATTACATTGCATAACATAACACTTGTTATCAACTAGACTTTTGAATTTTCTTTTCTCTCTAATTTTTACCTTTCTTTTTTTCTCTCTTTATTCTTTCTCTTCTTTTTTTTACTCTTTAGAATCTATATCATGTGATATATAAATGTTTTTTGAATTTTTATTTGTGCCCATGCTGAATGAATATAATTGAATTGAATTTATGTCAAACATACATATTCAATCCATATCACAATGCACAGTACCATTAGGACGTACATTACAAAAGTAAGTGTGATCAGAATTCATATCATTAATCAATAAAATAAAATTTCTAAAGACACTAAAATGCTATTTAAAGAAAAGAATAAGAGAATTATTTTCTATTCTAAATTCTAAGGATGCTAAGTCTCAAGGCGGTTATCCTTCAGGTGGCTGACAAAGTGGCTATTATTACATCTTCTTGTTAACTATCTCCATGACTTCTTTTTTTTGTACCTCAACTGTACATTTTTCTTTCTTTTCTAGCAACTTCTCATCATTAAACTCATTACCCCATCTCGTAGGCACAATTGACTTAATGGGTATATCAAAAGAAGGTGGTTTAGATTAAAACACCTTATAGTCAAATTGGCTTGAAGGTTTCCCAACAAATCTTATACTCTTTCCATATGTTTAGGGACATTAGGCGATTTCTCATTAGTTTTGAGGTTTATGTTCTCAAAGGAGCTTAACACTTCTTCCTCATTGACTCTTAAGTTGATCATTATGGTGGTTGGGGGTGGAACATTTTAGTAGTTTAGGAAAGGATTATTTCTAATGCTCAAAATTTTAGGGTTTGTGATCTTTCAAGAGTCTATAAGGTTTTGGATTTTGTGTTTAAGGTGGGTATATGTGTCTGTGGAATGGCTAATAACTTGGTAGAATTTACAATAATTATTCGGGTCATATCCTAGGACATTTGGGTTTGGCAGTTTAAAAAGGTAAGGGCTCTGAGCAAGCCCTTTTTCATCAGGTAGTCTAAGACTTTTAATAAGGGTTGGTTAAAATTAGAGAATCTCCTTAGTTACTTCTATAGCTAGGCTAGTACTTCTTTACTGTGTGCCCCCAGTTGGGTAGTTTTGGGTCCTAGTACCCCTAAAGTTCTTCTTCTTCTCACTTTCAATCTCTTTAGCTTGCAAACCATCATCATAAAGATCCACAAAAAGATTTAGGATTTATCATTTGCAACCTTTCAATAAGATTAGATGACATATTATGAACTATCATCCTAACCTAATCTTTCTCAACCAGCTTATTTTTCATTAACCCTGCCTTATTCATGAATCTAGTATGGAAATCAGAAAGTGATTCATTAGGTTTCTGCTTAGTTAGTTCTAAATCTCTAATAGGTACCTCCAACTTAGTGTTATAACCATATTGTTTTAAAAAAGCAGTACATAATTCTCTCCAATAAGTCTGGATAGATTTTTCTAATTCACAGTACTAGTTCACAACCATTATATTTAAGGATAATACAAATAACTTAGTGACTACTACTAATGGGGCTTTAGTGGTGCTCATAGTTGTTGTATATTGGCTAAGGTGGATCCTTGGATCTCCAGTTCTATTAAACTTATGTAGTTGAGGCATTTTAAATTTGTTTGGAAGTTTATCTCCATTAGTGCTTATCATGTCATCAAAATCAAATGGATACCCCATGCCTTGACCTTTCATCAACTCTTCCATCTTAAACATCTTTTGAGCCAATGCTTGTATCTACTTTAACTCAAGTTCCTAAACTAGTTAAAGTGATTCTTTTTTGGCTTTCTTCACTATAGAGTTCTCCATATCCTCATATTTCATTTCCACAACAGGCACATTCCTTATATCATTCAATGGTTGCCCCCTAGTATTATCATTATTAGTAGGTGGACCTTCCATAATAGCAGTAGGTGGAATTGCAGCAATGAGTGCAAGTGCCACTACAATAGGTAGCATTAACCCAACTAAGGCTTGTCTTAGTTCATCATACATCATTTCTCTTATGTCATCCATCAAAGCTCCCTTAATGTCTTCTAGAGTCCATTTTCCTCCCTGTTGTTATTCTATATCCTCTATTTGATTTGTTGTAGCTTTTAGGTAAAGCGGATTAATGGAACTCTTTTATAATCTTAAGAGGATCTCTTTTGTTATTGATTATAAACTCAGATTTATTCTTACTAGTTTGTCACCTTTTTGTTTCCAAACATAGGAAGACCTAGATAAATCTATGATGGTTGAAAAATAAAATGTTAGTATGATGTATGAGATGCATGTATGTATGATGCATGTGCCATGCAACAAGTAGCAAGTAACAAGTAATAATTAAATGTATAATATCCTTCCAACCTTATTCCTCCTACACATATATTCAATGGCAAGTCTCTTTTCCCAGGATTTTTTGTCTTGGCATTAATATTAATAGGGGATATAAAGAATTAATGAGCATGCTATATCTCTTAATGCAATAAAGCATAGAAATATCATTTCTAGGTATAAAAGTTTAGCCCAATATTTATTAATCCAAATGGGCTCTAAAGTATAGGTTGGGCTTTTATAAATAGAAATACCTTATGGCAATAATCACAAGCAATTTGGGTAAATCCTACGGGAAATAACTAGGCCATTATATGTGGTTAAGTCTGGTGGAAAGGTTGAGGTTCCCTTAGTAAGATGCCCTCCTTTAAGACTTGAATTATATGCCAAGGACAGAGGGGCCTGACATCCTTTGCAAACTCTAAAGAAGACTACCCCCCTATAGAACTTAGGTTACAGACTCTAGTAAGATGAGCCCGGTAATCTCTTTTGAAATGAGTTAAGGCTAAGAGTGATAGTTAGCCAATTTATAATCCCAAGAAGTTAATGGAATCATGGAACCATAAACCAATGTCATCGATTAATAGGGACATGCAAATGAATGCAAGAATAAAATAATAACTAATAAAATAATTCTAAAGAACATAAATAGAATCAATATCTTCAATCCTTAATGGAGTCACCACTGTAGACGGCAAGGTTTAGATCACATCTAAGATTTTAGCAATTGTGACACTGTTTGAGATCAGGGCTCTAGAGAACACACTACTATATCACAAAGACATACTGTCGAGATAAGGAATTACCACCTAAGGTAATAACTGGGACAATTTAAAGATGGTGGTAAATTGATTCTATAAATGAGAGTTAGCACCACAACTAGGAGATCTTGGATACGGAATACCAACTTCTTTCAGTCTTGTGTTCATTTAGAATTTTCATATTAATTAATAAATTATTCTCTAATTACATACAATTTCACATAAACCCTAATATGTCATTCATCTAAATCTAAGGCAACTAGTCATGAACAACATATAAACAATGCATTCATTCAAAAGCATACAATCCCTATACTAGTCTAATATAAATTGATTTTAATTTGATATGCTAAGTCTACATGTTTTAATTTATAATTGAGCCTAAAAGCTAATGGACCTAATTCCTACTTAATTTTAATTAAGTGAACCTAAGTCTATTTATTTTAATTCTAAAAATGGGACTAAATCTACAAATTATGAAGTATTTAAATTAGTGGGTCTAGTTCTACATGTTTTAATTCTAAGGTGATTTTAAATCTACAAGTTATGGAAAAGACTTTAAGGTGATGGACTGTGCCTAATTAATTTTAATTAACATAGGTGAGCCTATGTCTAAATTGACTTGGTGAGTCTAAATTATTTCTAATGTAAATCTAATTAATTATGGGCTTAAAGAAGCATTTAATTAACTAAGCCTAAAATTAATAACCTATTAAATTAATTGAGCCTAAAAAAACAAGCCTAATTATGAATGAAATGGGCCTAAAAGATTATGAATGAAATGGGCCTAAAAGATTAACTAAGCCTAAAACTAATTAACTTATTTATAGACCAAAAGAAAACAAAAAAACTAAAATAAAAATGGGTCTAAATTAATTACAATCTAAAAATTCTAAACAAATAAAAAAAATAGATTCAATAATAAAAAAAACCCTAATTTAGTTAAAGTGGCTAAAAACAATTAATGAACAAATTATTAATAAATAACATAATTAACAAACAACCTTAATTCTATTCACTTAAATCTAATTCAATTTTAATTAAAAATTCTAATTATGTCTTAGCCATTGATTTTAATTAATTACCCAATTGAAACCCTAATTTTACTAACCAATTAATAAAAATAAAACACGCAACACGCGCTGAATTTCATTATCCCACTATCGGGGCTATTACAATAATCTACTAAAAATTAAATTAAAATAATAATACAACCCATAAAACAAAATAAACACACAAAAAAAAAAACAAAAAAAAATAGGTAAATAAATAATCAAAAAACTATGTAAAATTTTATAGGGTTTTAATCCATGGCATTTCATGGATCTTCATAGGTTTTTATTCTCTACAGTGAATTTATCATGTAACTCCATCTATAATCACAAACACAAACGCAGAAAACAAAACAAATAATGATTAGTAATTAAAAAAAAAAGAAGAATTAAATAAAATTAAAATTAAATGAAACCAAAATAATCAAACAAAATAAATAGAAGAGGGTAGAAGAAAAGATTATTTAATGGATGCAGTATTGATTCCTCTTGGAAGGATGATCACCGGTATTGGAAGCTTGTGGCTTTTTGTGCTATCTATAAGTTTTAGACTTTAAATTTTGATATGATTATGGCAAAGAACTAAAAGAAATACATGAAAAATCAAGAAAAGTGGATATACTTTGGCTCACAGCTCAAATTAGAAAGGTAGAGGAAATAGAATACAAAATCCTAGGAGCCTCCTCTCCTTTGTGAAAAGAGAATAACAAATATATAGAAACCTAGTCCTATAACCCTATATTAGGTTCAGAATAAAAATCAAATAAAACAATTTTTTATTATTTATCTAATAAAATAAAAATAACAACCAATAAAATAATGGATAAACACATAAATAAATTAAATTAAATTAAAAACAAAAGAAAATATATATATATATATATATAGTTGAAAGTGTGAATTTTCGACTGGAAATCTATATTTCTAGTGGAAATCTTTTTTTTCTTGGTCAAAGTGTCCATTTCTTCATTTTGCAATACTTTGCAAATTGAATGGGCCATCTTCGGCCCATTCTTTTCCTTTTTTTTTTAATTTCTTTTCTCTTTTTTTTGAAATTTTTTAAATAAATAAAATTTAAAAATAGGTCCTAAAAATAATTTCTAAATAAATAAAATAAAAAAAGGTTCCTAAAAATAATTTATAATTAGTTCAAAACTAATAAATCAAATTTAATAAATCTAATTTTACAATCAATTTTCATCATTGTGTCTTTTATTGCATCTGAACTCAAATTATTCTAAAATTGGGTGCTTACAACCCCGTTTCTTGCATTCATAGCAAGTAACCTCTTTATTCTTCTAATCTTTATAGTTCTTATTGAAGTCTCTAGTTCTTGAGGAATTCTTGTTTCTCAAGAATTTTTTGAAGTTCCTTGTAAGTTTAGCAATGTCACCATCTTTGTTACTAGAATCTTCAAGACTTTCCTCTTCACTATTATCTTGTGAAGCCTTTAAAGTAATGAATTTCTTCTTTTCTTCTTTTTCTTCCTTTTTATCTTCCTTTTGCTTTAATTGAGCTCATATGTCAAAAGCTTGCCAATAAGGATGTTGGTTGAAAGCTTTAACAAGTCATGAGCTTTTTTAATGGAAGTAACTCTAGATTTCTAATCCTTCTTAGGAAGGATTCTATGAATCTTTGTGTTGATTTTTTCCTTAGAATAGTGCTTTTCAAACTTTCTCAAGGTGCTGACAAGGGCAATGAGTCTATTTATCATTTTAGTAATGGATTATTGAGGCTTCATCTTAAAGAGCTCATATTCATATACAAATAATTGAACCTTCTTTCTTCTCACATGAATGTTACCTTCAAAATGATTTTAAAGAGTCTCCTTTATTTCTTTAGTGGATAAAAAATTTTGAACTTTCCCTCTTTCTTTTATAAACAATAAAGTAAGTAAAATTGTCATTGCCTTTTTGTTCTTGTAGTTTGCCTCCCTTTGCTCTTATGTCCATTGAGTTTTATCAATGAGGATTTCCATATTGTCTAGTGTGTTTTTAAGAGGATCCCAACCATTAAGAACTACTTCGTACAGTCTAATTGGATCACTATTGAGATATAGCTCTATTTTGAATTTCCAATAAGGATAATCACTCCAATCAAAGAAAGGTCTCAAAGAATAAAAGTTCAAATCCTCACTACCTATGATCTATCCTTCTTAGAATTGGGTACCAATAAGTTTAGCTCTGATACCAACTAAAAATGGCCCTAAAGGGGGGTGAATAGAGAAAATTAAAAAATAAAAGAAATATTAAGGCTTAATCAAGAATTAAATAAGAGTTTAGATGAATGAGCAAGAGAAAAACTTAAGAACATAAAATTTAAGGATTTTGATTCATAAATGAATCTATGTCTCCACCTAACTTATCTTCAAGTTAGGATTTTTAACACCCACTCTAATCTTATTAATCTAGATTGAGTTTGCAAGAGTTTTATGGCTCAACTCTAACCTTTACAACACAATGAGCTTTTAAAGCTGAGCTTTAACCAACAACCAATCACAAGTGTTTTGAGGCTTACACTTGAACCTAAATTACTAGCATTAACTCCTCACTTCCCTTATTCAACCTAAGAGAGAATGTAAAGAATAGTGCTAACCTAGCACTACAACCAATACTCAAATACCATTGAGAATTTTAAGAGTAAATAAAATTGTTCAAAGAATTAATTGCTCAACCAACTTGTGTCACTACTTAAATGAAGTTCTAGTTCTTCAATGTATAGCTAGAGGGTGAAAAATGGTTGTTGGAAGCGATTAAATATATTCCCAATGTCTTTATCCTTCATTAAATGCATTTTCAACTTTTATAAGAATTTTGATGCTTAGGATCGTAAGCGTAGGCTTGGGATGATGAGTATTGAAAAATATAATTATTACTTACAAAAGTGACCGTTGGTGATGCTCATGGTTTGCTCGAGATCATAAGCATAGACCATGAGCGTATCAGCCCTTTCTCTTATTTTGGCCATGACACATCAAGACCATGAGCATCAGCTTGGAACCATAAGGGTACGCTTAGGGTCTTCTCAAGATCATGAGTGTAACCCTCAGGATCATAAGCGTAGGCTAGCCTCAAGAAAACATGACTATTTTGCCTCCAAACGACATCCTTTGCACCCACCACGTTTCCCATACCTTAACGAACATTTGTAGGGGTATTTGAAGGCTTCAAATGTGACTAGAATGCCCTCAAAGTTGATTTAAAGCATGATCAATTAACATTGCTTTCATTGAGCGTAATTAAGTACCTTTGCTTATAATCACACTTAAGCAAAAAGCATTAGTGGTCCAAAAATGTTTGTTAAAGTCAAAATTGGATTATTATTTGATCATGAAAGTTTCAACAACTTTCACAATAACTAGATCCCATGGAGAGCCCCCAATAGCCATCCTTAGTGACTGGGTTCAGAAACTAAGTATGAGTTTTTGAATGCCCACCCAACCTTACAGTTGGCCTCCATTTGTATTTTATGTTTTATTACTTTTAATTATTAAGTTATGTCTTTGTTTGCATGCAAAAATGAAATTGCCTCCATACAATTCTCAAAATTTACAATTAAGTCTAGGTTGTTAATTAAGCCATTTTCATGTAACTCTTGTGTGATTTACAATATTCATCATAAAGTATATACATCCATCCATAATAACAAAATAAATAAATAAAATAAACACGTAAACAAAGAAAAGAGGAGGAGAAATGATTACAACCCTTATTCACACATAAAAAATATAAAATGAAAATTTAATCTAACTAAATTAATACTATTCAATTATTACCCAAAAACCTACAAAAAAATAATAAAATTAGTTTGCAATTAACATAAAATTAATGAGAAAATAAATCAAATAAAACTCGTAAAAGTAATATTCAATTAAAAATATATTTACATCTAAATTTTATTGAATAAAATAAAATATCAAATTAAAATCATACTGATTTTAAAATTAATGAAAAATTAAACCATATTTATTCATGTAACTAAACAATCACTATTAACATTTTAAATATCCTAATTCTATTCAAAAACCAAATACATTATGAAAATAACAATCTAATTGAAATTACTAATACAGCAATCTAATAAAAATGTAAATTAAAATAGGTAAAGAAATAAAATTATGAAAAGTAAATTATTGATTAGTGCCTAATAAGATAATATAAAAGAAATATAAATTACTAAATTAAAATGAAATAAACTATACTACGAATTTCACAAATTAAATAACCCTATAATTAATCATTCTAAAATACTATTCACTAATTTTATGAAAATTACCTTCTTGAAATAATAAAAACTAAAACCAAATATAAAATTAATCAAAATATTTACAATACTAAATAACCTAATTTTACTAAATTAATTAAAGGTCTAATTATGATTTAATTTAGTATTCATACTTAATCTATACACTATTAATTTAAAGTAAAGTAAAAATAGAAATTAATAATATATTTCATAGAAAATAATAAATTAAATTACATATAACAACACAATGACTTGAACAAAATATGAAGAAAAAAGCAATCTCAATAATACAATAAAATAAGATAGAAATCAAATGGAAAATGCAATATAAATTAAAACAAAAGATGAAAAATGATAATAATGATATAAAAAAATGAAAATAAAATAAAATAATAAATAATTATAAATAGAAATTAAATTAAATAAAAACAATGCAATATAAATTCATAGATCAATAAAAAAGAAGTAAACCAAAATAAAATAATAATATGAAATAAAAAGTAAAAACAAAGAACAAACTAGAAAATGCAAAAAGACAAAATGATAATTTTTTTTTCGAACAAGAAAAAAAAAATTTTTGAAGTGCCAAAACAAAATGAAAGTAACAGCAATGTTGGGCATGATTAACGTACATAAAGAACAGGTAAAATCCATTTTTAAGCTCTAAACAATAGTAATTTTTTGTATTAATCTTCTATCATTTTATTGCATTGCATTAACCTCTTATATTATTATTTATGTAGTTATTAGCCCTAATTTAACAAATTTTGTAGATATATTCTTCATATTATAGGGGACTCAATAAATTACATAAATAACAGTATAAGACTTAATGCATAAATAAATAATAGTATATAGACTCAATAGCTATATAAATAATATTATATGGCCTTAACACAATGAAATAAAAGGATAGGAGTTCAATAAAAAATTTATTATAGTTCATGCGCTTAAAAATAGTTTTTGCCTAACGAATAAGAAACGAAACAAAGGGAGCAATAGTGATCGCACTGTTGCTTAAAAAAATATTTAAAAACAATAAAGCACTTGTTGGTGTTTCGACCTAGGACTGAGCATCGAGCATGTCGGTTCAGTTCGGATTCTAGATATTCATTCCAATTGGGTTAAAAATTAATGAAATTGGAGGCTGAACCGAGCCTATTTAAGGCCTAACACTAACATGTCGGTTAACTTATTTGATCAGGTTGGACAGTTCGAACGTATCAGTTGGATTGGATTTTGATGGCCCCTTAAAATTGAGTCGAGAACTAATAAACATTTAACTTTATTAAGCTTATTAATGGGCTTGGCCCAATTTTACATATTTTCAGTTTGTAAAATCCAAAAAATATAAGCTGTAGGGCAACAAAATAAATAGCCCAAGGGCCCCAAACTATACTAAATAGATCTATAATTAAAGCTCTATAAATTTACATATAAAATTAAAGCCTTAATTCTATATTAATAACTAGCAAAAAAATAATTGTATAGTAATTATAGGTAATAAAAAAATCAACTTTGTATAAAAGTTAAGGACTCCATCCAAAATAATAGGAATCCTACTTTGTATTCCTGTAAAACAATTGGACAAAACAAACGTAAATTGCAGAGTATTAAGTGAAAGAAATGAATGTTAAAAGAAATATTGATGAGATGAGTCTCAGGGAAATTAGTTTTAAATCAAAAGCTTATTGGTAAAGTTGTTTCTGGCAATCGAAAAAAATGCTGCCTAAGGAACATTTGATACCAATAAACATTTGAATCATATAAGTAAATGAGGTAGAAGCTCAATCATTAACTCATCTCATTTGAAAAAAAAAACATAGGAATGAATAAATGATGTAAATATAAACAATATAAATCTAGCTGCAAGCTTGCAATGAACTAACAAGAAGAAGTCTCTAGCAGTAAGTCCTTCAATCAATAACAAACATGAATCTTAAGAGTCTTTAACAAGATTTAAATAAGTCAGTACCACTACCAACAATTGCCTTGAAAAGAAGAAACAACAAGCATTATTATAATAAATCAAAATAAACAATAATTTGATAACAAGGAGGGAGGCTCAGACTTAGTATGCAAAACAAGTCATAAAAAGCAAATGCATCCACATTTCTAACAACATCAACAAATTGAGCTACCAGGGAAACTTAAGCACATCATTTACTTATTTGACTCAGTTTAAATTGAGTGGAATCATTCAACATAGCCTTACATGTGCAAAAAAAATGCAACATCAACACTGAACAGAATCAAATCAGTAGTGGAGGTCACACTTGAATGCAAAAAAATGCAACATTAACACAGAAGCATAATCAAATCAATAATGAAGGTCACATTTTAATGCAAAATAATGCAACAAAAACACTATATTTGATTTAAAAATGAAATAAAGGTCACATTTAATTGCAAACCCCATAAGCAAAAAGTAGCACAAAAAAAAGTAGCACAGGCAAATAGCAGCAATAACATAAATAAATCATCAATATCAAAGGTAACTAAGGTTAGCAAATTTACTCAAAAAAATTTGTTGGCAAAATCTATTATATGACTTAAGAGGAGGCATGGTCAGCACTCAGTAAGGGCATGTTTAGCCCTATTCCAACTGATAGCAAATCTGCGCAAGTAAAATAACAAACTTATTAAATATTAAATGAAAAAACATGTATTTATTAAGGAATATAAAATTAATACTTACATTTCTTAAAATTTTCTAAATCTTCAAGTGCCTCTTTAACAAACACAAGTTTATTGCCCTTTCTTAGCCAATCTGAATTATAGATAAGAGCTTCCACTATCTTTAGAGTCAAGAATCTCCTAAAGAAATTAAGGACTCTCCTACCAATGCTAAAAGCATCTCTGAAGCAACTGTAGAGATAAGAATAGCTAACACATCTTAAGCAAGTTTAAAGAGGATAAGAAATCTTTTTTAATTTAACTTACACAACTTCAAAACTTGAATCCTTAATAATTGCTTTGTTTAGGTATAAGTTAAGCTCACTTTTCTTGCTTCCACCTCCTAAACCCTCCTTTAATTTATGTTTCTTAAAATGGGCCTTCAAAATAGATATATTTTCCCCATAAATAAAATCAGAGGCACTTGATTCAAATTGGCTAAGAGGTTCAACAGAGGGAATCTAAGAAATATAATCAGTTGAGGGCTTGTACAAGCCAACATAATCTTTAAATAGCTCATAAAGAGAACATTTATTGGATATGCTTCCACCAAGTATTTCTCCCTAAATAGTGTTTAAGGAGAAGTTCATGTATTCAATTTTGTCCCTAGGATCTAAAATGTTGGCAATGAAAATAAGATGGTTCATTTTTTCAAGGCCACCCCAATATTTGTCAAACTTAGTTTTCATGCTATTTCCCATAAGCCTCATTGATAAATCATCAAATTTTTGCCACTCGTTTAGAATGTAGAACAAGTCAAAAATTTTAATGAAAAACATAATGGAAATAATACATTAAAAACCATAAATTATCAATGTTAACTCATAGAAATGATGCATAAATGTCACATATTGCTTAACAAACTCCCAATCCAAATCATTTTGTACATTATCACCCAAATTTGATCTAAAACTACTTTCATGTTTCTCGTAAAATTGAAAGGCTTTATCATAAGAAGAAGCAGTCTTTAACATCTAATAGGTTGAGTTCCACCTAGTGGGAACATTAAGGAACAAGCTTGATTTACATTGAACCCTAACTAAGTCACTATATTCCTTGAGTTTTCTCAATCTAGATGGTGAGTTCTTAATATACCTAACATCATCCCTCACTCTTCTAATAGAAAAGTTTGCATCTTTCAGCCCCTCATTCACTACAAGATTCAAAATATGTGCAATGTAACACATGTGTGCATACTTAGCTCTAACTATGCTCACCCCAATTTATCAATTTTTTTAAATATAACAAAGTTGTGTCATTTTGTCAACTATGATAGTGAATATATTCCTTAAACCCCACTCTAGTAAGCAGTTCTCTAAAGTTTTGGCTATATGTTCCCCTCTGTGTGAAGAAACAGGTATAAATGAAATGATTTTTTTATTAAGCCTCCACTTATCATCAATGTAATGTGTTATAATGCATATATAATTGATTCTCTAAATAGATGTCTAGGAATCAATGGTTAAGCAAGCCTTATTAGAATAGGATTTGAAGTAATTTTTTAGTTTAAGTCTCTCTTCTACATAGAAATTAAAGCAATCCTTACACATAGTCCACCTAGAGGGAATCTTAAACCTAAGGCATGCAATAGCTAAAAATTTCTTAAAACCCTCCCCTTCAACAAACTTAAAGGGTAACTAATCAATTATAGTCATTTTAGTAAGAGTAGCCCTGATTTGATCTTAGTCAAATTTTGAAGTCCCAAATAAACCCACATTTTTAGAAGCTTCCACATCAGGTTTAAATGTTAATAGTGCTTGTCTAGTGTCTTTGTTGTGTGGATTTTTTTGCAAGTGAGCATGTGATTTCTAAATGAAGATGTGCCATGTATTTTTGAATGATAGAAAATAATTTTAGCATAATATGTAAACTTATCTTTTTATGTTCTGCCTTTCTCATCTTTCAGCTTTTCAAAGTGCTCCCAAGCCTTGGTTCTGGATTCAACCTCTTTCCTTTTATTCTCAGAAACAACATTCTACTTATTAGAAGTAGAATCATTAAGTTGTTCTTCCACCTTAACCCAAGATTCAAAATTAGGGATAGGGACACCACCAGTAATAGTATTCTGCCATTTGAGGGTGTTAGATTATTCATCCTGCATGCATAGCCAGCAATATAAAAGAGTTATAAATATTTTGTGAAGTAAAAAAATATATGTCAGTCAACTAGAATAATAACATAGAATATCACCATAATAGCATTAGAATGCAATGAATAATAGCATAAGATTGCAACATAGAATAACATTAGAATACAACAAAGAAAGCATCAGAATAATAATTCACAATTATTCAGTCAACCAGATTAGGAAAGAGAAAAACAAATTTAGATTTTTAAAAATATTTCTAATTACTTATTTTTTGATATCAATCAATAATTCAAAGAAAAATTTTATTCTTTAAATCAACTAAATCAAAAGTCATGCATTTTTTTTTCTCAAGCACTATGATACAAAACCAAAATATTAAAAAATTAATACAAACCAAAATTTTACAAACTAAGAATAACTAAATCAAACAGTCGTATGATTAAATACATGAAAAATAAGATTTTATTTTCTCAAAATAAATTAAACTTTCAAAAAAAATTTAAATAATGCAACTCAATACTCAACAGAATCAAAATAAAAGTTTAAAAAATTGAAAATAATTTTAAATAAAAATAAAACATCACCTTTTAATAAATACAATCAAAAGAACTAAAATTTTACCTTAATTTTTTTTACAACACTAGTTTTGTCATAGAAAGATTTTGATCTAGATAGATGAACTCAGATCGAGACAAATCTACTTAAATCAAGAAAAATCGACTAAGATTGGGACATATCAGAACTAGGTTATAAGCTTCCACATTTTTTATTGCAAAGGACTTCCATTACTTCAACTTTTACTCAAAAATAAAAACCAAATATCAAATTAGATAAACTGATTCAAGTTTACATAAATAGGAAAATATTTAAAATCAAAACTATATCAAATATCTCATCTTATATTCTAAAAGATCTTGAACTTTTTTAATATGCATGCTTAAAAATGGATAAATAAACTCTTGTATACTATAGATCTGCCACCAAATTGATTTTGTAGTAACAAACGCTAACATATAATAAATGGATTTAGGAAAGAGACATTATTATCTAGAGAGGCTCGGTGCTAAAGAGAACTACAAAGAAGAGAAGAGGAGATTAAAAAGCTTAAAGAGTAAAGAAGATGAGACTTGGGTTTAAGGACATTAGGAGAGGGGTTGAAAGAAAACACAGAGCAACAACTAGGGTGGGTGGGTAAGTGATTGAGGTGTTGAGGTTTATATATATATACCTAATTTTTCTTAGTCCTACTTCAGCCTATGCTATAATGTTTTTTATTTATTTATCAATTAAACAAATAAAAATAATAACAAATAAAAGTACGAAAAAGAATAATATAGCGAATATAAATACCCTCATATCACTTAAGCTCACTTCTACATTAATGGCTAGTCACAAATTGTGTTATTTAGAATATTTTTAATGTTTGGCTATCGCCAATGCTAAAATAAAAAAAAAAAAATTTGCCTCGGTGTTTTTTTCCAATAAAAAGTATCTCCCCTTTTCTCTAACCGCTCCCTCAATTCCCTCCTTTTTCTCTTCCATTTTCTTAACTTTCCTAATTCTTCCATCTTCCCACTTTTAGCAGTAAAAAATTTTAAAAAATATCTTTTTTTCCATTTTTGTTTTGGGTCAAAAACCCATATAAAGAGGAAATTGGATTTATTATTTTTTTTTTGCCATTACTTGACTTGATGGACTCATCTTGGACTTTTTGGTCTCAAGTGGACCAAAACCAAGTGTCAATAATGTCACTAAGGAATAAAAACCTATAACACACAAGTTTAGTGCAATACTTATGGAGAAATCAAAAAGTCGCCTAACATATGGTAAGTTTGTTATTTTACAAAATTAATAAAATGATACATAATATAAACATATATTCTCTTTACAGGTATCGATTGAATATGATTGTTAAAGATTCAACTAGCTTATATGAATATGGTTAACTTAGACCAAACCTGTACTCAATCTTAATGTATTTACTAAGGATCATTTAGTGAATCAAACAATAAAACTCTAATTCCTAAATAACATGTACTTAAGTACCTTTATTACAAAGAATTAAAGGTTGTTTAATGAAAATTTAATATCAAACTAAGCCAATTTAGGTTTAAATCAAATGAGGTTTGAAAGTACCAAGCCTTCACTCAATTATTTTAAGAGCCAAAGTAACCTTTTAAGAATTGATATTAATCAAACAAAGTTCAACCACTATTTATTTATAACCCTGAGATAGCTATTTATAATGTAAACCTAATAAGGAACAAAGTTGAAAACAAATAAACTTCTAAAATAACAAAATAAAACCCTAATAAAACATGTTGCCATCTCACATGGCTGTGTGCAAAAAGACACATGGCTATGTACTTAAAATGCTTCAGACAGAATGCTCTTAGGTATGACTGTGTGTAAGAATATGCACAACCATATGGCCAAAACACTAATGAGGCATAACTGTGTCATATTTGATACATAGTTGTGTATAAAAATTTAGCCTAAGAAGATAATCAAATTAGCCAAAAAATGCCCAATGAAAGTTATGGGTCTTTTTCTTAGCTTTCCATAACAATTTAAATCATCTCAGTCCAACTCTTTTAGAGAAAGTTATGGCTAAAATACTAAAATATGCTACCAAGATATTAATTAATAAGAATTGCACCTATTATGATATTAAGATCATATCATTAAACCTTGTAAATCATCTTTAAGTCTTTTAACTTTAGCCCTTGAGATTGTTGTTTCATAGTTGAGTAGATCATCATGTTGGTTGTTGGATTGGTTCATATCATTCCCTCTTTCTTAGGAATACTCATCATCAAATCTAACTTATCTTCTAAAGTTGTTATTCATAAGTCCTTCAAAATCAAAAATAAACTTCTTGGTAAAAAACTTCCATTTTGAAGTAATAACCTAGACAAGTAGCGTTAAAAGAACTTGAACTTAATTATACATTTGAAACATAAAACTTATATTCAAGAACTTGTAAAGAGTGAACTCTTATTACTTCTTTTAAAATTCACTTGAGGAATGAAATCTTCAAAGGCATTCATGACCTTATAGGCATAAGGCATTTTAATGACATCATTAAATGGATCCTTATATGGCATAAAGACCTGCAAAATAACTTTCAAAACACTAGAAAAAGAAAATGTTAAAGTCATTAGTATAATCATAATGAATTAGTAGCTCCTCATCTTTTATTATGTTCTCAATCTCTAGTTTCTTCTTTTCACTCATGCCTTATTTTCTCTCGCTAAATATTTCCCATTTTCCTCACTCAGCTCACTTATCTCTTTTTTAGCAATCAACTCAATTAACACACTTTTTTCTTTTCTTTTCTTTAATTTTCTTGAGTTTCCCTCCCTAATGTTTTCCTAATTAAAGATTCAAACTTTTCAATTTATTGTTTAATGCACAAGTCTTCAAAACTTATCTTTGGAGGTAAAGTTTCAAGTTACCATTCTTCCCTTCCATTCTTCTTCGCAACTTGTTGCTTAACCACTTTAATGCCTTCAACACTCCTTGAACCTTTTTTTTATACCCATGAAAGTGATTATGCCAATTTTTATAATAATGTCCTAGTATAAATATCTTTCTCATGATAGTTTTCTTCTCTTGCCATGTATAGATTAGTTCTTCTTCACACATCTTCTTAAAACTACCAGTTGATTTCACCAAGCTAATGCATAACCCATGAATGTAGTGGTTACAAGCTTGAATTTTTTTTCTCAGAGTAGTTATGACAATCAAACACAAAGCCTTTTTTCTTTTTCCATACTAAGTATGCTTCAAGATCACTTCTACCATGGAAAATATGTATCTTTATATTACGCTTCTAAGGTTGTTATACTGCTTTCTACCACACATTTGAATGCTTTCATCAACAAACTTATCATCTTTAGCATTCTATCTACCTTTTCGTACTTTCCTATGTGAATTTTTATTAGTATGGTATGTGGCATTAGCGGTTTAACTTTGCTCCATCCTCCCTATATGCTCTTAGACCTCTTGATGGCTAGTTAATAATTATATCGTCTATTCTTACATTACCCTCATGAAGAGATTCCATTCAAGATCCTTGGCTACTCCTTTTAAATATGTCATTATAAAAAAAATAAACAAAAGAACCTTAAAATTAACACTCCCTCACATGTTTACATGTAAAGGATGTCACTCAACACTCATGTTTTACTCAATTATACTTTTTCCTCTAATGAGCTCACCACTCGCCTTTTACCTCTCAATTTCCTCTTTTATAGTTCTTATGGAACTCAAGTTTCTAATTATCAAATTAAGCTCAATGCAACTCAAACAAAAATTAAATTATGTTCAAATGAAATGTAAGAACTAAAGAAATTGCAATAAATAAGACAATAATCAAACAAAACAAGAACATGAAAATTTGGAATAAGTGTTTTAAACTACATAAAACACAACTTAAGTATAATTTAGAATAGAAATAGGCAAAGCGACTAAATTTGGATAACATAAAATATTGAACTTTTTTTTTTGGAATTGGAATTTTTTTTTAATTTGCAACTTTTTTTTAAAATTTTTTTATAACATAAATGCAAAATAATCAAATATGAATGAGAATGATAGTAGTAAGAATTAATAAAAACTCAAAGGAATCATAAGGAATGAATTTGATAACAAACAACACACAAGGAGTGAATGAAAGAAGACTCGAAGAATTCAAATTTATTTTTTTACCTTTTTTAATTGAATAAAACCAAAAAAGGAAAATAAAGGATACGTACCTGATTATTGAGCTAAAGCTCCGATACCTAATGATACGAATATGGTTAACTTGTACTAAACCCATATTTAATCTTGATGTATTTGCTAAGAATTGTTCAATGAATCAAGCGATAAAACTCTGACTCCGAACATAACCCTTAAATAACTTTTACCTAAGAATCTTTATTACAAAGAATTAGAGGTTGTTCAATGAAATCCTAATATCAAATTAAGCTAATTTTAAGTTTAAATGAAATTAGGTTTGAAAGTACCAAACCATCATTTGTTTGTAGCCATAAGACAACTATTTATAATGTAAACCTGATAAGGAACAAAGTTGGAAACAAATAAACTTCCAAAACAACAAAAAGAAACCTTAATAAAACATGTCGTCGCACATGGCTATGTGTGAAATGAAGTCAATTCGAAACACCTTATATTTATGCATATTAAATATGTGAACTATATATTTATGTTTTCTTAAATTATGTATAGTATAATTTTTTAAAATTTTTATAATAAATAAAAATCCAAGTTTCTTTAGAATCCCAATTCCAATATGGTCCTATAATAAATTAGTAAAACCTCTTAAAACTTACTAAATTATTTTTTAGAAATACATTGCTTCTTTTTATTTCCATTACATTAATTAATTCTTCCATCAATTCTCTCATTAGTGTAATTCTTTGTAATAAATTATTTTCTTTTAGTTTCTGAAGTTTCATATTTTTAATATTCATATCATTTATTACTTTTTAAAAAAATTTTATATCACTTTTAAAAATTTCCAGCAATAATAAACAAATTTATTGATTTTAATTCTTAATTTTGTAAATAAAAAATATAAATATAAATATAAATTTTATAAAAAGAATATATATATATATATATATATATATATATATATATATATATATATATTCAACAATCATATATATTAAAATAAAATGACATCCAAATGAATAAGTATAAAAAAAGGCATGTAAAATTATTATATATAAATATTTTTTCTTTGAAAAAATAAAATCAAAATAATTTAACAAATGTTATTCAATAATCATATATATATATATATATATATATATATCTCAAAATATTATATTACTCATCAAATAAAAATTTGAAATTTAACAAATGTCATTCAGTAATCATATAAAAATAAAAGAACAACTTAGCTCAATCTTATATTACTCATCAAAAAATATAAAACAACGTGTTGCTACAATAAAATGTAAAAAATAACAAAACAACAAGTGTACTCTATATAAATTTTATACGTACACACAAATTTATTTGTAACACTTATTTATAGAGAAACTCATATGCAATGACAATCTACTTTCTTTTCATTCTTTTTTTTTTTCAATCAAATGTAATAATGGTATGTTCAATAAGAACTCCAAAAAAAATGTATACATTTGCACAATAAGTTCATAGGACTAATCTAATGAATGAGCTAGAAAATATGAGAATATTAGATACTGGCAACATTAATGATCATGTTATTCTAGTTAACAACTTGAAAAATATCATTTTTAGTGGGCACGTATTGGGCGAAAAAGTTAAGTGTTATAATTTACGGTCAACTTTATAACCAGATCAAGTGTTCATGTTTGATGTTGTTTGATTTCACAATATGCAAGTTGCCAAAACTCTCATAATTTTTCTTTGACAATATGAAATGTATCATATTGTTGAAGAAGACCAAACACAACATAATGAAAATTCTAATCCTGATTTATACGATATTGCTTTAAGAATGTCAACAACAGTTCTTATAACAGTACAAAATTCAATTCCATGGTTTTGGCATTTTATATTTTAGAATATGTAATAATAAAATCCTATGTAACATATGTATAATGAATAAATGTCATTTTCTATTTTAGAAATTTTTAATGTCATATAAATAATATTTGTATATATTTCATATTAGTATTATCTTTGTATAATATGTTTTTAAAATTAAAAGTTACATACATTAATAGTTATTTTAAAACAGTTGGTTGATAAAAGAGTGTTTGCAGTGTTATGAGAAGGCTTTGGGATAGGTGATAAATTTTGAAAAATCATCCATTCTTTTTAGTAGAAATGTTGATGATAATACTAGTAACCATGGTTGTTAAATCGAGATTCGAATTGAGAATTGAAAACTTCTTTTTATGAATCGAGAATCGAATAAAATCGTAAGATTAAGTTTATGGGTATAATATTAATTAAAAATAATATACATTCATATAATAAATATATTTCCATCTAACATATTATGTGGATTAAATAAAAATAAAAATAAGTATGTATCTCTAAATTAAAAATACTTCTAATATTTTACTTGAATCATTTTCAAATTAAAGGTACAATCTAAAAAGAAAAAATAAATAACACTATAATAAGTCACTAATAATATTAATCAAATGAAATCATCATTCGAAAGCTCAAATGAATCAAGTCCATCATCTTCATTGTCATCTTTGTCATGTAATATAGTCAAGTCTTCTTATTCTCCTTCATCTTCATTTTCTTTCTTACAATTCTCCATATCTAGGTCCTCAATAACTTCATCTTGAACAATCCTTTCTTTTGCTTTTCTACCATGCTTTAAGTTTCTTGGACCTATATATATATATATATATATATATATATATATATATATCATGAGAAAAAAATTTTAAATTTTAGAAATTTAAATCATATAAAATAAAAAAATTATTAAACATATGATATTTGCCTCTTTTTCTTTTGTTACTTGGTCCAATTCCTCCATCATCTTCAAAACATTCATTCATGTCCATCCATGAAATATCTTAAGGTAAACAAGGATCTTCAATTTCATTGATCCATTCATCATCCAACTCCATGTCACTCAAACAAATAGGATCATATGTCTCTCCTCTTTCCTCCCTTTTTTCTTGTCTTAATTCAAGTTGAATATTATACTTGACAAACACAAGAGCATTCAATCTTTATTGTTCCAAGCGATTTCTCTTTTTGGAATGGACATGCTCAAATGTGCTCCAATTTCTTTCATAACCCGTAGCACTACATGTGAGGCTTAAAAATCTTATAGCAAGACTTTGAAGTTCTTTGCAATGTTCTCCATAGCTCTCCCACCATAAAGCTAAGATTAAAAAAAATTAGACTTAAAGGAAGAAAATTGTAAATCAAAGGAGATAAATTGCAAATCAAATACAAATACTTAATTAAAATGATACTAGGTTGCTTCTTATCTCTAGTTGCAATAGCCATGCTCATGCTGAATAATCCTTCTCCTTTTTTTGAATTTTTCTAATTGTTGATCAATTTTGATTCTTGTTTCAATATTTGGAAATATCTTTTCTATGGTCTTGTACAAGCCAACTTTTATTTCCATATTTTCCTTAAAAGATTCATCATAATGAAACATAAAAATATAGAAGAAAAAGAAATAAATTAATAAAAATATTAAAAATATTAAATGAAAAATATTTAGAAAATTACTTACTTGGGTTAAAGAAAATATTTTGTGGCATTAAGTGGTCTATGAAGTTGCAATTCCCATCTTAAGTCAATAATATTCCAAATGCGCTCATATCTTGACTTTTGATGACTAAAATTTTGGGCAATTTGCTCCTTTACTCGTTCCATGGCTTCATATATGTATCCCATTGCCGGTTTTACATCACCATCAACAAGTCTTAAAACTTTAACAAGTGGACTTACACACTTTAAACAATACATGATTGATTTCCAAAACTTGTCATCAAATAGCAATATTGTCCCCACCTTTTTTCCTTTTACTTTAGAAGCATAATTACTTTTAGCCCATTCTTGAGATGCAAACATAGCTTTTAAAGAAAGCTTATTTTCATCAAAACTCTTTAAAGTGAGAAATGATGTAGCAAATCTTGTAACTCCAGCTCTCTTTAACTCCCTCTTATTTGAATACTTTCTAAACATGCTAAGGACCTAAGCATGTCTATAAATATAAATATAAGCTTATTTAGCTTTTTTAATTGTGTCTTTAAAAATAAGTAACTCACCTATATCCTCCAACATATTATCAATGCAATGAGCTGTATGAGGAGATCAAAATAAATTTTGTCTCTGTTCCATCAATAATTCACAAGTTGCTACATAGGTTGAAGCCTTGTCTGTCACCACTTGAACTATGTTTTCCTCCTCAATTTCCTCCACTATTGAATCAAGCAACTTAAATAATTTTTTTGCATCTTTAATCATATTTGATGTGTCTATTGATTTAAGAAAAAGCATCCCACTAGGACTATTTACCAAAAAATTAGTGAGACTCCTATTCTTTTTATCCGACCACCCATTCGACATCAAAGTGCATCTTGTTCTTTTCCATTCCTTTTTATATTTTTCTAAAACCAAGTTCACATTATCTACTTCTTTCTTAAAAAATGTGACTTTAGCCTCATGATAACTAGGAGGTTTTAAACCTCTACCATATTCACCAAGTTTTTCCACCATAGAAGCAAATAATGGACTCTTCACCAAGACAAAAGGCAATGCATGTCCATATAAAAATTTACATATACTTTGAACTACAGGTTCTCTATCTTTTACCATTGCATTCAAAGTACATTGTTTAATGCCCTTCCCTTTTTTGACAAATGAATCAATACTTCTTTTTCCTTCTTCTAGTAAAATTTTATTTCCATGTTCTCCTTCACCTACTTCAGAACAATTATTTGCATTTATTTTTTTGTGTTTCCATCTCTCTCAAAATTTTAATAAAAAGCTCACTCACATTTTCAAGGCATTTTGTACAAGGAACAACATTATCATAATCATTGGCTAAATGATGTTTCATTCGATTTATTCTCCCCCATCTTTCATGTCCACAATAATTGCATTTTACTTGCAACCTATTATCATTTACTCTAAAACAATGCTCCCAAGTAGGATCCCTAATTCTAATTGTGGACCCTTTTTTTGATCTTGAAGTCATATTTCAATAATATGAAATCAAAACAACCTATAAAAAAATTATACATCACTTAAATTATTAATTTTATATGAGAAAAAAAATACTTTTTTTAAAAAAATGTCATTGTATATATATATATATATATTCATTTTTATATGTCTAAATTAGCATCTCTCATATGCATGATACTTGGTATTGGAGTGCAAATCGATAAGGAGACTATAGAATGTGGGGTTTAGCGCGCGCCCAAGATTTTAGCAACCACGACATTGTTTAAGCTTAGGGCTCTAGAGAACACACTAACCACTATCACAAAGACATGGTGTGGAGATGAGGAGTTGCTACCTAGGGTAATAACTAGGACAAATTGAAAAATGGTGGTACTTGATTCCTTAAAAGAAAGCTAGCACCACAACCAGGGGATTCTAGATACAAAATACTAACTTTTTTCATTCTCGTGTTCTTTTAGAATTACTTTATAAATTACTATATTATCCTCTGTTTACATGCAATTTCATATAAACCCTTAAAAACAATTAACTTTAGGTAAACTAGTCATGAAATATACAAGTAAACAATTCATTCATCACAATCCCTAGGTTAGTCTAATCTACATTGATTTTAATTAAATGGGCTAAATTTACATGTTTTAATTTATAGGTGAGTCTAAAGACTAATGGGTCTAATTCCTATTTAATTTTAATTAAATGATCTTAGGTCTATTTATTTTAATTCTAGAATGATCTTAAATCTACAAATTATGAATAGGGCTTAAATTAAATAAACTAAATCTAAATTAATCAAATTAAATTAGGTGGGCCTATGTATAATTAACTAAATGGGCCTAAGTTATCTCTATCATAAATCTAATTAATTATGAGCCTAAAATACATCTTAATTAATTAAACCTAAAAAAACCTAAATTTAAATGGGTTAAAACCTAATGTGGGCCTAGGGCCCTAAACACATAAACATAAGCAAACAAGCCCAAAAAACAATAAAAATATCAAAACAAACAAATAAAATATCAAACAATTAATTTAACTTTTTCTAAAAATCAAAATTTAATTAAAGTGACCATAAAAAAATAAAATAAAACAATTAATAGGCAACCCTAATTCTATCCACTTAAGTGTAATTCAATTTTAATTAAACAACCTAATGATTTCTATAGCCATTAGTTTTAATTAATTACTGAATGAAAACCCTAATTTTACTGATCAATTAATTAAAATAAAACACATAAGCACATACACCAGATTTCATTATTCCCACTATTGGAGTTATTACAATGAAATATTCAGAATAAAAAAAAGAAGAATTAATACAATCCCAAAAATAAATAAAAATAAGACAATCAAATAAAAAAAACTTAGAAACTATATTTAGTTACTAGGTTCCATCCATGGACCTCTATGGATTTGGTTCTCTAAATATGATCATCGTGTAATCACCTCCATAAGAATCATCACAAAAGGGTAAAATAATGATTAATGAATAAAATTATAATAAAAATTCAATAAAATCAAAATAATAAAATAATAAAATAAAGTAGGAAGAAGATAATGCTTATGGATGTTGAACAAATTGATCCTCAGACTAGTAAGATCATTGTTATTTTTTAGTAGGCCTTCAAAACTTGTTATTCTTTTTCTAAAAAATCTCCTATGAATAAATCACCAAGAATTTTTTTATGTACTACCTAAAGAAAAGTCTAGAGATCCTTAGCAAGAAGAGAGCCAAAATTGTAGAAAAGAATGTTGAGGATCTCCCTCTAGGAGCCTAAGCTCTCTTTTTATAGGAAAAAACAAAAAAAAAATCTAGGTCTTGCATACTAAAGAGTTCCAATTTTAAAAGGACTTTATTTCTTGAAAAATTTAGATAAATCCTAAAATAAATTTAAGAAAATTTTTTAGCCAATCAAAATTCAGGAAAAATATTTTTTATTTTCTATAACAATATAAGAAAATAGATAAAAAAAAACATGTAATTCTGGCCGGAATTGCATAATTCCGATTGGAATTACATAATTTTGATCAGAATTCTATAATTCTAATATATATTTTTTACTTTTAATTACAAAAAGGCCCCTAAAAGAAATTAAATTTTCAATTAGGTCTTAAAAAGTATTATAATTAAGTCCTTAAAAAAAACTAATGAAAATCTTTCTAAAAATGTATTCAAACTTTTAAGGTTTCAAACTTCAAGTGTTAAAGACCTACTTATAACATTTTCATCATTAGAGTCCTTTGTCACGTCTATATTTTATTATCCTTAAATTGGATGTTTATAAAGACTACTTAATGAAAAGTGGTTATAAGGTGCTTCGTAATTCTCATAATTCTAATGTTTCGAATGTCTCCTTTAATTAGTTAAGTTGGTAGAAGTTGACGGTCCATCCCAAGATCAAAAAATTCTTGTGGCATTCCTTTTTTGGATGTTTACCAACTATGTAAGCTCTAGTTAGTTGGAAAATTGATGTAAAAAATCTTTATCCAATGTGTGGCTCCTTTCCAGAATTTAATTATCACTGTTTAGTGGGGTGTCAGACAGCTAAAAGTGTGTGGATTATTTCTAATGTTAGTGATACATCCAGCCAAACATATGATCTCTAGAGTTGGTGGACAAAGCTTAGTTCTCATGTTGCCTCATATGATATTAATCTCATTGCTACCATTTTATGGTGCTTGTGGAGAAATAAAAATGACAAAGTTTGGCAGGGTAGTGTGCATTGAGCAAGGTCTCTTTTTCTAACTGCCAAAAAGTTCAATAATACCTAGCAAGTTGTACCTCATAGACAATTTTCTCTTGTAGCTAGTAGGGTTGGAACCATTTATCTTGTGAATTTTCAGAAACCCCCATATGGCTTTGTGAAGTGCAATATGGATGCTAATGTTGATTCTCAGAGTTCTCAGATATGGATTGGATGTGTTGTTCATAACTCCTCATGTCAGTTTATAGTAGCTTTCCATGCTTGCAAATAGGGATCTTTGGATGCTTTTCTTATGGAAGTGGTGGCCCTAAAGGAATCTTTTCACTAGGTTCTTAGCAAAGAGTTTCTGAATCTTATTATGGAGTCAGATTCTTGGCTACTAATTAATTCACTTAATGCAGTATTTGATATTAGTTTTCCTACTAGTATTTTGATTCATGATTGTAAGCTTTTAATTGATAAGCTTAGGAATTGTCAATTCTTTTTTGTTAAAAGGTTAGCGAATTCTATTGCTCATTTTATTGTAAGAGCAACATTTTCTTTGTCTAATCAAGGGAAGTGGCTCACTAGTATCCCTTCCTTTTTTACTGATGTAATCCAATTTGATATGGTTTAATGCAATCTAGTTTCTTTCAAAATAAATTATAATTAAAAATAATTAATCTATCTTAAAATACTGTAGCACCACACATTTTTCATTCTAGTTATTATAATATGCATAATAATTTTACACTCAGTTGACTAATATCAAGAAAAGATCCTTACATGTTCTAAAGTATGCTTTATGTTGATTTGTCCTCCGTTTTATAGTGATATCTTCTTTAGATTAACTCTAGCATGTCAAACTCAATATATTGAGATATGGTAAAAACTATTTCAACAACAATATATCAACTTTAGGCTTTAATCTTGACAAATTGTCTTATAAATTTAATTTGATTATTTTTTTACATATAAAAAGTTTTTCTTCTATTTTCTTCCTTTAATTCTTTGAAAATATTTAGTTAGTAAAATAGAATCCACCAATATTAAAGAATTAATAATGATTATTTTGTTCTCTTTCTTATTTTCTTTTTCTCTTACTTTTCAATGAAACCCTCCTTTGTTTAATAGTAGTTTCAACCACTTCTTTTTCCAAAATCACCTCATCTTTCTTTCTTGATTTCATTTTTTTTTCATAAATTAGTTATACTTCATAGATCTTTATAGAATCTATGTTATTTTTCTTGTGATGTCCCTACATAATGAGGTTGTATTAAATATGCTTTTAGATCTCTTAATCTAATTGTGTTCTTGTTATTGGTGGTTTGATCTATCAAAAAAGCTTAGTTCTAATTCTATTTTCATGGGGTTTAAAAGATCTAAACTTTCTTTGTAGTTATTTTGTTGATTACTTGACATGATCAGTTGATCTCTCTATAGAATCTATACAAGTTGGTGTTAATAGATATCACAAAAATAGAAGTTTCATAATCCATCATTAGTAAAGATTTTATGTACTTATTTTATTTTATTATTTCAGTACTTTATAAGTTTTTAGTGATCTATTTGGGAAAATTATCAAGTAGCTCCATGATAGCCACTAAGCATGCTAAGAAGCATGAGAACATAACAACACACCATGCAGTAAAAACTCTATTGAGTTGTGTAGTAATTGACTGTGGAACACATTTGAGTAGCATATAACTCACATGGTGATTAGTTGCTTAGAATTTTAGCAAATTTTACATTTCTGATGTAAAACATAGGAGCAAATCAACTATCAAAGAAACTTAACCGTATAGGGTGAGAGACTGGGGATCACAATCAGTCAAAATTACATATGTGATTTGTTTATACTAGGGGTGAACACAGGTTGGGTACATTCAGGGATTGAAAATCTCTAGATCCGTACCATATTTCGAGGATTTTAAAAATTAAATCTTCAGTACCAGTAACCAATTTACAAATCTTTGTACTAGTACCATCCCATTTTCAAGATGGGGATTCAGTTCTATAGGAACGGATCGGTATAGTACGGTTCAAAACGGGTTTTTGAAAATTTATGTAATAAATACATTTATATTATTAATTTAAATTATATTGAGTATCCATTATTTTTGTTGAAACAATTATGTAATTTTTCAGTTGGCTCATCAATAATATTATTTATTAATAATTTATCAAATATAATAATTAATAAGTTATCAAATATAATAATAACATTTATTTCATATTTTTATTTTAAATTGAAATATAATGTGCTATCCACATTTTGATTTGTCGATAATAATAATAATTTTCTTATTTCTCATATTTTAAGTTTAAAGTATATTGTAATGGATATTCCACATTCTTATTTGTTAATTGAATTATTTGAAACTATGCAATGTGAATTTTTTATTTTTATATTTTAATTTCAAATTGTAATAGACATTTCACATTTTTACTTGTTAATTGAACACTAATAATAATAATAGTAGCAACAATGATAATAATATTAATAATAATAAAATTAATAAAAGAATTTGTTAGTAATTTATTTATTATATTTTAAATACAACAAAACTATTAATTTTTATTATTATACATATGTACATTACTTGATAATATAATTAAAAGTATATACTTAAGTTCACTACTATTTATAATATCTATGTATTATTTATTGAATTAAGATTCGGTACTATATTCGGTTTTTGGTTCAGTACGAGTTCGGTACTGTTCTCCATTCGATTTTTTATAAATATCTAGCACCATACTAAATTAGTCATAAAGTTCGGTATAGTTTGGTTTGGAATTAAATTTATCCAGTTCAATACAGTTTTATTATCTTTCGGTTCAAAATTTTAGTTCGGTACAATATTTTCTCTGTCCTGTGCTAATCACTAGTTCATACCATTCCCTTTTCACTGAGAAAGAAGCATCAAATGATTAGTTTATAAACAAGTGGAGTCAAATTATTAATTGGCTTTCTTACATTCACGCCATTCCCCCTTTTAAGACCAGACAACTACTCTGAAGGAAAAATTATAAAGGGAAAATGATGGACAAAAAGTACTCTGAAGGAAAAATTAATAAGCATGAATAAATTTAAAGAGAGTATACATTAAGTTGGGGGTAAGCAGAGTAGACGAATCTGCAGGCAACAAGATATACTTCCTAAACAAATGTTGAATCCCTCAAATTTAGAAGAAGAAAGAACTACACAGATGAAAAGCAAACGGTCTACATACTTCCTACTAAACTTAGTTTATCAAGTTGAGTGACTGATTTCTTATGCCCAATACCAAGGAGATGTTGCTTGCGAGTAAATGGACGCATCACCATCAGAGTCACTTTAGCCCCTTCAACCATTGCAGCAATTTGCAATTTCCAGATAGAGCGACACCACTCATAAAGTTAGAGAATAAAATCCCAAACCAGAAATTCAATAGTAATGCATGCCACTCAACAAAGCATGACAATTATATAGTTGGGGCTATTTATCATTTTAGGGGAAAAAAATTTATTTCTTAAATTATGGTGGTTTTAAAATTTATTCCCATTCATATGGAGAAATGAGAAAATATTTCTCATTTTATTATGATTCTGGTTGAGTTGACAGTTTGACATTGAAAGAGAATACAAAACGCTACTTGAAGTAGCATTTTGTATTTTTAATGTACAAAACGCTACTTGTACATTTATTTTTTTTAATGCTAACTTTTTAAATATTATAAATAGTTCCTAATTATTAAGTTATGATTATGTTAATTTTAATAATATTTAGAAACTAATTATTGTGTAATGATTGTTAATTTAAAAATAAGATTATACTAATAATAAAAATAAAAATAAAAATATATCTTATTAACAACAATAATAGTCAATAATTGTAGTTATTTTATTGAAATATAATTAAGATAATTTAAAATAAAAATAATAATAATTATATAGATTTACATACTAAAATTATATAAAAGTTATTATGAATTTGTATGAATAATAATAATAAGAGTAGCTTGTGAAAATAATGAAATGAAAAAATTTATTAGTAATTAATTTATTAAACAAACGTTGAATCCCTCAAATTTAGAAGAGGAAAGAACTACACAGATGAAGGCAAACGGTCTACATACTTCCTACTAAACTTAGTTTATCAAGTTGAGTGATTGATTTCTTATGCCCAATCCCAAGGAGATGTTGCTTGCGAGTAAATGGACGCATCACAATCAGAGTCACTTTAGCCCCTTCAACCATAGCAGCTATTTGCAATTTCCAGAGAGAGCGACACCACTCATAAAGTTAGAGAATAAAATCCCGAACCAGAAATTCAATACTAATGCATGCCACTCAACAAAGCATGACAATGATGTAGTTGACAGCTTCGAGAGCCCGTTAGAAGCTAAGGACATATGACGATTAAAGAAAGAAAAGAATTGGGATAGCATACGCGTAAGGAAGGAATGGTATTTTGAATCAATTACTAACCCAAAGGTTACAAGAGAGAGTGGATCAAACAGCACAGAGGAGAGTTGGCTTTGCTTTAGCAAGCTTCCTCTCTCGTACTGTATTCATTTTTCAAATGCAGCAACCAAAATTGAGAGAATTGGCCTCAAGAAAACAAATTGGTTGCAGGAGCAAGAAAGCAAGTTTAACGGTTGTATTACTTTTTATTTTTTTTCCTGTGTAACAAAAGAAGACGAAGCACAACATAAAATGGAAATATAATAATAATAATATTTCATTAATCTGCAGAACTAATCAGCTGCCAGCTTTTACACGCAAGTTAAATTACAATTATGAATCTTGTTGAATATTTGATCAATCAACAGTCTCAAGCTTCCCAATAGCTACAACATATTTCTTCAACTTCTTTCCATCAACAGACTGATTATGAACTTCAGCGTTAAGGCTTCACAACTTAGAACTTCTTTTACTATGCACGTACCTTCCCTGTTTCTTCCAGCTTGTTTTTGTGCTGTACTATTAACCAAAATAACAAATCACAAGATAGACAACACTTGAATATGTACAAAATTAGTTTTAACGTATCTATGATCTATAATTTGGAGTTAGTGGAAGCAATTTGTTTGAGTCAGTAATTTATCATCTATTTTCTAATGTTATGCTTCCTGTTTTATTGGTAATGAGTTATGTTTAGTCATTTTAGAATAGTTATCATTTTAGGACTTCTAGTTACAGAAAGTATGTATAAATTACTGATTTGGAAGTGAATGGAACAGATTAGGCAATATCTTCATAATTTGTGAGGTGTTTCAACCCTACAACATAAACTTTTATCTTTGCTTTTAGCATCTATCAACTGGTATCTATCAGCACACGCTATCACCACCAAGCTACGATACTCAAAAAAAAAAAAAAAAAAAAAAGGATATGATAACAGAATCCAAATTCAGATTCTCTGACAAGTCTTTCAACTTTGACGTCAAACAAGCTAATCAATGTATAAATGCCAATTTCTACCATATAGCAAATGAAGTAACGGATTTACCATTTTAATTTAAACAGAGATAATCAGTGAAATCCCCATGTAATTACGTTCTACAAGGAGAAAAGCATAACAGAACTAATTTTTTTTTCAACAATTTGAAGCTGGAAAGAATACCTGAGCAATTTCGTGCAGTGACGGTGTTATGACTTTCTAGCGACTTTAGACAAGCTCTTAGCTTCCAATAACCTCCACATATACCATGACCCAACAGACCTATAAGGCCTCCACTTCTCACAAAGTTGCTCCACTAGCAATGACTTTGGCAATTCTTTAAGTCCATACAAACTCTGAACTCCTTTCCTCACCCCAAGATCACCAACGGGCAAAACATCAGGTCTATGTAGCGAAAATATCATAAACATATGAACAGACCAAACCCCAATTCCCTTGACAGCAGTCAAGCTGGTCAAAAGCTTGTCATCATTCATTTCAAGAATTGACAAATCTGATAGAGACCCATTTAAGAAGTTGTCGGCTAGATCATGAAGATAGCTCGCTTTTCGACCAGAAATGCCAATTTCTCGAAGCTGTTGAACAGAGAGCGAAAGTACCTTCTCTGGAAGGACTTCTGATTCACCTCCGCATAGAGAGAGAAAGCGCGTATATATTGATTTTGCAGCATTGAGGGCGAGTTGTTGATAAAGAATGCTTCTAGATAAAGATAGAAAAGGTGGGCTATTGGATTCGAATGCAGGTTTTTTATGGGTGTTTATTAGAGTTATCAGGAGCGGATCTGAGTTGCGGAGATGTTCAAGAGCGAGTTCAACTTCTCCTTTGGCGGATAATGGCTTAAAGAGAGGAAAGGAAATGGTTGCTTTGGTTTCACCGGTAGTGCTATTGATAGAAAGTTTTCGAATTTTCCTCGATCGGAATGGTATCTTGGTGGAGGAAGACGACTGGGTTAAGCCGCAACTAGTGGCCGAGGTTTGTGGAGTGGAGGAAGATTCATGGAAAGAACGAGAAAGAGATCTAGTTATGGGCTTACTCATCTGATATTGTATCGTGGATTTGCGCAGGGAAGTATTCCAGTAGCCAGTAGTATTGGCGTTGATTTTCTCTTTGCGACGAGAGGAACAAACAATTTCTCCTGCGGACACCAATACCTGAAGCGGGTAGCGAGATTCAGACCCGCTCACCACAAAACTTATTTTCAATTTCCATTTCACCGTCCAGACTTTGCCAATTGCCTTTTCCAAATTTCTATTTTTACAAAAATTTTAATTTTTTTATCAATTAATTAAAATGATAAAATCTACAAATTTAAAATGAACTAATCCTAAACTTGCGCATTGCAGTGGCTTTTTTTTTTATTAATTTTTTACTATATATTTATTATGTATTTTTTCATTTGTGTTTTGCAAGTATATATATATATATATATATATATATATATATGATTTAAAGATAATAAATGACAGATCAAAATTGAAAAATAAAAAATTTGTATTAGAAATATTTTTAAATAATCTTATATTTAAAATTTGAAATAGCTAAACAAAATTTTTTTTATATTTGACAATTAATTTTTTAACAGTAAAGTTCTAAATACTTATATATCAACAATACATTTTTTACATTTCATATTAATATAATCTTCATTTGCTATGTCTTATAACTTGTACTTCCAATATCTTTCTTCATTTGTTTTACAAATTTGTTTGCAATTTCTTCTTATTATGAAATGAAGATATGTTACCATATTTGTCAATATTTTGTGATATTCATCAAATTTTCTTAAATGATATGTATCTTCAATAATTTCTAACAATAGTTTTGTTCTTTTTTTATTGCAAAATGTATATTCAATTATTGCATATTTAAAAGTTGTATATCGATATACGCAATCAAAAAGAAAAGTGTTTTTTATATTTAAATAAAATAGGATGTTGGAATTAAAATAAAAAAACATCATTTTTATGGAAAAGAAGACTAATGTTTTAATCACAAAAAAAAAAAAAATCAAAATTCAATGCAATTTGAAAAAAAAAACATATAAGTGGCAAATTGCTACACATACTCAAGTGCAATATCAGCCTATCTACCATCAACACAATACATGAAAGTTGGTTAAGAAGACTAAACTACAAACGAAAAGTTTATAAATTTTATTAAGAGTACATATATGTTTTTAATAATAATAATAATAATAATAATAATAATAATAATAATAAATAAAATAAAAGAAATTAGAATAAAAGAAATAAAAACTGACATTTTATTATGTTAATTCAATTTTGAATAAAATGCAAACAAAGGCAAAAATTAGACATATTTTGTGAATAATAGTTATTATTATTATTTAAATCACAAAAGAAAGTGAAGTTGGTACCTTAATGGGAAGGAAGTAGAGGAGAAAAGGCAATAGAGACATAGATAACATAGATGCGTGGTGAGATTAAGACTGACCAATGGTGGAGCGATGGTTGTGGATTAATTGATTCAGGTGAAGAATAAAACTCCAAATAATAATATTTTGTTAATTCAATTGTGAATAACATGCAAGCGAAAAATAAAAATTAGATATATTTTATGAATAGTAGTTATATTGTTATTTAAATCACAAAAGAAAATGAAGGTGGTATATAAATGGCAAGGATGCAGAGGACAAGAGGCAATAAAGACAGAGATAATAACAATGCATTTGTGTGGACACTCAATTTGATAAACTCATAATGAAAGACTAGTGATGATAAAATGCAAATCTTGAATGCAAGAAAATCCAAAATCTTCTTGAGAATGAACCTAGGAGCCTAAGCCCACACTTAAACGCCAAAACAAAGCTCATGTAGCCCAAGCCCACATTTGGCCTAAAAGGCCCAATTCTTAGGACAGGGCCAAAGAGGCGATGCTTGACCGAAGAGGTGCCACCTCTATAGCTCCTACTTTAGTAAGGCGATGCCTCTTCACAGCCCATTTGCACAAGCATTAAATGGAGGATTAACAACAGTGGGCAAGTGGGTGGGCCAACACCTTACTAATATAGACATATGGGTGTGAGTATGTGATTTTTTTTAGGAAAAATATTAATAAAAAAGGTGTGCACATAATGAGTGAAAAAGGGGATGTCTTGTCAAGGCATATGGGATTACAAAGAGACATATGAGAGAGGAAGAGAGAAGGGAGCTGATTAACAAAAAAAAAAAAGGAATTCTGAAGCAGGACGAGGAAATTGGGAGAGAAAAAGAAAGAAAGAAAGAAAGAAGAGTTTAGCTTAAGAGTTCATTTTCAAGAAAGAAGAGGGATCTTTTGCATTCAGGTGAAGATTGGATTCAATAGTTATCTTTGAGGGCTGAGTTAGGAGTATCAAATCAGCCCTAGGAAGTAAGAGCCTTTATTTTCAAGTATTGAGTTCTTAATGCACATAAATCCTTGTATATTTGCTTGCTTGTTCTTAGATTTATTGTTCATTTCATGCTATGTTTATGACATGATACTCTAAATTATGAAATATAGTTCAAAATATTTAATTATTTACATTTGATTATGCTTACTTAAAATTTAAGAAACCTATAAAGTTTACTTTTGTCTATTAGTCCCGTGATACCTTTTAAAAGAGGCATCACCCCTTTGGCTTCATGCAATATGGAATCGCCTCTATGGCTAGAGGCAACGCCTCATTAATGAGGTGACATCACTTCATCAGAAGCATGTGAAATCTGATCCTAATTTCCTGTGTTTATCTTATATGATTCACATTGCTTTATGTATCTTCATCTTGTTACACTTGAATCTTCTGAATAATTATCATGACACCTTGCTTAATTAATTTATACGATTGTTGCTCCTATTTCTATTATTGAGCTTAAGAATTAACTTTATGACTTTCTGTTGTAGGATTTTATATGTATTTAAGGTTAATATTTTATTACTCGTAAGAATTTTAGGATGATTTCAATGATAAAGTTTATTCATTAATTAGTTCTCGAATTTATTTATCTATTTTATTATTGTTATTAATAGCATGTTAAAGGATTTTAACTCATTTCTCCTCCCCCCTCCCCATTTCTTTTTGTCTATTTATTTATTTATTATTACTTTTATAGATATTTTGTAGATTTTTATTTGTAATAAATATTGGGCTTGTAAGCATGGAATTGGACTAATGTGCAAACTTGGATTTGATTATAAAATATGAAAATTGTTTGGAAACAATTACAATTTGCATGTTAATAAAGAAATATTTTAATAATTAAAGGTAATAAAATACAAAACACATATGGAGGCCAACCATAAGGTTGGGTGGGCACTTCAAAATTCCATACCCAGTTTCTAAACCCATTCTTTGAGGATAACTACTAGGCACCTTCGTGGAATCCAGTTGATGTACAATGTGTCCTAAGTCTTAATCGGGTGGTGACTCTCTCTCCGATGTTGGCCTTGAGCATATTTTATATTTTTGAGTAGGCCTCGAGCTCACATAGTCTGATGGTCACTAAACACTTGGGTGCGCGCTTAACCCTGCCACCTATAGTGGTGACTTTACTAGGGAGAGAGAAACTAATTCAAATGTTTTGTATTTTATCATTTTTAATTATTCTTTTATTTCCTTTGCATTCACTACATATTTTCACATAATGAGCACTCATTCTCAAATAATATGATGATAGTCATTGCTTTGTTGCCTGTGTTCCACTCAAACCTGGTGGTGGAGTATTTGATTATTATCACTCATAGCATGTACTCATCCACATTGCATGGGCATTTAAGTGGGAAGACGTAATAGAGGTATATTGTTATAGGAGATAAAACTTATCACATAAGACTCAGCTCATGTAATGACTTAGCAATTTCCCTCAAGATTTTTTCCCAAATGCATGTGCTTTTATGCCATATAGTAATCCTTTAAATAAGGCCCAAGCTTGTTATAAATGGACCATGTCAAGATGGGCCTTTAATGCCTACTCTGACTTGTTAAAATAGACTTTGGATTTATTCAAAGAAATTACTACTTTTTTGTTTCATGTTGAGAGTTGTCTTGCATGCGTCAATTTTGTTAATAATTAAAATATAAACTAAAAATCCTAGGATAAGAAACTCACCATTAAACACATGTGTGGGAGAAATAAGGGTGGAGATTATCGTTCAAGAGCATTATATTTGTTTTTTTATTATGTGTAAATAGAGTGTGTGTTTATTTTCGTTATTTATATAATAAAATAAACTTGCATATTATGCATAAATGTCATGCATAATTCTAATATGTGGTGGTTGTATATATAGATCCATATTAGTCTTTTACTTAAACATGCTTTGACATTGGTCGCCTGGTTAAAACTTCTAATGAAGCAGCAATGGTCGATTTTGATCTTGATGTATTTAAGGAACAACTGAAAAGAAAAAATAGTTGAGCAAACTTTAGCAATTATATAGGAAATGGTAGCAGACATGATGAGGTCAGCTAAATAGAAACAACCAGCATAACAACCACCACTGTTTGACCTTGATGATGAAAATTCTGCAGGGAAACAAATAGAGGATGTTCTAGAAACTTTTTTGGCATAACCTATAGGTTGACAAAATGTGGACATCTTTAAGACCGTAGAAAAGACTAATTAGGTAAAAAATATGACTAAGGCCATGGATAAAGTCCAAATGATGATGAAGGAGAAAGGAATTGATGCTCTAATGGACTATACCAACCTCGACTTAGATGAAAATGATGACCCCCTTCCTAAAAAATTCAAATTCCCTTCTAGAAAAAGTATGTTGGAACTGATGATTCGCACCTACACTTGAAATAGTCTATGACTTACATAAAGGCCACTAAACTGACCAAGGCTTAGATGGTCAAGCAATTTCTCACGTTATTGGAAGGTGCTCCAATCCATTAGTACTATGCCTTAGAACCGTATATGCAAAATGACTAGAAAGAACTATGTGCTGCATTTGTGAAGCAATATGGATTGAATACTCAAATGGAGGTGTCTCTAAGAGACTTGTAAAATACTAGGGAGAAAATTTAATGAGTCCTTCACTGACTACCTAACCAAATGGAGGGGGAAGCTAGCATAAATAAGGCATCAGCTTGCTGAGTCCGATCAATTGATGATAGCAATGAAGGGTTGTATTCCATTACTTTCCAAGAATCTAAAAGACCTAAGGATTTGAAATTTCAAGGAACTATACAGGTTTCAAGTTCAAAAAGAGTCTAATTTGGCATAAGAGAAGAAGTTCTTCAATAGAAGGACTGGGGGTAAAGAAGCGAGTGGATCGAGTAGTGATGTATAGATCAATGCCATTAGGCAACCTTAGAGATTCTCTAACCTAGGGAGGCCTTTTTTGAAAGTTATAGAGAAGCCAATGGAAAAGAATCTTTTACAGACCTTACCTTTAAGACAACCTTTACCAAATGCCAACTTGAAATTCTACTACAAGTTTCATTAAGCTATTGGAAATGATAATGATAATTGTGCTCAACTGAAAAATGAGATCCAAGACTTAATTGATTTAGGTAAAACCACTGACCTAGAATCTAGAAAACCAAGCACCTAAAATAATCCCTTACCCAACTATAGAAATGGCCTACCACCAAATGCACATATCCTCATGATTAACACTAGTTTAATAGAAGAGCAAGTCCTAAACTCTTTCACTAATGCCACCCCCAGTTTACCAAAATCTAACCTTGAACCATAAAGCCCATAACCTATTGAATTGTCTATTAGTGTGGTAGATATCTAGAGCTCAAATGAAGAAGGAGGATAGGTAGAAATATGGGATAGTGAGGAAGAAAAAGAGATCTAATTAGTTAAGAAGATTACAAAAAAAGGGAAGGGAAAGGATAAGGACCAACTAGTATTTGAGGTTAAAATTAAAACTAAGAATAGGAAGGTGGATAAATAAGAGTCAGAGAAAGAAGAGACGTCCATAGTTAGTGTCTGGGAATTGCTCATGAATTCCAAAACCCATCGAGAAGCATTAGTCCAAACTTTGGACTAGGAAGAGATCCTTAGAACTTACACTCCCATGCAGATAGTGAATTCTTTGATGGAGAGTCCTAAGGTAGATATTGTGTTCACTAATGACAACTTTCCATTGGAAGGAAGGGAGCATTATAAAGCCTTATTCATTAACGTTGAAGTAAAAGGAAAGTTAACCTGTTGTGTAATGGAAAATAATGGCTCTACTATTAATGTGTTCCCTCTCAAGATTTTACTTAAGTTCAAACTCATTATAGTAGACCTAAAGCTATCTAATATGATTATTAAAGCATATGATGATACACAGTGACTTGTTGAAGGGACCTTTTAAGCTTTCATTACGATTGGACCCATTAACATTTGGGTCAATTTGCAAGTGATTGACATCCTAATTACTTTTGTCATTATGTTGGGTAGGACATGGTTTCATCCTTTGGGAGGTGTGCCTTCCACTATTCACTAAAAAAATCAAGTTTTCATATGAAGGAAAAGTGGTCATTATTTCAACTAAAACTAACGCTGTTGTAGCTGCTTTAAAACTTGCTCCCAAATAGATCCATGTTAGTCCTATCTTTGAGGTTTGTGTGCTGTATGAAGTAGAGCTTGATGAGAGAATTATGAACATGATAAGAAATCTAAGTTTCATGCTTAGCATAGGGTTGGGGAATAACCAAAATGGATTGCTAGAGTTTATGGAGCATAAAGTACCAAGTCTAAAGTATGGCATCAAGTATCACATGTTAGTAATATGCATTAGGTTAATCATGTATGACCATGTTTTGAATTTATCATTTTATTAATAAAGAGGCATTTTCATTATCATTTTATATTATGATAATTAATTGAATAGTCAATTATTTATAAGGTCATTAAGTATGTGACTTGAGAGTAAAACCCTTACATTAAATATGAGTTTTATTTAAATTATCTCTAATCATAATAACGTATTAAGGCTAGTATAGTGTTGACTAATGATTATGTTTTATAATCATGAATATAAGATATTAAGCCAACTCATAGGTACTTATTTGAGAAATAATGTACTAGATTAACCCATCATAAGAATACTATATAGATAATTGCCATAAGTAATTCTTATCACAGTAATATTGATTTAGTCCTTTGACTTTAAAATCACCATGGATTTTTACATAACCATTTTGTATTTTGACACAATCTAACATTTTCTTTAACTGGATGATAAATATATTGTTGTTGGATATGAAATGAGTTATGTCTGGAATATGAGTGATTAAGAAGGAATTTGTCCCTCATTTAAACTGAATAAGATATCTATGGGCCCCTTGATAAGATAGATTAAGGAAAATGCATGGTCATGCTAAAGTGAATTGATAAAGAGTTATCATTGTCAGTCTACGTGGAATCAAGAAATAATATGATTGAGTTGTATAAGGATGGCAGAAACTATGCCTTATATTCAATTAAGAAATCATGTGACAAAGGGACTATAATATTTACTGTAAATTAGGTTATGTCAGATTATCAACCTTCACATGACTTGGGTGGTCATAATGTCTTGCTAGAGTTGACTTATGACTTGTAGGCTTAAATAGGGATTTTAGGCCCATTGCCAACGTCAAATTAACCTGTAGGGTCACACACTTAGAATAGGCACAAAATGAATATGGGTTTACCAAGCCCCTTAAAGCTCTGTGAAAATGAACGAATATATATATATAGACACACACACACACATTATATATTTAAAGTATGGTTATCTTAAATAAATAGGAGACTATTTCTAATTTGGTATTTGAATAAAATTAGAATTGGAATAAGTGGTATATACCAAAAACATTTTGGTCACTAAGAAATTACCAAAATTCATTTTGGTAAGTGAAACCCTAATTAAAAGGTCTATAAATATAACATATTCTTTAGGGTTTCACACACTTATCATTCTACCACCTAAATTTCATTTTCTCTCTTATAAGAAAATGAAACATAAAGTTTTTTAGTTCTTGAGTTGTGAGAAAATCAAGAAAAAGGTGCTAGCACACATTCATTTTGATTTAAGGGTTGTTCATATGGATACTTGTGGAGGATGTATTCATTTGGAAATGTCTAAATTCGGCCAAGAAAACCAAAAGCTCAAGGTAGGGTGTTATGGGAGTGAACCCCCTCTCATACTTCCATCATTCTTGCCCATTCTTTGCATCTATGGTAAGATTATTAGAAACCCTAAATCAATAAATTAATTGAATTACATGGATCCTAGTTTGGGTTTGTGATTAAATTTTGTTAAAAAAATTATTTTTCTACGTTTGAACTGCATAACCCAACATCACGGGGATAAAGACTTTGAAGAAGACAATGGGACTAGAATCGAAAAATGAACACTTTGGGAAACATTTATGAAGGAAGGCAATGGGTATCTAGACAAGGGAACTCCTGAACCTCTGATGTTGGCTGGGAAGTTGGTCTTCGAATTTGAGATTTTTGCTAACTATATGGATGGGGTTAAAGAAGCTAATGTTGATGAGGCAATATTGGAAGAACTGGTATTGACTCCAGAATTAAAAGATGACATTCCTATTGTGAAGTTGAAGAATACTGCTGATCAAAAAGAGGAGTTGGACTTTAAGACTAATGTTTTGAACTTTGTCATAGATGTCTTCTATGATGACTTTGATGTTTCTTTTGCTACTTTGTTTGAAATTGATGACCTATTTTTCTCTAAAGTTGATGCAATGAAATCTAACTTTGCTTATTTATGTGATGTGTTTCCTAATAGTTATTTTATTTGTGATGATAATTTCTTGCATATGTTTGACATTAATTCTACGCAAACTAAATTATTTAATCTAGGCATAAATGATAACTTTAAAAATATACTGATTGCTTTTGATTTAACTCTTAATGAGAGAGAGAAAATGAAAAAAACCTTAAAACGAAGACATAAAGTATTTGTTTAGGGCTATAAGGATATGCCTGGACTTGACAGGGAGATCACATAACACAGGATCCCTACATATTCTCATATTACACCAATAAAGTAAAAGAAAAGAAGGTCAACACCAAAATGGGCTCTTTTTATTAATAAGGAAGTTGAAAAGCAGTTGAAGGTGAAGTTTTTGGAAGTAGTGGAAGACACACAATGGCTAGCAAATATAGTTACAATACCTAAAAAAGATAAGAGAGTCAGGATGTCCGTGGACTATAGGGATTTAAATAAAGCTTGCCCAAAGGATGACTTTCCCTTATCACATATTAAAACACTAGTTGATAGTGTGACTTCTAGCATGATGTATTATTTCATGGACAGCTTCTTAGGGTACAATCAGATCATGATGTTAGTAATTAATAAGCTAAAAATGTCTTTCACCACTAAATGGGGTATCTACTATTACTTGGTCATGCCATTATATTGAAGAATGTAGGATCTACTTAGTAAAGAATGGCTACCATATTACTGCATGACATGATCCATAAAGAGATAGAGGTGTACATGGATAATATGATGGTAAAGTATCCAACCAGAGAGGGCACTTTGAGGCTCTAGACAAGTTCCTAGCAAGGGTTGAAAAGTACAACCTTAGGTTAAATTCGAAGAAGTGTGTTTTTAGAGTAACTTTTGGGAAGCCATTAGGATATATTGTCATCTATAAAGGAATCGAGGTGGATTTGGATAAGGTCAAAGCAATAAGAGAGATGCCTACACTAAAAAATAAGAAAGAAGTTAAAGGGTTCATTAGACAGTTGTAATACATGAACAAATTCATAGCCAAGATGACCACCATTTGTAAGCCAATTTTTAAACTCTTAAGGAAGAATAAACCAATGATATGAGATGATAAATGTCATGTGTTTTTTAAAACTATTAAGAGATATTTAATGAATCCCCTGGTCTTATAGCACCAAGGCTTAGTAAACCCTTAATTCTGTATCTAGCAATTGATAAGGATGCAATAGGTGTGATGCTAGCCTAAGAAGGTGAAGGAAAAGTTGAGCACATGGTATATTACCTTAATTAGAAACTCCTATAGTATCAGGACAATTATAGTCTATTAGAAAAGATGTGTTTGGCTATGATTTAGGTAACTAAGAAGCTTTGGCACTATTTCTAATCTTACAGGGTACAAGCAATTTTTAAATATAACCCCCTTAGATATCTTCAGCAGACTCTGTTGCTTACAAAGAAATTAGCTAGATGGTTGGTCCTGCTCACTGAATTTAAAATAGACTATGTGGTAGAAAAGGTAGTGAAAGGAAGAGCGATAGTAAACTTCTTAGCTTATAGTCCATTAAATGATGAACAAGAATAGGAGTTGGAGTTTCTAGATAAGCATTTGAGGGCAATAGAGGTCTAAGGATGGATAATGTACTTTAATGGGGCAGTTAATAACAAAGGAGCAGGCATTGGTGTAATTTTGGTCACACTTGAAAAAGAGATGATCCTAATGGTGAAAAGGTTAGAATTTAAAGTAACCAACAATTGGGCTAAATATGAAGCTTGCATTTTTAGGTTGGAAGCACTCTGAAATGTAGGGGTAGAGGAGGTCATAGTATATGGAGACTCTATATTGGTGATAAATAGATTTCCAATAAGTGGGAAGTAAGGGAAGATAAATTAAGATTGTATTAGGATTACTTGGCAACTGTTATATTATCTTTTACTTAATGAAAATTTGTACATTTTCCACAAAAGGTGAATTATATGGTAGATGCTCTGGCCACTTTAGCTTCAATGTGGGAAGGAGGGAAATAGATAGAAATTAAACTTCTTATTCTTGTGAAGTCCTAAACCCCTTGTTAAGATGAGATAAGAGTAATGTTAATCAACCCTACGAAAAAGCCTTAGTTTCATGATTTACAGTGATATTTGGAGATGAAAAATTTCTTAAAGATATATATAAGAAGGAGATAATGTCTTTGAGGATGTTATCCCAACAGTTCATTAGCCATAAAGGGATGTTGTACAAAAGAATGTTGATTAGGGTACATCTAAGATGTGTTGATAAGGTTGAGGCTTAAAAATTCATGGAAGTAATTCATGAAGGTGTATGTGGACTATATGAATGGAATAGTTCTTGCTATGAAGATAGCTCATCAAGGGTATTTCTGGTTAACCATGGAAGCTGTCTATATGAAATTCATGAAGAAGTGCCATAACTGTAAAGTGTATGGAGATGTGAGCCACCTACCTTCTATGGAACTTCAAGGGTTGACTTCTCCATGGCCATTTACGGTATGGGGAATTTATATTATAAGAGAAATAAGGCCGAAGGCATCTAACAGTCATCACTATATTATGGTAGCAATTGATTATTTCTCAAAGTGGGTTGAAGCGAAATCATTCATAACTATTGGGGCAAAACAGATGGCGAGGTTTATAGAAAAGAATATAATTTATCGATATTGGTTGCCTCATCATGTCATCATTGATAATGGTGTTCAGTTTAGAGTAGAAATGGCCACTTTGTTAAAGGAATATAAAATTAAGCATAATAAATATTCTTCGTACACACCATAGGCAAATGGAGCAGTAGAGATAACAAATAAGAATGTGAAGAGGATTATGTCTAAAATACTAGAGAATTATAAGGATTGAGCAAGCTATCTATAATTTGCATTATAGGGATATAGAAACACTGTTAGATTATTGATTGGAGTTACTATGTATTCATTGGTGTATGGGTGTGAAGTTGTATTACTAGTGGAGGTTGAAATTCAATCATTAAGGGTTCTCTACGAATCCAAAATCCTTGAGTGTCAGTGGGTAGAGAGTCGATTGGCACAACTGAAATTGTTGGATGAGAAAAGGATGAAATCCATATATCACTTCCAACTATATTATAAAAGGATAGCCTGAGCCTATAATAAGAAGATTAAGCCAAGCAAGATCAAAGAGGGTGATTTAGTGCTAAAGCTCAAAATGCTAATCATGACTGACCTATGGGGAAAGTTCAAGCCAAAATGGGAGGGTCCATATCTAGTGAAGAAGTTATTTTTCAAAGGCCTTGGCATTTTATTTAATTTGGAAGAAAATGAGTTCAGGGAGCCTATCAACTTAGAGAAGCTCAAGAAATACTTTTTATGAAGTCTCGCTAGGGAGAAAACCTTAAAAAAGGCTGTCTAGGCAAAAGTCAAGGACAAAAATGAAAAAATAAAAGGGTGTTATTGGATTGAAAACCTTGAAAGAGGTAGTCTAGGCAAAAATTAAGGATATGTAAAAGGGAGAGAGGGAAAAAATAGCTAATTAGAAAACTTACAAGGGCAAGCTAATTAATAACATAAGATGTGTCAGAAGTAAAAATGTATAGTCATCTTGTGCTTAAATTAAATGGAATGGATTGTCTTAGTTACTATTAAAAATTACATTAAATTTTTATTACAAATTGTTTAACTAAAAAAGGAAATCCTATTCAACAAAAAAAGCAAAACGATGCTTAAACTTCATAAACTACTTTTTCTTTCTTTTCTTTAGTTGAACACTTTGAGCACCCAATGTTTGCAACACTTTTGTTCTTTTATTTTTCATAAACTCATCATTCTTTGTATATTGCAATTGAATCCATGCCTTGTAACGATCATCAGTGAATTGATCTCCATCATAGTCAATGTGCCTTTAAATGATTCTGTGAGGTCAAGTCAGAACCAAGTTTTCCAAAAAGTTTTAAAAAAGAGGCCCCAATTTGAACTCATGCACTAGTCCCATAATTAGCTATTTTTGTCCATACTATCGGCAAAGATGGGTTGGATTATAGAAAGTGGCAACATGAAATCGATTATAAGAAGGTAGTGGGTATAGGATTGAATCATCATATGCTGCAGTTTCCACCATGGGCACATCCATCGAATCATGGTATCAGGAAATGTGGATAACTAACTCTTAGTATAGGATGGAGTTTTCTAGTATGGTAATGCTTTGCTTTATAATGTGCAATGTCTTTAGGAGGCTCAAGTAATCTTAGCCATGAAACCATGCTTGAAAATGGTGAATGAGAAATGACAAAGAAGTGAGAAATAAAGAAAAGAGAAGAGAAAGTTGACTTCCAGCAGTAATGGACTCCTAGAGAATCGTTCGGTATTTGGAAAGTTGTTTAGTTTAATGATAGTTTCTACCTAAAAAAGGGGAAAAGTATTAAGCCTGGCTTCCACTTGATCCAGGATGTAGAGAGCCTTTGAATCATAATTGCTAAAAGGAGAAACAAGCAATAATTGTGAATATAAAGAAAGAGTGATCATTTGAGGCCAATAAACCTCCTTATTGTCCATGGCTGCAACAACCTCAAGAAAGGATCCTATCAAGACTTCAGAACTAAAGATATGGAGAAGGGAAGACCTAAGAGAAAGATTATATAGCTTAGCCATTTAATATTGAATGAAGTGTAAATCTAGAGTTCTAACCTAAGGGATTATAATTTGAAAGGTGGAATCCATTTAATAACCTAAGATAGCTTTAAATTCCGCTGGTATAGGGTATATCTCTAGTGCGTTGAATCAGAAGACATTTTTTCTTGAATCCCAAAGTTGAGCCACAACACAGAGGAATGAAAAGTTGATATTCCTAGCATGCAAAGATCTAAAGAATGATAAGTGAAAGTGCTCTAGTTTGGTCCATGACTCACTACCTAAGCTTTTCAAGATTGGTTATAGTTGTTTAAGGCTTTTCTTGGCCATGTTTTAGGATTTTAGAGCTATTCGAAGAGAGAAAATGGAGAGTTATGGTGTAGGTATGAGTAATGTTATTTTTATAAAGGAAACTAGGGATTTAGAAGGGGAATCTACAGATTAGGCGTTAAGGCATTTGCCTCTTCGATTTGACAGTGCCTCATTATAAAGAGGCATTTTGTTATCATCCATTCACAAAGTGGCGATCATCTTTTTAACAGATGAAGGCATGATTTTAGTTATATTATTCTGATTAGTTCCTCTTATTTCAGTTCATTAATGGAAATTTTGTATAATTGAATGATAAGTTTATGCAGGAGTGTGTTAAAATAATCAAAGTTCCTTATCGAAAAAAGTTTAAACGTTTGAACATCTCCAATCAAATATAAATGTAAATATCCAAAATGAGATTAAAATAATCTTGTAACATTAGAATTAAAAAATAAAAAAGGAAGTCTAGATCCTAATCAATGAAGTCTCTGACTTAGTGGCCTCTGCATCACCTATATTATTACCACCATCTACCCCATTACCATCATCATTATCAGTACCATTTTCATCCCCTTCTTCTTCATCCTCATCATCCTCATCATCCTCGATTTGTAGAGCAATAACTTGATGTTGAAGGGCTTTGATCCTATCCTAATAGACTGTATTATAATCCTGTTCATGTATGATTCAAGTTAAGTACTAATGTAAGAATGCATACATATAGAAATAGGAGAAGTCATTACCTTCCATTACTAAGTGGTAGTCATCAAATGGTCTCACTGAGCCTCAATCAATTGATTCATGTACACCCTTTTCTTCAGAGGGATCTGCATGATTTATGATCTATTATTGCTAATGTCTTGTTGAGATTAATTCTAAAAGTAGAAAAGGAAAGAGCTTACATGAGTACCATTAGGAGTGTATATTGGTGTCAGACTCTTGTCTGACGTCAAAAACTAGCGGGATAGGTCCCTTGGGGGCACCTAACAGTGGGCTAGCAGATTAGGCATGTGAGTCAAATGATCGATAATCGTTCGGGAGCTAGAATTGGAAGGAGCTCTACTAGGCTATACGCTAGCTGAAGTACCCTCTTTATACCCTCTTTGCTGTCAGTACTAGGGTGCTATGAGTGGGACTTGTGGTTACCACTTATGAATAGAAGAAGAATAAACCAATGTGTAACTCAGAAGAGAAAAAGAGGAAATATTAAGTAAAATGAGTACTTAAGTAGTAGTAGTAGCTGAAAGAGGCACCCGCTATAATAGATTGGCTTAAGTGAAGTCTAAGTAGCAACCCTTACTGCATACTGTGTGATTCTTAGCATGATCTCCTATAACCACCCTATCCAACTCATCACCCTCTAGTGAATGCATCCAAAACATGTTTATAGGGGGTGATGCGGGAATACATCTGGCATGGGCACCAAGATCCCAATTGAGGACCCTTTTGCCAAGATACCACACTCGATAGTTAGGTCCACGAAGGAGCACCCATAGTAAGGATAGCGGTCTAGAGCAAGTCATTTCTAGAGGCTATCTATCTTAAGGACCCCATAAGTCCTTATGCAACCGCGACAATGCAAAACAAATAAGTAAATTGATATTGTGTTCTTGACATACTAATAATATTTCTTTTGTTTTGCAGGTACCTCATCATAAGTTATAGTGTTTAGCCGGTCACGATGGACATACATGCGAGCTAAGTTTCTCCTTCATGAATGATTAGAGCTCCATCTTGCTAGGGTAGGGAAATGTGCATTGCTCACTCGAGAAATCTTAGTAATAAGCTTGAGCTCTAAGGCTCAAACTTGCAAAGGAAAATTGTTAATAACTAATTAACATAATTAGCAAATAAATTTTAAGAGTAAACATGAATACTCACCAGGACAACATGCTAGAAATTGCAAAATTGTTTGGCTCCTTGCACAACCTCATCCATAATTTGGTATATATAGGCTAGTGCATAACTACCCCAATCATAAGAGGACACTTGATTCAAGTCTCAAAGGGGTATAGGGAATATAAAATTAATAGAGCTAGTGGTGGCAACCTCGATCATGGCACCGGTGTAATGACTCCAGATGGAGTTAATCTTGATGGTATGAGTCCCCTTATTGTTTGGGACTATATTAGAAGCCCCTTGGTATAAGCTACCCGATACGGTGTCATTCAATGGATGCTTAAATCAAATGGGACAATGTCACCAACATATGCAATGTCGATGATAATAAAAAAGAAGACATGATCTAGTATTAGCTCGTTAAAAGGGAGGTGGAATGTATGTATGATGTTAAACCACCTCTCCATCAATGCATGTAGTGGCTAATAGTCAGTCTGCCCTTAGGCATCCAGAAGTGAAATGATGAGGTCCTTAAAACCTATATCCTGAATATGGTCTTTAATGTTGTCTATAAGTTCATTGTACCAGACTCGAGCACTACTAAAGTTCCCAGTGCCCTTAAATATGTGGGCATCATATTGAAAATAAACAGGAAAGTAAAAATTTATATAACTTATTTAAAATTAGAAGTAAAAAATGCTTTATGTTAAAGAGGTGATGCCTTAATGTGAAGAGGCGATGCCTCATTAAATTATATGAAAGTCATCACCTTTGGATGAAGAGGTAACCTATCTATTTGATAAGGTGATGCCTATTCGATAAGGTAATCACCTTATAAAAAAGGCGACACCTCTTTGTGTCGAAGAACATGAATCAATTTTTTATTTTTCCAATTTTCTCAGCTTAATCAAGTACATTCCTAATTACAATGATGAATACATGTTTACTAATCATAACCTAATGAATATTTCGTATGAGAAAGTGATTGGCTTGAATACTAACCTCTCCAGAGGCCAAGGCGCAGATATGGGTGCTCAAATTCATTGTAAGTAAAATGTCATCCCCAATAGAGAATCTGAGAGTCCACAGTGGATTTACGGGAGGCATCATAGGGTCTAATTATGTAGGATTTAGGGGTTCAGGCAATGTCCATTTTTGAAAGAGGAGAAAATATAGGAAGAAGACAAAAGAAAAAGAGAAAAAAGAAAGAAATGAGAAAAAAAAGAGAAAAAGAGAGAAAGGGAGAAGACTTTTTGAAAAAGAAAAGGAAGAATAAGGGGACTTTTTATATATAAGAAAAGTGGAGAAGTAGTTTAATATCAAAATTGGATAAAACAAAAGTAACCTCTCGGGCTTAAGCCTTAAGGCCGATGGTCCAAGAACTTAAGGAATTGCCTTTCGAGCTTGAGTCTCGAGGATGATAGCATGAATTTCCTGATGGTTTTAAGAAGGAATTGCCTCTCGAGCTTGAGTCCCAAGGCTAACAATATGAATTTCTTAATGGATTTGAGAAGGAATTACCTCTTAGGCTTAAGTCCCGAGGCTGACAACATGAATTTTTTTATGGATTTGAGAAGGAATTACCTCTTAACCTTAAGTTTTGAGGCTGACAACGTGAATTTCCTTATGGATTTGAGAAGGAATTGCCTCTTGGGTTTGAGTCATGAGGCTTACGGTATGAATTTCTTGATGGATTTGAAAAGGAATTGCATGTTGAGCTTGAGTCTTGAGGCCAACAACATGAATTTCTTGATGGTTTTAAGAAGGAATTGCCTTTCAGGATTAAACCTCGAAGCTGATGACATGAATTTCCTAACAGTTTTAAGAAAAGTTCAACCCCTTGAGCTTGAGTCCCAAGGCTAATGACACAAGTTTTAAAGAATTCATTCCCTGAGTGAATCTTGGAGATAAAATGTATCCTTTTTGTATCATTTATTATTGTGTTGTGCATGTTGATTTTTTAAAAATGTTGATTGCATGAATATAGTTTTTTAAAAATTCAAGGGGGCAAACTGTGGACACTTGATTTGATCAGTCCGCAACGAAAACCCAATGATGAGAAAATGTGAATCTTGAATGCAAGAAAGGCCCATATCTTCTTGAGAATGAACCTAGGCCCTTAAGCCCAAGCCTAAACCCCACAATGAAGCTCAAGTAGCCTAAGCCTATAATTGGCCCAAAGGCATAGTTCTTGGGACAGGGCCAAAGAGGCATTGCTTGATCGAAGAGGTGTCGCCTCTTCACAACCCACTTGCATGGACATTCAATGGAGGATTGATAATAGTAGATAGGTGGGTGGGCCACATCTTATTTATATGGACATATGGGTGTGAGTAGATGAATTTTTGGAGGAAAAAGATTACTAAAATAAGTGTCACATAATGAGTGAAAAAGGGGACATCTTGTCAAGGAATGGAGGGGTTAAAAGGAGGCATGTGAAAGAGGAAGAGAGAAGGGAGTTGATCAACAAAAAAAAAAAAGAATTCTAAAACTGAAGGAGGAGGAGATTGGGAGAGAAAAGAAAGAAAGAATAAGAGTTTGACTTAAGAGTTCACTTTTAAGAAAAAAGAGGGATCTCTTGCATTTAGGTGAAGACTAGAATCAATAATTATCTCTGAGGGCTGAGTTAGGAGGATCAAATCTGTCATAGGAAGTAAGAGCTTTCATTTTCTAGTATTGAGTTCTTGATACACATAAAACCTTATCTACTTGTGTGCTTATTCTTAGATTTATTGTTCCTTTCATGATATGTTTATGACATTATCCTATAAATTACTAGATATAGTTCAAAATCTCCATTTATTTGCATTTGATTTTGCTTACTTAAAATTTAAGAAACTTATAAAGTTTGTTGTTGTTTGTTAGTCCAACGATGCTTCTTCAAAGAGGCATCGCCCCTTTAGCTTCAGGTGATATAGTATTGCCTCTATGGCTAGAGGCAACACTTTATTGATGAGGCACCATCAATCCTAATTTCCTATGTTTAGCTTATATAGTTTGTGTCCCTTTATGTATCTTTGTATTATCACACTTTAATCGTCCGTATAATTATCATGACACCTTGCTTAATTAAGTATTTATACGATTGTTGCTCCTATTTATGTTGTTGAGCTTAAGAATTAACTTTATAGTTTTCTATTATAGGATTTTATATATTTTTATGGAGGCTAATATTTTGTCACTCGCAGGAACTTTAGGATGATTTTAATCATCAAGTTTATTCCTTAATTAGTTCTCAAATTTATGTATTTATTATTATTATTATTATTATTATTATTATTTTCATGTTAAAGGATTGTAATTCATTTCTCCTACCCCCAATTTCTTTGTGTGTATTTATTTATTTATTATTACTTTTTATGGATGTTTTGTAGATTGTTATTTGTAATAAATATTGGGCTTGTAAGCATGGAATTGCACTAATGTGCAAACTTGGATTTGATTATAAAATATGGAAATTTTTTGGAAAAAAATTGTAATTTGCATTTAATAAAGAAATAATTTGTTAATTAAAGGTAATAAAATACTAAACACACACAGAGGTCAATCACAAGATTGATGGGCATTTTGAAAGCTCATACCCAGTTTCTGAACCCATTCTATGAGGATGGCTATTAAGAGCCTCTATGGAATCAAGTTATTATACAGTGTGTCCCAAGTCTTAAGCGAATGGTGACTCCATCTTTGATTTGGGCCTTGATCCTATTTTCTTAATTTTTAGTGGGTCTCGAGCTCATACAGTGCTATGGTTGCTAAATACTTAGGTGCGCACTTAACCCTGCCACTAATAATATGTATAGTAATGATAATAATTGGATAAATAAAATACAAATAGTTGAAAAAGGATATTTCAATTAGAATAAAAGATATAAAAACGTGCTAAGAAGATTAATTTGAAGATGAAAGGTGTATGTATACAAAAAAAAGACTGACATTTTATTTTGTTATTTCAGTTTTGAATAATATGCAAATGAAAAGAAAAATTAGATATATTAAGTGAATAGTAATTGTTATTATTATTTAAATCTTAAAAGAGAAGAGACAAATAATAATTGTTATTATTATTTAAATCTTAAAAGTGAAGGTAATATCTTAATGTGAAGGATGTAGAAGAGAAGAGACGATAGAGACAAATATAATAGAGATGCATATATATAGTAATAATAATAATTAAAAATAATTGTTGTCATACCTCAAATTTGATTGTCCCCAAAAAGGTCTAATGATGAAATGAATCCCTAAGATGACTAGAGTTTGGTCGTTCATAATACCTTTAAAGTGTGCAACCTTGAAAACCTAATCGACACTACTAGTGAGCAAAATTGATCACTGAGCTATTAAGTTATGCTTTTACCTTGCGAAATATGAATTATCAGAACAATGAGAGGTTTATTTTGAGAAAACTCCTCTTAGAATACTCAGCTCATTGGGCTAATGAGCATTTCGTTAGACTAGGACCCAGCTTTATGAAAAAAAAAAATCTATTTTGACAAAATGAACTTCGGAAACACATTTGAAAGGCTCTAAAACCTTCGAAAGTGGTCCCTGAATGGTCCAACATAACCTGAGTATCGCGTGTATTACTCAGAAGTGTGTATAAATGCCCCCAGGTGTCATGTGTTAAAATTGAGGCTAAATTTGGCAAAACAGGCTTTGGAAACAGATTCAAAAGACTAAAAAACCTTTAGAACCAACCTCAGAATAGCATGTGTAAAACTCGTGAAGTGTGCATGAATCATCGAAGTACACATGGAGCACACACATGCATGTGTGGCCATGCGCCAAGCATGTGAGCACACATATACTATGTGCAACCATCCACACACTATGCGTTCGCATGGCCATGTGCATAATTATTGATGTGCGCGTGTGACCATGCCCCCACCACCTTATTGTACCTAATTTTCCCTATAAATAAACCATTTCACACCCCATTTTGGAGGGGGAGTAAGTGGAAACATACACATACTAAAAAAATTGATCCCACTGAAGGCACTGAAAACCCCTTTCTAAAGAGATTTTGCTCTCCCATAACCTTTCTCTTAGGTTGTTAGATCCCTTTTTCCACCAACTGAGCCTCATCTTTGTTAAAGTAGGCTTTAAAGGTATACAATTTAACATCATTATACTGTCATTTTTAACCTCTTGATGAGGAAAGCTTGATAATCTCTCAAAGCTAAAGCTTTAAAACCCACATAAGCTCAGTCAAGTCTAAGGAGCACATAATTGTTTTAGCAAGATTATTTTATTTTATTTTATTGTCTCCAATATTTAAGAATATTGTTGTGATTGTGTGATGAGACTCGTAATTTTGCATGCTATGTGAATAATCTATGCTTTATTATGCTAATTTCATATCATCATCTACATCCTCTATTTTTAAAACATGACATCATATCGTAAATATCAATAATGTGAAAAGTTCATATCTTGGAATAGAGTCATCATGCTCCCGGTCCAGTGATGACCTCATGCATCCTTTATATTATCATAATAAATAATAACTGCAAGCATGCATGATCATCCTATTATTCATAAAATCAAGCAAGCTATGTGAATGGTAGTGTTAATCTTACAGATCAATCATATCCAAATTAGATTTACTTTTTCATAATCTTATATGTATTTTATCAAGAAAGCGATATAATAATTAAATTTTCAACTTTATTATCTTCCACTATCTAATGTACTATGTGAATGCTATACAAACTCATATGATCCTAGTTTTTAAAGAGGAAGAGTTCCAGATTTGTTCATGCTAATAAGGCAACTTTCATTCAAGAAAGAGTAATTCATATAAATTCGTATTTTGTGTAGCATACATTAGTGTTTTGGCCATAACTCACCCTAAAAAACTTGGATTGAGATGATTCAAGAGGCTGTTGAAAGATGAGAAAGAGATCTACAACTTTGATGTAGAATTTTTGGTTAATTTAGTCTTATACCTAAGCTACAATTATGAAATATTATCACATTGTGAACAAAATTGGGCAGACTGAATATACATTAGTAAATGGGCTGGATATCACTCAATATAAATTGAAAAGAAGTGATTTAAGATGCTACTAAAAGATAACAACAAAGGATACAACTTTTATATTTTGAACTTGAGTCAATTCGGTTATCATGATATTGAAAAGTGTGCTACGACATGCTATATAAGTAAATTCAAATTTAAGTAGGACTATATTTTCTTATTTAAGAAGGATTTTGTTTTCTTGTTTAGTTAGGATACTAATTAGGTTTTATTTAGGGCTTTTTAAGCCTATATAAAGGTCTTATATTATGTAACCTAGAAGGTATGAAATCATGGATAATTAATAAAATTTACAGAGGATTCTCTTTGGTTACTTGGTGGTTAACTATGTGACAACCTTTATGACTTATCAATTTATCTTCCAGACAGTAAATTATGGTGTCTTCTTAATAGCTTTTGTTGCTTGTTTATTATTGTTCAAAAGGTTAAAGTTTTGATATAGCTTTGGTTATTTAGACTAACTAAACATGAGGTGAAGGTTTCTTATGTCTGAATTAGAACTTGATTTGAACTTTTCCTGAGAGTGTGGGTTTGGGTTCATGTTGAACAAGTTCCTTAAGCAGGTCATCTAGTGGGTTCACATCATAAACTATAATTACTAAAACTAGGGTGTTGCACTATCTATACATCGAATATTGTATAATGAGAAATAGTTAAAAAGTAGATGCGATCCCCTAAACCCAGAAATATCTGCTGGGGACATTACTTACTGAGTGACTCAATGTTATCCTTTTCTTTTCCCGATTTTCTAAAAATTGGGTGGCAACTCCATAAAATCAAAAGCACCTTATCCCCTTGAGATCGTCATTTGTCTCTATTTAGTAAAGTTGCCATGTCCCATAAAAATGGAAAGACTCGCATAATGTCCCATGAAAACATATCGCTATCCAAAAGCGAGAAAAAGAAGAGTGGTCACTCATAGTGGCAACTCCACTGGGGACTTCTAAGTAAGAGGGATCAACTAAAAAATTACTATTTCTCATTATACAATACTCAATCATATAGAGCCCCTCACCACTGCATTTGCACTACACATCACATGTGTACCACTTGTCCCTAAAAGCCTATATAATATGAAATGACATTGCCACTATGATTCCACTCAAGTCATGGGGCGTAAAAGATATGGTATTATCACCTTTAGTCTCTACTCGTGCATTTCCTGGACTCATCTGGCCAGAGTTTGTAACCTAAGTCCTTAAAGGGGGTGACCAAGTTATCAAAAGAATTCTAGACTCACTAATCGAAGTCCATAACCCTAGTCATATAGGGGCATTCTTACTAAAGGAAAACTTAGCCTTTCACCCTGACTCAACTTATGTAGATAAACCAGTAGCAAAATCCACTAGGATTCCACTAAATTATGCATGCTATCCTTGTCCTAATGCTTTCTATTTGACTTGATATTCATAAATGACATAACCCTCTTAGTGTCTATCATTGAATGATGTTGTACTGTCAATTTTTATAGAAAATTTATGCTTACGATCATGTTATTCTCATCTACTTCATGTGAGCCCAAAGCATGAGGAATGATAAGAATCATGTAATTCAACTTAAATAGTCTATACAAATTAACAAATAATGACATATCTTGATGTTAGAACCTACAAGCTGTCATCCATTTATCCTTATCAAATTAAATGAATGGGTTAGGAACCCAACTAGATCGTGGACCTTTATGTCGATAAAATCAAACTATAACTATCAAATGATACTTTCATGACTCTTGGTAAACATATCAAATATTGATATAGGGGCAAGAACTCAGACTCCTTTTGATTGACCTTGGTCCTATGCATATGAGCTTTGGACATCATTTAAAGCCCAATAATTGACCATCACATTGACATCATGTGATTACCTCAAGTACATTTGAGTATCGTTCCTCAGTTTACCCTTTGGTTTTGACCAACATAGATCGAAATAGCCTAGTTTTGAGAGCAGAACCATAGTCTCCTGATGACTATAGATTCAAAACTCACCTAGGAAAGAGACTGAATGACCTTATGGAGATATAAGGCTGGAAGCAAGAACTTGCTTGTGATTGGTTTGTTTACTGTGTAGGAAAACTAACTAGCTTTAATCATGCATACATAGCATACATATAGATAGCACGTGCTAACCATTATTTTTTTTTCTGGAATAATAATTTTTATCATAGGATTTTACATCCACTCTATGCATACATGCTCACCCTTTTCTTTTGTAGGCACATGTCATGCATCATTCATTTAGCTACCTAATAAATGCATAGGAATATGGCATGAGTGACCAAGAAGATACCTCCTGTCAATAATTTGAAGACAAGATAAAAGAGGGGATCCAAAAGTTGCTCACTGATGGCACTATAACTAAAATCCTCCAAGCCCAAATTAAAGCCAAAAGTGCCCAAGATGGGAATAGCACACTACTATGTGAAGCCTCTACTTCAATTCACTCAAGGGTAGATAAGGCAAAGGGAATTCTCGGTACTCTAGTTCAAGCTGATGATGAAAATGGCTATTACTAAGATCTCAAGAATGCACCAAAAGCTACAAAAATTGCTGACATGACCAAGCCTAAATCAACAAAGGAGGTTAAACTATTGGCCAACAGGATGGCTTAATTGGAATTCACCTTTAAAGACAAGGGAACTCATGGCTCCAAAAGCTTCACCGACCTGACACTATTCAAAGATGAGCCGCTTCCAACTGATTTTAGGCTACCAAACTTTGCTAAGTTTGATGGAATAGGAGAACCAAGGATCCATCTAAGGTAATATGCTACCATTATGGTTGCCACAAAGCTTACAGAAGTATAGATCATTCAATTCTTCTTCACATCATTAAAGGAAGGATTGAGGGCATGGTTCTTTAACCTTGAAGATGAAATCAAAAGCGATTGGCTACTACTAACTCATAAATTTATCAAGCAGTATTAGCCATCACTTGAAGGGTCCTTAAGACCACAAAGTAGAAACCCAGTGAAGTGTTCTCTGATTAAGTCACAAGATGGCAAGGAAAGGCAGTCAAGATGAGAAACCATCCTCTTGAGGATGAATGAATAGACCTGATAATCAAAGGGGCACTACTACACATCAGAAAATAGATGATCTTTACTCATTATTTAACTTCAAAGCTCTCTATTAGGCTAGGATTAAATTTGAGGATGAGGAACCTCAACAAGCTAGAAACACTTTTCATAGTAATACCCAACTAAACATCCAAAATACCTTCACCTGAGCCATTGAAATAAAAATGATCTAACCCAACATCCATAGCTCACTATCTATCAATGCCACTATACCATCAAGAAAATTCTCAAACTTTAATCTCCCACTATCCAAAGTATTCTAGAGGCTTCAATAAAAGAACCTTTTACAACCACAAGAGCCTAAGCCTTTTCTAAACCCACCACCACCTCAAATTAACCAAAACTTGTTATGTCACTTTCACTTGATGCTTGGCCATACCACTAATATATACAAAACCCAAAAACATGCAATCCAATACCTCATTAACTTTGGAAAATTTGATGACCCAAAAAAATAACCCCATATTAAGACCAATCCTCTCCTAAACTATTAAAACATGCCTCCACCAACCATCATCATAATCTCCTCCAATCTACCAAAAGAACTTATTGAAAAATCAATCTAAGCCATACAAGAAGCCTAAGAGAAGCTCTCAGAGGACAAACCCTTGAATCCTATTCTAGAGCTTCATGATTCTAGTAAAGATGAGTAATGCCCTTCTACCTTTGAATACATTTCAATGTATTAAAAACTCCTTCCTCACTTGATGATGCAAAAAAGAGCCAAGGATATAGCTCTCCTTATGAATAGTAAAATAATTAATTGCCCCTATTCAGACATAGACAAAAATCTCAGCGGTAACCATGAAGTATAGGATTTACTAGGCCAACCATCTAGGAAGTTTGACTACAAAGTCAAGTACACAACACCTCTTGCTACCCACACAATCTTAGAAGACATGGTATCCTCAAGATGGGGAGAAGAATTTGATGAGGAAGATGGGATGATTAGTACTATTCAGCTTCAGAACCTACAATTCATGAGGATAAACATATGGTATAACTCTAATGATCCTAAAATCATTGTCTGGGACTAAAATGATAATACAAAAGCAAATAAGCAAGTAACTGAGAAGCCCTTACTAGCTGTCAATCATGTAACTCGCAGCGGCCATGTATATCAACCTCCTAAGAAAGAGAAGGAACCCTTTAAAGAGAAAGAAGTAGCAAGAGATCAAGCTCTAGTTAAAGAGGAAGACGCTATCCTCAAGCAGCTTAAGAAGACTCAGGCATAAGCTAGTATCTAGAACCTACTCATGGCCTCTAAGAAGCACAAAGATGCCTTAGTCAGAGCATTAGATGAAGCAATGATTACCACTGATGCCTTACCTTGTGAGATGATAACCTCTCTAATGAAAGCTCCATTTTAGACAAAGATTTACCCCTCAAGGGAAGGGTCCATAATCGTCTTCTCTTCATACATGCAATTGTCAGGTCTAAGAAGACCCTATGTGTTATGGTAGATGATGGGTCTGCCATTAATGTTTGCCCTCTAAGGTTGCAATATAAGTTTAGGATGAATGTTGAAAAACTAGATGAATGCAATGTGGTCATACAAGCCTATGATGATTTAAAGAAACCAATTGTAGATAGTGGGGTTTAGTGCCCGTCCAAGATTTTAGCAACCACAACACTGTTTAGGCTTAAGTCCTTAGGGAACACACTACTATGTCACAAAGTCGTAGCATGGAGCAGAGGAGTTGCCACCCAGGGGGACAATTTGATTGGTGGTACTTGATTTTCTAAAAGAAAGTTAGCACCACAACCAGGAGATTCTGGGAACGGAATACTAACTTCTCTTAGTCTTGTGTTCATTTAGAATAATTTTATAAATGATTATTTCATCCTCTAATTACATGCAATTTTATTTAAACCCTCTTTGACATCCATCTAACCCTATGCATCTAGCCAATAAAATTGCATATAAAAAATGCACTCAAGATCGCATTGTCCCTAAGTCTAAACTATGTTAATTTTATTAAAAAGTTAGCTAGATTTACATTTTATTTACAAATGACAAAGGGACTAAAGGCGGGCCTATATTTTTTTATTAATTAGTGAGCCTAGATCTATTTATTTTAGTTTGTCTAAAGAATGGGCTTAAGTCTATTCAATTTTAAAGGAAAGTTAAATTGGTTGGCCTAAGTCTAATTTGGTTTTATTTTAAGTGAAATGTGGGCCTAGGTCTATTTATTTTAAAAGAAATGAAATTAAGTGGGCTGAGCTAAGTCTAAATAAGTTTTAATTAACTAATTGGGCCTAAAATCTAATTAACCTAATGGGCCTAAATTGATTTTAATCATTTAAAGTCCTAAACCATTTTTTAAGCCTATTTAAAGTAAGTTGGACCTAAGTGTGGGCTTGGGGCCCAAAATAATATAAAAACACAACCTAAAACAAATAAAACATAAAAAAGGATCAAACAAACATTTTTGTGATTTTCTAGAAACCCTAAATCAATTACATGCAAACCCTAAATTAAGCTACTACCACCATTGATTTTAACTAATTTTTACCTAATTGAACCTAATTACTAATTGATTTTAAATGCAGAAAATTAAATCTTTTACTATTCCCACTACTAAGGCTATTACAAACTACGTACAAGAATTAAAATTAAATAATTATATGCCCATGAATTAAAATAACTACACAGGATATCAAAATGCAAAATAAAGTTAAAAATCCTAAGTTCTACTGGAAAACAACACAAGTTCTTCCATGGCATTCCATGGACCTTTTATTCGTCTAAACACAAGCAGTATCCTCCTCAATCCACATTCGCACATCAAAACAAAGAAACAGAAATAATAAGATTATTAGTGAAACTGAATAATCAAAAAAATAACAAAGTAAAATAAAAATCACAAAAAAAAAGAGAAGAAAAAAAAAAGAATGTTGTGCATATGCTTTGATATAGCCCCTCAAATTGAGATTGTCACCGTTGTTTTTAACTCATTGTTTGATTCTGGATAGAGGCTCAATTGCATTCCAAACTCATAATGTTATTTTTAAAGCTTTAAAGAATGATGTCAAGAAATTAACGTTTTTGATAGGACAGAAGAAATCAAGATTTTCTTGCACAATAGGATTTTATCACACAGTTCTCTGGATGTTTTCTCTCTTTTTTTTCATCTTTTTCTTTTTTTTCTCACCGTGTGTCTCTGTGTTTTTTTAGCCTCTCTGTTCATTCGTCCCCCCTCTTGCACGCATGCAGACTCTACTTTTAAATGCAAAGTCTGCCTGCGTACTGACTTCCTCATTTGGAGGAACAAAATACATCTAATAGCATTTTTTTTATTTCAAAATCTTCTTACGCATTTTGAATGCATAAAAAACTTATCAGATAATAATAATTACAAAATTAAATTTTCAACCAATCAAAACACTGACAAAATCGATAAAAAATAAAAATAAAGAAACATAAAAGATAAAAAAAATGGGACTTTTTAACACGTTGGCATTGTGTAATGCCGATCCCTAAATTTTTTTAATTACCAAACTTTTAATTACCAAAAGACCCCTAAAAAATTGTCTTCTTTATAATCAAATCCCAAAAATTATTGCAATTTAGTCCCTAGAGTCCAGAAAATCGACAACCGAGTTCAATATTTGAATAAATTTCATCATAGGGGCTTACATCGCAATTGTACACAATTGCATCCCGAAATTGGGTGCTTACCCCAATCATCGGCACTTTCAAAGCAGTAGTTACAGTAGGAGATATCGAATCAGTAATATAATTTACCATCCTAGACATCCCTCTAACTTTTTCCTTGTTGCTAGGAAGACCTTGGTTCCACCCACTAAGGGGCATACCCTCCACTGTGCATCAGAAGATCAAGTTCCCTGTAAATGGAAAGGTCATTACCATCCTTACTAAAATAAACAACATTATTGCCTGTTTGAATGTGGTCCCACCAAGATTCCAAGTTTTTATGATTAGTGATGGTCATGTCAATCCTAAAGTTGTTTCTATGATAAAGAAGATGCAATATCTACCTAGAACAGGATTAGGAGGAAGAAACATTGGAGTCACATAATTCCTTGACTTTCAAGGATAGACCTATAAATATGGTATAAATATGATCCTAAGAAGGACGTTGGGGCTAAAAAGTCAACCACTTTTATGGTTAAAAGCTCAGCCTAAGTATACTAAGGACAAGTTAAGATGTGGATGAGCAATGAAATCAAGAAATTGAGGTTCAAGATCTTCAGTGACACCCTCAAGGAGAAACGCTTACTAGATATGGTCACTGAGACTAACATCTGTGAGCTGATGAAAAACCTAGAGATAGAATCTGAGAGTGAAGCTATCAATCATGCTCAAGCTACTGCCATCCTCGAATCAAGCATTAATGACATCCTATTCGAAGACATTATTGATGATGATCTCTATATTTTTTCTTTGTTTGAAAATGATGATGTAATGAACTCTAAAGTTAATGCAATGAAATTTGATTTTGCTTGTTTAATGTCTTTCTTAATGGTAGTGTGCATTGCATTATTCAAAACATTAGCATATTTGACATTCATTCCATATGCACTGAATTATTTAACATTGGCATGGAATTTGAACCACGCATTCTACATATTTTGAAAGATGTTACCCCTGAAGAGAAGAGAGAAATTAATAAAATATTCAAAGGTATTTGCATCGATGTATGATGATATGCCTGGTATTGCCTGAGACATTGCTAAACACTTCATTCCTACTAAAGATGGGTGCAAACCGGTAAAATAAAAACTAAGAAGACTTAGACTAAAATGGGCCCAACTAGTAAAGATGACATTGAGAAACAAATCAAGGCAAAATTCCTAGAGGTAGTAGACTATCCAAACTAGTTAGAAAATGTGGTGCTAATACCGAAGAAAGACAGAAGGATAAGAATCTACATCGACTATAGAGATATAAATAAGGTTTGCCCAAAAGATGATTTAGCACTACCTCACATAGACATACTGGTTGACAACACTACCACATGTGCAATGTACTCCTTCATGGATGGATTTTTTAGGTACAATCATATCCTAATGGCCATTATCGACAAAGCAAAGATAACTTTCATAATAGAATGGGGTACTTACTATTGCATAGTAATGCCTTTCAGACTAAAAAATGTAAGGGCAACCTATTAGAGAATGGCAATTGCAATGTTCCATGACATGATACACAAAAAAGTGGAGGTATATGTCAATGACATGATGGTCAAGTAAAAGACTAGGGAAGAACACACTTCTAATCTAGAAAAGTTCCTCAGAAGGGTTAAAAAGTACAATCTTAGGCTAAATCCAAAGAAATATGTATTTGGAGTCACTTTAGGAAAGATGCTAGGATATGTTGTTAGTCAGAACAAGATTGAAATGGATCCAAATAAAGTAAAAGCCATCAAAGAGATGCCAATGCCAAAAATAGAGAAGGAAATTAGAGGGTTTCTAGGGAAACTACAGTTCATAAGTAGATTCATTGCTAAGTTTACAATCGTGTGTGAACTGATCTTCAAGCTACTCAGAAAAGATAAGCTAGTTGAATGGAATGAATAATATCAGTTAGCATTTGACAAGATTAGAAGCTACCTAGCTAACCCATTGGTTTTAAGACCATCTAAACTAGGGATACCTCTAACCTTATATTTGGCCACTAAAGGGAATGCAATTAGTGCAATGTTAGCCCAAGAGGGAGAAATGAGAAAGTAGAACATGTAGTCTACTACTTGAGCAAGAAGATGCTGCCATATGAGGAGAAGTATAGCTAAGTTGAACAGATATGTCTAGTAATGGTATGGGCACTACTTTCTGTCTTATAAAATTCAAGCTGTGTATAAAATGGACCCAATGAAGTACCTCTACAAAGCTCCCTCTTTAGTGGGGAAACTTGCCAAGTGGCTCATACTGCTAACTGAATTTCATGTGCAATATATGACTAAAAAGGTAATAAAAGGAAGAGCAATTGTTGAATTTCTAGCTCTCAACTGCATTCCAGACTCAGAAAAAATCCAATTGGACTTCCTAGATGACCTCAGCTCAGCCATTAAGATCCAAGGATGGTGCATGTGCTTTGATAGAGCATTTAATCAGTTTAGTGCAACAGTTGGTGTCATACTATAATCTTTAGAAGGTAAAGTAGTATCAATTGCTTAAAAGCTTGAGTTCAGAGTCACAAAAAATGAAACAAATTACGAGGCATGTGGACTCAAAATAGAAGCATTGATAGCCTTGGATGTCATAGAAGTTGAAATCTTTGGAGATTCCATGCTAGTAATCAACCATGCCACAGAAGAGTGGGAACTTAAAGAGTAGCACTTAAGGCCTTACTTGGACCACTTAAGACTACTTACCATGTCCTTCTGAAAATGTAGATTTATTTATCTCCTTAGGAATCGCAATCAAATGGTAGATGCACTTGCGTCCCTAGAATCAATATTGGAAGGACCATCCAAAATGCCCATGAAGCCTCTGATTCTACTCAGATCAGGATAACCTCATCATAAAAACTATAGAATATCAAAGACATAAATAGCTAAAAAAAACCCTAGTTCTACAACATCTAGAGATATCTGAAGGAATGAGCCTATCCTAATTAAGCAAACGATAGAGACAAAGTAGTCATTTGATGACTAGCATCAAAATTCACATCGCACTAGGGTGTGTTATACAGGAGAACCTCATATGGTTTAAAACTTTGATGTCTAGATGAAACTAAAGCTACAAGAGCAATAAAAGAAGTACACGAGGGTGTTTATGGTCCACACATAAGTGGAGCAATCCTAGCTAAAAAGCTAATTAGACAATGGTTCTTCTGAATGATGATGAGAAAGACAACATCAAATTTGTAAGGAAATGCCATAAGTGTCAGATCCATGGGAATGTTAGCCACCTTCCCTTAATAGAATTGCACTACATCTCCTCTCTATGGCCCTTCTCAGTATGGGGACTAGACATAATTGGGGAAATTCACCTAACAGCCTCAAACAAACACATATTCATCTTAGTAGTAGTGGACTACTTTACAAAATGGGTCAAAGCATAACCATTCGCAAAGATAGGAGCCAAGTAAGTGGCTGAGTTCATCAAAAGAAACCTATTCTGTCAAAATGGAATCCCTCATCGCATCATCTCTGACAATGGTGTCCAATTCAAAGGGGAAGTTAGAGAGCTATTAAGGCGTTATAAGGTGGAACATCATAAATCTTCTCCTTATTGACCATAAGTAAAGGGCCATTGAAGCTGCAAATAAGGACATCTAAAAGATCTTGTCAAAGATGACTCACTAACATTGGGTAGTCAATTGCCACATGCCTTATAGGGGCACTGAACAATAGTTATAACTTCAATAGGAGGAACTCCTCTTTCACTAGTGTATGGATCATAAGTAATTCTTCTAATCAAAATAGAGATCAAGTCTCTTTGAGTAGCAATCAAATTTGAATTACCAGAAGTACAGTGGGCTCAACAAAGGCACAACAATCTCACTCTTTTAGACAACCAAAGGCTTAAGGCTCTATACCATATACAGTTGTATTAGGCATGACTAGCCAAGAGCTTCAATAAAAAAGTAAAACACAAGAGTTTAAAAGTAGTAGACTGGGTGCTAAAGCAAATAAGATAGAACATTCCACACCCTAGAGGGAAATTCAAAATGAATTGGGAAGGCCCATACTTGATCAAACATGTCCTATCAAAAGGAGCAGTCAAGTTGATGGATTCTTAAGGCAATAAATTCTCCAAACTTGTCAACACATACCACTTGAAGAAGTACTACGTCTAAGACATAAAAAAATCATCCCGCTGAGTTGAAAACCTAAAAATGGCAACTCAGGAAAAGTTATGGACTTCCCACTAATTTGAAAACCTAAAAATAGCAGCTCAGAAAAAAAAATTAAGGAAAGAGAGAAAATACTTAACTAGAAAAGCTGAGAAGGCTGGTTGAGGATAGGGGTAACCTCAAGTTCAAAATTTATACGAATGCACCTGTGCTCCTCTTAAATGATTACAATGAAATGAGAATGATTGCCAAGTTATGCAAAATGTCTTTGAAAAGTGCAACACATTTTATCATAATGAATTGCATCAAGCATGCTTTGCATTTTCTTTCATTACATGACCATGGTTCTTACCATCTTCCCTAAGCTCTCTCCTCAAGACCAACTACTATCATTAAAGCTAGAAAAAAAAGAGTATCATAGCTAGGCATGAAAAGCTCCAAAGGAAGACAGCTTAGGAAAAAAAAGGGAAGAAAAAAAACCCAGCTAAGTGCAAAAAGCTCCAAAAGGAGACACCTTAGGCAAAAAAAGGAAAAGAGGTAGATAATAGCAAAAAGCATATACATCATACAAGCATCATACAACATGTAGGAAAAATGCCCAAATACAACACCCAGAGTCCATAACCTCAAGAAAATGATACAACAAAGCAAACCACAGGCCAAAAGTCCTACACCTAGCTCCTAAAACAACTACATCAACGATGGCTACCATCAGAAGCAAGCACTAATCCTGCTCAAGCATCCCCCTCATTTGAACTTGACTCATCATAATTCATCACAAAGGACACTAGTTGTGACTCCAGCTCACTAATGTAGTCACAATAAGCTGCACACTCTCACTCCTATGCAAGACTAGCAAGACGGTGCTCAACCTGCATTACATATTGAATATCATACACTCATACATAAACCATGTGCATAAAAATAAGTAGGTATAAAGAAGGCATACCCTCTAAGTGGTAGTAAACTATAAAAAGCACTGTTGTGCACTCCCTACAATAGTATACTAGTATTGACCAGAAAAGACATGAATCTATAAAAGTAAGCAAATAAGTCAATCACTACTTATTAAATAAATGAAACGCAGGCAAGAATAAATAGAGAACACGAACATGGGTAGCATCAGTAAGAGCAATACCCGATTGAGGAAAGCTGGGTCTAGGCAAATTGAAACTCACTACTCTACCAAGGATATCCGTCCCAAGTAAAGATAAAAATGGTTAAACCATCAACTCCCCAAGAGTAGTATTACTAGAAGCCACACCACTAGCATGGGTTGTCGCCTTAGTATGGAATGTGCCCTCATCCTCCTCAAAATAAGATCTAGATCTTCTCCAATGTTGCTACAGATAAGTTCTCATAACTCACCTCAATTATAGTTTATTACTAATAAAGTTTGATACATTCTTGCACCAAAATAGGAATAAAGGCTTACCAAATTAGAAGAAGCGACTCTTAATGACCCGTGTGATGACCTAATCCTTAAACTTGAAGGGAAAGATGCATCTGCTTGAGAAGGTGGAGGTGGAGGAAAGGTCCTACTAGTTATAGCATTAATCAGCTGAGGGATCAATACATCAGCATAAGGCAAGCCCAAGCTCTCTAAGAGGCTCTCAAAGGGGAATCCCATCATAACAGCAGTAAGGTCATCACTATAAAAATCATGACCCTAGAACATGTCACTAGGAGGAAGGATGGGAACTCTCCTCATATATGGGCCATCTCACCAATGATGGACTCACTCGCCTAAATACCACACTCTACTGATGAGGCTAGAGAGTAACACTCACCTCTCTATCAACTGCCATGCAGTCATAACCTTTATCATCCAATGAGACCTCACCACCCACTAATAAAGAAAAATATGTTCAAAGGGAAAGAATAAACAAAAGGTCCCTAAGAAAGAAACAACCAACACAGCAGGAATTAAACGCACTTAATCAGGGGACAACTTCCTTATATAGTCTTGAGCTACCATGCAATCCTCAATCAAATCAGTAGTCTTCCTAATCCAGTGAGAATAACGAGGGAAGCCATCCTCCAAGAAATGCTCAACGGACGGATGAGGGAGAATCCCAAACTCATATGCCCATATCTATCAAAATTAGAGGGGTAGAAATAATGAACTAAAAGCAAAAGAATAAATAACAAAACTCTGACTCATGTCCAGTATGAACAAGCATCCACACATCCTTGAGCCACCTTGGCATGCTGCATCAAAGCCTGAGTATATATAAGTAAAGGCATCATGTTCATCCATCACTCTATCAATGAATACATGGCAATTTGACTTGATGCATATGAGTCATAAGATAATGCAGCAATGACTCCATCAAAGCCCTTCCCAACAATCATCTGCTTCACACATATTAAGAGACCCTGATAATACATGATGACTCTGTTGAAACTACCAAACATTATAGTAACATACCTATGAGGCTAAAACAACAGGTATGTTACAAACATTTGCATAGCTACTAAATACTAACACATCTCTCTCTATCATTTAACAGGATCGAAACAATAACAAAAGCTGAAAAGAAAAGCATTGTGGCAAGCACTAGGGTACAATCATGAAAAAAAAATAAAGCAAGAGCTATCAGCCATCAAAATTCATAATAAAGCTATAACTTAACAAACAGTTACATCAAGAGCTATAGAGCTACAACTACAATAACCTCATAAGTAAAATAAACAACAAAGCAGCTAATGAACAAGCTTAAGAAAATTAGGGCAAAAAAGGACCTACCTCATGATGATGTCACACCCAAGCATGAGTCTCTAAGCTATAAAAAAATAGGGATAAGATGTCCCCAATAAAGCCTGGATGATTGAGAACTCTAGGCACCAAATGTGCTAGTCCTTGCTGACCTCTATAAAGTCTCCCTCAACATCAACATCAATAAAAATATCTTCCAAATCCTTAGGAATGTTGGGGAACTCTATTTTATGCAAAAGAAAATGGAAGTACAAAAGAAAAACATAACAGATAGCACGCAAAACATAAAAAGGGTCAATAAAAGTCGAAAAACACTCAAAGAAGTTTAGACAAAGCCTCCCAAGACCTTCGAACTAGCAATCTAAATAGGCCTGGAGAGGAGAAAGCATATGACCAGGCGCATAGGCACGTGACCATGAGCAATTACGCACACTTCCCCTTTCCACGTGCTCTTCTATGATTTTATACACACTTTAAGACTTTGAACACTCATTTCTATAGTCCTAAACTTCCATCTGGGCATAAGACATGCACAAAACTCATATAAAAGTACACTGATGTAAGCTTTGACTATGTAAAGACACTGTGCACACTGCCTTTTATAGAAAACTCAACATCCCAAGAATGAAAAAGAGTAAGGAAAATTCAATATAAGGATATCTTACTCTAAATCATCAAAATGACATCCTCAACATGACAAATAATGGCATCATTATTACATCATTACTACATCATCACTGCATCATTACTGCATCATCATTGCATCATCACTACTACCTCATTCTTATTACTTAATAGCACTCTCACATTGCTTAGAAGCACTTTCATTACTTAGAAGCATCCTTACTACTTAGAACCACTCTCACATTGCTTAGAAGCACTCACACTGCATAGGAGCACTTTCATTGCTTATAAGCACTCACATTGCTTAGAAGCACTTTCATTGCTTGGAAGCACTCTCACATGGCTTAGAAGCACTCTCACATTGCTTAGAAGCACTCTCACATTGCTTAAAAGCACTCGCACATTGCTTAGAAGCATCCTCTCATTGCTTAAAAGTACTTTCACTACTTGGAAGCATCCTCACATTGCTTAAGAGCATCCACTCTGCTTAGGAGCATTTTCATTTATTCAGTAGCATCCTCATTTCACATGACACCTAAGAAGGTTATAATTGCATGTTCATTCACATGACACCTAAGAAGGTTATAATAACATGTTCATTCGCGTGGCACTTAAGAAGGTTATAATCACATGTTCATTCGCATGACACCTAAGAAGGTTATAGTCGCATGTTCATTCGCATGACACCTAAAAAGGTTATAGTTGCATGTTCATTTGCATGACACTTAAGAAGGTTATAGTTGCATTTTTATTGCTTAGTAGCATCCTCATTTTGCATGACACCTAAGAAGGTTATAATCACATGTTCATTTATGTGACACCTAAAAAGGTTATAGTCGCATGTTCATTTGCATGACACTTAAAAAGGTTATAGTCGCATCTTTTTTTGCTTAGTAGCATCCTTATTTGTGTGACACCTAAAAAGATTATAGTAGCATAAATCCCAATGCATTTTGCATGAATCACAAGCTTGCATATGTCCCAAATAGCACCTTGTATGACAACCAAGTCATAGAACAATAGCAACAAAAAAAAACACAACAACAACAATCAAATCTTGACAAGACATATAAAGACAACCCACAGGTAAGTACCTCTCTGCCTACTAAAATTTTTTTTACATCTTTGCATTTGCTTCACATGTATTGAGACTAGCACTATGTGGCTATGCAACACACATGAAGCAAGGGGAAACTATCATACCTTAAATTTGAATATCCCCAAAAAGGTCCAATGATGAAATAAATCCCCAAAATGACTAAAGTCCACTAATTTATAACACCTTTGAAGTGTGCAACCTTGAAAACCTAACCGACCCCACTAGTGAGCAAAATTAATCACTGAGCCATTAAGTTGTGCTTTGACCTTGCGAAATACAAATTATCAAAATAATGAGAGGTTTATTTCGAGAAAACTCCTCTCATAATACTAAGTTTTTTGGGCTGGTGCATATTTTATTAGATTAGGACCCAGCTTTGTGAAAAAATAGAAATTAATTTTGATAAAATAGACTTTAGATACACATCTGAAAGGCTCTAAAACCTCTGAAAGTTATCCCAAAATGGTCCAACATAACCCGGGGATCAATGCGTATTGCTCAGAAGTGCACATAAATGCCCCTAGGTGTCATGTGCTCAAATCAAGGCTGAATTTGGCAAAATAGACTCCTAAAACACGTCTAGAAGACCCAAAAACCCTAGGAACCTAGGAAATGTGCGTGAAGCATCGAAGTGCTCATGGAGCACATACTATTCATGAACCACATGCCCCACCACCTTATTATACCCAGTTTTCCCTATAAATAGACACCTTCACACCCCATTTTAGAGAGGGGAGCAAGTGGAAACACACACACATTCAAAAAATTGGTCCAACCAAAGACACTAAAAACCCCTTTCGAGATAGTATTTGATCTCCCATAGCCTTTCTCTTAGGTTGTTAGATCCCTTTTTCCACCAAACCAAGCCGCATCTTTGTCAAAGCACACTTCAAAGGTATACAATCTAGCATCATTCTACTATCATTGTGAACCTCTTGATGAGGAAAGCTTAATAATCTCTTGAAGCTAAAGCTTCAAACCCACACAAGCTCAATTGAGTCTAAGGACCACACAATTGTCTTAGCACATTTATTTTATCACATTACATTTTATTTTATTATCGCTAGCAGTTGGGAATATTATTGTGATTGTGTGATGAGACTGGCAATTTTGCAAGCTATATAAATAATCTATGCTTTATTATGCTAATTTCATATCATCATTTTGCATCCTCTATTTCCAAAACATGAAATCACATCGTAAATATCAATAATGTGAAAAGTTCATATCCTGGAATAGAGTCATCATGCTCCCGATCCAGTGATGACCTCATGCATCCTTTATATTATCATAATAAATAATCACTACAAGCATGCATGATCATCCTATTATTCATGAAATAGAGCAAGTTATATGAATGGTTGTGTTAATCTTACAAATCAATCATATCCAAATTAGATTTACTTTTTTGCAATCTTTTCCTTTTCGTATGTATTTTATCAGGAAAGTGATGTAATAATTAAATTTTTAGCTTTATTATCTTCCACTATCAGATGTATTGTGTGAATGCTATACAAATAGTCATTACTAAAACTAGGGTGTTATGGTAGCTATACATTGAATATTGTATAATGAGAAATAGTCAAAAATTAAACACAATCCCCCGAACCTGGAAATCTTTATTGGGGACAATACTCATTGAGTGACCTGATGTTGTCCCTTTCTTTTCCTAATTTTCTAAAAATTGGGTGGCGACTCCATAAAATCAAAAGTGTCTCATCCCCCAAGACCATTCATTTGTCCCTATTTGGTAAAGTTACTATGTCCAAAAAAAATGAAAAGACTTGCATAATGTCTCACGAAAATATACCACTATCCAAAAGCAAGAAAAAGAAGAGTGGTCACTCACAATTGTATAGTACTAGTAGTTATTATATGTCTTTGCATATTTTGAATTATTAGATTTGATATATTTCATAATTTTTTCTTATCTTTTTACACCCTTTTAACATAACCCATGTTTAATGAGTCCAACCTTGTAGCCAGTATCCTCAAACTGTACAAAAGGATAAACAAAATTGCACTAAAAATTAATGTTTATATATAATTATAAAATTTAATAGCCTATGGGCACGAAGAAGAATGGTATTATATTAAGATAGTGTAAGAGAGAATAGTCAGGTGCCAATATTCAAAAAAAATTAATAATAAAGTGTGGTAGTACTGGGAAAGAATTTGTTAAAATCCTTAAAGAATGACAATAAAGTATTAATTCTATATAAATAGAGAGAGAAAGGGGAGAGAGATTGGAGGTCAAAATATAATAAGAGAAAAATGATACATGTTTGCATAAGAAAATATAAGCAAATTACCAGAATTGACTTCAATTAACTAATGAAAAAAAATCAAGTTACTTATACATGCCATTATCAAGTATTTTCAACAAAACAGTTCATTCAGAGATATTTGTGTGTCCATTTGAGTGCATGTATGTATATTATCTGATAAATAATATATTTTCTAATTCTAAGCTTTATACTTTCATTTTTTTTAAGAAAAAAATTCAAATATCCAATATATATGAGCACCAAAAATAGGTCCTAAACAACTGCCATTACCACCTAAACTAAGGCCATAACCTACTCCAACACTAAGTCTTATGCTAATAATATCAAGGGCAATCACATAATGGTATAATAGGATGAACTATTATTATAACCATCAGGTATGTGATTGTATTATTAATAAGTTTTTTTTTTTTGGTATTGATGACTATTGACCTTTGTATGATTAATATCTAATTACCTTTGGTTTTGACATTAACAATCAATTTTAATATACTAATATATGTGTTTAAGTGTGTAGTTTTGTTAGCTTTAGGACTACACTTATTAGGTGAAGTTATAGAGCTCAAAATGTGCCCAACACATGAAGTTAAGGATGCTCATGAGTGGCATCACTATTATGAGCATGTTCACGAGCCAAATAAGAGGCGAATTCATATCATTTGGAGTGGTAATGACCCTCACAGTCGTGACTATTATTGTCACTATCAGTGAGCATCCTAATCATGGTCTAGGGTAAGAAAAATTCAATTAAATGAAAGAGGTTGTGATGCTCATGTTAGTATAAGTGGTATGCCCTAAAGGCCAATCACATATTTTGACATTGTAAATAATCCCAAATGGCAATAAATAATATTCATTTAAATAAAGTTTTTGTTTATTTTAGTATTTATTCATTAGCATCATGTTAAATAAATCTATTATCAAGAGTTGATAATATGAGCTACAAATTTATTTAATACATATGCTATAAAAATGTTCATAGTCAATAAATTAATATTTGGGTAATATTAATTTGACTATCCCCTCTATCTATTTTCCTTGATTAGTATGTGATACTAATAGTGGGAGGTAGTGAGTCTCATGCTACTTGATATGAGATATCATAATAGACATATGGATACTAATATGATGGGTAGATCAAACATGACATTATATTTATGATCGCGAGGATATTCACTTATAGTCAATAATCACAATCTATGTCATAATAGTGCATATAGTCTTTTGACCTGAGGTGACATAGTCATCCACATTTAAGTGGTTAGGGTTTGTTATTGCTTATACTTGTGTTAATCACACATGGGTACATGGCATATGGTGGCTCTAGTCAGTTAAATGTAAGGATGAGTGTTCGACCAAGATGGTATTCATTGCATGGAATGAATCGAGATAAGATCATATGTTATATAAGTTTGTTTTTTATGAATAAGTTCTTGGCCAAGATAAACATAACATAACTTAAAAGAGTTTCAGTGCTAGAAAAGAGTTTCAGTGCTAGAAAAGTGTTTCTAGTATTTTTTATGTTTTATCAAGAACTATAACTTGAGATGATGTCATATGATATAGCTATTGGAGTTTCATTAAACCTTGACTTTAGGCTTTACTAGGATCTTGTAATAAAGGTATTTTAGTGCATAGTAATTATGACCAAAGGGTTAATGTGACTTAATACATGCATTCATTTCTAATTTGGTAGTTGTGATATTAATGCTAGGGGTCACTCACAAATTATGAGAACTAAATGTGTATAATTAGGATTTTTACATTTAGATTTGAAAGGAGTTTCAAATAATATCAAGTGTTTATATTATCTTCTCATTGCAATTAAACATGAACCTAATAAGTCACACCTAAAACAGTTTCACCAAATCATCATTAATATTAATCTAATTATTAATTAAAGAGGTTAATCAATTAATTAAGATTAATAGTATTGGATTTATGCTTTAAGTAATTATTTTAGAATATCATGAAATCTAATTCAAGTAAGGGTTCAATTATTAATTAATACTTAATTAATATGATTAATAATATATGTTGTTTCTATTTAGACTTGGATTAGTGGCCTAAGTTTTTTAGGCCTAGGCCCAAAAGGGTTTTGGATAAAAGATTAGTCCAAGATGTTGAGAAGGCCCATGACCCCTATCTAGGCCCATTTGATTGATGGATTAGGCTTGGGCTAAGTGTTGGCCCAATTACCAAGCCCAAGTCCATGTCAAAGGATATAGTCAAATTTTTCATGTTAGACACACATTATCTTTTATGTGTAAAATGTTGGCCATGGCAAATTTAGCATATTAGGCACACTATCTCTTAAGTGTAAAATGATCACCACGAAAAATTTATCATATTAGGCACACATTTTCTTTTGTGTGTAAAATTTTGACTATAGGTATAATAAGGTGTATATCACATTGGTATGTGTAGAGAATGTATATAAACTTACTATATAGGATGTATTAATTCTTTACACACTTTACAACTTGCATACATATCATAATAAGTTGTATACTTATCATGTGATAGGGTTTGATTTTTCAATAAATATATACATAACGTAAGAAGTGTTCTAAGGTTAGAGAAAAAAGAGAGAGTATAGAGACACACACCAAAAATAAAAACAACGTATACATAAAATAAACCCTAAGTATTCTTATAAGGAGATTAAATTAGTGCAAGTTTTGTGAGGATCATTAGAGAGGCTACTTGAAACTACTATAATTTAAGCAAGAAGGTGATTTGGTCGAGCTTTGGTGTTTCAAGCTAGAGGCCTAACATTTAGGAGGCTAGAGCATTTGATTTAAGAGTTGAACATAAAACATCCAAAGCTTATAGATTAACTATTATTTTCTACATTAAACTTAGGAATTGGTAAGTTTTCTTAAACTTAGAGCTTCCTAGGTTGATGTGTTTATACATTTTTTGATATTTACCTATATGTAAAATGTAAAATGGATCCTTGGGAATGGAATTCTTCATATAATGAAGGGTTATGCAAGTGAAATTTTTGAAATTTCACCCTATTTTGGCTTATGCTCACCGCACTTTTAAGTTGCATAACTAACTCCTAATAGCTCATGGGTGTGGTTGGGATCATGACATGTTATATCATGGTTATCACATATTATATTATGGTCATGACTAGGACCATGAGCACCACCTTGATGGTGTGATAACCTTTGTAATGGCTATTTTAAAGCTTCAATGGCTACAAAACTGAAGGTCACAATCATGACACCTCCCTTCATGACTGAGAGCATCATTCTTCTATAAAAAGTGAAAAAAAACATTAAATGAAGATGGAGGTTTGTTGACAAAAAATATTAAAGCTCAACAACCATATTTTGGCCCCTGCACTATAAATATAAGCTCAAGACATCATTTGACAAGTTATAGACTTTGCAAAGCAAATTATCATATAGAAGTCATTGAGCTAAATTTATTTCTTTCATAATTCTTCTTTATATATTCTTTATTTGTAAATAAACTCTTATTGAGTTTATGTGCACTACTCTTATGAGAGTTGGGGTGAGTTAGTTAATAGGATTCTCTCTTCTACACTTTCTTGGGGTAAAGAAAAGGGCTAGTGAGGATTAGTTAACTTGGGTTAGTGTTAAGCCCTTATGAAAAACACTAATTGTAAAGGTTTTGAGTTAGCCTTGAAAACTCTTATGGAAAGGTTTAAGTAGGAGCCTTGAAAACACTTAGGAAAAAGTTTTGAATGAGACTAGAAAAATCATTATTATAAGGTTTGATTTGAGCTATTAAAAACATCATTTCGTAATCAATCTTAGGAATAAGATTAGTATAGGTGATTAAAAATCCTAACGTGGGGAGAAGTTAGGTGAACACATAAGTTGAATTAATAAATTGAACTCCTTAATTCTTTATGTTTTTTTTGTTCTTGTTCATATTCTTGTTAATATTCATTCTTCCTAAATCATTTTAATTTTTCCTTTTACTTGTAAATGTTTCCTTAAATCTTAATTAGCCATATTCACCCCCTCTCTAGGGCATTTTCATTTGGTATCAAAGCTTGGGTTCTAAGCACTTAATTACTATAATTCAAGATTATAAAGAGTGAATCTTTTTCTTCCAAACCTTGAGACCTTTCTTTGATGAAAGTAATTACCTCACTAGAAGCTTAGAATGGAGGTTTACTTAGATGGTGATCCTATAAGTCTTTGGAATGTAATTTTATATAGGTGGATTCCTCCTATAGAAAGAGTGGAAGGGGTTGAGGTTCTAAAAGATAGAGGGAGATGGTCATAAGAAGAAAAGGAAGAAAATTTTAAAAATAAGAAAGACATTACCATTCTTATTTCTTCCATGTCAAGAGAGGAAGGACGTAAACTTCAACATTGCATTTCAACTGAGGAGATATGGGAGACCTTAAAAAATATTATGAAGACAACATCTAAGTGAGATCTAAGAAAGTTTAACTCCATGTCTATAAGTATGAACTCTTTAAGAAGAAGCTTTACGAGATCATCACCGAAATGATAAATCGATTGAATGCCCTTTTGACCACTTTAAGAAAGTTGGGCAAGACTTACTCTAAAGAAGAAACTAATATCAAGTATCTAAGAGTGCTACCTAAGAAGGATTGGGAGTCAAGGGTGGCTTCAATTAGAGAATCTTATGATCTCTTTAAGCTTTCAACTAACACCCTTATTAGTAAGCTTTTCACTCATAAGCTTACTTTGAGGCAAAAGGAAGAGGAGTAAAAAGGCAAAGAACAAAAGAAGAAGAGTCTTGCTTTTAAAGTATCAGAAAACTCAAGTGATGAAGTTGATCTTGAAGACTCAAGTGAAGATGATGAGGATATTACATCATTCACTAAGTACTTCATAGAGTACTTAAAGAAGAAAAACTTAAGCAAATACAAGGAATCCAAGACATATGAATTCAAGAAGGCCAAGGAAGTTATATGCTTTGAATGTAAGAGTTTCGATCATATTTAAGATGAATGTCCCAAGCTCAAACACAAGTATAAGGGAACAAAGGAGAGGAGAAAAGCTTTTAAAGCCACTTGGGATGACTCTTTTGAAATTAAGATAGAGGAGGAGCAACATGAGCCACCAAACCTTTGCTTTGTGATCTTAGAGGAAAAGTATGAGGTACCCTCTACTTCTTACTATTCTTATGAAAATTCTTATAATGATTCTTACTATAATAAGCTCAATGATGATGAGGAACTTGATTATAAGATCTCCTTATTTAGGAATCAGTTTTAAAGTGTCAAAAATTGCATTTAAAGAAAGAGGTTTATAAATAAAATTTTTAAAATTATCTAAGAGCTTTAAGACACTAAAATTAGAATTTTCAAATGTTAATTCCTTGAATGAGAAACTCACTCTTGATTTAAAAGCTTTAACTTCTTTGAAAGATGATTTTAATAAAATCAAGAAAGAAAATGAAATGTTTTTAAAAAGAAATTTTAGAGTTGAATAACTCCATTTCTAAATTGCACAAAGGAAAGGAAACACTTGATAATCACTTAATCTCTCAAAGATTTTCATATGATAAATTTGGACTTGGTTATTTTAATGGAGTCTCTACATCATCAACTCCCCTTAAATTTATCAACGCTACTCTTCTTTCATCCTTTATTCCTTGTGCTCTAAAGGTCAAGATTCTAAGACCAAAAGTTTTAAGAATGCAAAGGTAAATCCTTTAAAGACTAATACTCCCAAGGATCAAGGTTTCAAGGCAAAGGCTAAAAAATCTCAATCCTATCATGTATTCATGTATCACAATAAGAGGAACACACATATGCACTTTAGACCTAAAAAATTCATGCATTATTGTAATTGTGAGATGCATACTCATCCTAGACCAATTAGGTCTAGAAAACCCACCAACTATCATAACCATACTAAATTTGCATTTTTTGGTGGACAAAATAGACTTTCCAAAATTAAATATTTTATTACATGAAATTTGGACATACTGATAATAGATGTTACTATAGACTACTTTACCTTAACCTCCTACATAAAGATTATTTTGAGATAAACAAACTTAGACTAATTAAAGTTTGGGTTCAAAAAGGTGTTTAATCTTATTTTAAGTAGGAGTGGTTGAAGTTGTCCATATGCTAATTTTTTATAAGATAATAAAATCAATTTATATAGTTTATCAATGGATATGCAAATTTTAATATGTCTAAAGAGAATTTAACTCTTTACAATGTCAAAGTGCTTTTCAAAAATTGCTTAATTTTGATATGCTATTCTCTCATCATTTTTCATTTGGCATCATTTTTCATTTGGTATGCCTTATCTCTTAAAGCACTCTTTGGACTATATTATGAATTATGATTTCTTTTACTAATATCTTAGTATATATTATGCTTGACATAAGTTTCACCTTACATTTTGAATTATTGGCTTTGCTTTTTTTTTTTTATCAAAGTATTATTTGGTATACTTATTTTTCAATTTGCATAATCAATCTCTTAACATTTTATATCACTTTCTCATATTTCATTTGACATTTTGTTTCCTCCCTTTTCACTTTGACAAAGGAGAGAGAAATTTGAATTTTGACTGATAATGATTATAATTGAATTATAACTGGAATGTCAAATTATGGGAGAAAGTAAATATTTAATGTGTTTAAATGATATTCAGTATTTAGGATAATGACATTTTTAGTCCTATAAGTTATTCAATTTTCACAATTAAGTCCTAAAAGAAATTTCTTTAACAATTGAGTCTTTTAAGATTTTAAACATATCCTCATTAGTCCTAATTTGTTAATTCTAAAAATAATAACTTATTTGGCATAAAAACCATTTATGTCATTCACACCTTACCTTATATAGCACCTCTTTTGATCCACATCATAAAGTCACATCACCTCCTTTAATCGAACTCATAGTGTTAACAAACTCTATAGGTATCTCTTACAATCTTCTACTATAAAATCAATGTTTAAAAAAGAAATGAAGAAAAATTCCAAACTTAAAATAAATTCTTTACACTCACTCAATCCACTCTCTAAATTTTCTTGAAAAAGAAATAATGTACGATCCTAATCGCCAATAAAATTTGGTTGATTTATAAGAAAAATCAAATTTTAAAGACCCAAAATCTTGACTTACCGGTGACAACAACAATATCATCATTAACAATAATGGCAATGACCATAATAACACCAATGACAATGCTTCCCTTAAACTCTGACAAACTCACTCCACCTTTACTTCTACTTCCATCGCTGTAAATATTGCTTATGTCCTCTATCATAATATAATTAATATGGTTCCTCTTTAGAAGTCCCTCATCATAATTATTTCTCTCTATATTTTTTTTAGGATTCAAGCAATGATCCTTCATTTGGTTTTTCATTTTCTTTGGAGTAATTGTGCAAGATTTTTTTTATAGCATCGGAAGGTTAATAGTTCATTTATATGGTGTGGTTTGATGATTTACACAAAGACACCTTTTAGAGATTCTTTATACAAAAAGGTTTAGTTTTTTTATTTTTAATTTTTTTTATATTTGTGCATTTTTATTTTATAATTATTATTTTTTCTGGGCCACATTTTGTACGATTAATGATGTAAGGTGTAATCTTCATGTTTGTTTTTGGTTAATTCCTAATGGAGTAAAAAAAATGCAATATGTTTAATTGATTCTCATGTTGTGAAAGTCTATAATTATGCCAAAATTGATGATTTCTTCCAAACAATGCCTAATTTGTTATAAATGTGCAAAGAGCTTAGAGTTCTCTCCCTCCCTTTAATTGGTTGCCCTTATTAGTTGTAGATTATCTTAGAATTAAATATTTGTGCAAGTTGACTTGAAGCTTGATCATTAGTTGTTTTTTTACTTAGGTTTATTAAGAGACAAGGAAAGATTCACTAAGCTATAAGTCATATATTATTATTTATAATGTTTCTTTTGATCTCTCTATGGTAAACACTTTCAAAGTTGATTAAGAAAAAAATGAAGGACAAATAGGAAGAAAAAGAAGAAAAAGCAATTAAGGTTAGTGTTATTTTATTTATTTTATTTTTAATTTATGAAGTGGATAATAGCAGATGAGGTGTGAAGAATATAAACATTATTTATGACAAATCAACTATTTTGATCTGAATTAATGGACTAGGAATAAATGGGATATGTTTAAATTCTTATATGACTTAATTATTAAAGAAATTTCTTTTAGGACTTAATTATAAGAATAACTTATAGGACTAAAGATGTCATTATCCCTTGATATATTAAGTCATATATTTCACATCCCTAGTATATATTAAGGGGGAGAAATTTTCACATCCCTTAGTATATGATTAAGGGGAAGCATTGAGCATTAATGCACACAATATACACTTAGTGAATTTTCCTTATCACTCAAAAATTGATTGTCAAAGTTAAAAAAAAAGGGAAATTGTTTACCATTGCATGATTAATATCAAATTACCTTGTGTTTTGACATTAATAATCAATTTGAATTTACTAATATGTGTGTTTGAGTGTGTACTTTAGTTAGGTTTAAGAATACACTCATAAGGTAAAGCTATGGAGCTTAAAATGTGCTTAAAACATGAAGGAAAGGATGCTCACAAGTGGCATCATGACCCCTCACAGTCATGACCATTATCCTCATAATTGGGAGCATCCCAATCATAATTTAAAGCAAGAACAACTTAAGTAGATAAAAGAGGTAATGGTGCTCATAGGCATGGTTAGGATCATGATATATTATATCACAGTTATGACATGTTTTACCATGGTCATGACTGGGACCGTAAGCACTGCCTTGATGATGTGGCAACCTTTATAATGGCTATTTCAGAGCTCCAACGGCTATAAAATTGAAGGTTACTGTAATATCCCGTGTTTTTAAAATACTTTTACACTGTACCGGGATATGCAGTGTCAATAATTTCTGTATATTATATGATATTTTTACGAGTTAATACGTATTTAAAACCTATTTTTAATACTATGTTTTATCTACAGTACTTTACGTAAAATTTTCTCGGGACTTGCATTTTCGGGGAAATTTTCACGTAAATATTTTAATATTAATTATTTTAAATATATTTTCGGACTTGCATGGACTCATATGTATTTTAAAAATACTAAATAAAGCCTACGTGTGTGTATATTTATTTTAATTAGGGTTTAGTATTACCCTAATATTTTATTTATTATTTATTAGTTTTATTGTTATTTAATTATTTTTATTTAGTATAAATTATTAAAATATTAAATTTTATGTGTGTACTGTATATTTAATGTGTGTGATTTAATATTATTTTATTATATAGTGTAAAGTATATATATATACATATATACATTAAAATTTGTCAAAATTACAAAGATTGGAAAATTACCATTTTGCCCCCGAGCCTTCTTCTTCCTCCCGACCGATTCCCATCGTCGTTCCGGTCGCTACCGTGCCGTTTCTTCACCGTGGGAGTGCCGTCCGGTGTGCCACCACCTTCCCCAGCCTTCCTCGCTGCCTGTGGTAGCCGTTTCCGGCGTCTGGAAGTCGGTTTTGGCCAGAGAAGCTAAAACTTTGGCCACCGTCGATCATGCCGATTCCGGCCACCATTTTTGACACCGCCAGTCTCTTTCTTCTCCTTGAGCTCCGGTGAGTGTGATTCTAGCTTTGGTTTGAGCTGAAATGGTCTAGAATTGCTTAGGTTTCGAATTTTCAATTTCGGCCTATTAGGGTTTTTGATTTTTTTGAGCTTCGAATTGATTGATTCATGAAAACTCCCTTCACAAATGTTGATCCTAGTAGCTTAATATACATTTATGAATTTTTTTAGAATTTTTGGAGATTTTTTGGATTTTTGGGTATTTTTGAATATTTTAATATTATTTTCTAATTTTTGGAAATTAATTATTTAAATTATGAAATTGGGATTTATGGTTAAATTGGGTGTTGAAATGAATTATAGGAATTTATTTGGAATTTTTATAAATTTCTAAGTATTTATTTTTAATTATTGAAGTTTATGTGATTTTGAGAAATTAGGTTAAATGTGTTTTTATTTGAATTTAATTGGTTAATTGGGTTTAATTATTAATATTATTGATAAATATGTTGAGAAAATTAATTTTGGATAATTGTATGATTTTTGGTGAATTTTTGAGGTAATTTAAGTATATTTATATATATAGGGGCATTTTGGTAATTTTAAACTAAATTTTCTAAAAATGTAATTTAATTGGTTTTAATAGTTATTTAAGGTATAAAAATGATTTCTATAAATTATTTAGTATTTTTAACTAATTAAAACTATTTTTCGTAAATTATTTTCAATTATATATATAATATACGATTTTTCAAATAAAATGAGTTTTTATTGGTTTTTACAGTGTTTTAAGGTTAATTATGTAATTTCTACCTATAAAATGTATTTCTATGTTATAAGGGTATTTTTGGTATATCTGGAATTATTCTGTGTTTGTGGACCCCGATTGGTGGACTGTAGTTTGGAGTCCGACCGTGGGATTTTGATTGTGCCTTGTGTAGTTTTTCGAAGTGTGTTTCTTTGCAGGGTCGGCTCTACTCTTTTTAGTAGAGAGATGTCCATTTTAAAGGGGAGGTTCTGTCGAATTTTCGGTAGAATTCTCGTAAAACGTGATATCCAGTCGAACCCTAATTTCTGATTCTGTGTTTAACACTCTAGATCGAATTCTAGGATTTCTGTTAGGGTTATTCTGATGTCGATTACTTATTTCTTGTTTAGTTGTGCCGAGACCGAGGGCTAGTGGACCAGGCCTGTCGGACCCGTCTCGTGGAGCGCACTAGGTGAGTTACTATACTATATATACATGCTTAGGATGCATGATTTAGAAATATATGTTTTATTTTGATTAAAATGCATAAATAATGTGATTTTTATTTAAGTATATTTTTGGTTTATTTTTGGTATATAATAAATTATATACATGTTTTATTAATAAAATAGATTTAAAATGTTTTTAAATATATTTTTAGTTTAATTTATGATTTGATTGAATTCATTTGACGTATATATACTCGAAATATACCTGGTTTACGTTTGGTATATTTCCGGTATATATATGGTTTATGTTGTTATTTTATTGAACTTCATGCATCATTTATTTTTATGAATGGATGATTTATTTATTAATGAAGGATATCGATAGAACGTGCTACCTAGTGGGCAACACTAGGACCGAGTACGTACTGGTACGCCTATAGTATTTAGGCTATAATACTAACTTATCTGTGGATATTGATTTGATGTGGTTATTGATAAGTGTGAGATGTAGTTTGTGGGTGTGATTGCTGGAGCTCGGTTGACCAAGTGTCTCGGGGCCAATCACACTGGCAGTCAGACTGCTGGAGCTCAGTTGACTTAGTGTCTCGGGGCTAGTCTACTGTCTAAATGGATTAAGTGGATATATTTGGAATAAGTGAGCCTGTATGGCTAGAGTGTTGTTTAACACTATTTCCGAGGTTGCGATATTCTAGGGTTCTATGTGATCCTTCATAAAAGATGATTTTCAGATAAAATATATAAAAATGATTTTACTGCATCTGTGTGAATTTGCCTGTATATATACATATTAGATATGTATTATTGACTGTATGCATTGTCATTTAGTATGTATGTATATATATTATAGTAATTCACTCAGTGAGGTCTGACTCCCCTCCGTTGACTATTTTTCAGGAGAGTCAACTTCTTCAGACCTCAGTAGCAGGTCGATACGTCGGATTTCTTCCGCCCCGGCTTCTTTGTGTAAATTATCTACTTGAGTCTTATTTATTTTATCTAGACACTGCAGTAGTTGTGAATTAAAGTATTGGATTACATGTATTTTATTTTAAAAGAGATGTATTATATTGAAACTGGATTTGTATTAAAGATTATATATCTATGAGATGAGATTTGATTTAAATCCAGTTGATGTGAATACTATTATGATATTATGATTTTTATTTCCGCTGCATATATATGATTATCATTATTATTGCATGATTTATTTTATTTTTTTGGCTTGCTACGGGTTCCGGATTCAAAAGAATTCCTGTTCCCTAGCGCCGGTCATGGCCCCTGTTTTGGGTCGTGACAAAGTTGGTATCAGAGCGGAGTTCTGTGTCAGGGCTTAGTTATGTGAGTTGTGGCCCTAGTTTTCGAGTTGTGTTTTCTGTTGAACTACTGCAGTGAATTAGGTTTGAGTACGTCTTGATAAGTATTCCTTGCCGTAGTTTTCAGCGTTATTCCTCCGTTGTCTGTTTTGTCTGAATCTTTTCGTTTGTCTTTTTAGTATGAGGAGGCGAGCGCGTGTCGCTCCATCGGTCGTTGAGGCCGAGGATGATGAGTCTTTTTAGGATGAGGTTTTACCTCCTGAGCCGCCAGTTAGACGTAGAGGTCGTGGCAGAGGTAGACCTCGAGGAGCGGCAGGTCGCCGTAGGCAAAGAGAGTTACAGGGCGAGGAGCCTGTTGAGCCTGAATTTGATGTTCCTGTTCCTCCTATTGTTCAGCCTGCCTATCAGCAGGGTATGTCTGACCCTGAGGCAGCTCTGTTCTATGCCCGAGTTGGCAGGATTGCTTTTGATGGTACTTCTGATCCTTTAGATTTTCTGCATGCGATTGAGATGAGGACTCGGACTGCTCATACCGAGTACCAGCGAATTATGATTGTTGAGTTGTCTGTTGAGGGACCAGCTCTAGATTGGTTCATTCAGATGATCCAGCCCTATATGATGACGATGACATGGGCTTAGTTTCGAGAGCGATTTATGAGGAGATTTTGTCCAGAGCCTCTTCATTTGAGCTATCATCTCCGTTTGACTAGTATTTCTCGTGGAGATCGATCTGTAGAGGAGTATACCCAAGATTTTCTTCGTCTGGGTAGATATGCTGAGGATCTGATGCGAGATCAGTATTTCACGGTTACTACATATGTTACTGGTTTGGGTTCAACTTTTGTTGGTATGCCTACATCAGGTCTTACGCTGGAGTCTGTGATTGAGTTAGCTAAGGAGATTGAGCTGAGGCTAGTTAGGCAGGGAGCGATGCCTGATTATTACCAGTTAGGAGTTCAATCGAGTGGATTGCAGGCTACTCCGTATTCGAGTTTTCATGTTGGATCGAGTAGTCAGCAGCGAGGTCCGACTCAGCAGAGTCAGAGACAGCAGCAGCGAGTGCATCAGAGCAGTAGACATGGCCGTGGAGGTCAGCGTAGATCATTCAGATTCGGGTCAGGTGCTTCGAGCAGCAGCAATGGTCGTAGTTTTGGATCAGCTGCCAGCGTTTGCCAGACTTATGGTAAAGTCCATCAGGGACCGTGTTATCTGACACCACTGACATGCTTCAGATGCGGGCAGACAGGACATTTTGCCAGATCGTGTCCTTATTCTGGGTATCAGCAGCAGCAGATTCCGCGATTCCCACAGCAGTCGATTGCTAGTGCTGCACCCGTGCCATTTCAGTTGCCACCAGCCCAGCATCAGAGTTCCACTTAGTTTGTTCCACAGCAGAGTCGTGGTAGAGGTACTAGAGGAGGTGCCAGAGGTGTTGGCCAGGCTTCTACCAGTTAGCAGGGAGGTCGAGGTCAGGCCAGAGTCTTCCATCTAACTCAGCAGGATGCTCAGGCATCTAATGCAGTCGTGGAAGGTATTGTTTCTGTTTGTTACCTGGATGCATGGGTTTTGTTTGATCCGGGTGCCATGCATTCATTCATTTCTCCTGTTTTTGCTTCTAAATCTTGTTGGCAAGCTTCGAGGATGGCTTTTCCTTTGTCCGTTGCCACTCCTCTGAGCGATTCCTTGGACACCGATATTGTTCTTTCTGGTTGTCCAGTTCTCGTGGGAGATAGAGAATTACCCGCTGATTTGATTTTGTTGGATGTGATGGAGTTTGATGTTATTTTAGGAATGGATTGGTTGTCTCAGCACTTTGCCGTGGTAGATTGCAGGAATAAGGAGGTGACTTTTAGAATTCCTGGCGAAGAAGAATTTAAGTTTGTTGGTGATAGGAGTTCAGCACCTCAGAATCTTATTTCTGTTATTACGGCTAGGAAGTTGTTGAGGAAAGGTTGTCAGGGATATTTGGCATTGGTCAGGGATACGTCAGCGGAGAAGTTGTCACTCACAGATGTTCCTGTTGCTTGTGAGTTTCCTGATGTTTTTCCCAAGGAGTTGCCAGGTTTACCACCTCATAGAGAGATTGAGTTCTGTATAGATGTGGTACCAGGTACTACTCCTATATCTATGCCACCCTATCGAATGGCTCCTGCAGAGTTGAAAGAGTTGAAGGAGGAGTTGCAAGAGTTGTTGGATAAAGGTTTCATTAGACCTAGTGTTTCTCCTTGGGGTGCACCAGTTTTGTTTATGAAGAAGAAGGATGGTACCCTGAGACTGTGCATTGACTACAGAGAGTTGAATAAGGTGACAGTGAAGAACAAGTATCCTCTCCCGAGGATAGATGATTTGTTTGATCAGCTTCAGGGTGCACAGTTCTTTTCCAAGGTTGACTTAAGGTCGGGTTATCATCAGCTACGGATTAGTGAAGCTGATATTCCTAAGATAGCGTTCTGCACTCGATATGGCCATTATAAGTTTCTGGTGATGTCTTTTGGTTTGACTAATGCACCAGCAGCTTTTATGGATCTGATGAACAGGGTATTCAGACCGTATATGGATCAGTTTGTAGTAGTCTTCATTGATGATATACTGGTATATTCTAGGAGTATAGAAGAGCATGTATATCACTTGAGGATTGTACTACAGACACTGAGAGATCATCAGCTTTATGCTAAATTTTTGAAGTGTGATTTCTGGATGGAGAGTGTTTCTTTTCTTGGACACGTAGTGTCTAAAGAAGGTATTCAGGTTGATCCACAGAAGGTTGAGGCAGTGTCTGAATAGCCTAGACCTACTTCTGTTACGGAGATTCGGAGTTTTTTGGGTTTAGCCGGGTATTATAGGCGGTTTGTGCAGGATTTTTCCAGGATAGCAGCCCCTATGACTCGCTTGACTCAGAAGAATGTTAGATTCGAGTGGTCAGAAGCTTGTGAGAATAGTTTTCAGTTATTGAAGGAGAAGTTGACCACAGCGCCAGTGTTAGCTTTGCCTAATAGTGTGGATAAGTTCACAGTTTACTGTGATGCCTCTAGAATTGGTCTTGGTTGTGTGTTGATGCAGAATGGAAGGGTGATAGCCTATGCTTCGAGGCAGTTGAAGAAGCATGAGTAGAACTATCCTACACATGATCTTGAGATGGCTGCAGTGATCTTTGCTTTGAAGATTTGGAGACATTATCTGTACGGGGTGACTTGTGAGATATTTACTGATCACAAGAGCCTTAAGTACATTTTTCAACAGCGAGATTTGAATCTGAGGCAGAGGAGATGGTTGGAATTGTTGAAGGATTATGATTGTGAGATCTTATATCATCCGGGTAAAGCTAATGTGGTAGCAGATGCCTTGAGTAGGAAGTCCTCAGGTAGTCTTGCTCACATTGGTGTTGAGAGGAGACCATTGATCCAAGAGTTACATCTGATGGTGGATCAAGGTCTGATGATGAAGATTAATAGATCAGGTGGACTGCTAGCTCAGTTTAAAGTATGATCTGTACTGAGGGATAGGATTAAAGCAGCTCAGAGCCGAGATCCCATTCTGGAAGAGCTTGCAGAGAATGTCAGAGCAAGGAAGTTCACTGATTTCACACTTGATGATGATGGTGTGTTGTGGATCAGTGGTAGATTGTGTGTTCCTGATGTGGATGATTTGAGAGAAGAGATCCTAGAGGAAGCACATTCTACAGCTTACAGCGTACATCCAGGTGTTACTAAGATGTACCACAGTATCAGAGATTTATACTGGTGGGATGGACTGAAGAAAGATGTTGCTGATTATGTTGCTAAGTGTTTGACGTGTCAACAAGTGAAAGCCGAACATCAGAAGCCTTCTGGGAAGCTTCAGCCTCTTCCTATTCCCGAGTGGAAGTGGGAAAGGATAGCTATGGATTTTGTGGTCGGTTTACCTCATTCGAAGGATGGATACGATTCCATCTGGGTGATTGTAGATAGGTTGACGAAGTCTGCACATTTCTTACCTGTGAAAGCCACCTATTCTGTTGCTAGATTGGCGAAATTGTATGTGAAGCATATTGTGTGCCTTCACGGAGTACCTGTGTCCATTATGTCAGATAGAGGTTCGGTGTTTACTTCTCATTTTTAGCAGTAGTTGCAGGAAGCGATGGGCACTAGGTTGGATTTCAGTACTGCTTTTCATCCTCAGACAGATGGCCAGTCTGAGAGGATGATCCAAACACTGGAAGATATGTTGAGGATGTGTGTCTTGGATTTGGGAGGTAGCTGGGATGATTATTTGTCGCTTGTTGAGTTTGCATATAATAACAGCTACCATAGCAGTATTGGTATGGCACCGTATGAGGCGTTGTATGGAAGGAAGTGTAGATCCCTATTGAGTTGGGATGAGATTGGTGAGAGAGCTTTGACTGGACCTGAGATGGTTCAGGATGCTGCAGAGAAAGTCGCCGTGATCAAGCGAAGATTAGAGACCACAGTAAGCAGACAGAAGAGTTATGCGGATCCTAGGCGCAGAGATGTGGAGTTTCAGGTTGGAGATTTTGTTTTTCTGAAGGTATCTCCGATGAAGGGTGTAATGAGATTTGGCAAGAAGGGTAAGTTAGCACCGAGATACATTGGACCGTTTGAGATTCTGGAGAGAGTTGGCACTGTTGCATATCGGTTGGATTTGCCTCCGAGTATGTCACAGGTGCATCCAGTATTTCATATCTCGATGTTGAGGAAGTATATCTCAGATCCATCACACATGTTGCAGCCAGACAGTGTAGAAGTGAGTGAAGATTTGACGTTTGTGGAAGAACCTGTGGCGATCGTTGATTATCAAGTTCGACAGTTGAGATCGAAGCAGATTTCGATGGTCAAGGTTCTGTGGCGTAGCGACAGAGTTGAAGAGCATACGTGGGAGACTGAAGCTGAGATGCGAGCTTCTTACCCGTATCTCTTTCCTTCTTGATCTTGTTTTCTGGAATTCGGGGACGAATTCTTGTAAGGGGGGAAGACTGTAATATCCCGTGTTTTTAAAATATTTTTACACTGTACCGGGATATGCAGTGTCAATAATTTCTGTATATTATATGATATTTTTACGAGTTAATATGTATTTAAAACCTATTTTTATTACTGTGTTTTATCTACAGTACTTTACGTAAAATTTTCCCGGGACTTGCATTTTCGGGGAAATTTTCACGTAAATATTTTAATATTAATTATTTTAAATATATTTTCGGACTTGCATGGACTCATACGTATTTTTAAAATACTAAATAAAGCCTACGTGTGTGTATATTTATTTAATTAGGGTTTAGTATTACCCTAATATTTTATTTATTATTTATTAGTTTTATTGTTATTTAATTATTTTTATTTAGTATAAATTATTAAAATATTAAATTTTATGTGTGTGGTGTATATTTAATGTGTGTGATTTAATATTATTTTATTATATAGTGTAAAGTATATATATATACATATATACATTAAAATTTGTCAAAATTACAAAGATTGGAAAATTACCATTTTGCCCCCGAGCCTTCTTCTTCCTCCCGACCGATTCCCATCGCCGTTCCGGTCGCTGCCGTGCCGTTTCTTTACCGTGGGAGTGCCGTCCGGTGTGCCACCACCTTCCCCAGCCTTCCTCGCTGCCTGTGGTAGCCGTTTCCGGCGTCTGGAAGTCGGTTTTGGCCGGAGAAGCCGAAACTTTGGCCACCGTCGATCACGTCGATTCCGGCCACCATTTTCGACACCGCCAGTCTCTTTCTTCTCCTTGAGCTCCGGTGAGTGTGATTTTAGCTTTGGTTTGAGCTAAAATGGTCTAGAATTGCTTAGGTTTCGAATTTTCAATTTCGGCCTATTAGGGTTTTTGATTTTTTTGAGCTTCGAATTGATTGATTCATGAAAACTCCCTTCACAAATGTTGATCCTAGTAGCTTAATATACATGTATGAATTTTTGTAGAATTTTTGGAGATTATTTGGATTTTTGGGTATTTTTGAATATTTTAATATTATTTTCTAATTTTTGGAAATTAATTATTTAAATTATGAAATTGGGATTTATGGTTAAATTGGGTGTTGAAATGAATTATAGGAATTTATTTGGAATTTTTATGAATTTCTAAGTATTTATTTTTAATTATTGAAGTTTATGTGATTTTGAGAAATTAGGTTAAATGTGTTTTTATTTGAATTTAATTGGTTAATTGGGTTTAATTATTAATATTATTGATAAATATGTTGAGAAAATTAATTTTGGATAATTGTATGATTTTTGGTGAATTTTTGAGGTAATTTAAGTATATTTATATATAGGGGTATTTTGGTAATTTTACCCTAAATTTGCTAAAAATGTAATTTAATTGGTTTTAATAGTTATTTAAGGTATAAAAATGATTTCTATAAATTATTTAGTATTTTTAACTAATTAAAACTATTTTTCGTAAATTATTTTCAATTATATATATAATATACGGTTTTTCAAATAAAATGAGTTTTTGTTGGTTTTTACAGTGTTTTAAGGTTAATTATGTAATTTCTACCTATAAAATGTATTTCTATGTTATAAGGGTATTTTTGGTATATCTGGAATTATTCTGTGTTTGTGGACCCCGGTCGGTGGACTGTAGTTTGGAGTCCGACCGTGGGATTTTGATTGTGCCTTGTGTAGTTTTTCGAAGTGTGTTTCTTTGCAGGGTCGGCTCTACTCTTTTGAGTAGAGAGATGTCCGTTTTAGAGGGGAGGTTCTGTCGAATTTTCGGTAGAATTCTCGTAAAACGTGATATCCAATCGAACCCTAATTTCTGATTCTGTGTTTAATACTCTAGATCGAATTCTAGGATTTCTGTTAGGGTTATTCTGATGTCGATTACTTATTTCTTGTTTAGTTGTGCCGAGACCGAGGGCTAGTGGGCCAGGCCTGTCGGACCCGTCTCGTGGAGCGTACTAGGTGAGTTACTATACTATATATACATGCTTAGGATGCATGATTTAGAAATATATGTTTTACTTTGATTAAAATGCATAAATAATGTGATTTGTATTTAAGTATATTTTTGGTTTATTTTTGGTATATAATAAATTATATACATGTTTTATTAATAAAATAGATTTAAAATGTTTTTAAATATATTTTTAGTTTAATTTATGATTTGATTGAATTCATTTGACGTATATATACTCGAAATATACCTGGTTTACGTTTGGTATATTTCCGGTATATATATGGTTTATGTTGTTATTTTATTGAACTTCATGCATCATTTATTTTTATGAATGGATGATTTATTTATTAATGAAGGATATCGATAGAACGTGCTACCTAGTGGGCAGCACTAGGACCGAGTACGTACCGGTACGCCTATAGTATTTAGGCTATAATACTAACTTATCTGTGGATATTGATTTGATGTGGTTATTGATAAGTGTGAGATGTGGTTTGTGGGTGTGATTGCTGGAGCTCGGTTGACCAAGTGTCTCGGGGCCAATCACACTGGCAGTCAGACTGCTGGAGCTCGGTTGACTTAGTGTCTCGGGGCCAGTCTACTGTCTAAATGGATTAAGTGGATATATTTGGAATAAGTGAGCCTGTATGGCTAGAGTGTTGTTTAACACTATTTCCGAGGTTGCGATATTCTAGGGTTCTATGTGATCCTTCATAAAAGATGATTTTCAGATAAAATATATAAAAATGATTTTACTGCATCTGTGTGAATTTTCCTGTATATATACATATTAGATATGTATTATTGACTGTATGCATTGTCATTTAGTATGTATGTATATATATTATAGTAATTCACTCAGTGAGGTCTGACTCCCCTCCGTTGACTATTTTTCAGGAGAGTCAACTTCTTCAGACCTCAGTAGCAGGTCGATACGCCGGATTTCTTCCGCCCCGGCTTCTTTGTGTAAATTATCTACTTGAGTCTTATTTATTTTATCTAGACACTGCAGTAGTTGTGAATTAAAGTATTGGATTACATGTATTTTATTTTAAAAGAGATGTATTATATTGAAACTGGATTTGTATTAAAGATTATATATCTATGAGATGAGATTTGATTTAAATCCAGTTGATGTGAATACTATTATGATATTATGATTTTTATTTCCGCTGTATATATATGATTATTGTTATTATTGCATGATTTATTTTATTTTTTTGGCTTGCTACGGGTTCCGGATTCGAAAGAATTCTCGTTCCCTAGCGCCGGTCATGGCCCTTGTTTTGGGTCGTGACAGTTACAACCATGACACCTCGCTTCATGACTGTGAGCATCATTTTTCTATAAAAAGTTACAAAAAATTGGAATGAAGATGGAGGTTTGTTGGGGACAAATATCAAAGCTCCAATAGCCATATTTTAGCCCCTCCACTATAAATGCAGGTTCAATACATCATTTGAAGAGTTAGAGACTTTGTGGAGAAAATTATTATGTAAAATTCATTGAGCTAAATTTATTTTTTCAAAATTCTTCTTTGTATATTTTTTTATTTGTAAACAAATTCTTCTTGAGTTTGTGTGCACCACTCTTGTGAGAGTTAGGTTAAGTTAGTTGATAGGATTCTCTCTTTTACACTTCTTGATTGGATTCTCTCTTTTACACTTTCTTAGGGTAAAGAAAAGGGGTAGTGAGGATAAATGAACTTGGGTTATTGTTAAGCCCTTATGAAAATCACTTGTAAAGGTTTTGAGTTAGCCTTAAGAACTCTTAAGGAAAGGTTTGAGTGTAAGCCTTAAAAACACTTAGGAAAAGGTTTTAAGTGAGCTTAAAAAACTCATTATTGTAAGGTTTGGTGTGAGCCATTGAAAATACCATTTTTTAATCAATTTTAAGAATAAGATTGGTGTGGGTGATTAAAAATCCTAACTTAGGGATATGTTAGGTAGAGATAAAGGTTTTATTGATAAAATGAACTCCTTAATTTTATATTCATCTTTTCTTTCTTGTACTTATTCTTGTTAATATTCATTCTTCCTAAATCACCTTAAAATTTTCTCTTTATGTTTAAATTTTTCCCTAAACTTTAATTGGCCTTATTCACCCCACTCTAGGGCATCTTTAATGAGTGAATGTGTTTCTGTCACTAAATATTAATGTGAATTTTGAATAGTTTTTATGTGTTAAAAATATTTAGTCAATGTGTTAACATTCATGTTTGGTTGAATGATTATTGTACAACATATCTTATTGTTTATTTTTTGGTTAATTTTTAGTATTGCAATATCTTGTGAATTTAATCTTTCATTTTGGTGGTACTTAGGATTATATTCATAATAAGCTTGTGTATTTGGATGGCGATATTAATGTGTTGTATGATTCCAATCCTTATTTTTTATATTATAACGACTTATGTTTATATATAAAAAAACATATAGATTTAAAACTGTATAAAAGATTTTTGTACTATAACTAGAGAAAGAATTAATTGATGGTATCTATAACATTTGTATCCTCAATAGCATTATAATTAAGTATGATTATAATTATAGAGATATTACGATACAAGATAAGGTAGCATTAGGAAAAATAGTTGTAAAATGATAAAAAAATTTAAGAAAAAAATTAAATACTATTAATATTGAAAATAAATTAGTTTAAGTATATAGAATTAGTAAGAGTATATATATATGAAGAAAAAAAAGAAAATAATAGTGAAATTATAATAATTAAATTTCTTGGTATGAATATATTTAAAGAAATTAGAAAGAGATGGTTTAAGAAAAGGAAGGCAAAGAAATTTGAGAAGTGAAATTGAGATTTTAGAAGGATTACTTATAATAAAGGCTTGGAAGTAGAAGGTTATGGAGTTTTTGAGGAGGCAAACTAAAAGAAGAAAAGAAGGGTGAGTGGTATTCAAACTATGAGACATGTGGTAAGGGTTAACACTTAATTGACTCAAGTTAGGTTAACTAAAGGGGTTAAGGCAATAATTTAAAGACCAAACCTCCTTATTCCACCTTCATTTTACTACTATAATTTCTCATAACACATAGAGCTAAACAACTTAGAGAAGGAGAGAATTGTCACACCCTTACTCTAAAGTCTGATAATATTATGAAAACAATGATTATGGGAATAACATATAAGGATGAACATAAAACCCAAGGATTAAAAGGATAAGAGTTAAAAAAAAGAAGAAGCTAGAATGTGGTGATGTGGCAACAATATAAAAATATAAAGAATAAGTGTAAGGTTAATTAAATTAAGTTAGGATTAGGAAGGATATAAATATAGCATCATTTCTTTAGCTAAGGCTCATTTGAAGTTGTAATTTTCCACTAGATAGGCTTACAAAAAAATTTTAGAGAGATGACATAAATAAAAAGGAAAAGTAAAGGGGAATTCTTAGTCTCTTGAACTCAAGAGCACCAAAGCAAATGAAAATCAAAAGAAGTGAGCTTCCATGTCTAAATGAAGACTTAATTCATCAATCTAAAAGTCTTATATAAAGGTCATAAGGCCCTAGTAAGGTTGAGCTAAGTGAGTTAGAGGCTATTTTAGAGGGGAAAGCAAGCGCAAAGTTGCCATCTTTAAAGTAACTAATGAACTAAGATGCTTTGGGAGAGTAATTGAACTCTAGTTTCAACTAAATTTTGTAAGTAATTTCTTGAGACCCTTATAGACATATTATAGTGTGTTTATAGCAATTTTGAAGTCATTTTAAGCATTTGAAAGTTAGAAACTTTGTTAGGATTATAAGATAGAAATTCAAATTATTTTCCTTTTCTTTCAACCTCTATACATTGATCATATCTTAAGGTAGGAAACTTCAAATCAAGTGTTCTTTCCTAATATAAAAACTTTAAAGAGTTATTTATAACTTTTTCTCTTTGAGCTTGAGCTAATTTAGTCTCTAAGATAGTTTAATAAGAGGAAACATTTTATTGCTCAATCTATTAGTTTCTCTAAGCTAATTGTCGTTCATCATCCATAACTTTCTTACTGGTTATCTAATTGAATTGAACATTTTATATAATATAGTAAACATATAGTTCTAAGTTTTTTTAAAAAATTTTAGCTTCCAATTCATTTCCTAAAATTCTCATGAAATTTTCAAAGTTAGCTCTACGAATCTATCTTGGTGAAGTCATTTTATCTAGTTCAATTGAGTTTTAGTTGAGCAATGGTAGGGTTAGGCTATGGAATCTTTATGGAATGTTAATGGATTAATGATGATGATATCTGAATGTGAACATGCTGAAATTAAAGTTAATTGTGGGTCTTTGATAGTCATAAAACTCAAGTGGACAACATACATGCAACTATGGTCATGCATGTATATTAAGTACAATTTTCATTGAAATGAATAGTAAAATGGTTGTTATTGTATATGATTATTAGGAATAATATATAGCTCTGTAAGGAGGCCAAAAATTGTAGTTGGTAAAAGCAAGGAAAATTTTTGGGAAATTGGTGAGTGAACTTCCTTCTTTTCTCGTCTTAACCAATTTTTTATTGTGAATGGGCTTGCCGTTGAATTTGCTTAGTTTGGCCAAATCCTATTATGAATTTTCATTTTTAGAATTTCATTTAACCTATTATTGTTGAAACCTAATTTAAGATTGAATCTCTAATGAATTTTAGGCTTAATTGTTGAATTAACATCCTTGATGAATTAATATATATAAAATATGTATTTAGATATGAAAAATTGTTTGAAATATTTTATTTAAAGAAATTGTTTAGAGTATACTTTATGAAATATATTCAGTATACAAAATGTTGATTTTTAGTATATTTTTTCTAGTATATGTGAAAAGTATATTATAGTATATGAAAACTGTATGTAATATTTATCAACACATGTTCTATGAAGGTGCTTTAAGCAATAAGAGTAGTGAATAAATGTTGTATAATAGTGAGAGTAAGACCATGTCTAGGACATGGCAGGGCTCGTAAATGTGTATAGGTTTTTCTTAGGGTCGGATATATCTTTTGTCTAAGGTTTGGCATTCGATAGAAATTGATAGAAATGAGAGATATATATTTATTGACTTAAGTGCTTATCACACTTAAGTTGTCATATCATACTGACATTATTATATTGCTTCTAGTGTAGTGTTGGTCCACACTATATCCAATGTCATTTTTACATGTGTATAATTTATATGATAATGCTTTTATGATGAATTATTTCATGAAATTATGAGATTATATTATTATAAGTCATTAGATAATGGTTAATGTTATTAAGATTTTGACATTATAACATTGTGGATTATCTTATATCAATGACTTGCTGCAAATATTTTTTAATAGATTGATATAACTTATTTTCTGAATTGATGAAAATTTATTATGTATTTTGAAAATATTAAAATAGTTAAATACATAAAGAAATATAATATAAGAGTTATTTGAAATGAATAATCGATCGATGACAATATGAACAACTAGTGAACTGTGAATATATATAACTAACCATGACATGTTTCATGCTCATTTTCCTGTATCATTTGTCACTTTTCCTTTGTAGTTCACTCTTTGAGTATTTCCTTGAAAGTACTCACCACTCTCTTAACAAAATTTTATGGTGTAGCTACTAATGATGTGAGTGTGGAAGTGAAGTCAAGACTTCAAAATGGGTAATGGAATTTAGTGGAAGTGCATGGTAAGAACTAGGGACTAACCTTTGGAAGTACATGAATAAGTTTAGTTTAGTACCAAGTGTACTGTGTAAAAGGGAGAGAGGGGTGTATTTTGGTATTTTAGTAATATGGACAATATTATGATATATATTTGAAGTTAATATATCTCTTGTCATCTTATGTGAACATCTTAAACTATTGTTGACTAATTAGGCCAGTTATGTTGCATATTGTTGGATGGTTTTTTTAAAGTAATATTGAATTAATCATACCATTGGGGGTCAGGTTTAGGTAATGTTCATCCCTATTGGTGTTTTCAATGTGCTATTATACTATGATAATACGCAAAGAGGATGTCAGTAAGAAGGGGTGTTATAGTATGTTTTAATTCATGATTATAAGACTATTAGGAAGGTGTTGGGATATATTAACAAATATAGTTAGGTGGGGGAGATTCATTTCTATGCAGATCATAATGTTGATACACCAATTGTGGAGAAGATGGTGATGTAGCACTCTAAGAAATCATATATTTCTTGATGCCACACATAACATTTTGTCACAATTTATTAATTAAAGATTAGGAAATTCATAATCATCACTATAACATTTGATTTTGTGACGATCTTTATTTTTATCATTGTTAACATTTTATATCATCACTATACTGCATATTTGCTAACAATTTAAAAATTTGTCACTTTCATTTTTGGAGGTAGAATTTTGTGCCAAAATTTTAAAAGGAAATCTTTCATTGAAAAATTGATAGTAATTGATGATTATGGTTAGTGTCACAAAATATTTCTTTTGATGACGACATTATATTTCGTCACTAATTAGCCGAAAAAATTAGTGACACAACTTGCTCGTCTCCATTGTTTACATTTAGTGACAATGAATACTGATTTGTCATAATTGTATTTGGAGGAAAATTTAATATAAAAAATATTGGAGGAAAATTTTTCTACGATGGAAAATTTGTAAGTTACAAAAATTTTTATTGTCATAAATGTGAATTTGATACGACATGATAATTTTCCATAATTAGTTAAGTGAGTGGATAAGTGATGAAAATATTTTGTCATCAATTTTTAAAATAAATGACAATGTTTGCGTATGCATCACAATTTTTTTAGCAAATTTTTTTATAGAATATTATGGAGGTAACTTTTTAGTAATCAAGATAATAATATATGACAACTGTTATTGCCATAAATATAAATTTCATACGACAATATAATAATTCTCCATATATCAAGTGAATGGATAAATGATTAATTGTTTTTTCATAAATATTTATATGTATTGATGATACATGTAAAATCGTCACTATTTTATTTGCGGGCAAAATTTATTTTAAAACATTTTTGAAAGCAAATTTTTCTAAATAAAAAGAGAATAGTTAATGAAAAATTTAATTGAGCACAAATATCAATTTTATATGACAAGATAATATTTCATCAGTGAGTATTTCAATTGATAATTGATAAAACTATTTCGTCTTGAATGTATATATTTTGTCAATAGTTAATTGATGAAATAAGTGACAATATTATTCAATCACAAGTATTAATGGTATGTGACAACATAATAGTTTGTCATTTATAAATTAGGTATATAAGTGACAAAAATGTAGATAATTTATGTTACATAAGTTTTATATAGATGATTAAAATATTAAGAAAAATTCTTTAAAAAATAAGAAAAAAAATTAAAAGCCATTAAAGAAATTCAAGTTAAAAGAATGAAAAAGGAAAAAATAAGAAACCTTTTCCTAGGATTCAAAGAAAAAAAACTAGTGATTTACTCGCACATCGATTTTTTATTATAAATAATTTTTCATTTAAAATATTAAATATATATTTTTATTATAGTCTATAATCTTTGTATATACAGTAGAATCTATGGTTACTTTGGTTTTTACAAAGTAAATTTTACTTTATAAATAACCACCATTTGATAATTTAATACACTTTCATCCAATTATCTTAGAATTCATATATATATCATTTATTGTTTTTATATAAATATATGTTTTATTTATTTTCTTTTTCTTTTTCCTTTATCTATTTTCACTACTACTTTCTATCTTATTTTTATTTTATTTATTTTTATTGCTTCTTTATCACATTCTCTACATCTCTACATTATTTATTTATTTAAAAGTATCTTTCTTTTTTATTTTTAATCCTACCATTTTCATCATCTTTGCAATTCATGTATTTTTATTTTATTTTATTATAATATTTTTGTTAAAATTGTGATTCTTGGTGAATATATTTGTGAAATGTTGATTTGGTGATGTTGGAGAAATTATGTTGATTTAGAAGTGCTTATTTGCATATTTAGTGAATTTCTACGGATATTGCATTTCTCTAAACATTTTATAAAATACCCATTTGCATTTATTTTAAATCTTCCATTTTTATTGAATTATCCCTCATTTTTATTTTCTTTTATTCATAAGGTCTTTACTTTCATGGTAACAATTTCATTTTGAATAAATTTTATTGTAGAGAATTTCATTTTTTTTTTAATTTTAATAAAAATTTGCCTTTTATCATCAAAAGATCTTTTTTACATTATTCTATTTGGAATTTTTATGTTCTTGAAATAAAATAATCATTTTTATTATCAATATATGATAAAACTGAAATTTTTGGCATAAAGTCTTCTCCTTTATCCATTATATGAAGTTTGTGACTTTATAAAACAAGAATATTGATGATTGACTTTTCTTGACAAACCTGGCATTTCTTTCTTATTAAAATCATATTTTTATTCTAAGTAATATTTGGTATGAAGTTATCATTTTTTATCTCAGCTCATGAAGTTATCATTTTTATTACGACTTATAATAAAGATGGTACTTTTGAAATAAAGCTTTCACCTTTATTTACCGTATAGAGTTGCTGACTTTATTCACCGATAATATAAATAATAAATTTTCTTTAGAAATAAAAATAATATTTTGGATATAAAGTTTTCATTTTTATAACATCCTTTGTATAAAGTTGACACCTTTATTAGCATAATATGATAAAAATAATGTTTTTAAGATAATATTATTTTTATATAAATATATAAAAATTGTCTTCATTTTATTATGTTTTATTTTATTTTATCTTCATCATCTTGCATATTTTATTTAATCCCTTGTATTCACATAATGATTTGGAAAGAAGTAGCAATGACCTTGTGATTAACCACCTAATTTTGGTGACAATTTGAGAATCACATGAGATATTATGTTTACATTTTATTATTTTTATTTTATTGACCATTTAATTTATGCATTGTATTTTTTTTTTAAGACTTATGAACCAAAATGCATTAGGCAGTGCAACAAGATATCCTAGTTAGGTTGGCACATCAATAGCACCAACATCACACACAAACCTACACCACTTTATTAAAATGAAAAGAAGAAGATTATAAAAGTCAATCACAAAAGGAATGAAAGAAAAACTGGAATGAGAACCTATAGTTCTTCAATCTTATAGCAACTCTAAAAATAACACTTGTATATTTTATTTAACCATCTTGCATATTTTATTTCATCACTTGTATTCACATAATATTTGGAAAGAAGTAGCAATGACCTTGTGATTAACCACCTAATTTTGGTGACAATTTGAGAATCACATGAGATATTATGCTTTCATTTCATTATTTTTATTTTATTGACCATTTAATTCACGCATTGTTTTTTTTTTTTTGTGATTAACCAACACAGTTTGGTGACAATTTGAGAATCACATGACATATTATGTTTTCATTTCATTATTTTTATTTTACTGACCATTTAATTCATGCATTATTTTTTTTGTAAGGCTTAGGAACCAGAATGCATCAGGTAGTGCACCAAGATATCCCAGCTAGGCTGACATAATGACAGCACCAACATCACACAAAAACCTGAACCACTTTATTAAAATGAAAAGAAAAAGATTACAGAAGTCAATCCCAAAAGGGATGAAAGAAAAACTAGGATGAGAACCTATAGTTCTCCAATCCTATGGCATCTTTAAAAATAACATCATTACAATCCGCAGGGTAAGGATTAAACCAAGTTATTTCCTGTAAAGAAATAGCCATAGAAGATAGTTTATCCATAGCACAATTTCCCTCTCTGGATACATGGGAAACATGCACTTGCAAATTAGCAAGCAACGAGAGACATTGCTGCCATGCACGGTGAAGATGCCAAGGAACCTGAATACTACGAGATTGGAGCAAAAGAACAATATAAATGGAATTGCTTTCATTCCAAAGACGGGAGAGAGAAAACTCACTAGATTTTTAAATAGTAATCACCATTGCCAATAATTTAGCTTCAAAAGTGAAACAAATGCCAAGAGGAACAACAAAGGAAGTGATCATTGAGCCATTGGGAACCCGAATAATGCCACTAGCTCTGGCTAAGCCAAGAGAACCTCTTGTAGCCCCATCTGTGTTTAATTTAAACCATCCTGATAGAGTGCGTAACCACTTGACTGGAAAAGAATGAGGTGCTCTATGAAGGATTCTAGACACCAAAAATTGATGCAGAATAAGCAACTCATCTTAACTGTTATTCATGAAACCCTTCTTGAAAAAATCCACCTCCTTGACAGCCTTGTAGATAAACCAGATAGAGTGGGATATAGGATAACAAAATCCTTAAAGGCAGTTTGGTTTCAAGCATACCAAATAGACCAAAATACTGCCTTTAAACCAGCCTACCAAAGAACATAAATTTGACTAAAAAATTAAAAATTATGAGCATATTTGAAGAGATAATGAATTCCATTGGAAAAATCTAAAGAAATCCCAAATAGGCTATTGAGAGATGTCTAAACTGTAATAATATATGGACAAGAAAAGAACAGAAAATGAAGAGTCTCATAAGCCTTAGAGTAAAGATGACATCTAGAAATTAAAATATGTCCTTTCTGATGTAACATATCATCTATTGGTTGGTGACCATAAAGAATATGCCAAACCAAAAAAGATTGAGAAGGAGGCAAATAGTAATGCCATAGATCCTTGCCCCATGCAGCCTTATCAGAATGAGAACAATAATAATAATAAGCTATCTTGCAAGAAAGCAAACCATTAGGAGAAAATTGAGACACAAAAGAGTCAACCACCTCATTGGAGAGAACAACTAATTCAATATCTCTAACAAAGACAGGGAAAGTAGCTCTAAAATCATCTAGAAGATGCCAATCACCATCATAATATAAATTTGAAATTTTAGCATTAAGATTCTTATGATAAAAAATATGCAATTTCTCATCAATTTCTTTGCTAGGCTGCATAAACTTGCCATTATCTTTAACTTCTTATGATATTTCATCAAGGCTTTTGACATTATTTTGCCCTAACACATTCATAATTTCTTCATCAACTATATTCTCTTCAAAATCATTATCTACACTTTCTTCATTCACTAAAACATGAATTTTTTCATCCTCTTTAATAACCTGATCATATAACTTTAATGCATAATTGCTCTTCAAATTTCTCATCTTGCTCACTTAACCCAATTTTAACACTTAACTCACTCAACTCAATTTTAACACCCAACTCCCTCTTTTCTTTTCTCTCATCATGTCTCTCAACAACATCAACATTCCTTGAACTTTGTTTATGCTCTTCAAGGTGATAATGCAAATCCCTATAATAATGATTTGGCACAAACCTCTTCCACATGATAGTCTTCATCTCTTGTCATGTAGAGATAGATTCTTCTCCACAATGCCTCTTTGAGACCACTAGCTGATTCCACTAAGCTAGTGCATAACCTATAAACATGCTAGTTGTAAGCTTGATTTTCTTTTCCTCAGAGTAAGTGTGGCAGTTAAACGTAAAATCTACCTTCTTTTTCCATGCTAGATATGCTTCGGGATCACTTCTGCTATGGAAATTAGGTATCTTCTTTTTTATGTTTCCAAGGTTATTATCTTGCCTATTGTACCCTTGAATGCTCTCATTAACAAACTCATCATCATCCTCATTCCATCTCCCTCTATGAACTTGTTTAGGTGTGATTTGAGTCATATTGTTAGTGTTATTGGTGGTGGTTATAGCTTGGCTTTGCTTTAACCTCCCTATTTGCTCTCAAACCTTTTGATGGCTATTTAATAATTGACTCATTTGTTCTTGCATCATCTTCATAAAGAGCTTTAATTCGGGATCTATCTCAGCCTCCGTTAGATCTGCCATGTGATAAATAAAAAAATAAAAGAAAATAACAAAACTTACAAGTAACACTCCCTCACATGTTTACACTCAAATAATGTCACTCAATGCTCGTGTTTCACTCAATTAGCCTTTTACCCTCTTATGAGCTCACCACTCACCTTTTAACTCTTGAATTCCTTTCTTATAGTTCTTATAGAACTTAAGTTACTAATTATCAAATTAAGCTCAATACAAAACAAATAAAGCAAAATTAAACTCAAATTTGACTATAAGATCTAAAGAAAACATAACAACAAAGACAATATCCAAACAAAATGAGAACAAGAAATTTTAGAATAAGTGTTTAAACTACCCCAGACGCAACTTAAGAAGAAGAGTAGAATATTCAGAATTGAAATAAGGCAAATGTATGAAATTTAGAATCAAAACAGTAAACTGGAATGGTTTTAGGCCAAATTGAATTCAAATTTGATCAATTCAACTTTTTTTTCACAATTCAAAATTTTTTTTTCTTCCTTTTTTTGTTTTTTTATATGACAAATGCAAAAACATCCAAATTAAGAATAAACTCAAATTAATATGTATTTGTGACAAACATAGACTCTTAAGATGTAAAACAATAAGAATATAAATGATTTTTTTATTTTTTTGTTTAAAGACTAAAATAGGTTAAAATATGAAGAAAAGAATGAAATTGACTCAAGATAATAAAGAAAATCAAATTTGATCACAATTATCACAAAGAAAACAAATTGATCTCAAATAAGACAAAAAAAGAATAAAAAAAAGGTTTTTGATTTTTTTTGGATTAAATGCAAACAACAAAGAAAAGTAAAGATATGTACTTGATTAATAAGCCAAAGCTCTAATACCAAAGGATACGAACATGGTTAACTTGTACCAAACCCGTATTCAATATTGATAACCTTGCCAAGGATCGTTCATAAATCAAGCAAAAAAGAAACTTTAATTCCCAACAAGACCCTTAAATAACTTGCACTTAAGAACCTTAATTATAAAGAATTAAAGGTTGTTTAATATAAACCTAAGATTAACAAAGTCAATTTTAAGTCTAAATTAAACTAGGTTTGAATATACCAAGCCTTCACTTGATAAATTCACTAAAGTTCTTTTAAGAACAAAAGAGAAGGACTTTAACCTCATAAGAATTAAAATTTAATTGATAAAATTCATTCAAATTTGTACTACATTGATATGGCCTTTATATAGGCATGTAAGCATCCTAATCCTTAAAGGAATAGGTTTTCTTACTTATTCCTAAAGACTCCTATAAAGGCAAATACTTTACTAAATATGATCCCTTTAAAAATATGACAACTAAGCTTTAAAAAGTCAAATTGACAACTCATGACAACTAAGCATTGAAAAGTCATATTGACAACTCATGACAACTAAACAAATAACTAATGACAACTAAGTTTTGAAGCATGCCATGTCACATGTCAAGTTGGATGTTGACCACTGACTTTGACTTATTGACTTTGACTTGTTAACTTTGACTTGTTAACTTTGACTTAGAATATCCTTAAATCTTCTCACATCTTCTAGAATCTTTTTGAATCTTCCTTATTGACTCCAAAATAGAAAATAACCCAAAAATTCATCCAAGCTTTGAACTTGACTTTATTGATGTGTAGACTTCACAAATTTACCCTTTTGAGGATCATATCAGATCAAGAGAAGGAACACCATACAATCAGCGATGCGATAACCAAGCCATTTATCATGCCAAAAATGCAGTTTAGAAGCCAAACCCATTGACAAAAGTCTTGAAGATCATTATAACACTTCTTCACTGAACTCCAGATAGAAGATTGAATCGCCAAACGAGGAAGATTAACCTCATTAAAGAAACGAGCATGAAGAAAATCAAAAGCAAAAGATTAATAATAACATAAATGCCAAACAAGCTTAGACAACATAGATAGATTAATAAAATGCAATCTTTTCAAACTAAGACCACCTTCTACAAGTGGCAAACAACAAACATCCCATTTAACATTGATAAGCTTTTTAGAAGATGTAGATCTTGTCCAAAGAAAATTATGGATAGCTTTAATTCATGCATTGTCATTATGACTTATGTATTTATTTATCTATTTAAGTGAATCCCCTTTACTTATTTTGATTTATTTCCTTTCATCTAATTGGGATAACAACATTGTTAGTCCTATAAATTATATTATTTTTTCAATTAAGTCTTGTAAGTATTTCTTTTTTTTACAATCAAGTTCTATAAGGTTTTAAAAAAATTTCATTAGTCTTATCCATTAGTCAAAATAATTATTTGTTAGTCAACCCTCAAAATCAATTTTTTTTTTTTGCATTTCAGTCCTAAAACTATTAAAAAAATATATTATTTTTGATATTTTAAATACATAATATTTTTATTTATTTATAAAATTAATGAATTATTTTTATTATTTTAAATTTTAATTACAATAACTTAAAGGAATAAATATTTTTTATACTTGGATATACTTAGTTAGTTTTGTCAATATTATAATTTATTTTACATTTTAAATAAATTTAAACTCAATTGTATCTTAATCAAACAATTTTAAAAATATTTCTTTAAATTGGACTACTTTACAAAAAAAAATTGAAGAATAACATAGTTTAATTAATAATTTTATTTATTATTATAAAATATAACTAATTTAAGGTAAAATAGAAAATTTGTTATATTTATCTTAAATTACTTATTTTATTATAATAATTAAAATTATAATAAGAATATGTTAACTTATTTCATTGTTCAAATATTTATTATAAAATAGTCTAATTTAAAGAAATATTTTTAAAAAAAATTTGATTGACTCAAATTTAATTGAGTTTAATTTTTTTTAAATGTAACACAAATTATAATTGATAAAACTAAATGAGTTTTATCCTCATAAAAAAATATTTATTCATTTATGATATATAATTAATTAGTTTTATTTATCATTTTTGATATAACTGATAATTTATGAAAAATATAATTTTTATTTTTTAAATTTTTTTAGTGAGTTATATAGTTATTATGAAAGTTAAGTAATAAAAGAAGTCACAAATAAAAATAAAAATATCAAAACAACATTTTTTTTTAGTTTTAGGATTGAAATGTAAATAAAAGTTTGATTTTAAGGGTTGACTAACGAAAAATTATATTGACTGACGGATATAACTGAGGGAAAATGTTTTTAAAACTTATAGAATTTGATTGTAAAAAAAAATTCTTATAGGACTTAATTGAATAAAACAATATAGTTTATAGGGCTAACAATGTTATTATCCCTATTTAATTTAATATCATGTGAATGGATGGGAGATATATAATAATTGTAAATGTGATATGTGCTTGCATGTGTTTGTGTATTAACCTTTGTCTTGCAAGAATCATTAGAATATGATTTTTTTTTATTTTCCATTGTCGATGTATTTAATAGAATAGGAAATTTTCAAAGTGATGTAATCCTTAATCCCAATCCCCCTTTTATTTTATTTTTCATTTTGATGTATTTATTAGACTAGACTATTTTTAGGGTTGTAATCCTTAATCCCTTTTCCATTTTTTTTTCTTTTCTTCATTTTTTTTTTGCATGCATGTGTGCTATTTGCTTATTTGAAATACATGTTGATTGTTTAATTTGCCATGTCTACCTATTTATTTTATGTATTCGATTTTTAAAATATATTTGTAATGTGCGCGCTAAATCCAATTATCCCGCATTTCAATTAATAATCCAATGCAATTTCAAATTAACTAATATTCAAGTGTGATGAATGCATTATTAAAACTAAAACTAGGGTAATGTGATAAGTGATTTAAGTTATGTATATTTAAGAATATAATCCAGTAGATGATGACTCTCTAAACCCATAATCTCTGACAAGGGAAGTGGGTTTCCATTAACTCATTTCTTATTTTTCAGCTGTAGTCGAGTGGTGACTCTAAACTCTTAAGGTTGGCTCCATAAGGTTGTCCTTCCTATATAAATAACATTCAAAAAATAAAATATCTTTATCACTTGTCTCTTGTGAACTACAATCACCACTCATATACCACACATGTAAAAAGGAGTGTATAGACCCATTGTTAGGCTAGATGGTTATATCTTGAAAGGAGTATATAAGGGCCAACTATTGAGTGTAATTAGGTTAGATATTGATGATCAAATGGCCTCCATTGCATGGGCTATGGTTGAAAAGGAATATAATAATGGGCTTTAGTTTATATATTGGCTTTAATTTCAATATTGGCTTGCTCAAGAACTTGCGATTGGAGATAGGTTACAGTTAACATCAATTTCAAACATGTAAAAGGTAACAAATTTTAAAAAAATTCATAAATATATTATGTTTTATAGGTTTGTTATAATAGTTACTAACTTTATTATTTTGTGTAGGGTTTAATTATAGTCATGATTAATATAAAACCATAATCAAAGTATAAATTACAATTCCACATGTGCCAGAGGGGGGCTAAATTAGTTTTTTGAACTAGATAGGGAATTTTGATTTTTCAACAAAGAGAAAATTAAAAAAAAATTGAGCATAATAAAATAAGGAAGAGCTAGAAAGCATAAGGAAATTATAACTGTTCAACCCTTAAAGCCTACATCTCTGCTCAACCACTTGTTGAGAATTTCAATCCACTATCAATCTACTTCAATGTGTAGATTAAACCCTTACAAGCTTAAATCAAGCTATCTAAGTTTTTTTTAAGGCTCACACTCAAACTAAAGTGTTTTTTAAGGCTCACACTCTAAGCCAAGTGTTTTTTAAGGCTCACACTCTAACTTAAATATTTTTTAAGGCTCATACTCAAACCTAAGTGTTTTTTAAGGTTCACACTCAAACCCAAATGCTAAGAACAATCCTCTTAACTTACAAGTGAATAAAATCTCAATCTCAAGTCACTCAATCTTCCTAGTGAGCTATTGCATGATAGTATTAAACACTCGTCAACCCACACTCAAGAACCCTCTTGAGATAGAAAAGATTACAAAGATTAAAATTTAAGAATTTGGGTGGTTGAAGAATAAATTCAAGAGATAAATGCTCAAAGATAGCTCTAAATGGTTTTGCTCAACTTTATTATCTTATTCTAGTTCTATTATTGGTAGTATTTAAACCTTCATAGCGAAAAATAATTATTGGAGGAGCATTTAATACAAATAGAGCTGTTCAACCATAAAAGAAAAAAGAACCCTACGTGTTGTCATGACTTATAATAAATCGTCATTGTTCATGACAGTCAGGGCACCAAGATAAAAATTCAAATTAGCGTGCTTTCATGATTATAACAATGGTAGTGACACTGGTCGTGATAACTCTTTGCCACTTTTGGAATTGGCCTGTCATTACTCATGAAAACTCTATCACCACTCATGATAGTGTCATGGATTGCTTTGTGAATTTTGAGAAAATTGCAAATTGGAACTTCATAATTTTGCTTAAATAATTTTTTTGACGATTGGGAGTTGTTTATGATCATTTATAATGATGATTCCGATCATATTTGACTAAATTTGACTTTAGGTTTTAGAAAAAAATTCGATCTTTAATTTTGTCCCCAGTCACCAATGATGATGAGTTCATCACCACTTATGATAGATCTGCAAACTTGGAAAATCAACATATTGACTTTTCATTGCATTTGTCTGAAGTTGAATTTTACAATATTAATTAACCTGAATATAAACACTTAAACACATGGATTAAATATAATTTTACTTAATTACTTGTAACCATAAAAAATATTATTTTACCCCTTAAGGTTCAATAATCTCCCCTTTTTTATAGTAACAAATAATTATGCAAAATTAGGCTAAAGAATTGGAAGGAATTACTCCCCCATAAAATAAGTCTAAAATTAAACTTGAAAAAATCATCAAGCAAGTCTATTTTGCATATTTGTGCAACAAGTCATCAACGATGTAAGTGAAGCACTAACATTATTATAACAATCAAGTTCAACTTATAATTCACAATTAAAATATATCCAAAGAAAATATATTTATAAAAAATATATTTAAAGAAAATAATTCTCCCCTTTGTAATAAACACAATAGACATATCCAATATCCAAAAATAAACCTTTCTCCCCCTTTGTTACATCAAAAATTATAAGAGAGAGTGTGGAGACAAAAGGTGTTAATCATAGCAATAATAGTGACAGCTAGTGACAGTTTAGTTTACATAAAAAAATCAACTAGAGATAATCATTGCATATAATTGAATCAGGTATAAATCAAGAACATAGAATTATAACTATGAAATAAGAATTATAGCATATGACAGGAGCTTAGGTCCAAAGGTAACACAGTCACAATCTTGGCTATGATTTAAAGAATATAACATGTAGAGTTATAACAAATTTTGCATAACCAAAAAATATTACAACACATTGACTAACAACAATAGGATCAACAACAAGTTAAGCATTTGCATACCAAGTTAAGCATAAAAACAATAGCAAAATCGATATGCATGTTAAGAACATGTCAAATGCAATAAATTTTGCAAAATCCTTAATATCCAACCACCAACAATTTTTAACATATCACATTGAACAAAAAAAATTTCATAAATACTAAATATCCATAAATATCAAATATCCACATCATAATCATAAAATAGGATACCAAAATAATTAAGCCTCTTAATTAGCCTTTTGGCTTTTCTCCCCTAAAGGGGGAAGCCACTATCAAAGGTAATAAAAAATAAAAAAATATATGTCAAAGGCTGCAACTATATCAAGTTCTATCTAAAAATTAAAAACCAAAAAAAGAATTTATGAAATAAGGTGCATGATGCAGACTTAGTGATATTCATGAGGGATAAGGAGATAGGTCTTCAAAAAGGTCACATCAGCAGTAAAGGTTTCCATTTTGTGGTCCATGACATCACACTAAGATTTAATGACTGCAAGGGTAGTCTGAAGAGCTATAAATTATCTATCCAAATGAACTTGGAGCTAGTTCAACATGGATTGGAGTTAGTTGCTAGTCTTGAACTCCTTATCTTCTTTAAGGGCTTGAATTCTTGGTCTTTTCTTTGAAAGGTGAGAGAGCTCACATTCGGCCAACTACTAAAATTTAGGGGTGCTATTTTCTTGCTAAATTGTAGTCCTATGTTTATCAATCTCTCTTCATTGAGCAGTCCTATTAATTATGAGTTTTCTAATAATAGAGTTTCTAACACAGCTTTCAAGATTGAGTTTATCATTCATTTTAATGGCAATAGGATGAGTAATCTCAGCATTTTCATCCATTAATTTTAGATATTGTACAAGAATAGTTATGTAGCCCCCAACTCTAAATTTATCAAATTTGGCAATGGCTATACTCAATAAATAATTAATAAGGATTTTAGTTAATGTGAGATGGTTTCCTTTTTCTCCATACCACAAAGCAAACAATTTCAATTTGCCAATATTCCCATGGCTTTTCCTTATACCAAGAATAAAATAGGATACCAAAACTCTCTTAATCGTAGACTATCCAGTAAGATTTTTATACTATCTTCATAACCTAATTCTCTAACATAAACATAATCAAAGATATTAGTAGAGAGAATTGGGCAAGATTTCAGAATTTTGTACCTTTTTTATATTTGGTTTCAAGTGAGGATAGCAACGGATCATATGGGCCCTCTTTCTGATAATTTTCATATTTGTTCCCTTCTTTGTTGGCTCGTTGGAGGTTGATGTAGTGACAGATCAGATAAAGGTGGGGTTGATTCAAGTGGGTACCAATTACCACTTAGAGATAAAAAGAGAAGATGATGAATGATGATTATGAAATGATAATGATGTGGGTTTAGGTTAAAAACGTGGATCAAAAAGGAATCTTGAACAAAAATTAGGTTAAAAATAGAAAAGGGAAAGAGAGGTGTGGCGCTAGTAGGAAGAAGATGGAGAACCCTAAAAGTTTTAAAGTGCTTTAAATATTTTAGCTTCAACCCTAGGCACATCACTGGTAGTGAAAGGGGCATCATGACCATGACAAAAAATTCTTACACCACAGTTAAAATAAATTTAATCATAAATGATGAAATGATGAATTACAATTATGATTAAGTTGTCATGATTAAGTTGTCATGATAAAGGTAGTGACAATGATCATGAAACTTTCTATTAACAAATTTAAATGCATCAAAAGCTTATTGCAAATGAATTTTAATCATTAATTGGATTTTCATAATCATGAAAATTGACTCACTAGACATACTTTTAAATAAAACATAAATTTATTTTGGAAAAAAAAACTTAACCTTCACTACCTGTAACAACAGAATAATGATCATGATTTAAAACTAGAATTTTTAAAAATATAGCTTTGAACTTGGGTTAAGCCATTTTAGGCATAATAGGGACTAATTTAATATTGCACCATATATAATCGATCAAATTTTAAGGATATATCATATAAATCACTTAAGGTTCAAAAAATTAATTATAATGCCATAAACAAACATATATCACAATGATTTTCCATCCAATATACTAATCTCTATTTTGATGAAGTTCATTATTTCTTCATAAAGAGGTTTAGTAAATATACCTGCAAGATGGTTAGTTGTATCAATAAATTCCAATCTCCAATCCATGTTAGCATGACCAAGTCTCCTTTACCATATCGAAGTGTCATCCAGCTTGACAAATGCCTATGATTTTACCATTAAGATTATCACCAAATGTAACTTTGCCTCCCTTTTCCATCTCCAAATGAGTGAAGAGGTTGGCCTTTACAGTTATATGCCTTGAATATCCACCATATAGATACTACTTCTCTTTGCACATTATGGATTCCAGGCACACCTATAAGAAAATGCTTCATTACACTTTAGCTACCCAAATGTACTTGGATCCTTAGGGGTTAACATTGAAAGATTCATTATTTAAGTAACCTAAATGAGTCTTTCTAATATAACATTTAAAATTTTTATGTCCCATCACACCACAATAAAGGCATCTAATAATTTGGTGCATGTTCTTTCATATTAAAACCATCAGAATGAGCATGATTGGGTTTCTTAGGCTTAAGTCCTCTTAAGCTCCTAGCTTTAGATTTATTAGTCTTATTACTATTAGAGATTTTAGGTCTATTGGTTTTAAGACTAGGTTTTTAGTAAACCTTAGTGTGATAATTTTTGTTGGATCAATCACGACAGGATCGGTGCGTTTATAGCATCAGGGCACACAAGCTCAATAGGGACCATCTACTGGATTTCTATTTATTATTGTTCATTAGAGGGTCTACCTAATTAGGCCACATAAATTTGGATTCACCACTTGACTTGAATCGAAAAAAAGTAAAAAATCACTTTTATAACTAGAGATATCGAGTTCAGAGTGTAGGAGTTACTTATCTTGTTTCTTATCGCACATGTTGCTCATTTATTCATTACTTCACCTTTTTTTTGGCTTTATGATGCATTGTTACCACACCTGATCATTAATCAGCTTAAATTGGAAATAAAGCGAGGGATAGTTGGATTAATAAGCATTCACTATATAATAAATAAGCAAGCATCCACCAGGCAAGTAATCATGTAAGTAAGTAAGCACATAGCACACAAGCATGCAAAAAATAATCAAAATAAATAAGCAAATAAACAAAATAAAAGGTAGGAAAAGGAATTAAAGATTACAACCCAAGAAAGCATATTCTAATAAATACATCTAAATAGAGATTAAAAAAAAAAGGAGTTGGGATTAAGGATTACATCGGCTTGGAGAAAGCCTATTATATTAATTACATAAAAATAGAAAAGAAAAACCTATTCTAATAAACCTGCAAAATAAAGGTCAGTTTCCATACACATGCAATCACACATCACATTAGAAGCAATTTAATATATTCCATTCATTCATAATTGGAAATAATAAATGAAAGAATAATTGAACATATAAACGAACAAGGATGCTAATGTATGCATGATGTAAGGTTTTGAAATTTGTATATTTTAATGTGAAGATTACATCGCCTTGGAGAAAGCCTATTCTATTAATTCATAAAAATAGAAAAGAAAAACCTATTCTAATAAATATGCAAAATAAAGGTCAGTTTCCATACACATGCAAGCACATATCACATTAAAAGCAATTTAATATATTCCATTCATTCATAATTAGAAATAATAAATTAAAGAATAATTGAACATATAAGCGAACAAGGATGCTAATGTATGCATGATGTAAGGTTTTGAAATTTGGATATTTTAATGTGAAGTCATCATTTTTATTATTAAAAATGAGATTTTCATGATGATGCAAATATAAGGAATAAGAGTGCAAATAAAATAATAAAAGTGATAAAAGATATTATTCCCACCATAAAAATATTTTCTTTATGAAAATTTATCAAATAAAATAATAAAATGACAAGAATAATAAATATTCAATAAAAATAATAATAATGCAAGTGAAATGATAAAAAAAAAAAGGTGATAAAAATATTATTTTCACCATAAAGATGAGAACTTTATTATAAAAAAGTAATAAATTTATTAAGGAAAGCAATAAAAACAATAAAAATATAATTAATATGAAAAAAATAATGAAATATATAATTAAAAGTAAATAAAGTAGTAGGGATGTCATTTCCACCATAAAAATTTCTACTTTATGATAAAATGACAACTTTATCCCTAAAAGGTATAAAGGCAATGAAAATTACATAATGCAATAAAAATAATAAAAATATAGCAATAAATATGTAAATAAAATAAAATGACAGTAACAAAAATATTAAGATGATAATTTTACCATAACAATATGAACTTTATAATAAAAACACCAAATTCATTGCAAAAAGGATAAATATGATAAAAATAAGGAATAATATAGAAAAATGATAAAAAAAAATTGCAGCAATAACATAAATAAATAAAAATTCAGAAATAAATAAATGGGAATGATAAAGTTGACATTTTTACCATAAAAACATAAACTTTATGATAAAAATAACAATTTTGTCATAAAAGGCATAAATGCATTAAAAATGGAAAAAAATTATGAGAAAAATAATAAAAATTCCAAAAATGACATAGATAAAATAAAATGATAGAAATGAATAAATAAAAGTGATAAAGTTGACATTTTCATCATAAAAACAAACTTTATGATAAAAATGTCGAATTTACCAAAAATAGCATAAAAGTCATAAAAAATAATAACCCCAACTTTGCCATAAATGGTATAAATGCAATAAAAATTGCAAAAAGGGAAAAAAATAAATAAAGTGTTGAAATAATTATATAAAAATTAAATAAAGATACATAAATAAAAATAATAAAGTGGTAAAGGAGACATTTTTAACATGAAAATGGAGACTTTATGATAAGAAGGCCATATTTACCATAAATAGCACAAATATAATAAAAATAATAATAATAATGTAATAAAAATAAGAAAAAATGCAGAAATGATAATAAAAATAAATTAAAATGATACAAAAATAATAGTAATAAAAATGCTAACTTTACATTAAAATACCCATTTTTACATATATGTTGAAAAAGAATGCAAACACTCCTGGATCTAACCCAAACTTCCTTCTCCTTCAACGTATCTTATTCACAAACTTCAAATCACCATAAAAATCACAACTTTATCACATCACAATAATAAAAAAAAATGCTAGAATGGTGAAAAATGCAAGAAAATGGTAAAAATATAAAAAATGCAAAAATGATGATTTTAATAATGATAAAAATATAAAGATCCTTAGAAGGACTAGGTGATTACCCTAGATGCGTGCTTTGACCAAGATGTGGCTCGGTTTGGATATAGTGGTCTAAATCCTAAAACAAAAATAAGTGATTTTTAGTTGAGTGTTTGGTTAAATGGGTCTCTAAGTGTGTTAAGAGAGAGAGAGAGAAAGAGAGAAAGATAGAAAGAGGGTGAGAAAGGCCTCCAAAATAGTGATTTTTTCTGTTAGTAGATGTATCTCGAAGTGTGTGCCAATCTCCCTTCCAAAGAAGGAAAATTGTATTTTTATAATGCAAGCCTATGGACCTATGAGCTTGGGTCCAAGACCCACATGCGTGGGTTATCTAACCCACTCAGGGGTAAATAGGCCATTTTGACTTATGGACTAGGTTAAATGATCCACACTCATGGATATCAACCCAAGCTCATGGGTTGACCCATCCCCATGGGCTTTTCCTAACTTTTTGGTCCTGTTTAGGGGCCAAACTTGGCTTTTTTGAGAGTTTGGTTGGTTATTGGTATATCTTTAGTATCTTTTGGGTTTCTTCTCAATTTAAGCACACTTGAGAAAACTTCCGAGGAAATTCTCCCCCTGTCTGATAAATAAGAATCCTTTATAAATAGATTTTTGGGGGACCATCAAAATTTAGGTATCAATACTTAGTAATTAGAGTACTATAGCTTACAATCTTTGAAGCACTAACATGAGCTTTTTCAAAACCAATAAAACCTTTATATTTCAAAGGAGTGGAAGTCATAGAAATCATGCCATAAGTAATTTCTTTTCCTTTATTAAATCTAGAGATGGACTCCTTGAGATTGCCATTTTCATTTTCTAAAAAAATATTTTGTTCAATGAGATTTGCATTTTCATTAGCAATCTCATTTTTCTTACAATTACTTTCATTCAATGAATTGGTTAACTCTTCATTAAAGGACCTTGATCTCTTAAGTTCTTCTTCTAGAGTTTTTACCATTTTTTTAAGTGAAGTAATTCTAAATAAGTATTTATCACATTTATGCACTAGTTTTTCATAAGCAAGTAATATCTTATAATTGGATTCAAAGTCTAGAGTTACCTCATCACTTAAAGGTTCCTCAAAGTCCATGAAGCAAAGATTGGCAACTTTTTCATCGATGTCATCATCACTAGACTCACTAGAATTGTCCCAAGTTATTTTAATTGCTTGCCTCTTTTCCTTTTTGAATCCCCTTCTCTTCTTTATGATAAGATTTCTTATTTTTCTAGAAATCATTGTATACTCATCTTTATTCTAACTTGAGTCACTATCACTAGTGTCTCTAATTACCTTAAAAGTAATACATTTTCATTCTTAGCCATCTCTTCCTCTACTATTTGATTCATTTTGCTTTCAAGAGTAAGAAGCTTCCCTAGAAGCTTATCTGTAGGTAGAATAAAAAGATCATTAGCTTCCTAAATTTTTTAAGGAAAACTCATAAGAATTTGTTATTGACATCTTTATTTGAAACTTTCTTGCCAAGTTTCCTTATAGAATGTATGAGACTAATAAGCCTACTATACATGTCACTAATTTTCTTATAAGGCTTCATCTCAAACAATTCATACTCTCTTCCAAGCATTTGCAATTTTTTATTCTTGACTTAACTAGTTCCTTCATACATGGTCTTTAAACATTCCTAAATTTCTTTAGTCAACCTTAAATGCTCTATTCTATTGTATTCTTCTCTACTCAAACCCTAACAAAGAATTATAGTTACTTTTCTATTTCTCAAGTTGGCCTTGGATTGCTCATCATTCCATTCCTTTCTAGGAATGATCCCCTTATTGCCTTCATTATTTTCTTTATTGGAGGACTCCAACCTTCTTCAATAATATCCTATCACTTGACTCCTTCACCATCCAAGAACATCTCCATTTATTTCTCTAATATACATAATCAATGCCATAAAAATATGGACGTCTTATGTAGCTAAGACCGTGAACATTGGGGGCAGCAACAACTTTACTTGTGGAGGCCATGATCTTTTCTCCAAGATGGTTAAATCTTTAAAAAAGTATATTAAAGCTTTGATATCAAATCTAATTCCATAAATTCCAAGAGGAGTGTGACTTGGCTTTTTGAGCTATATAGGGAATTTTAATTTTTTAGTAAAGTGCAAATTAAAAATAAAGTTTAAGCACAATAAAATAAAGAGAAAGAGCTAGAAAGCATAAGGAATCTATAGAGGTTCGGCCCTTAAAGTCTATGTCCTCTCCTCAACTACTTGTTGAGAATTTCAATCCACTATCAATCTACATCATGGTGTAGATTAAACCCTTACAAGCTTAAATCAAGCTCCCAAGTGTTTTCCCAAGGCTCATACTTAAACCCAAGTGTTTTTTAAGGCTCACACTCTAACCTAAGTGTTCTTCAAATCTCACATCCCAATCCAAACTCACTTAATCTTACTATTGAGCTATTAAATGATGGTATTAAACACTTACCAACCCATACTCAAGAACCCTCTTGAGATAGTAAAAATTACAAAGATTAAAGATTAAGAATTTGGTTGGTTAAAGAATAAATTCAAGAGATAAATGCTTAAAGACAACTCTGAATGGTTTTGTTCAACTTCATTCTCTCATTTTAGCTATGTTCTTGGTAGTATTTAAACCCTTACAGAGAAAAAGAGTTGTTGGAGGAGCATTTAATGCAAATAGGCCATTCAACCACAAAAGAAAAAGGAATTCTACGCATTGTCATAACTCATAATAAATCATCATTGGTCATAACAGTCGAGGCACTAAGATAAAAATTCAAATTTGCACATTTTCATGATCATAATAATGGTGATAACACTTGTCATGATAACTCTCTACCACTTTTAGAGTTAGCCCGTCATTGCTCATTAAATCTCTATCACCACTCATGACAGGTGTGTCATGGCTTGTTTCATGAATTTTGAGAAACTTGTAAATTGGAACTTCATAATTTTACTTGAATAATTTTTCTAATGATTAGGAGTTGCATGTGATCATTTGTAAATGAAGATTCCCATCATATTTCACTAAATTTAACTTTAGGTTTTAGCAAAAAATATAATCTTCAATTTTGTCCCCAATCATCAATGATGATGAGTTCATCACCACTTATGAACAGCTGCAGACTTGGAAAATCAACATATTGACTTTTCATTGCTTTTATTTAGACTTGAATTTTACAATATTAATTAACCTGAATATAAACACTTAAACACACTAATTAAATACAATTTTACTTAATTACTTATAACCATAAAAAAATTATTATTTTACCCCTCAAGGTTCAATAAAAATGATGTTCAAGGAATATTTTTGCCAATTGGAATAAAAAATGGGTTAGAGGAGAATTAAGAAAGAAGTTATAAGAGTACTAAAGGGGGGTGAATAAGGAAAATTAAAATAAATTAGTAAAAGTGTTAGAGAAAAAGACATGAACACACAATGTTTAAGGAGTTTGGTTCTCAAATGAACCTATGTCTCCACCTAACTTATCCCTAAGTTAGGATTTTTAACTTTTACTCCAATCTATTCACTTAGATTAAGTTTTATAATGTGAGTTTTGAGGCTCAACTCAAACCTTACATACTTTGAGTTTTTCTTAGCTCAACTAAATAACCAAATTCCTAAGTATTTTACTCAGCTAATACTTAAACCAATTCCTTGCTTCCCTCTTTTAACCTAAGAAATAAGAAGAAGAAGAAACATAAGTTAGAGCTCACACCTACACTTAAGGGTATTAATTTCTTTAGGAAAGATTTAAAGAGTTTAGAAGAGATTTGAATGATAAGAATGAATGAATTCACAACAACTTCATCTAACCTCTTAAATAAGGTTTTAAAAGTAGTATTTATTGTTGAGGTTAAGAAAATGGTTGTAGAAGAGCTTCACATTTGTCCTCAAGCTTGCCATGCTTCAGTTAATGCATTTTAGCTTTTTATAGGAAAAGCAACACTCATTTTCATGACATGTATGGTCACGATCGTGACTTTTAATAATCATAGACATTGAACCATCCTTACGACCGTTAAGGAATTGCTAACTAGATTATGGGGCTTAGGTTACAATCATAACTTGAATCACGAGCCAACTCCTGATAGTGACTTAAGTTCATGAAGGTCACTAAGAGTTTTAAAGACTTAAGGCTTCTGAGCTCAGGATTATAAGAGCTTGGTCCCAATCATGATCACCATAATCATGAGCCAACTTCAAATCATGAGATGAATTATAAGGGTTGCTAGATAAAACGAATAAAAGGGCACATTTAAGTCATGAACGAGACTTATTGATCCCGATCATGATACCCTTATTACAAGCACCTTCATGATCATAACATAGGATCATGAAGGGTGCTATCCTAATTTCTTTTAGCCATCTTTTAGAAGGATGTGCTTGAAAAAGTGGTCATGGTCATGATCACTCTCATAAGCAGCACTGTTTTAAACATCAACTTGACTTCTTCTTATGTGAATGAGCTTTTAACTTTGTGTTATCTTCATCACACTTAAAGTACACACATTAGTGACTCAAAATTGAGTTTGTTAAGATTAAAATAAAGTTAATTAGGCCTTGATCATACAAATGGCCAATAATTTTTCCTTTTTCAATTTTGACAAATAATTTTGAGATAGAATAAGAAATATTGTGCAAGTGTATGTTTATGAAACTCCCCCTCAACAAGTGCATAAACTTTGAGGAATGGAGATTAAAAATGTTTATTATAAAGTTAATTAATGTAGGATCAAATTTATTTGCATTTGGATAACACTTTAAGGTGCTTTTGGACATATACCTTGATGCTATAATGTTTCTTCTTTGGAAGCCATTTTCACTTGATTTAATTTCATTTGAAGAATAAGGAAATGTGGAATGGACTTCTTTGGTTGGTCTTTTTTTACCTTTTTGGAGGTGTTACTTTGAGAAGAGGAAGGTATTATGTGCTTCTTAGGAGCCATAACAATAAAAAGAAGAAAAGAACTTAAGAAAATATTAGGAAGAGAATGCTTTCAAAGTGAGAATGTGAAACGGAATTAAAGGTATAGAACATGAATAATGTGAGGGTATTTATATACTTAAGAGTTAAAGTGCATATAGGGATTTTTTCTAGGTCATAAAGGACATAAAAAATTATTTCTAATTTGAAATGATGTACCTTTTCAATGCAAAAATCCATTTTCCAAAACCAAAAAGGACACTACTTACAATTGTGACATACCACTCCCGATAATGACATCAATATCACATGCTTACTCACACTGGATATTGATCATGAGCATCTCTATGTTAAAGATGAAAAGGTGTCACGATCCTGAGAGAGGGCTTACTCACACAAGTTCTAAAGAAACTAAAATTTTACTCAAAGAAGACAATAAGAAAATTTATTTCCTATTATAGATGTTAGGGATGTTGGGTCTTATAGTGGTTGTCCTTCAGATGACTGACATAACAACTATTCTTGCTTCTTCTTGCCAACTGCCTCTATGACTTCATCTTTCTGTACCTCAAATGTGTATTTTTCTTTCTTATCTAACAGCTTCTCATCATAAAACTCATCGCCCCATCTTGTAGGCACAATCAACTTGAAGAGTATATCAAAGGAAGGTAGTTTGGTGTAAAACACTTTATAGTCGAATTTACCTTAAGGCTAACCCAATAAGTCTTCTACTCTTTCCACATCTTTAAGGGCATTAGGAGATTTCTCATTGGTTTTAAGGTTTAGTTCCTCAAAGTAGCTTAGCACTTCTTCCTCACTAACTTTTGAGTTGATCATCATAGTAGCTGGGGATGGTACATTTTTATAGTTTGGGAAAGAATTATTTTTGGTGCTTGGGTTTTTGGGGTCTTTGATCTTTCCAAAATCTATAAGGTTTTGGATTTTCTGTTTGAGGAGAATGTAGTTATTCATGGAGTGTTAGAGGTTTTGATGGAATTTGTAGTGCTTGTTTAGGTTATAGCCTAGGGTGCTTAGGTTTGGTAGGTTTGGATTAGGTAAAGGTTGAAGTAAGCCCTTTTTCATTAGGTGCTCTAGTACTTTTGACAAAGGTTGGTTAAAATTGGAGAATCTCCTTGGTTGTTGAATAACATGCACTTCCACAATCCGGCCAGTGCTTCTTTATTGTGTGCCCCCAGTTGGGTAGTTTCTTGCTTCGATGCTTCTAGTAATCTTCTTCTTCTCATTCTTAATTTCCTCAGCTTGTAACCCATCATTATAAAGGCCTATAAATGTCTTAGGATTCATCATCTATAACCTCTCAACCAAGTTAGGTGACACATTTCGAACTATCATCCTAACATGATCCTTCTTAGCTAGTTTGTTCTTCATTAATCCTGCGTTATTTATGAACCTAGTTAGAAAATCCAAAAATGATTCATTAGGCTTCTACTTGGTCAATTTAAGATCCCTGATGGACACTTCAAGCATAGTATTGTAGTCATACTATTTCAGAAAAGTAGTGGATAATTCTCTCCAGTCCGCTCAGATAGATTTCTCTAACCCATAATAATAATAGACAACCATACCCTCTGAGGATAAAACAAACAACTTGGTAACTACAGATAAAGAGCCTTAGTGGTGCTTATAGTAGTCGTATATTGACTAAGGTGGATCCTTAGGTCCCTAGTACCATCAAATTTCTATAGCTGTGGCATCTTAAACTTATCAAGTAACTTATCTTCCTCAAATTGCATCACGTCATCAAAGTCAAAGAAATAATCGATGCCCTGTCCTCTCATCAATTCTTCCATTTTGGACATCTTTTGAGTTAATGCATTCATCTGCTTAGATTCTAGCTCTTGAACTTGCTTAAAGGATTCCTTTCTTGCTTTTTCAACTATAAGGTTCTCCACATCCTTATATTTCATTTTCATAGTAGGCACATTCCTTACAGCATTCAATAATTGCCCTAGTAGGTGGATCATCCACAATAGCAGTAGGTGGAATGCAACAATGAGTGCAAGTGTAGATGTAGCTAGTAGCATTAACCCAGCTAATGCTTGTCTTAGTTCAACTTACTTCATTTCTCTCATCTCATCCATCAAAGCTCCTTTAATGTCTTCTAGGGTCTAATTTCCTCCTTGTTGTTATTCTATCTCTTCTGTTTAAGTTAGTGTAGCTTCTAGGTAAAGCAGGTTGATAAGGCTCTTTTCCAAACTATGAAGGATCTCTTTAGTTGTTGACTTTGGACTTAAATCAGTTCTCACTAATATGCCACTACTCCATTTCCAATCATAGGAAGACCCAAAGGAATCTATGATGGCTATAAAAGAAAGTGTTATTATGATGCATGAAATGCATATATGCATGTATGTATGATGCACGTGCTATGAAACAAGTAACAAATAACAATCAAGTGTACAATATCCTTCCAACCTTATTCCTCCCACACATGTATTCAATGGTAAGTCTCTTTTCCTAGGATTTTTGGTCTTGGCCTTAATATCAACATGGGATATCAAGAACCAATGTACATGCTAAATCTCTAGGTATAAAAGATTAGCCCAATCTTTATTAATCTAGATGGGCCTCAAAAGTATGGGCTTAGGCCTTTATATATAAAAATACTTCATGGCTACATTCATAAGCAATTTAGTTAATCCTAGGGAAGTTACTAAGCCATTATATGAGCTGAGTTTGGTAAAAAGGTCAAGGTTCCCTTAGCAATATACCCTCCTTTAAGACTTGAGTTACAGGCCAATGTCAGAGGGGCCTGACATCCTTTGTAAACTTGAGAGAAGACTACCCCCCCTTTAAGACTTGGGTTACAAACTCTAATCGGATGAGCCTAGTAATCTCTCTTCAACCAAGTTAAGGCTAAAAGTGATGGTTAGCCAATTTACAATTCCATGAAGCTAGTGGAATAATGGAACAATAAAATAATGCCATCGGTTAATAGGGACATGCAACAAAAATAACATAATAATTAATAAAATAATTCTAAACAACACAAGTAGAATTAGTATCTTTTATCCCCAATTGAGTCGCCACTATAGATGGCAGGGTTTAGTATGTGCCCAAGATCTTAGCAACCACAACACTATTTGAGATTAAGGCTCTAGAGAACACATTAACCACTGTCATAAAGACATGGCATGGAGATAAGGATCCACCACCCAGGGTAATAACTGAGACAAATTAAAAAATGGTGGTACTCGATTCTCTAAAAGAAAGCTAGCACCACAGCTAGGAGACTAGGTACAAAATACCATCATCTTTCAGTCTCGTGTTCTTTTAGAATTACTTTATGAATTACTATCTTACTCTCTATTTACATGCAATTTTATATAAACCCTTATTAAAACAATAAACTCCAGGCATACTAGTAATGAAATATACAAGTAAATAATGCATTCATCACAATCCCTAGGTTAGTCTAATCTACATTGATTTTAATTAAATAAGCTAAATATACATGTTTTAATTTATAAGTGAGCCTAAAGACTAATGAGCCTAATTCCTATTTAATTTTAATGAAGTGAACATAAATTTATTTATTTTAATTCTTAAAATTGGCCTAAATCTATAAATTATAAAGTATTGCCTAATTCTACATGTTTTAATTCTAAAGTGATCTTAAGTTTACAAATTATGGAAAAGGCTTAAATTAAATGGGCTAAGTCTAAATTAATTAAATTAAGTGAGCCTATGTCTAATTTAACTAAATGGGCCTAAGTTATCTTTACCCTAAATCTAATTAATTAGGGCCTAAAGATGCATTTTCATTAATTAAAACCTAGACCTACATTTATTTAAATGGGTTAAAGCTTAATGTTGGGTTAGAGCTTAAAACACATAAACATAAACAAAAAAGTCCAAAACTAATTTTAAAAAAATATCAAAACAAACAAATAAAAGTTCAAACAATTAATTTAACTTATTGTAAAAACCCTAATTTAATTAAAGTGACTATAAACAAATAAAATAAAATAGTCAACAAGCAACCCTAATTCTAACCACTTAAATCTAATCCAATTTTAATTAAACAACCTAATGATTTCTATAACCATTAATTTTAATTAATTACACAATTGAAACCTAATTTTACTAACCAATTTATTAAAATAAAACACACAAGCACACACACCAAATTTCATTATTCACACTATTGGGGCTATTACAATGAACTATTGAGAATAATAAGAAAATAAGAAGAATTAATACAATCCCAAAAATAAATAAAAATACGAGAATAATAATCAACCAAATAAAAAAAAACCTAGAAACTATATTTAGTTATAAGGTTCAATCCATGGCATTCCATGGACCTTCATGGATTTTATTCTTTGAGTAAACTCATAAAGTGATCCTCTCCATAATCACCAATACAAAAATAAACAATTATTAGTGACTAAACCAAAATAACAATAAAAATTAAGTAAAGCTAAAATTTAATAGAAACAAAATAATAAAATAAAAATAATAGAAAATAAAGAAGGAAATAATGATTATGGATGCAGCATGGTTTGGCCCCTCAAACTAGTAAGATCACTGTTTATTTATTAAATATATCTTCAAAAACTTGTTATTATTTTCTCAAAAAGCCTATTGCTCCTTGCTTTAAAATGAAATAAATAACAAATAATATTTTTTTAAGTGCAAGAAAAAAGAAAGAGCCCCAAATGTCAGGTCTAGGTAAAAAAGAGAGATCTAAAAATCAGAAGAGAGGTCCCCTTTTCAAGAGCCTAAACTCTCCTTTTATAGGAAAAACCAAAAAAAAAAATCGAGGTCCTATACATATGAAGAATTCCATTTTTAAAAGAACTTTATTTCCTGAAAATTTAGATAAAATCGAAAATAAATTAGCCAATCAAAATTTAGGAAAAATATTTTTATTTCTGTAAAAATAAAAAAAATGGATGGAAAAGGTATAATTCCGACTGAAAAATGGATCGATTGGAATTCTATAATTCCAAATTTTTAACTTTTAATTACAAAAAGACCTTTAAAAGAATTTAAATTTTTCAATTAGGTCTTAAAAAGTATTATAATTAAGTCCTTAAAAAATCATTAAACTTTTTTTGAAAATGCATTCAGACTTTTGAGGTTTCAAACTTCAAGTGTTGAAAACCTATTTATAACATTTTCATAATTGGAGTCCTTTGTCACATCCATATTTTATTATCCCAAAATTGGGTGTTTACATATATATTTTACATATGTTTCAGCTCAATTGAATTTATGTAGATATTTAAATCTAACACAAATTATAATGTTGACAAAACTAATTGAATTTATGTAAATATAAAAAATTTTATTCATATACGATATATTAATTGAAATTATTTATTTTAAATTATTAAAAATAATAATTGATTAATTTTACTTGTCATTATTATTGAATCTAATAATTTAAGAAATATTTTTAATTTTTAATTTTTATATTATTTTTATTGAATAAATACAGTTATTATGAAAATTTAATAATATAATAAATTATAACTAAAAATGAAAATTTTTTATTAAAAATATAAAAAATTTTAAAGTTTTAGGACTAATGGTTGACTAATGGGAAATTGGTTTGACTAATGGATAGGACTAATGGAAAAAAATTTTAAAACTTATAGAACTTAATTGTTAAGAATTAAGCATTCAAAACTTCATTGTAAAAACTATATAACTTTTAGAACTGTAAATATTGTTGTCCTAATTCTTTTGTTATGGAATTCAAGTGTGACTCCTTAGGACAAGATTAAAATCAAGCACACAAACATGTAGCAAATGTAATATATAGTCTACTTGCAATAAGATAGACTTAGGATCGTATCATACCTCTAAATTGCTTTTCATTAATTAGCTTTCCACTTTCATCCTTGCAAAGATTGGTGGTTGTGCTCATTAGAGTCTTGCTTGCTTTAACTCCCTCCATTCCAAACTTCTTAATGATGTCCCTTGTGTACTTTGCATAATTGATGAAGATTACATCTTCTCCTTACTTGATTTGGATTCTAAGAAAGAACTTGAGCTTTCCCATCAAGCCCATTTTAAATTCTCCTCGCATAAGCTTAAAGAACTCCTTATAAAAAAAAAGTGACTAGTAACATCGAAAACAAAATCATTAACATAATTTTGAACAATTAACAAGTCATCTTTCGATCTTTTTATCAAGAGAGTTGTGTCAACTTTTCCTTTAGAAAAACCTTTTTCTAATAGAAAGTTACTCAGCCTTTCATACCAAGCTCGTAGTGCTTGTTTCAATTTATATAATGCTTTGGACAATTTAAAAACATGATTTGGAAAGTCAGAACTTTCAAAACCCTGAGGTTGTCATCATACACCTTCTCTTAAATAAATCCATTTAGAAATGCACTTTTGACATCTATTTGATAAATTTTAAAATTCATATAGGATGCAAATGCAAGCAACATCCTAATAGCTTTTGGCCTTGCAACTAGGGCAAAGGTTTCATTATAATCAATACCTTCTTTTTGAATATAACCTTTGCTGCTAACTTAGCTTTATATAGAGTTATGATGCCTTATTCATTCATCCTATTTCTAAACACTCACTTAATGCCTTTAATAAGATGGTTCTTAGGCCTAGGAACTATTGTCAAAACTTTATTTTTCTTAAATTATTTGAGTTTTTCTTGCATAGCAAGGAACTAATTTTCATCAACTAAAGCATCATCAATATTCTTAGGTTTAATTTAAGAGATAAAGTCTAAATTAACTAAAGTTCTATAATGAGATCTAGTAATTACCCCATTTGAAGTGTCACCAATGATAAGGTCCTTTAGGTGATCCTTCTTGAATTCCACTTCTTTAGTAGTTCATCTCTTAAGGTGAATTGAGGCACCTCCTCACTTTCTTCCTTATTAGGACCATTAATCTCCAAAGGCTTAATGGCATCTCATTCTTGAAGATTCATCTCCATAAAGTCCACTATAATATTATTAACACTAATAAGATCTTTTCTCGAATCAAGTGGGTTAGAATCATAAAAAAAACATATATGGACTCTTCTACTACTAGTGTTCCTTTATTGAAAATCTTATAAGTTTTGTTAAAGGTGGAATAACATAGGAAAATTCCTTCATTAGCTTTAGAATCAAAATTTTCAAAGTTGTCCTTGGACTTTAATATAAAGCATTTGTAACCAAATACTCTTAGACGTGAAATCTTAGGTTTTCTTTTATTCTAAAGTTCATGATAAGTTTTATTTAAAATAGTTCTTTTGAAAACTCTATAGTAATGTAACATGTGGTGTTAATGGCTTTCACCTAAAACTATAATGGCAAGTTATACTCATGGAGTATTTTTCTAGTCATTTCCACCAAAGTTTTATTCTTCTTCTTAACTACCCAATTTTAAGGTGTTCTAAGAGAAGAATAAGTGTGAGAAATACCATTTTCTTCATAAAAAGTTTTAAAAATTTTCATTTTCAAATTTCGTACCATGATCACTTCTAATGGTTAACATACAAAAACATTTTTTATTTGAATTCTTTTTGCAAAACTTTAAAAAGCATTAATTTATTTTTATACACTAAAAAGCAAACCCAAGTAAATCTAGAGTAATCATCAATAAACATAAATGCATAATACGTTCCACCTAAACTAGTAGCTCTACTAGGACCAAACAAGTCCATTTGTATTAGTTCACGTAGCCTAGAAATTGACACTCCATTTTTTAGCTTAAAGGAGGACTTAGTTTGTTTCCCTTTTTATAAAGCATCACAAGTGTTGTCCTTGGTGAACTTGAGTTTAGGTAAACTATCCATAAGTTCACTTTTACTAAGATCATCTAAAAGCTCAAAGTTAGCATGTCCCAACCTTCTATGCCAAGTCCAGCTATCCATTTTATTTAAGTTAATAACATAGACATTGTCCACTTTTTCACCACTAAAGATTACTTTGTCATCATCAAGACTACTAATAAAGCAACTCTTTAAGTAAAAGGTAACTTTATTTCTCATGTCATATAGTTAACTAATACTAAGTAAATTATACTTTAACCTATTAACCAATAAAAATGGTTTGAGGGTCACTTATCTTTCCAATTCCAATAATCTTCCCTTTGGTATTATCTCCAAATGTTACACTTCTTTTATTTTTAGCTTTAATAGAAGTAAATTGGCCTTTGTCTCACTTCATATACCTTGATCATCCACTATCTAGGTACCATTGACTTTTAGCTTTTATCAAATTTAATTACACCTACATAATAAGAAATTCAACCACCTTTTTGATCTGAAACCTCCATTAGTATAGGTTGGTTAGTAGTAAAGTGATTTAATGACAACAATTATGAACGTAGTCTTCTATAGAAGCACACATTGCTTATATGTTCTTAGGTCATACAATAAAAGCATATAATTTAGAAAACCTATATGTTCTAGAGGTATAGGAGTATCTCACATTTATAAATTGCATTTGTCTTCTATTTAATATAAATCCTCTATGTTGTGCCTGAAATGGTAGTATGTGTTTCTTAAAGGTTCTTTGTGCTTTAGGATGCAAGTGTGACATACATTCACAAGAGTGTGTGTGATAGTTGTAAGACATGCGTTAGTGTATTCTTTTTAATGTACATATAAGTATGTTTAGATTAAGGTCTTTGGGCTTAAGCCTTAGCCTTTGAGCAATAGAAGTTTAAGTCTTAGAAGACTTAACATTGGCTTTATATGATTGATATATGTAATAGCCCTAGAGGGAGGTGAATAGGGTTTTTGAGAAATTATAAATTAATTAAAGATATTAAGTAAAGATTAAGAGAGGTTAAAAGAATGGAATATCAAACACAAGTGTTTAAGGAGTTCAATTCATAAATGAATCTATATCTACACCTAACTTATCCCTAAGTTATGAATTTTAACACCCACACCAATCTTATTAACCAATATTATATTTATAAGAGTTTTGAGGATAAACTCTAACCTTTATAACATAATGAGTTGTTTAAGGCTAAACTTTAACCAACAATCAATCATAAATTTTTTAGGCTTACACTTGAACCTAACTCACTAGCATTAACTCTTTACTTCCCTTTTTCAACCTAAGAAATAAGAACAAAAAGAGAGCTAGCCTAGCACATAACCAATCACTCAATTACAATAATAATTTTGTAAGAATAAAAGAGTTATTCAAAGAATTTAATAGCTCAACCAACTTTTGTTACTCCTAAAAGAACAACTTTTGTAGCTTAAGACATCAAATTTATACTTGGAGACTAAAATATGGATGTTGGAAGCCATTAAATTCTTCCTTAAACTCTTCTCTTTAACATTTAGTGTCTTTTTGCAAATGAACTGCCTCTCACTTGTGTGACGGCAGGCTTCCAGTTATGAGCATCAAATAATTTGACCGTTGAAGACTAAAATAGTCATTGGAGCTTTCCAGAGTCTCCTTATAAGCACCTTATAATTATGAGTATCGCTCATGAGTAGCATAGAATTTGAGGGCCCGAGGAAGATTGCTAGCTCTTTTTCAAGGGGCTGCTCATGAGCCTCCTCATGATCTAGAGTGTAGCTTATGAGCAGCAACCTACAGCTTGGAATTTTGATGATTTTTTACTCTATTTGCATCCAATTGATTTGGGACTTTGCATAGGCTTTCATTCTTCATGAAAACATGTAAGAATGTGCTTTAAAGATAACTTAACATATATTTATACTTGAACAAATAATTTGATCTTGGAATGTGAAAACCTAAACACTTAAAAAAGTCATTAGAACTTCAAATTGCTTGTTAAAGTTAAAATTAAGGGTTTAAACATGCAAATGTTCAATAATCTCCCCTTTTTAGCTTTAACAATCAATTTGACTAAATAATAAATAAAGTGTTTATGTGTACTATAGTGAAAGCTTCCCCTAATAGCTTGAATTGTTGCAATATATAATATATTACCTCCCCCTTAATATATGCATAACTTCAAAATATAATTTTCATATCAAAGAACATAAATTGCACATATGTTGCATTGTAAAAAAAATTTACTTGTAATGTAAATAAGCATAAGCATATAAATTTGAAAGAAAAAGTTCATATAACACCAAAAAAGAAGAAAATTTCATTAAACATTTAAGAAACATAACAATGACACATAATACTTATAATAATAACACAAACACAGAGTATAATCTTTTGCCTCTTTATCAAATAGCAAAAAGAGGGAATAAAGATGTAGTCCAAATAAAAGATAAACATAAACCTAAGAAAAGACAAAGCAAACCTAAATAAGGTAAAAATACTAAAGATGAACCAACAATAAATAAGGAATTAAGCATAATTGCCATCATAAGGATCTTAAGAGGAAGAAGGTAGAAGAGGAGGCCATAACATTGAATGTTAAGATAGGCATAGAGTTGATGGATGTCATATTACATATAATCCATTCAATGCTCAAATCGATCAAGTCTTGTGTCCACTTGATCAAATATATTATTAAAGTTAGATTCAATAATAGATAAGTGATCAAATAAGCCTCTAACCCAAGTGGGTTCATCATCAACACTTTAAGAAAAAGAGGGTCCCCTTTCCCTTTTTCTTTAAGGTAGACCTTGTGCTTAAGGAGGAACTTGTTCTTGAGTAGTTTCTTCTCTAAGGTCAACCCCTTCAAGGCCTAAATTACCAATTTGCTCAACATCTTGAGCAAGGTCTTTATCAACTTCTTCTCCCTCTTCATCCTTCCAAAGCCACACTTCCCTGACCTTTTTTAATTGTCTAAATTTTTTCAAAATATTTTCATTAAGGAGAGAAGGAGGGATGGAAGCAAGATTGTTCAAATTAATTCTAAAATAAGAGGCAATTTTGGTGATAATTCCACCTATTAGCAATATGTCCTAGGCCAATTATATAATGGCCATATTTTGACTTTGTCACATTTCCATTTTATTAATAAAGAGGTATTTTTATTATTACTAGCTAATTCTAATTAGCTCCTTGAATAGTTAATTCTACATAAGATAATTAAGTATGTGACTTAATAGTAAAACTCTTAGGTGATACTTGAATTCCATTCTAAATTATCCCTAGTCAATCATTATTGTTCACAATAATGAATAAAGACTAGTATAAGGTTGACTGATGATTATGTTTGACTGATTATGTATATGAGATATTGAGTCAAACTCATAGGTACATATTTAGAGAAATGATGTACTAGATTGATGCACTATAAGAGTACTACATCAATAATTGTCATAAGTGATTCTTATCACAGTATTATTATTTCAGTCCTTTGACTTGAAATCACCATAGTTTCCTGCGTAATAAGTTTTGTATTTGACACATCCATACATCATCTTTAACCAAAAGGTAAAAAAGGTTGTGATTGGATACAAAATGAGTTATTTGAGGAATGTGAGTGATTGAGATGGAATTTATCCCTCAGTTATTTTGAGAAGATATATGTAAGCCCCTCGATAAGTTAGACTGAAGAGAAATTGCATATCCATACTAAGATGTATTGATATAGAGTTATTAATACTAGATAAAGAGTTATTAGTACTTGTCTACTTAGGATCAATAAATAATATGATTGAACTATATAAGGATGACATAAATTGTGCCTTATCAACCAAGAAAAAAGAACTATAATACACATTATGGAGTAAGTTATGTCAGATTATCGACCTTCACATAACTTGGGTAATCGTAATGTCTTACTAGGGGCCACTTATGACTTGTAGGCAAAAATGGAAATTTTAAGCCCACTACCAACATTGTGTGAACCTAAAAGGTTGCAAACTTAGAACAAACCCAAAGCAAACTTAGGTTAATTAACCCAATAATAATCTCTTTAAAAGAATAAATAAAAAAATATAAATAAATTAACAAATCATATATATATATATATATATATATATATATATATATATATATCCTTGTTTATTTAAGGTAAGAGTTATCTAAACAAATTGGAAATAATTCTAATTTTGGAAGTATTATTGAAATAGAAAAGGAAGTCTAATCTTACCAAAATTTTTTTAGTAAGTAAGTTATTTGAGAAACCAGAGATGAGAACTTCTCTTTCTCTAGGGTTTTCTAAGCTCTAATTCTCCTTTTTCTTTCACGTCTTTTGAGAAAAGAAAAATACATAAAAAGAACAAAAGAAATAAAAAGTCTTCTTTGGAAAAGGTATTAGCACACCAATATTGCTTTCGCTACCCTATTCATGTGGATACCAGTAAAGGATGTGGTTTTATTGGAAATGTCTTAATCTGATAAAAAGACACAAAAAGCTTGAGGTAGGGTGTCACCGGTGTGAACTCCCCTCTCTTCCTTCTAAATTCTTGCCTTGAAATTGTCTTAGTGAGTCTTGGAATGTCTCTCTTAATTAATTTATTCAAATTAGATGTATTGTATGAGGGTTTCTTAATTAAAATTTTTATTTTCCACTGCATGTATGAATCCATAAAACCCAACAGCACCAATGCAAAGGCTCCCACTCACACTATCACTAGCCAACCATAATCTCTATTGAAGCCATCTCCCTAATTCCACATCCATATTCTCAATAAGGCAACAAATCAAGAATAAATCATCAAAATATATTGCCTCATTACTAAGCCCCCTAATATGAAATGAGTAGGTAATAAACCTATGAATGTACCATAGGGCTTTTGAGAAGAAGGATGAGGATTTGGTATCACTTGCAACAAAGGAACTAGCATTAGGTTTGGCATGGCAAATCCAAATATTGTGAGGGGACCAAATAGTGTTTGGTGAAGCATGACCCCCTTATTTGAAACCAAAGATCAAATTGTTGAAAAGTTAAAAAATGATCTATATCCCCTAGCTTAAATCTTATACTATTCAAAAGGTTATGATCATCAATAAATTGGACCCTAAGACAAAAGGTGGAAAGGAATTCAACAACAAAAGAAGGATAGGTAGGAAGTGGTTCAAAGGCAAAATTGTATATACCAACCTTTTTAAGTAAGTTTTTCACTTCATTAAAGTAACCCATTTTCTCTAATTTGGCTTGAGACATATATCATGAGGGAATTATAGTTCTCTTACTAAATTAAGCCATCCTCTGCCTAACTTGAGTAAAGGGGTAGGAGATAGGAGGGGTTTTCTAAGGTTGATCTTTGGTTACCCTTCTTGATGAGAGAGAGGGCACATTTTAATATGTAGTCTTTTTTGGGGTCATGATTGAGTGCAAAAAGATAAAAAAAAAAAATAAAGGAAATTAATAGCCAAAAGAAAATTGATGAAGGAGAAGAAATAGAGGAGAGAAAATGGCAAAAAGAAGAATAAGTGTGAATGTAATTTTAATGTGATTTGGAAGATGGAATATATGGAAGTATAAAAAGAAAAAATGAGTCAAAGCACTTAAATTTGAGTTAAAACCCAAAAAGAATCTGCAAGTGACCATTTTGATTGAAGAGAGCAATTAGGAGTTATAATTTCAGTGAAATTGTGAGTTTGCATTTGATAGGTCGCTCCTTATAAGTGACTCAAGATTGTGAGTGTCCCTTGTGAGGGGTGTTGTCCTCTTAAACAGTGGGATGTCATGAGTTATTGCAAACTTTATAATGGCTCATAATGAAAGATCCCCTAAATCCTTATACTTTTGAAATTTTTGCAATATGTTCTAAAAAGATGTTCTATTTAGTCCTTATGCATTTAATTGACACCAAATTGAAACAAATAAAAACAAATTAAACTCAAATGAAATTAAAATTATAAGTTGACATAATTGAGCATGCAAATGGGAAACTTTATTAATATAATAAATTTGCTAATTTTAAATAATTAATTAGTTGAATTAATTTCAATAATTAATTATTAAATAGAAAATAACAAAAAAATTAATAAAATTAATAATAGCAAAATTATCATATGGAAATATAATTTGAAGAAAATTTCATATTGGCAACCTAAAGAAAACTTTATCATGAGTCATAATCATAATATGATTCAAAAGAAACATTTTTAAAAGAAATTAATTAATATAAATTCAAACATTTAAATATGAACCAAGAATAATAGGAATAGCCAAATGAACAAATTTACCCTTATGCTAACAAGTTCAAGAGGGCTCAACCACTGCCTCAAGCACTTTAACACATAAATTGAGAAAAGAAATTAAGTCAAACAAGCGCCATCTAACATATTAATCTCATGTTTCATAAAATTCATTCTCTCCTCCGTAAATGGCTTAGTAAAGATATCCGCTAGTTGGTGATTTGTATCAACAAATTCATGACGAATATTACCATTTTGTACATAATCATGCAAGAAATGATGTCTAATGTCTATATGCTTAGCCATTGAATGTTGAATGGAGTTTTTGTTAAGGTTTATATGTCATGACCCAAACTAGGAGTCATGACTGGCGCTAAGGAACGGGAATTCTTTCGAATCCGGAATCCGTAACAAGCCTTCAAAAAATAAAATCATGAAATAAATAATTAAAAAGTACGACAGAATTAAAAATTTTCAAATCAATATATAACATAAATACTCCAAATCCTTTCATTAATGAATACATAGTCTTACAGTTTCAAATACCATTTTTCAGAGTATACAATATCAAAACAATATAATACTCTTCTGATACAATAACACTACTACTACAGTTTCTAGAATACAAATCAGAATTCAAAATATACGTTTGCATAAAATGGTCGGGACTGAAGAACACCGGCGAGGAACTCTACAACTAAGGTCTAACGATATGGGATCTCCTGAAAAAAATAATAATTAAGGGGGGTCAGACCTCACTGAGTGAATTATTATACTATATATACATGCAAACTAAACCATAACAATCAGACATTCTTATATATATATATATATACACACATTTCACACGAATGCCAAACTCTACCTTTATAAATATACTAAATGTAGAAAACATTTGTTTTAATTCATGAAGGATCCATAGAACCCTAATAATAGCAATCCCCAATCAACCCCATCATCACTCTAGCCATACAGGCTCACTTGATTCCAAATAGAACACTTATTCCAAACTGGACAGCAGACTGGCCCCGAGACACTAAGTCGATCGAGCTCTAGCAGTCTGGTTGTCAATGTGATTGGCCCCGAGACACTTGGTCAACCGAGCTCCAACAATCACACTATCTATCACCTCACATCTCAATCAACCCAATAGATCATTCAATCCACTTATAGACAGTAGACTGGCCCCAAGACACTAAGTCAACTGAGCTCCAACAGTCTGACTGTCAGTGTGATTGGCCTCGTAATCACACTATCTAACATATCATTAATCTTAGTCAAATCAATTAAATCAATTATAATCACCCAAAATTAACTCTCACTCAACCCTATTCTTTCGCATCGGTACGTTCACGGCCCTAGTGTTGCCCACTAGGAAGCACGTTCTATTGATATCCTTCACTTAGAATAAATCATTTATTCTGAAAATAATTAATGTGGAACGATATTCATAATAATAAAATCAACCATATATATATACCAAAAATATACCTAAAATATAGCCAGTATATTTCGGGTATATATATGTCAAATAAAATATGAAATAAACTAAAGATAAATCATTAATATGGTTAAAAACAATTTAAATGAGTAACAATAATATAACATGCATTTTCTTAAAAATATACTTAAATATACAAAAGATATGCCCTAAGTACACAAATCATTTAATAAAACATTTATGTATAAATGTTCATTTAAATATGTGTTTAGGTTTAACATATATTCACAAATATACTAAAAATAAACATAATTATCTGGCATGCATATATCAAAAATAAACCCTAAATATACCACTAATGTGTTAGGTTTAATTTAATAATAAAACATGTATTTATTTGGAAATATATCAAAAATATACAAAAAAAATAAACTTAAAAATAATTTAAGTGTAGGTTTATAATATAGCATGCAATTATTTAATAATAAACCTAAATTATACTAATCATTTAATAAAATAATTATGGTTTGATGTACATTTAAATCATGTATAAATATTAAATTCTAACAAACATAAACCTAAATATCTAACATACATATATCAAAAATAAACTCTAAATATACAAGTGATATATTAAATATATATAGAAAATATATAAACATTTATACATCAAGATATACTAAAAATAAACCGAAAATATACCAAATCATATTATAATTAAATTACTGTTTAAACATATAATGAAAATGAAAAATCCTAAGTCATGCATCCTATATGCAATGCATATATATACAGTATAATAACTCACATGTTAGCGCTCCACGAGACAAATTCGGCAGGCCTGATCCGTTACGCCTCGGTCTCAGCACAACTAAACAAACAAATGACAACATGAATCAGAATAAATTTAATAGAAATTCTAAAGACTCGATCTAGAATTTTAGACACAGAATTAGAATAGGGATTTGACCAGATATCATGTTTTACGAGAATTCTACCAAAAATTCGGCAAAACCTCCCCTGTAAAATGGACATCTCTCTACCCAAAGAGTAGAGCCGGTCCTGCAAAGAAAACACATTTCGGAATAACACCAAATTCACAACCACAATCCCTCGGTTGGACTCCAAACTACAATTCACCGACCAAGGTTCACAATTCACAGAATAATTACAAAATATTGAAAATGCCCTCACATAATAAAAATACATTTTATAAATTCAAATTACGTAATTAACCCTAAAACATGTTAAAAACCAATAAAAACTCATTTATTTAGAAAAATCGTATATTATATATATAATTTGAAAATAATTTACGAAAAATAGTTTTAATTAGTTGAAAATACTAAATAATTTGTAGAAATTATTTTTATACCCTAAATAACTATTAAAACCAATTTAATTACATTTTTAGCCAATTTAGTGTAAAATTACCAAAATACCCCTATATATAAAAATTTACTAAAATAAATCAAAAAATTCACCAAAAATAATATAATTACTCAAAATTAATTTTCTCAACATATATTTCAATAATATCAATAAATATACTCAATTAACCAATTTATTTCAATTAAACACATAATTAACCCTATTTTTCAAAATTACATAAACTTAATAAATTCCAAATAAATATATAAAAATTCACAAAAATTACTAATTAATTTCTATAATTAATTTCAACACCTATAATCACCATAAAACAAAATTTCATAATTTAATTAATTAATTTTCAAAAATTAGAAAATATTAATAAAATAATAAAAAATTCACAAAAATTAAAATAAATTCCAAAAATTCTACAAAAATTACAGTGTAGATTAAGCTTCCAAGAACAAAGTTTGTGAAGGAAGTTTTCCTTAATCAATCAAATTGAAGCTTAAAAAAATTCGAAACCCTAAATGGCTTAAATGAAGAAATTGAAACCTAAGCAATTCTAGACCAAATCAAGTGAAACAAAGCTTGGAATCACACTCACCGGAGCTCAAGGAGAAGATAGAGACCAGTGGCGTCGAATTTGTTGGCCGGAAATGGCTTGATCAGAGTTGACTTCAATTTTCGGCCTCCTTAAAAAATCCAGCCAAAACACACTGGAAAAGGAAGCTTTAGGTGGTGGAAATGTGATACAAACCCTACCTATAATAGAGATAGAACGCACATCCAACTTTGAAATCGTTGCCCAAGATCGTCAAGATGAGGTTGTGAAGATGGAGCTAAACCCCTTGCTTATTAATTTGAAGCAAGATACTTAGCTATTAAAAGATGAACAATCACATAATTTTAAGTCTAACCTAGAAATTGTAATGAAAGGTAGATGTGAAACAATTCAAGTAAACTTGCAAAGTTTCAAAAGAACAAAGTTAAGGTAAAACCTCACTTAATTGATTAAAATTGTCAAAAATACATTCTTTTTTCATCCATAATATATGTAGCCCTTATATAGGCATGTAAACAACCTAACCCTTAAAGGAAAAGGTTTTTCTCCTTATTCCTAAAGATGCCTATATAGGAAAATCCTTAATTAAGGAGATTTCCTTCAAAATAGGATAACTAATGATAACTCATGACAACTCATCTTTAAAAAGTCAAAATTGACAACTCATTACAAGTCAAGACAACTAAGTAAAATGACAACTCATGACAACTAAGAATAGAAGCATGCCATGTCATATGTTGACCATTGACCCTTGACTTTGACTTGTTGACTTTGACTTGGAATATTCTTAAATCTTCTCACATCTTCTAGAATCTTCCTTATTGACTCCAAAATAAGAAAATAATTCAGAATTCTTCCATATCAAGCTAATTAATTTCAAAATAGAAAATTAAACTAATTAGCTTGAATTCTTTATTATTAAGCTTCATGCTTGCATTTAACCCCTTTTAGGGTTCATATTATTCCCTCCCTCTTGAAGATGATTCGCCCTCGAATCATAGCCATCTTCTAGAGTTGATAAATTTGCAATTGTTTCAAAAGAACAAAGTTAAGGTAAAACCTCACTTAATTGATTAAAATTGTCAAAAATACATTCTTTTTTCATTTATAATATATGTAGCCCTTATATAGGCATGTAAACAACCTAACCCTTAAAGGAAAAGGTTTTCTTCCTTATTCCTAAAGATGCCTATATAGGAAAATCCTTAATTAAGGAGATTTCCTTCAAAATCGGACAACTCATGACAACTCATCTTTGAAAAGTCAAAATTGACAACTCATTACAAGTCAAGACAACTAAGTAAAATGACAACTCATGACAACTAAGAATAGAAGCATGCCATGTCACATGCCATGTCATATGTTGACCATTGACTTGTTGACTATTTGACTTTGACTTTGACTTTGACTTGGAATATTCTTGAATCTTCTCACATCTTCTAGAATCTTCTTGAATCTTCTTGAATCTTCCTTATTAACTCCAAAATAAGAAAATAATTCAGAATTCTTCCATATCAAGCTAATTAATTTCAAAATAGGAAATTAAACTAATTAGCTTGAATTCTTTATTATTAAGTTTCATGCTTGCATTTAACCCCTTTTAGGGTTCATATTATTCCCTCCCTTTTGAAGATTATTCGCCCTCAAATCATAGCCATCTTCTAGAGTTGTTAAATTTGTAAATCCTCCAGGGTCAAACACAAACTCCTTTATTAAAAACTTCTCCTTTGAAATAATGATCCACACAAGTAGCTTCAATATAACTTGAACTTGATAGCACATTTGAAATATAGAACTTCTGTTCATGAACATGTAAGGATTGAATTCTTGTTGCTTCTTTCTAAACTTGAAACATGAATATCTCAAGTTCTTCTTGGCACAAGCAAAAACTCCATAGATTGCATTATTGACATAAGGAACTTTAATAACATCAGCAAAGGGATCTTTGTATGATATAGAAGTCTGTAAAAAAAATTTCAAAACACTAGAAAAAGAAAGAATAGAGTTATCAGCATAATCAAGATGAATAATTAGATCTTTCATGATGCTCCCAATCTCTAGGCTCTCCTTTTCACTCATGCCTTGCACATTTTCTCCCACCAGTTGATTAGGGCACATGTCTTTAATAATCGTCTTTGGTGGTGTAGTTTCAATTTGGCACTCTTCCTTATTACTCTTCTCCTCAACTTGTTGCTCAACTAATTAGGTAACTTTAACACCTTCATGTTCCTTGTAATCACACACTATCATTGTCTCCTCATAAGAACCTGCTTGCTTTTCATACTCCAAAGCAAGTTCAATTACAACCTTTAAAGAGATAAAAGGTTCTAATTGCACTTCTTTCTTCAATCTCTTAGCAATCTTATACTTAAGCCTACTGATGAATTTTGTAACTTTCTTCCTTTTGAATTCACCTACATCACTTGCAATTACAAACAACTTAAACTTTTTAACATAATCATCAACACATAATTCATCACCTTGTTTAAGCCTTTGTAATTTAAGACGAAATTTATCCCTAACTTCAGAAGGAATAAAATGTCTAGTCATTAATCTTTTCATTATTTCCCAATTTTTAATCTTACTAGGCCCATTCATGCTCCACAATGCCATTAAATCCTTCCACCATATAGCAGCCCGACCCAAAAATTTATGAGAAGCAAGTTTACACTTTTGAAAATCACTTAATTCAAGAGAGTCAAATATCTCCTTTATTTGTTGCACCCATTCCAAATAAATATAAGGTTATCCCTACCAAGAAAATACGGCATGTCCATGCTAAAAAAATTAGGTTTGAAAAGATATAGAAAAAAAATTCTCACAAAGCACTCCCTTACATGTTTACACTCAAGGATGTGAATGCTCTCGTGTTTCACTCAATTTTTTTTTTTGTTTTTTTTAATATATGAAGAATTGTGAAGAAGAAAAGAATAGATAATACATAAAAATTAAAGTATACGTAACCAAACCTTGAAGTTTGGCTCTGATACCAAACTGATACAAACCCTACCTATAATAAAGATAGAACGCGCATCCAACTTTGAAATCGTTGCCCAAGATCATCAAGATGAGGTTGTGAAGATGGAGCTAAACCCCTTGCTTATTAATTTGAAGCAAGATACTTAGCTATTAAAAGATGAACAATCACACAATTCTAAGTCTAACCTAGAAATTGTAATGAAAGGTAGATGTGAAACAATTCAAGTAAAATTGTAAAGTTTCAAAAGAACAAAGTTAAGGTAAAACCTCACTTAATTGATTAAAATTGTCAAAAATACATTCTTTTTTCGTCCATAATATATGTAGCCCTTATATAGGCATGTAAAAAACCTAACCCTTAAAGGAAAAGGTTTTCTTCCTTATTCCTAAAGATGCCTATATAGGAAAATCCTTAATTAAGGAGATTTCCTTCAAAATAGGACAACTAATGACAACTCATCTTTGAAAAGTCAAAATTGACAACTCATTACAAGTCAAGACAACTAAGTAAAATGACAACTCATGACAATTAAGAATAGAAGCATGCCATGTCACATGTCATGTCATATGTTGACCATTGACCCTTGACTTTAACTTATTGACTATTTGACTTTGACTTTGACTTGTTGACTTTGACTTAGAATATTCTTAAATCTTCTCACATCTTCTTGAATCTTCTTGAATCTTCCTTATTGACTCCAAAATAAGAAAATAATTCAGAATTCTTCCATATCAAGCTAATTAATTTCAAAATAGGAAATTAAACTAATTAGCTTGAATTCTTTATTATTAAGCTTCATGCTTGCATTTAACCCCTTTTAGGGTTCATATTAAAATGGTTGGAGGTAGAGGAGGAAGGATGAGAGGCACAGTGACAACAAAGAAATCAGCTGGAAATGGCCAGAAATGGTGGAAGCCATTTGGGAGGAAAAAATGAAGGAGACAATGGCATTTTGGTAAATAATGCAAACTTTATAATTTTGATAATAAATTATGTATATATATATATATCCACACTTATATTATAATATTATATGTATTCCCACACACAAATAATTCTCACCACATAAATATTTTATTATATTTAATAATTTATACACTTAAAATTAATTAATTAATATTAAAACTAAATAACAAAAATTAAGGTAATTAATTAAATCCTAATTAATTTAAATAAATACACATATATACATTTTATTTTAGCACTTAAAAATTATGTATGAGTTCATGCAAATTCGTAAAACTAGTCAAAATAATTAATATTAAATTATTTACGTGTCAATTTCCCCGAAAATACAATTCCCGAGAAAATTTTACGTAAAGTACTTAAAATAATATAAAATAATTAAAATTAGCTTTAAACAAACAACAAACTCATAAAATATCATAAATATATATAAAAATTATTAACACTGCATATCCCGATGCAGTATAAAAATATTTAAAAACTCGGGATATTACATTATAACACTTGTATTATCATATTAAATTGGATTGTGATCAATATCAATGCCATAGTCCATTAGTTATTATTTTTGCCATAATAAGACTTGTGAGCAATAATAACTTACCGCCATATATTCAGCTTCAACGATGGATAAGGTAATTGAGACTTGCTTTTTACTAATTCAAAAGACTATGCATTTTCCTAAAAATTGGCATTCGAAAGTGCTCTTCCTATCTAGCAAGCTACCGGTAAAATCAACATTTGAATAGCTAACTAATTCAAAGGTTAAACTCTTAGGATACCAAAGTCCTAAATGCATAGTTCTTCTAAGATATTTAGAAATTCTCTTAATGGCATTTAATTGTGACTCTTTATGACTTGATTGAAACCTAGCACATAAGCAAAGAGCAAACATTATATATCGTCTACTAGCAATTAAATAGAGAAGGGATCCAATCATACCTTTATATCACTTTCCATGAACTAGTTTCCCATTCTCATCCTTAATAAGTTTGGTGGTGGTGCTTATAGGAGTCTTGCTTGCTTTAACTCCATCTATGCCAAACTTTTTGAGAATGTCCCTTGTGTATTTGGTTTGGTTAATGAAGATCCCATCCTTACATTACTTAATTTTAAGTCTAAGAAAGAACTTAAGTTCACCTATCATGTTCATCTTAAATCTTTGCATTAAGTTAGAAAATTCCTCACACAAGCGATGATTAGTTGCACTAAAAATAATATCATCAACATATATTTGTACAATAAGTAAGTCATGCTTGGACTTCTTTATGAATATAGTTGTGTTAATTTTTCCTTTAAAGAAACCTTTCTCTAACAAAAAGTTATTTAATCTTTCATACCAAGCTATAGGAGCTTGCTCTAATACATGATTAAGAAAGTTAAAACTTTCAAAACCTAGAGGTTGTTCAACATAAACCTCCTCTTCAATGAAACCATTAAAAATGCACTTTTGACATCCATTTGAAAGAGTTTAAAATCCACATAAGATGCAAATGCAAAGTAGCCTTCTAATTACTTCTAATCTTACAATAGGGGTAATGGTTTCATCATAATCAATGTCTTCCTCTTGATTATAACCTTTAGCTACTGGTCTAGCTTTATTCCTAGTTATGACGCCTTAATTATTCATTTTATTTCTAAACACCCATTTGGTGCCTATAATAGGATGATGCTTAGGTCTAGGAACCAATATCCAAACCTTATTTCTCTTAAATTGATTTAACTATTCTTGCATAACAAGGACCCAAAATTCATCACTCAAAGCATCATTCAATTTGAGAATAGAAGGCTAAATTAACAATAAATTTAAAGTGAGATCTAATAGTTACCCCCTTTGAAGTGTCACCAATTATTAGGTCTTGATGGTGAGCTTTCTTGAATTTCCCTTCCTTTAGAAGTTCATCCTTTAAGGTGGGCTGAGGTGTGTCCTCACCATCTTCCTTTCTAGGACCTTCAAACTCTGAAGGTTTGCTAACAATTTCTTCTTAAAGTTTAATATCTATAAACTTATCTACAATATCATTAATACTACTAAAATCCTTTCTAGGATTAAAAGGGTTGGATTCATCAAATACAAAATGCATTGATTCTTTAATTATTAGAGTTCTTTTGTTAAAACTCTATAAGCTTTGCTAATGGTGGAATAGCCTCAAAAAATTCCTTCATCAGCTTTAAAGTCAAATTTCCCAAGGTTATCCTTGATGTTTAATATAAAGCACTTGCATCCAAATATCTAAGATATGAGATTTTGGGTTTTTTCATTATTCTAAAGCTTATAAGAAGTTTTATTTAAAATGGGTATTTTCAAGACTCTATTTGCAATATAGCAAGAAGTGTTAATGGCTCCCACCAAAAAGTATAAAGGTAAATTATACTCATGAAGTATAGTCCTAGTCATTTCCACTAGTTCCTTTTAACTACCCTATTTTTTTAGGTGTTCTAGGAGAAGAGAAAGTATGTGAGATACCATTTTCATTGTAAAAAGGTTTTGAAAAATTCATTTTCAAATTCAGTTCAATGATCACTTTTAATAGTTGAGATGCAAAAACCTTTTTTCCTTTTGAACTTTTTTGAAAAAGCTTCAAATGCATCATTCTTATAAGCAAGAAAACACACCCAAGTGTATATAAAGTAATCATCAACTAAGACATATGCATAGTACATTACACCCAAACTAGCAACTCTAATTGGTACAAATAAATCCATAAGAATAAGTTCAAATGGCCTAGATGTGGGCATTACATTATTGAGCTTAAAGGAGGATTTTGATTACTTTCCCTTTTAACAAGCATCACAAGTATCATCTTTAGTGAACTTGAGTTTGGGTAGCCCAATAAGCTCATACTTACTAATGTCATCTAAAAGCTCAAAGTTTGCATATTCTAATCTCCTATGCCAAGTTCATGTGTCATAGGAAATAGACATTAAGCATTTAATGTCTTTGTTATCAACTTTATTTAAGTTAATGACAAATGCATTGTCAACTTTTTCACCATTAAAAATTATTTTATTTTCATTTAAGATATTAATAAAGCAATTTCTGGGATAAAAAGTGACTTTATTTCCTATATCACATAATTTACTAATTCTAAGTAAATTATACTTAAGACCATCAACAAGCAATACATGATGAATTAATAATAATTGAGGATTATCATTTTCTCCAATGCCTACTATCTTTCCTTTGGAATTGTCTCCAAAGGTGACATGACCTCCATCTTTTGCATCAAGCTTGTTGAATTGCTCCTTGTCTCTTGTCATGTGCCTTGAACATCCACTATCAAGGTACGACTTGCTTTTATCTCTTTTAGACTTCAAGCACACCTACACAACATAATTCAAACATTCTTTTGAACCTAAACCTTTGTTGGTCTAGGTTTGTTAGTTTTAAAGTAGTCTAAAGGAAAAGATTATAAGTGTAATTTTCTATAGAAGCTAGTGCCACCTTTGGTCATGCAACAGAAGCATTCAACATTGGCAAACCTATTTCTTCTAGGAGTATATGATTGCTTAGTATATGAGACATGCCTTTTGTATTGTGATTGTATGGGCTTCCTAAAGGTCTTTTGTGCCATAGGAAGAGAATGAGACATATATTGATAATAGCATTGTGTATTGTAGGGTGATTATACAGCATGCTTAGGAGTATTGTATCCAGTGTACATGTAATAATGTCTAGGTTGGCTTGTGCCTTAGCCCTTTGTGTCAAGGAAGGTTGGGTCATGTAAGACTTTCTTTTGTCATTTAACACATTAGACCTTTTAGCTTTGAAAGCTTGAGTCTCAAGAGATTTAGAAGTAAAAGGAGTAGAATCATATAAAGTTTTAACAAATTTAATATAAGATGATGGTAAGGAAGGCATTCCATTTATATATCCAATTCCATGAGTATTCCCATAAAGTTTTTAAGAATCAAGTAGACTATCTAAAGTCTTCTTTCCTTTTTTAAATTTAAAAATGGAATTTTTTCATTCTAACGCCCCTCTAGAAAAGCTTAAGATTTTCATCTTTAGCTTTTTTGAGTTGCTCTTCTAAGGACTTAAAAGATTTCAAATCATTTGTAAGTTTTTCATTAGATTTAACAAGTTTAGAAAAATCATTTTTTAAGATTTCAAATTCCTTGGACAAGTTAGATAGCTCATGCTTGTAAAGTTTCTTCTCAGAGAGTAAGCTTTTATATTTAAGCATGAGTTTGCTGATAATAGAGCTCTCATCATCATCATCATAATCATCGTAAGAAGAATGAAAAGTATATGGTACTTCATTTTATCTTCAAGAGCCATGAAACAAAGTGTGATCATTTTTTTGAATTGATCACGATAGGATCAGTGTGTCTATAACATCGGGGCACATAAGCTAAATGGTAACCATCTACTAGATTTCCATCTATTATTATTCATTGGAGGGTCTACCTTATTAGGCTGCATAGATTTAGAGTCACCACCCAACTTGAATAAGAAAGAAGTGAAAAATCACTTCTATAACTAGAGATTTCGGATTCGGAGGGTAGGAGTTACCTATCCTGTTTCTTATCATGTATATTGCTCATTTATTCATTACTTCACCCTAGTTTTGGCTTTATGATGCATTGTTGCCACACTTGATCATTAGTCAACTTAATTTAGAAATAAAGCGCGAGATAGTTGGATTGACAAGCATTCACCACAAAATAAATAAGCAAGCATTCACCAAGTTAGTAAGCACACATCACACAAGCATGCAAGAGATAATCAAAATAAACAAGCAAATAAACAAAATAAAAGGTGGGAAAAATGATTAAGGATTACAACCCAAGAAGATAGCCTATTTTAATAAATACATCCAAATAGAGATAAAAAGAGGAGTTGGGATTAAGGATTACATTGCCTTGGAGAAAGCCTATTCTATTAAATACATAAAAATAGAAAAGAAAAACCTAATCTAAAAAACCTGCAAAACAAAGGTTAGTTTCTATACACATGCAAGCATACATCACATTTAAAGCAATTTAATATATTCCATTCATTCATAATTGGAAATAATAAATGAAAGAATAATTGAACACATAAGCAAACAAGGATGCTAATGTATGCATGATGCAAGGTTTTGAAATTTGGGTACTTTAATGTGAAGTCATCATTTTTATTATTAAAAATGAGGTTTTTTTTATACAAATATAAGGAATAAGAGTGAAAATAAAATAATAAAAGTGATAAAAGATATTATTCCCACCATAAAAATATTACCCTTATGATGAAATAATAAATTTATCAAAGAAAATAATAAAATGACAAGGATAATAAATTTTCAATAATAATAGTGCAAGTGAAATGATAAAAAAAAAAGTGATAAAAATATTATTTTCACCATAAATATGAGAACTTTATGATAAAAATTAATAAATTTATTAAGGAAAGCAATAAAAATATAATTAATATAATAAAAATAATGAAATACAAAATTAAAAGTAAACAAAGTGGTAGGGATGTCATTTCCACCATAAAAATATCTACTTTATGATAACAACTTTACCTCTCAAAGATATAAACGTAATGAAAATTACAAAATGCAATAAAAATAATAAAAATACAGCAATAACTATATAAATAACTTAAAATGACAGTAATAAAAATATTTAAATGATAAAGATGATATTTTTACCATAACAATATGAACTTTATGATAAAAACACCAAATTCATTGCAAAAGGCATAAATATGATAAAAATAAGGAAAAATATAGAAAAATTATAAAAAAAATTGCAGCAATAATATAAATAAATAAAAATGCAGAAATAAATAAATGGGAATGATAAAGTTGAAAATTTTACCATAAAAACATAAACTTTATGATAAAAATACCAAATTTACCATAAAAGGCATAAATGCTATAAAAATGGAAAAAATTATGAGAAAAATAATAAAATTCTAGAAATGACATAGATGAATTAAAATGATAGAAATTAATAAATAAAAGTGGTAAAGTTGACATTTTTATCATAAAAAGATAAACTTTATGATAAAAATGTTGAATTTACCAAAAATAACATAAAAGTCATTAAAGAAAGGAAAAATAGGAGAAAAATAATAAAAATTGCAGAGATAAAATAAAGAAATATGGCAGAAATAAATAAGAAGCTGTGATAAAGTAAGCATTTTTACCATAAAAACATAAACTTTATGATGAAAAGATCAACTTTGCCACAAATAAAAAAATGCAATAAAGATAAGAAAAATGCAAGGAAAATAATAAAAATTACAGCAATGATATAAGTTAATAAAGACAGTAGAAATAAATAAATAGAAATGGTAAAGGGCACATTTTCACCATAAACTTTATGATAAAAACTCCAACTTTGCCATAAATGGCACAAATGCAGTAAAAATTGCAAAAGAAGAACAAAATAAATAAATTGTAGAAATAATTAATAAATAAAATAAAATTACAAAAATAAAAATATTAAAGTATTAAAGGAGAAATTTTTTACCATAAAAATGGAGGCTTTAATAAAGCCATATTTACAATAAATAACACAAATACAATAAAAATGATAAAAATGCAATAAAAATAAGGAAAAATACATAAATGATAATAATAATAATAATAATAATAATAATAATAAATGGAATATAGCAGTAATAAAATAAATTAAAATGATGCAAAAATAATAATAATAAAAATGCTAACTTTACATTAAAATACCCATTTTTACATAAATGGAGAAAAAGATGCAAAAATGATAGAAAATGTAAGATGAATGCAAACACTCGCGAATTCAACCCGAACTTCCTTTTCCTTCAACATATCTTTTCACAAACTTCAAATCACCATAAAAATCACAAATTTATCACATCACAACAATAATAAAAATAAAAATGCTAGAATGGTGAAAAATGCAAGAAAATGATAAAAATAAAGAAAATGCAAAAAAGATGATTTTAATAATGATAAAAATATAGAGATCTTCAGAGGGACTAAGTGATTACCCTATATACGTGCTTTGACCAAGATGTGGCTCGATTTGGATTTAATGGTCTAAATTCTAAGACAAAAATAAGTGATTTTTAGTTAAGTGTTTGATTAAATGGGTGGTCTCTAAGTGTGTTAGGAGAAGAGAGAAAGGGTGAGAAAGGCCTCCAAAATAGTGGATTTTTCTCTCACTAGACATCTACCTTGAGGTTTGTGCTAATCTCTCTTCCAAAGAAGGAAAAAATATTTTTTTATAATGCAAGCTTATGGACCTATGAGCTTGGGTCCAAGACCCACTCTCTTAGGTCATCTGAACCATGTAGGGGTAAATAGGTCATTTTGACCCATGAACTAGGTTAAATAAACCACACTTATGGGTGATCAACCTAAGCTCATGGGTTGACCTGTCCCCATGGGCTTTTTCCAACTTTTTGGTCCCTTTTGGGCCTAAACTTGGATTTTTTGAAAGTTTTGTTGCTTTTTGGTATATCTTTGGTATCTTTTGGGTTTCTTCATGATAGAAGCATGCTCAAGAGAACTTCCAAGGAAATTCTCCCCCTATTTAATAGATAGGAATCCTTCATCATCAGATTTTTGAGGGACCGTCAAAATTTTGGTATCTACTTCACATGCATCAATCAAGTTGCTAACTTTGTCAATGCATATGAAGCAAGTTTTGAAAAACCAAGTAAGATGTAAGAAAACTTTCATAAGGGTGCTATGTGACGTTTTTTAGGCCATGAAGCGGGGTGCACTATATAACCCTATGGGCTTCAAGTGCAGGTTTCAAAGAAACCAAAATGCATGTAAAATCTTTTTGGGGTGCCATGTAACGTTTATCAGGCTATAAAGCGGGGTGTAGTGTGTAGCCCTATGGGCTTCAAGCGCCAAGTTTTAAAGAAACTAAAATGCATGTAAAATCTTTTGGGGTGCTATGTAACCTTTATCAGGCTGCAAAGTGAAGGTGTCGTGACCTTTTCTAGGCTATAAAATGGGGTGCACTGTATAGCCCTATGGGCTTTAAGCGCCAAGTTTCAAAGAAACCAAAATGCATGTAAAATCTTTTTGGGAAAAATCTTTGTAAGAGTGTTTATGTGATTGTAATGGTCACAGAATCATGATGCTGTTTTTGAAATTATGATGCATGAGTTTCCTTCATTCTTTTCAACAGCTTACCCACACTAACCAGTGGTGTATATTAGGAACTTTGAGTGAATCTGGCCACGGCTGTCTCACCTTAATATGGTTTTTACCATTTCTTTAAGGTTTGATCAGCAACTCTTTACCGAGGGTATCTTTAATTACCGAGTAAAGAGCAAGCGTTCCACATGATCAAAAGGGAATTCACCAAATAAGGTTGTCGAGAACCACAGTGCATGATATGAGGCAACCTTTGATGTCATATTATTCCCTTATAAGGTAAATAATTTGTTCATGCTTCTTGTTCTCCTCAAACATTCCCTACCTTTTATTACTCAGAGTGAATGCTATCAAAGAGCTACTCTTACTCAGATTTTGAGCATTGGAGTGGTTTGAGCATGATTTTTATTTTTATTTTTTGCATTTAAACCTCTTACAAGGTCTAACATGAAAATCGCAAGCTACTCGATCATCTCGATTCCATACAACTTCTCTTTTAGTGGATTTTCTATCTTTTATGAGGTTGTCCAGCATTAGATTGATTAGAAGCAAGAATCCTAGCTTAAAGCTATTGATCAAAGTTAGGAAGTTTTGAAAATGTCGTTAAAGACATACGATCACTATCGGGGTTGATTAGTTCGTCCTTGCCACATGCCCCCTCTCTAGTGCGAGTGCACCTCTAAGAGCACTAAAAATTGATGTTTCAAATGCAAATGCAAGTATGAATGAATGAATGTATGAATGCACTTAAGAATCTTAGAGCAGGGTGGTATAAAAGACTTCTATGTTTTTTGCACTTTTTTGGGTTGTTTAGGAACTTTCAATGAATTCCCAGCCTTTGTGTATGTCTTAGGTCAATGCTCGAACCTCCAACATGCCATTAGAAGCTTTAGCACATAAAAATGCATGCCTCTAGGCCTCCGTTGGAGCCTAGAGAGCATTGTGGGTCAAGAACCCATGTACATGGGTAGGACCTACGCTTATGGTTACTTCCAGGACCCACAAGTTGCAAGCCTATAAAAGGCTAAATTTTTGCTTTTTTCTTCATTCTTCACTTTTTCTTTCTCTCCTCTCTTAGGATTCTCTAAACCTTAGGCTCTTCTTTACTCAAATGCCTATACAAGGAGGTGGTGACGAGGGACATCAACCCCAACTTGGCATTCAATTTGGACTATCTCGGGCCAGAGGTTCCCAGGGGTCAGGTGAGTTAGGCTGCGAGTAGTATAGCACATTAGAAGCCAGTGCCTACTCATTGCATAAAACATAGAGTGACGAGGGGGCATGAGATTCCTCTTGTCTTGAACTTAAAGGAACATGTCTGGGTGCTTCACCAACAGCAAGTTAGTACCTCAATCTTAACTTTTTTTAGGCTATATCTCTCTTTGTTAGGATAGACTTCCTTGCATGTTCAGAGATACTTCAGCTACATGCTAGGATTTGCCATGTCACTTTCTATCTTGATTGTGTGATACCAATTGTCCTTACAAATAATAAGTATATAGTAATTAGTGTTGATTATTATGCTTAAGTAGGAAAATTTTTAAGTCAAAATCTATATTTTGCTAACTTCCCTTTTTAGAGCCTTATGACCCACTTAGTCTTGCATAGTAGCTTTACTGGAGCTAAAAATCTAATACCAAAGGCTACCTAGGGAGGTTCGAGACCATGTGCATAGTCTTAGCTTTAACAGTATCTTGGACAGTCTACTAGAGGGACTAAAGTCTTTAAAGAGTAGGTAGGTAGCTATAACTACCATAGTTAAGAGGTGGTCGGACTGCACCTACACCTTCCACTTTTAGTTTGGGGAGATAAATATCACGCCCCTCGATTTTGCTACTATTACGGGGTTCACCTTTGCTGGTTAGCGAATCCCTTTTGACATCCTTAAGGACCTATGGCTCTGTGTCACAATCTATTAGGCTACCCTCCTAAGTTCAGAGTTAGTTAAGGTGGTTTGATCTCTTATGATCAGCTCTAACTAGCACGTGATGGTGCTACTAGAGAGGGCACTGATGGTGTCGAGAGATGAGCTCAATGATTCATCTTCTACTTAATGAGCACTATGGTGTTCCCTAATGCAAACAACACCAGTGGTTCTTGGTTGCTTCCTCTTCTGTGGGATCTCAACACCTTACAAGGCTATGACTGAGGTTCTACTGCCTATGGCTATCTCCTCCATGGCCTAGATGACACATGCAAAGATAGTTCCTAGATCTGCGATGTCCTACTAGTGGTTAATATGAGTCCTTTTAGATACTTCACAATTCTTTTCCTTCCTTTCTTGGTACACTGTTCTTGAAATATTCCTTTCTTTATAGATTTAGGCATTTGAGTTTTGTGTCCTGGCTCCTCCTATCATTCCTGGATTACATAAGAGGTTCCCCCATTTTCTTATCTGGACTACTCAGCCTTGGAGGGGTTCTATGTGGTCCTTAGAGGCAACCTGTACTGCCTCACAGAGTTAACATTCAATCAGGTAAGGCATTATTTTTTGCTTTTTCTATTTTTAAGTGCTATATTCTATTTCTAAGTATTGTTTCCAATTGCAAGTACATCTTCAGTAGTGGTGGGAGGGCTACCCCACGACTTTCTTATAAGCGATGTAAGGAACCATGGAGATCACTGGCTAGCAGATCCTATTTATGACTCATATTGATTGCGCCTGGTACCTCAATAAGCGTGTAGTGAGTTAATTCTTATTACTTACTGTTCATCACGTCCTTTATTCTTCTCCTTTAGATATGTTATAGGGGAAAGACATAGTGGACTATATAATGGAGGAGGCACTAGTTAGGACCGATCATTAGCTACACTTGGAGCCCGAAGGCGTCTCTTACTTAAAAAGTCTCCTCCCTTACTTGATCGATGGAGTTGCGAGGGGTTTTATGCATGCTCCACCTACTCCTCTAGCAGGAATTTCCTCTTCTTCTACTCATCAAGTATGCCTTGCTTCTTTTGTATTGTTCCATACTATCCATTTTTCAGTTCTGACCCTTCTTATCTGTTTTCAGTGACCCCATTTGAAGAGGACCCATACTAGGAGCACTACTAAGACCTCGAGTAGTGTTAAAGCTACTGTTAATGCCCCTAATGAGATCACTTAAATGATTTCTAAGGTGGCTACACTAACATTTGTCCTTTGGTTTAGGTGCACAACCCCCATGGTGAGGTGACAGTCCAAGTAGTACCCACTTCGACTGAGCCTATGTCTAACTTTATTGCTTTGATATTTCAAATTTGTTGTTTGCTAACTGTTCTATTCGTAGGTTCTTAGAGAGATAGCCATATACTAGTACTAGTGTGCTTCAAGCTTGATGAGCCATTATATGCACTACTCCATGGAGGCTCATGTAACTCTTCATACACCTTGCCATTTCTTGGTTAATTTTATGTAACAATATGTATACGTGTATCATGAATGCATATGTGCTAATGCATGTATGTTATGATAACACAACTTGAGCATACGAGGGTATTGCGGGAGCTAGATGAGGCTTTCCACTTGTGGGAGGTAGCATGGCAGTAGGAAGGTGCCTACTACTAGAGTGAGGTCTAGAGGCTGCGAGTCGAGCTAGAGTAACTGAGGTTTCATGATGTCGGACCTAGTAAGAGGGGACCCACTAAGAAGGGCAATGACAATTATGAGGACATGGATGAATCTTAAGTTCCCCCTCCTTTATTCTTTCTTATTATACTAATTATTCTTTGATATTTAATATGCATTGATACTTTAATTATTATTTTGATTTTTCTGATATTTTTATGTTCTTCTTTCCATCATTTATCTACTTATTGTGTTGTCATGATGAATACAAGGAAAGAAAAAATACAATAGCAATGAAATTTACAATAGAAATAAATACAACTCTAAAAGAGAGAAACATTACATCAAAAGGGGAATATCACATCATAGAAAGATATGAATTCTAAGATGCAGATTTTATACTTGTATGAGGTAGATATTGATTTAGACATTTACTTCTTAACATGTTCAATCTTTAACATCCTTTCATTTGTACAGGATAACATTTAGGATGACTATGGTTGCATACATAATACTTCAAAATGATAGTACCCTTGTCCTTAATTAGCCCTCTTGGGTTTTCTAATTAAATATTTTACCTCTCATTTTTTATCTTTTTTATTTATTATTTATCTTTTTTCTCTACGAATAGTATCGCATGAGCTAATCGACATTAACCCATTCAAAGAGCTCATTCCCATCGATGTCCATAAGCTTGGTTGCTCCTTTAAAAAGGACATTTTTAACTATGTAAGGTCCTTTCTAGTTAGGTTGGAATTTCCCTTTTAGGTCTGGTAGGGTCTGCTTAGCTTATCTCAATACCCAGTCCCCAACCTTAATGTCATATTACTTTACTTTCTTATCAAAAGCCCTTGTTATTCTTCTCTTACATAACTGAGTGTGCTAAAGTGCCTTCAACCTGTCACTATCCATTAGATCTAGTTACATTAGCCTCTATTCTATCCATTTTTTCTTGAGTAAATATGCTTTAATTATAGTCCTAAGGGATTTTATCTCCACTTCAATTGGAAGTATAGCTTATATTCCATACACCAGCGAGAAAATGGTATGGTATCCCATAGATGTTCTCACTGTAGTACAGTATCCTTAAATAGTAACTGGTAACTTGTTAGCCCAATCATGATGGGTTTCAATAATCTTGGAATGAATCTTCTTAATGTTCTTATTTGCTGCTTCCACTTCTCCATTGGCTTGTGGTCTATAAGGTGATGACTTATAGTGCTTCACTTTGTACCTCTCAAGCTTTGTTCATACTTCCCCTTGAAACTATACCCTATTATATGAAATCAGGTGATTAAGGATCTCATATCTACATAACAGATTCTTGTCCAAGAACCTAGCCACTTGTTTTTCCCCCTGTTTGCTGTAGGACTCAACTTCTACCCATTTTATGAAATAGACAATCACAACTAAAATATATATGCATCCATTTAAGGCTGTAGGGTGAATTTTTCCTATAATGTCAAGTCCTCAAACTGAGAACGGCCAAAGAGAGGACATGGTGTAGTTTTGAATATGGTAAATGACTAATGTCCCCATAGATTTGACATTTGTGACATCTCTTGGTGAACTTAACACAATCTTTCACCATCGTAATCTAGAAGAACCCTTGTCTCATTATTTTCTTAGCTAGTGTTGTACCATTCATATGCGAACCATTAACTCCTTCATGAACTTTTGTCATTACCTTATTTGCTTCGCTTTTGTCCAAACAGCGCAACTATATCCTATTTGAAGTTCTCCTATATAGAACTCCTTGATAAAGGATAAACTTTGCTACTAGCTTTCTAATAACTGCTTTAGCCTTTTTGCTCATTTTCAGATGTTGGCAATTATCCAAGTACTATTGAACATCATAAAACTAGGGCTTCTGATATACTTTTACTTCCATTACTCTTACATTCTTATAGCATGACTAGTTTAACTTTAGTACTATCAAAGGCTTCATTGGCATGGTTGCTAGCCTATCCTAAACTGATGCTAAGGTGTCTGCTACCATCTAATTATGATTTCTTATTAGGCAAATGAATTTGAACTTTCAAAATAATTAACCCAACTATTATAAATGCTCCAGGTATGGTTTTAGATGTTGCTCTTTTATATCCCATTAATCAGTAGCCTAGTTGATTACCAATATTAAGTCACCTAATATTTCCACTTCTATAACTTTTAAAGCCATAAATGCCTCCATTCCCATTACATATGCTTCATATTCTACTTCATTGTTTGTAACCTAAAAAGTTAGCTTTTTTACTATAAGGATTGCCTCATTTACTAGAGTTAATAAGATTACCCCTATTCTTACTCTGAACTATTTCACTGGTCAATCAAAATACAACTGCCATCCTTGGATCTCAATTGCTGCGGTAAGGTCATTTGGGAACTTAAGTTCTATCTCTTAATCATTTGAATTAGGTTTAGTGCTAGAAAATCAACTACTACTCTTCCTTTAACTACCTTCTTAGTTAGATACTCAACATTAAATTTTCTTAATAACACTAACCACTTCTCTTATCTCCCAACCAGTGAAGGTGCTTTAAAGAGGCATCTCATCGGATCTAACTTCAAAATTGCTTGGATCTTGTAAGATTGAAAGTAGTGCCTTAGTTTCCTCATAGCCCAAACCATTTCCAAACAAATCAGCTCAACATGATTATACTTCTTCTCATAAGGCAACATCTTCTTACTTAGGTAGTAAATTGCATGTTCAGCTCATGCATTTACTTCTTAAGCTAGTATGGCTCCTATTATGCTTTCTTTAATTAATATGTACAAGATTAAGGGCTTTCCCATTTCTAAAGGTCTAGAATTGGTGGATTCATGAGATATTCCTTGATTCTCTCAAAAGCAATATGTCATTATTGATTCCAAACCATCGGCTAATCTTTTCTAAGTAGCTTGAATATCATCTCATATCCTTCTGTCAATCTGGCTATGAATTGGCTCATGAATTTTAGCTTCCCTAAAAATCCTTAAATTTCCTTTTTGATCTTTGGTGGTAGCATTTCCCTGACTACTTTTACCTTATCTAAATCAACTTTAATTCCTCTTTGGCAGACTATGCATCCTAGCATCTTTCCTGAAGTTACTCCAAACACACATTTTTTAGGATTTAACCTCAAATTGTACTTATCTACTCACTATATAAATTTCTCTAATATGACTAGATGTTCTTCTTAAGTCTTTTATTTCACTATCATGTCATTAATATAAACTTCTACTTCCTTATGTATTATATGATTAAACATTGCTATAGCCATCCTTTGGTATATTTCACCACATTCTTTAAACCAAAAGGCATTGCCCTATAATAGTACATTCCTTATTCTATAATGAAGGTTATCTTAGCTCTGTCAATAATTGCCATGAGGATCTAATTGTACCCTGAGAACTCATCCATAAAAGAGAACATGGTGCATGCGGTAGCATTTTTTATTAGAACATCTATATAAGGCAACAGGAAGTCATCCTTTTGGCATGCCTTGTTTAGATCCCTGTAGTCTATATAAATCCTCACCTTCGTATCTTTCTTAGGTACTGGAACCATATTAGGTAACCACTCCAAATAGTCTACCACTTCCAGGAGCTTGGCTTTGATCTACTTCTCTATATCCTCTTTTACCAATTGTGCCCATTTTGGTCTCAATCTTCATAACTTCTGCTTCACTGACTTGTGTCCTACTTTTATCAAGATGTAATGTTGAGCAATGTCTCTGTCAATGCTAAGCATGTCATCGTATGTCCAAGTGAACACTTTTGAATATTGTGTTAATATGTTTTCTAATGCTCTCATTTCCTCATAGGTAATCTCTTTTAAAATATGCAATATGTGAGGATTTTCATCCATGCCCATGTTAAATGGTTTAGTGTTAATAGAATGAATGTAAAATATGCTCATGTAAGGTTTAATGGAATACTTATCATTATCAAAAGACACATCACATAAGTAAACAAAATTAGATTTCATTACATCATACTTAGCATTCAGTACATTAAAAGACTCAAATAGATTAACAAACATAACATAAAGGGAAACAAACTGAAGGGAAACAAACTAACTAAGTGAGTATATTAAGCATAAAGTACATAATTTTTAGATGAAAGCAAGTGATCTAATTTATTGGCTACCCATTGTTTGGACTAGTCATTTATTGCGTCGTCCCATTCACTTTTATTAAAGTGGTGGATGATCCTCCTTTGCTAGGTGGCTCAAAAGTGATCAATGAATCTCTGAAGGAGATCTCCTCCTATAAAACCTATAAGGTCTGATGGTATGCATTGCTTAGCTCCAACCTATCTAGCCACCAATGCTGAATAATAATGAGTACATAATTTAAATTTAGATACTGTCATGTAGTTCACATATGTTCCCATGGTCACATGCTCTAGTTTCCACCAAGGGTATGTCTAGGTAATATGATTCTCCAAGATGGAGTACATCCACTCAAACCATTTATCAAATGTGATGTGCATGGAACCACCAATAATCTTCTTGAGATGCCTCTCTTAATGGTGCCTACGTTGATACTTTAACTAATTTCTAGCAGGCTTCTCTAAAAGGCTAAGTTTTTCTTAGAGCCAAATTTGGAGTAGTAACGGACACTTAGTGAAATGAGAACACCTGCCTATCCTTCTGTTATCCAAACTATGGATGGTCTTGGCCAAGATTAGAGGGAAGGGTTATAAGCTGTAATATCCAACACCCTCAATGACCTGTAATATCCTATAATCTCCCAATTCATCATGAGATGTCATGAAATATTGAGAAAGAGATAACATGTGAAGATACATGCCTAAGGCAAGTTGTTTGGCCTCTTCTTCCCATAAGTAATTTAAAAGTTAGAGTGCAATTAGTCATTTGTCTCCTTAGCCTATATAAGTTAGATGAATTAGTCATTTGTCTAGCATGAATAATTCATCTAACTTATGTAGGCTAAGGTTAAAAAAGGTTGAATTGAGTCCTAAATATTCCATAGTCTAGTTAGTGAACGCGACTTCTTCAATTTTAGTGGGAGTCCTTTTTTTATAGCACCGAACTCTTCGTATTAAGGGCATATCTTAAAGCCATTGAAGCGAAAGACTTACTTGTTTGGATCCTAGAATGTTAATGTCATTTTTAAAAACTAAAAATCAATGTGAACATGCTGGTATATCTTGAGGCATAGCATCCTAAAGGGTTATAAGCTCTTCTAATCGACTTTGTTGAGGGTACGAAGTAGATCCTTAGTAATACCCAACTGAACCTGAGGCTCCTCAACTAAGGTGTCATCATTAACCAGTGTTTGAATTTTCTCTCTTATGTTCCCCCTATCTTGTTAAGAGGGTCTTATGTCTAGGTCATCATCCCTAGAGTTTAAAAATGACATACGCTAAGGTCTGTGCGAGGCTACTCTTCTATATGAGTATGACTGTTAGGATGGCAAAGTGATGATGCATGCATGCATAATGTGATGTGTTCTATAAGACAAATGGGTTAACATGTATGCATGGCATGATAATTGTAATTTTGCTATTATGATAATGCAAGATGTCTGTAAGAAAATCATGGGTTAGTTCATAATGAGATGTTGTGTTAGTGATATGCACTAGGTCAATCATTTGTGATTATGTATTGACTTTCTTATTTTATTAATAAAGAGGTATTATATTATCATTTGATTTTATGATAATTACATGAATGGTTAATTCTTACTAAGGCCATCAAGTATGTAACTTGATAGTAAAACCCTTAGATTAAAATAAGAGTTCTATTCTAATTATCCCTAGCCATTTATTCATTATATGAATATTAAAGTATTAAGGCTAGTATGATGTTGACTGATGGTTATGTTTTACTAATCATAAATATGAGATATTAAGTCAACTCATAGGTACATGATGAGAGATCATGTACTGGATTGACCCACTATGAGAATACTACATAGATTATTGTCATAAGTATTTCTTATCACAGTAATTTTATTTCGGTCCTTTGACCTTGAAATCATCATGGATTTCTACATAGCTATTTTATGTTTTGACACATTCTAACATTGTCTTTAACCGGATGATTAAAATAATGTTGTTGGATATAAAATTAGTTATGTGAGGAATGTGAGTGATTTAGAAGGAATTTATCCCTCATTAATATGAGAAAGATATCTAAAGGCCCCTTGATGAGATAGACTGAATAAAATGCATGGCCATGCTGAAATGAATTGATAAAGAGTTATCATTTTTAGTCTACTTGGAATCAAGCCATAATATTGAATTATATAAGGATGACATTCTATGCCTTATGTTCAATTAAGATATCATGTGATAAAGGGACAATAAAATTCATTGTAATTAGGTTATGTCGGATTATTGACTTCACATGACTTGGGTAGTCATAATGTCTTGCTAGAGGCCACTTATGGCTTGTAGGCCTATATAGAGATTTAGGCCCACTGCCAATGTTATGTGAACCTACAGGGTCACACACTTAGAACAAGCCCAAAACGGATATGGGTTTAATAAGCCCAAAATAAACTCTGTGGAAATAAATAATTAAAGTGTTTTATTTATTTATTTATTTGTTTATTTATTTAAGATAAATGTTATTTTAAATAAATAAATAAGATATTATTTTTTTGATTTATTTTTAAACAAAATCAGAATATAATAAATGGAAAATTACCAGAAGGTTATTGGTAAGTGAAACCCTAACTTGGAGTCTATAAATATGTTATATTCTCTAGGGTTTCACACACTTATTTTTTGCCTCCAAATTCATTTTCTTTCCTCTTAGAAAACAAAGACAGAGTTTTTCCTTTTGTTCTTGATTTGTGAGACAGTCAAGAGGTTGCTAGCACACACACTCAAATTCGTTTTGTGAAGGGTTGTTCGTGTGGATACCTATAGAGGACGCATCCTTTTGGAGACGTCTTGATCCGAACAACCAAGCCAAAAAGCTCGAGGTAAGGTGTCACCGGTGTGAACCTCCTCTCACCCTTCCAGAGAATCTTGCCTCTTCTGCATTTTGGTAAAACCCTAGATTTAATCTATTAGTCGAATTACATGGATCCTGGCTTGGGAACATGACAAAATTTTAATTTTTCCGCTGCATTTGCATCAAGGACCCCAACATGTTGCTCCCTATATGTGTGTATGCATGCATAGAAATAAAGGAAAACAAAGTGAAAAAATGAGGTTAGCTTGAAAACCTGCAAAATGAACAACCAAATACAAGCATTCACTCTTTTCAACATTATTACTCCACACGGTAAAAATTTTATATCCTAGATGGATTTTTAAATCATAGTCAACATGGGTCTATGGTTCCGCTCTCACACTAGGCTATTTTAATTCTTGCTAATTAGACTCAAAAGGTAAACTATGGAGAGATACTTAAATGTAAACAAGGTAAATATACAATGTCAATATATGGTCCAGTTGATAGGCCACAAGTGGTGTCTACAGTCTATATGCACCCACGAGCACATGAATTATAATCAAAAAAATGAATCCATGTTCATATCCCCCTTACCAACATTTGATATGTTTACTAAGGAACATGAAAGCGTCATTCGATAGCTTACAATTTGATTCTTTCAGTATGAAAGTCCATAATCTGATCAAATTCCTTATTCATCCACATGATCTAATAAAAGAAAATGGGCAATTTCTCTAGGTTCTATCATCAAAAGATGTCACTATTTATTAGTTCTTATAGACTATCCAAGCTAAGGTGCATGACTATTGCCATTCCTTATGCATTGGGCTTACATAAAGTAAACAGGGATCATATAAATCTAAGCATGAGCAATCCATGAGAATTGACATAATGACAACAAATGGTGACAAATACTAGGGACATCATAACATTTGTAAATGCTAGGTCAAACAGATAGCATCAAGATAAGGTCAACATGCAGAAGCTTGGTAGGATCCTAAGGGAAATTTCTACTCGTTTATCCATATGAGCTGCGTTAGGCTTACAGCTAAGGGCTCCTTCAGCGAGAATGCCCGTATAACTAGGATTACAGACTTTGGTCAATGAGTCTTGCATTCTTTTACCCACTTGAGAAGATTGTACCCCTATTTTGGACTTAGGAGCCAGGTCGCGTCACTTTAAGCCTTACAATTTTTTTATTATTTTTATATATTTATTTATCAATCTGTCAACTTTATCATTCCCATTTATTTATTTTAAAAAATATGGCAAAAACAAATAAAAAAAAAGTTAAAGGGGGTATTTTCACCATAAAAAAACATAAACTTTATGATAAAAACCCCAACTTTGCCATAAATGGCATAAATGCAATAAAAATTGCAAAAAGGGAACAAAATAAATAAAGTGCAGAAATAATTATATAAATAAAATAAAAATACAAAAATAAAAATATTAAAGTGGTAAAGGAGATATTTTTACCATAAAAATGGAGATTTTATGATAAAAAGGCCATATTTATTGCAAATAAAAAAATACAATAAAAAATGATAAAAATGCAATAAAAATAGGGGAAATATAGAAATGATAATAAAAATAAATAAGATACAATAGTAATAAAATAAATTAAAATGATGCAAAAATAATAATAATAATAAAAATGCTAACTTTACATTAAAATACCCATTTTTACATGAATGGAGAAAAGATGCAAAAATAATGGAAAAATGTAAGATGAATGTAACACTCCCGGATCCAACCCAAACTTCTCCTTCAACATATCTTATTCACAAACTTCAAATCACCATAAAAATCATAACTTTATGACATCACAATAAAAATAAAAATAAAAATGCTAGAATGGTGAAAAATGCAAGAAAATGGTTAAAATTAGAAAAAATGCAAAAATGATTATTTTAATAATGATAAAAGTATAGACATCTTTAGAGGGACTGGGTGATTACCCTAGATGCATGTTTTGACGTAGATGTGGCTCGGTTTGGATATTTAATGTTCTAAATCCTAGGATAAAAATAAGTGATTTTTGGTTGAGTGTTTGGTTAAATGGATCTCCAAGTGTGTTAAGAGAGAGAGAGAGGGTGAGAAAAGCCTCCAATACAGTGATTTTTTCTCTTTCTAGATGGTTGCCTCAAAGTGTGGGCCAATCTCTCTTCTAAAGAAGAAAAAAATGTATTTTTATAATGCAGGCTTGTGGACCTGCGAGCTTGGGTCCAAAACCCACGCTCTTGGGTCCAAGACCCATACAAGGGTAAATAGGTCATTTTAACCTATAGACTAGGTTAAATGACCCACACTCGTGGGACATCAACCCAAGCTCATAAGATGACCCATCCTCATGGGTTTTTCCTAACTTTTTTGTCCCTTTTGGGCCCAAACTTGCCTTTTTTGAGAGTTTGGTTGCTTTTTGGTATATCTTTGGTATCTTTTAGGTTTATTTTGGGTTTCTTCTCAATTTAAGCACTCTTGAGAGAACTTCTGAGGAAATTATCCCCCTATCTGATAGACAAGAATCCTTTATCATTAAATTTTTTAGGGACTATCAAAATTTAGGTATCAACACAAAGGTTGGCCACTTTTTGTTTCTCCTTTTTCTTTTTTGATTTAAAAGAGTCATCTTATAAAGATTTAAAAGCCTTCTTCTTGTCCTTTTCTCCCTTGTTCTTGAATTTGAGCTTAGGGCATTCACTTCTAATGTATCCCCATTTCTTGTATTTATAGTAACTAACCTCTTTATTCTTTTTGCCATCTTACTTCTTATTGTCCCTTCATCTTAAGAAGCTTTTTCTTTTTAGTAACTTCTTGAACCCTTTTGTGATTATAGCTATCTCATCATCATCTTCACTAGAGCCCGCCAAGCTTTCATCTTTACTTACTTCTTGTGTAGTGTTTAATGTAATCCCTTTTTTCTTCTCTTCTTTCTAATCTTTTTCATCTCCTCTTTGTGTTTATAGTGAGCTCATATGTAATGACCTTCCCAATAAGAATATCAATTGAGAGAGTTAAAAGATCATGAGTTCCTCAATTGAAGTGACCTTAGATTCCCAATCCTTCTTATGTAAGATTCCTATAATCTTATTATTCACTTCTTCCTTAGAAAAATGTTTTTTATGTTTCTTGAGAGTAGTAAAAAGAGCATTAAAATGGTTTGTCATCTTTGTTATTAATTTTTGTGGCTTCATGTTGAAAAGTTCATCTTCATACATATGAAGTTGAAATTTCTTGCTTCTCACTTGAAAGTGCTTTAGAGGGGTGGTGAACAAGGCTAATAAAGGTTTTAAAAAATTAAAATGAATTTAAGAAATGAACAAAAATTGAAAGAGAATAGAGTAGGAAGAACAATGAATGAAAAAATTTAAGGAGTTCAGATTCTCAATAATTCTACATCTCCACCTAACTTATCCTTAGGTTAGGATTTTTCAATACCCACAATCTTATTCACAAGATTGAGATTACAAGAGTTTGAGGCTCACTCTTCAACTTTACATAAACAAGAGTTTTAAGGCTAACTCTTACAAAGAATGTTGATACAAAGAAAAAAAAGAAGCTTAATGAATGCTTATAGAGCTTTTTATAATCAAAGAGTAATATAATGTGTATTTTTTTTATCATAACTCTAAACCACATATGTATAGATTAACTTTTAAAAATATGGTTGTTGGAGCCAATGATTATGTCTCCAACATCTCTTTCCTTCAATAAAATCAAAAATATGTTTGTTGGATATTTTTAAAGTTTAATGTTACCATAAAAGCAAGGCTTCAGTCGCAGCCCTTTACTGAGTTGAATTTTGACTTGGCTTTCTGTCACCATGGCAGCCTTACTTTAGTCGTAGCCCTCTATTGAGCTAAATTACAAGCTTTCTGTCACCATAGTAGCCTTACTTTAATCACAACCTCTACTGAGCTAAATTATGACTTTGCTTTCTGTCACCATAGCAGCCTTACTTTAATCATAACCTCTACTGAGCTAAATTAAGACTTTGCTTTCTGTCACCATGATAGACTTGCTTCAATCACAGCCCATTGCTGAGTTGAATTACAAGCTTTCTATCATTATGGCAATCTTGCTTCAGTCACAGCCCTTTACTAAGCTAAATTATGACTTGGATTTCATTAAGAGTAATATTTTACCTATGCTTATAATTACACTTAAAAAAATAACATTAGTGATCCAAAGATGTTTGTTAAAGTCAAAATAAGAATGGATTAACACTTGATCATTCAAATGTTCAACAATCTCCTCCTTTTTGACTTTAATAAACAATTTTGAATGATAGAGAATAATCATAAGTGCAAGTGTGTCTAACTTTGCTCAATGGCTCCTCCTCAACATGTACTAAGGGTTTTAAGAATTTTTAATATACTCCCCCTTAAAGGCATAGGCATATGAATTTAATTCAATAAAGCATAACTTTAATTATCAAGTATCCAAATATTCTAATGTACAAAATATATATATATATATATAAGAGTGCACATTAATTCAAATATGCAATATCCAAGTCATAATTATGCAATCATTCAAAATCTTATTCTTCTCCCCCTTTTATCAAAGGAAAAAAAAGTATAAAACTTAAAATAACTAGAGAAGATGAAATTTTTAATGAACATATACAAAAAGTAAAACTAATTTTATTATGTATTAGAGCATAATAAAAAAAATTATCATCGCATATATAAAAAATCTTTAAATAATAAATAATTATAAAGGAGATATTTTAAATAAAAGATTAATATATTTTATTCTTTATATAAATATATATTTTTTTATTTCTCCCCTTTTAAACATGATAAGCAATATAAATTTAATATTTTATTCCCCTTTTTTTTCAAAAAAAAAATATAAACAACATAAAATTTAACATAAAGAAACATGGCCTAACATGATAAATGTGTTAAAAACATAAAAATATGATAATATGATCATTAGTAATAATGCTAGGCAACATGAAGGGAAAAAATTTCAAACATGTTTTAATAAAAACTAGTAGCACTTACAATGCATGTAGTATTACTTAAACACATCATGCATGTAGTATTACTTAAACACGTCACAAACATAGTATATATAATACTTATTTGAAACTTAACAAACTTAACTATCACATGATCATGTAGTGCTTAACTAATCAAAACATGATCTCTCCTAAAGGAAACAAAAGACCAAGAATCAAAATAATGAAAACAAAGATAGACCAAAACTTAAAGAAAATATTATGTCAGTCTAGCCAAATATCACATATATACACATATAACAAAAGTAAGCAAAACAAGACTTATTATCACATATAAAAATATGACAAAACTATTCACACTTATAATGTTACTATGCATGGATAAACAAAATTATGAAAAATAAATTCAAATAACTATGCATAAAAAATTTAATTGAAACTCAAATATTTATCCCCCTTTGTCAAAATGCAAAAGGAAATTTAAAAAAAAATTGCATTGATAAAAGGATAGAGTTACAATGATATTAAAATACCAATTGTAAACTAAAAGGAAACATAGCATAATAAGACATAAAACTAACAACTAATAACTTCTATCTAGAAAATATACTGAAAATAAACTAAACATAAACTAAAACAAAATAACCATAAAAATAAACTAATATCACAAAGCTTAGAAACTGAAAATATATTGAAAATAAACCGAACAAAAAATGACAAAAAACACACAAAAATATATAAAAGATAACTAGTTATATTGAGTAAGAGGAAAGAGGGAATAATTTTACTAAATTAAAATAATTAATTAATTAAATTTAACTCAATAATTAATTATTAATTTGCAAAATATGAAGGTTTTTTTAAAAAAATTGAATAAACATATCATAATGCACATATTTAATTTAAACATATATAAATGCATGATAATTAAAAAAAACTATTAAGATCAAAATCAAAATTAATAATCAAAGCAATCAATAAACACAACATGATTTCACATTAAAATAGTCCAACCATCAATTAAGTATAAAAGCAAGACAAATTAGAACCATCAATCATGTCAAGTTCATGCTTATTAAAATTTAATCTCTTTTCATTAGGAGGTTTAGTGAAGATATCTATAAGTTGATTATATGTATCAACAAATTCAAGTGAGATATCACCATTTTGAATATGATCATACAAGAAATAATGTCTAACATTTATATGCTTGGTTCTTGAATTTTGAATGAGATTTTTATTAATGTTAATAGTACTTGTATTGTCACATTTAATTGGAATGTGATCAAGCTCAAAGCCATAGTCTAACAATTGTTGTTTTTGCCATAAAACTTATGAACAATAAAGATTACTGCAATATATTCAGCTTCAATAGTGGACAAGGCAACTGAAACTTATCTCTTGCTAAACCAAGAAACTAAACATTGTCCTAAAAATTGACATGTTCTGAAAGTGCTTTCTCTATCTAGCAAACTACCGACAAAGTCTGTATTTGAATAACTAATCAAGTCAAAGGAAGAAGTCCTAGGATACCAAAGTCCTAAATGCAAACTTCCACTTAAATATTTAAAAATTCTTTTAATTGCATTCAAATGAGACTCTTTAGGAATTTATTAAATTCTAGCACACAAGCAATTAACAAATATAATATACGGTCTACTTGTAGTTAAATAAAAAAGGGGTCTTATCATACCTATAAACGCTTTTCATTAACTGGTTTACCATTCTCATCTTTGTTGAGTTTGATGGTGGTACTCATAGGAGTCTTGCTTAATTTTAGCTCCACTCCATGCCAAACTTCTTAAGAATGTCCCTAGTGTATGTTGTTTGATTAATGAAAATCCTAACTTTACATTACTTGATTTGAAGTCCAAGAAAGAATTTGAGCTCACTAATTATGCTCATCTCAAATTCTCCTTACATCAACTTGGAAAATTTCTCACATAAGAAATGGTTAATAGCTCCAAAAATAATGCCATCAATATATATTTGTACAATAAGTAAATCATGCTTGAATTTCTTTATGAAAAGAGTTATGTTAACCTTTCCTTTAAAGAAACCTTTCTCTAATAAAAAGTTACTCAACCTTTCATACCAAGCTCTAAGAGTTTGTTTTAATCCATATAATTCTTTTAAAAGTTTAATAAATGATTAGGAAAATCAAAACTTTCAAAACCTGGAGGTTGTTCAGTATATACCTTTTCTCTAATGAATCCATTTAAAAATGCACTTTTAACATCCATTTAATAAAATTTAAAATCCATGAATGATGAAAATGCAAGTAGCATTCTAATAACTTCTAACCTTGGAACCGGGGCAAAGGTTTCATCATAATCAATGTCTACCTCTTGATTATAACCTTTAGATACTAGTCTAGCTTTATTCCTAATTATGACACCTTGTTTATTCATCTTATTTCTAAAAACTCATTTGGTGCCTATAATAAGATGATGTTTAGGTCTAAGAACTAAGGTCTAAACCTTATTTCTCTCAAATTAATTTAACTCTTCTTGTATAGCAAGGACCCAAAATTCATCACTTTAAGCATCATCAACATTTTTTAGTTCAATTTGGGATATAAAGGCTAAATTAACAATAGATTTAAGTTAAGATCTAGTAGTTACCCCCTTTGTAGTGTCACTTATGATAAGGTCTTAAGGATGTGCTTTCTTGAGTTACTAATCCTTTAGAAGTTCATCCTTCAAGTTAGGTTAAGACATCTCCTCATTATCCTCCTTACTTGGACCTTCAAGATTCAAAGTCTTACTATCATTTTCTTCTTAAGTGTTTATCCACATGCTCATTTATAAAATCATCAACACTACAAACATCCTTTCTAGGATCAAGTGAGTTTGATTCATCAAATAAAATATGCATTGACTCTTTAACTACTGATGTTCTTTTGAACCTAAACCTTTCTTAGTCTAAGTTGGTTAGTCTTAAGATAATCTAAAGGAAGCAAGTTCATGTGTAATCTTCTATAGAAGCACACATTATTGGTGTATCCTTTGATCATGCAACATGAACATACAACATTTTTAAATTTATTTTTCCTAAGATGATACAAATTCCTAGTAAATGAGACATGCCTTTAGTGTTGTGGTTATGTATAATTCCTAAAATTTCTTTGTGCCATATATGAAGAGTGTGACATATAATGACAATGGCAATGTGTATTTTGTTAGATTTGTCCAACATGCTTAGGACTGTTATGTCTAGTGTATATATAAGCATGTTTAGGTTGTGTTCTTCTAACTTGTGACTTACCTTTTTATGTCATATAAGGTTAAAGTTTTATGAGACTTCCCTTTATTATTTGACATATGAGACTTCTTGGCTTTAAAAGCTTGAGTCTCAATAGTTTTAGAGGTAGAGGAAATAGAATTATATAATGCCTTAACAAATTTAATATATAATGATGAGGAGGAAGAAACCATTCCATTCTCATATCCTAAACCACAAGTGTTTCCATGGATTTTTTAAGAGTCAAAAAGATTATCTAAACTCTCCTTTCCTTTTTGGAATTTTGGAAATGGAATTCTTCAATTCTAATATCATATTAAAAAGCTTATGATTTTCATCACTTGCTTTCTTGAGTTGCTCTTTCAAAGAATTTAAAAATTTTAGGTCACTAGCAAGTTTATCATTTAACTTAACTAGATTTGAAAATTCATTTCTTAAATTTTTGAATTTCTTGGTTAAGCTAGATAACTCATGCATATAATGCTTTTTTTAGATAGTAAGTTTTTGCATTTAAGTAGAGTTTGCTCACAATAGAGCTCTCATTATCATCATTATATTCATAATAATCATCATAAGAAGAGTTGGAAGTATATGGTACCTCATTTTCATCTTCAAGAGCCATAAAAAAAAAGGTTGGCCACTTCTTATTGTTCATCTTCCTCTTCAGATTTAGAGGAGTCATCCTAAGTAGCTTTGAAGGCCTTCTTTTTCTCTTTTGCTTCTTTGTTCTTGAATTTTAATTTGGGGCACTCACTTCAAATGTGACCCAGTTTCTTATATTCATAGCAAGTAACCTCTTTAGTTTTCTTATTACTATCTCCTTCGTACTTTTATTGAAGTCTTTTATTCTTGAGGCATTTTTCTTTCTAAAAAACTTTTTAAAGTTCCTAGTAAGCATGACAATGTCACCATCTTCATCACTAAGATCTCTAATGCTTTCCTCCTCACTATCTTCTTATACAAATTTTAAGGCAATGCTCTTTTTCTTCTCTTCCTTCTCTTTTTCCTATTCACATCTTTACTTAATTATAAGCTCATGTGTTAGGAGCTTTCCAATAAGCACATCGATTGACAGGGTAAAGAGATTTTAAGCTTCCTTAATTGAAGTGACTTGAGATTCATAATCCTTCTTAGGTAGGATTCTTAGAATCTTGTTATTCACCTCTTCCTTAGAGAAATGCTTTCCAAGTTTTTTGAGGGTTATGAGAAGAGTGTTGAGTTGATTAGTCATCTTTATGATTGACTTATGAGGCTTCATTTTAAAGAGTTTATATTCATACATGTGAAGTTGAATCTTTTTGCTTCTTACTTGTACATTTCCTTTGTAATGGTTCTCCAAGGTCTCCCACATTTCTTTAACTAAAATTTGTCTCCTTTTTCTTTTAACATATAAGAGACTAGAGTGACAATAACTTTCTTATTTTTATAGTTTTCTTCCTATTGTTCATTGTTCCATTGACTTCTTACAAGAGTTGTTTGTACACCATTAATGGTAGCATTAGGTGGTTCCTAACTTTTAAGAACAAATTCCTAAAGTTTAATGGAATTACAATCTAAATATAGCTCCATTTTGAAATTTCATTAAATAATGGTCTAAGTGAAGAAATATTTTAAAATTCACTCCATATAATCTTGTATTCTAGCAATGAAGTTCATAGAATTCAAGCTCTAATACCAAATGAAAGTGCCTTAAAGGGGGGTGAATAAGGCTAATAAAGGTTTTTAAAAAGTTAAAATGAATAAAAAGAATGAATAAGAATTGAAAGAAAATAAAGTAGGAAGAATAATAAACATAGAAATTTAAGGAGTTCGACCTCTCAATAATCCTACATCTCCACTTAACTTATCCCCAAGTTAGGATTTTTCAATACCTATAATCTTATTCACAAGATTGAGATTATAATAGTTTAAGGCTCACTCTTCAACCTTACACAAACAAGAGTTTTAAGGCTAACTTTTCAACTAATTCCTAAGTGTTTTGATGGCTAAACACTTAGACCAATTCCACTAGAAATATACCTCACTTCCCTTCTAATCTATCCTAAGAATTAAATGTAGATGAAGTCCTATTTCTATCATACAACCAACTCTCATAAGAGTTTAATCAATATAAAGAATGTTGATACAAAGAAAAAAAATGAAGCTTAATGAATGCTTAGAGATTTTTTGATAATTAAAGAGTAATATAATGAGTATTTTTTTTTATCACAACTCTATATCATATATATATATACATATATATTCCTTCAATAATTTCAAAAATATATCCGTTGGATATTTTTGAAGTTTAATGTCACCATTGAAGTAAGGCTTCAGTCACAACCCCCTACTGAGCTGAATTTTGACTTGTCTTTCTATCACCATGGCAGCCTTGCTTTAGTCGTAGTCCCCTACTGAGCTGAATTACAAGCTTTCTATCACTATGGCAGCCTTGCTTCAATTACAACCCTCTATTGAGTTGAATTATGACTTGGCTTTCTATCACTATGGCAGTCTTGCTTTAATTGCAGCCCTCTATTGAGTTGAATTACAAGCTTTCTATCACTATGGAAGCCTTGCTTCAGTCATAGCCCTCTACTGAGATGAATTATGACTTGGCTTTCAATGAGAGTAATGTTGTACCTATGCTTATAATCACACTTAAACAAAGAACATTAGTGATCCAAAGATGTTTGTTAAAGTCAAAATAGGAATGGATTACACTTAATCATATAAATGTTCAATATCACTCACACATTTACTTCATAATGTTCTTAAGAGTTTTCCATACTTCTTTTGAGGATCGGTAATATTAAGCTTTACCACCTTCTTCTCCTAACATAAAAGCTAGCAAGATTATCATGGCTTTCTTGTCCTTATAGTTCTTTTCTTTTTTCTCATTTGATCATTGGCTTCTTGTAAGAATAGTCTCTACACTATTAATTATGGCTTTATAACAACATCCTAAAGTCTAATAGGATTACTATCTAAGTACAATTCCATATTGAACTTCCAATATGGGTAGTCACTACCATCAAAGTCTAAGAAATGAAAAATTGAAAGATTCACTCCCCATGATGTTTACTTTTAGCAATTAATTACTAAGAAGTCAAGCTCTAATACCAATTATAATAGCCCTAGACGGAGGTGAATAAGGCTTTTAAGAAATTATAAATCAATTAAAGAGATTAAATAAGGATTAAGAGCGGTAAAGAGAATGGAAGATCAAACACAAGCGTTTAAGGAGTTCGATTCATAAATGAATCTACGTCTCCACCTAACTTATCCCTAAATTATGATTTTTAACACCCACACTGTCACGACCCAAATCGGGGGCCATGACCGGCACTAGGGAAGGGGAATTCTTTTGAATTCAGAACCCATAACAAGTCTTAAAATAATAAAACATACAATAAATAAAATAAATATACTGTAATTAAAAATTTCAATTTAATATAATAAAATAATCTCCTTCATATCATGAAATAATCTGATATAATATTCAGATTAAATATCTGAATTAAAATCTCATACAGCAAGATAAATAGAACTCACTACTGTTACAAATACAACTATTGCAGTTTTCTAGAGTACAATAATAAATAATTAACTAAGTAATTTACATAATAATGTCGGGGCAGAAGAAATCCGACGGATAGGCCTACTACTAAGGTCTAAAGAAGATGACTCTCCTGTAAAAACATCAACTGAGGGGAGTCAGACCTCACTAAGTGAATTATTATAATATATATAGATGTATTTCTAAATGACAAATGCAAACACTCATAAGTATATATATATAAATATATATACAGGCATATACACACAGATGCTGAAAATCACTTTATAATTAATACTGAAAAACATTAGTTTATGAAGGATCAAATAGAACCCTAAACTATCGCAACCACAAATATCAATAGAAAGCACTTTAGCCATATTGGCTCGCTTAATTCCAAGTAAATTTACTTAATCCAACTAGATAGTAGACTGGCCCCGAGACACTAAGTTGATCGAGCTCCAGCAGTTTGACTGTCAGTGTGATTGGCCCCGAGACATTTGGTCAACCGAGCTATAGCAATCACACCATCAATCACATCTCACATCAATCAAATCAATCAAGTCATAATTTCCACAAATAAGTTAGTAATTCAACCTATAATCTATCAAACCGGTATGTACTTAGTCTTAGTGCTACCCACTAGGAAGCACGTTTTATCGATATCCTTCATTTTAAAATAAAACATACATTCGAGAATAAATAATGTATACAATGGCATTCAAAATGATTAAATAAATCATATATATACTATAAATATACCTAAAATAAACTAAGTATATTTCAGGATGTAAAATAAATTCAATTAAATCATGAAATATACTCAAAATCAACCAATAATATACTTAAACATGATTTGAATATAAATCAAAAAGAAAACATGCATTTATTTTAAAATTTACCAATAATATACTAAAAATATACCTAAACTATACTTAAGCATTTAATAAAGCAATTATTCAAAATTTTACATTTAAAACATATAATTCTAAAACATGCAACCTAAGGCAATGTATATATATAATAATAACTCACAAGGATGCGCTCCTCGAGACTGGTCAGATAGGCTTGGTCCACTAGGCCTCAGTCTCAACGCAACTAAACAATAAAAGCGATCACAAATCAGAATAAATCTAACTTAGACTTCTAAATACTCGATCTAGAATTCTAAACACAAACGAACACAAAATCAGAATTAGACCCGATGTCATGTTTTACAAGAATTCTAAAAAAAATTCGATAGAACCTCCTCTGTAAAATGGGCATCTCTCTACTAAAAAGTAGAGCCGGTTTTGTAAGGAAAATACACTTCGAATACAAAAATCCTCACAACCCTCGGTTGGGATCCCGAACTACTGAAATTCCCCAACCAAGGTCCATAATTCACCACAAATTCAAATAATGCAATAAAATATATAAAAATTCAATAAATACCATAAATGCCCTTCAAATATCAAAATATAACATATTAAGCATTAAAACACCAAAAATAATTATTTTCCTAATAATTACTTAAAAACCTTAATTAATAATATAATATTATTAAAAATCCATTTTCTCAATAATTCCACAAATATTTATAAAAATTCATTTTATAAATCCAAATTACTTAATTAGTCCAAACACATATTAAAAATTTCTAAAAACCCATTTTATTACAAAAATAGTATATTATATATTATTTGAAAATAATTTTTAAAAGTTAGTATTAATTAGTTAAAATTGGTAAATAATTTGTAAAAAATCATTTTTTATACCTTAAATAATATTAAAACCAATTAAACTTAATATTTAACTAAAATTACCACCAAATTACCCCTAATATTTGAACATACACATAAAATACTAATAATACTCAAAAATTCAATAAAAATTATATAAATACACAAAAAATATTTTCTCAACATATATCTCAATAATATCAACAAAAACATATAATTAACCAATTATTTCTAACAAAAAAATATGTATAACCTACATTTTCAAAATTGACATAAACTAAACTAAAAATAATTATTAAAATCACAAAAATTATAAACTAAATTCAAAAATTACCAATAACCATCAATAACACCAAAAATCACAATTTCATAATTTATATAATTAATTTACAAAAATAATAAAATAATAATAAAATATTCAAAAATTCACAAAAATCAAAATAATTCCCAAAAATCACACAAAAATTCAAGGGAGTAGCTTGATGTAGAGGGATCAACTTTTGTAAAGGAATTTTTCATGAATCAAGCAAGAATTCTTGAAAAAAATCAAAAACCCTAAAGTCACCGAAATTGAAAATGAGCAAAACACCTCACCAAAATGCGTTTTCAAGCTGAATGGAGCTTGGAATCAACCTCCTTGAAGCTCTAGGAGTCCAATGGCACCAGAAATGTTCGATTTGGTGGTCGAAAGAAAAAGGGACGACGGAAATCGATTTTCGGCTAGAAATGGGAGTTCAGTCGCTGCCAGTGTTGGGGAAGGGAGAGGAAGATGACGAAGTTGGTAGAGGGAGGGGTGGTCAATAGCGGAGGGGCAGGAGGCACTTTGATAGTTGGCGAACAGCAGTGACGGGCGATGATGGTGAGGGTGGAGGAGAGAGAAGAAAAATAGGGAGGGCGAAGCTTTTGTATTTGTATATATGTATTTTATTTTCATAATACTATATACTATACTTTAATAAACTATATATTATAATATATATTATTATATTACATTAAATTCACACACCACACACTTATATTTCAATATATATATACATATATACACACACATAATAACACATACAATAAAATAATACTAACCCTAATATTTATGTGCACACATATATATATATATATATATATATGTGTGTGTGTGTGTGTGTGTGTGTGTGTGTGTTAACACATAAAATACAATAAAATAATGTAATTTATTAAAATAATAATATTAAAATATTAATGCACTAAATTAAGCATTATTAAAATAATATTGCCCGAAATAATAAACTTCAATATATACAGTTACGTAGAAAATTATAATTAAGCATAAAAATAATAATAATTATTCACAAAATAGTAAAATAATCAAATATAGTTTTAAAATTTATTAACACTGCATATCTTGATATTTATTAAAATAATTTAAAATCTAGGGTCATTACACACACCAATTTTATTAACTAATATTGTGTTTACAAGATTTTTGAGGATCAACTCTAACCTTTACAACACAATGAGCTTTTTAAGGCTAAACTTTAACCAACAATCAATCATGAGTGTTTTGAGGTTTACACTTAAACCTAACTCACTAGCGTTAAATCCTCACTTCCTTTTTTCAACCCAAGAAAGAAGAAGAAGAAGAGAGATAACCTACCACATAATCAATCACTCAATTACAATGAGAATTTTTTTAAGAATAAGAGAGTTATTTAAGGAATTTAATAGCTCAAGTAACTTGTGTAACTCCTAAATGAAGTTCTAGGACTTTAAATTTATACTTGGAGACTGAAATATGGTTGTTAAAAGCCATTAAATGCTTCCTTAAGCTCTTTTCTTCAACATTTAATGTATTTAAGTTTTTTACAGATGAACTGACACTCATGGTTGTGAGCGTAAAATAATTTGACCATTAAAGATTGAAATAGTCATTATAGTTTGATAGAGTCTCCTCTCGAGTGCCTCACGATCGTGAGTGTCGTTTATGAGTAGCATGGAATCTAAGCACCTGAGGAAGACTGTTGGCTCTTTTTTAGGGGGCTGCTTGTAAGCCTCCTCATGATCTGGAAGATGGCTCATGGTCGGTGACCTGTAGCTTGAAATTTAATTCCTTTCTATTAATTGCATATTGAAAAAAATTGTCTATCATAAGCAGTTCTTTCCCATCTAGCCATTATAAATATGAATTGCATATAAAAAATGCATACATCCATTATATTTTGTATGGGTACACCTTTTCTTCCAATAAATCATACTAATTTTTCTTCTTCCACTATAGCTGATACATGAGTACCATCAATAGCTACAATACAATCCTAATTTAAAAATAGCATATACCTAAAAGAATACAAAAAATTTACCTTAAAATAAGGCATATATCTACTGTCATTCAATATCTCTATTGTATTAAATGTTGGGTCTTCAAGTTTAATCAAATCGATGGAAAACCTTATTATTGCAAGCATAAATTCATGAAAATTACAATTAATTGTCTCACTCGAATGTAGAAAGCGTTCTTGAACTTGTCTATTTCAAGCACCTAAAGCAAGAACATATAAAAATATTCCTATTTTTTTTCTAAAACTAACATTCTTTTTTAAGTGATTAGTCTGTATTTATTTCCTAAATCTTGATAGACAGTAATAAATATATTTTTTTATTCTAAACACAATAATGCTCCTCTTTTCACTTCCTCTTATTATTTCTAGTAACCACATCATTCATGTTTGAAATGAATCCATGCATGGTTCTTTATAAATGTATTTAGAATGGAAATGACATATATTGTTAATAATGATTCCCATTATTCATCTTCTTCATCAACATCAACATCAACAATAATTTTTTGAATGACATCCATATCTATCAAATAAATGAAAAATAAAAATAAAATTTCAAAATAATATTGAATTATAAATAAATTTTTAAAATAATGAAATCTTTTCATTATCAAACACAAATGAAACTTAATAATTTAATAATTACTATTAATAAATAAAACATGATACTAATCAAATAACAATTCAACTCAAATTATATTATCCTAATTCAAATGAACAAACTCTATTAAAAAAAACTAGATTATAGTCTAATGGCTGCCTTCGAGCTTCCACAAACCCTCATTACACATTGTATGATGATACTCATGCTAATTTAATTTTGTTTGTGCATCTCCAAGAGTAATATAGATTTTTGGTTTTGATTTTTGATCAAGCAAGAAAGTACTAACAAATTGTAATTGACTGCCAACTATCATATTCAATAGTGAAAGTACATCTTGCATTACTTCATTAATAGAACAACCAGGACGATCTCCTAAAATATTACACATCGTAGAATTTTTCAGCATTTTCTTTCATGGCATCTTTTACTTCTTGAACTATACTACACAATTAAGATACACCTTATTGTTGTTTGCTCTTTTTTCTAGTTCCATAGCTAGTGCTTCCTTCAGTTTCTTTTTGGCTTTATTATATTTTGCTAGCTAGCATAACCAAATGTGGTTTAAGAAGATAATCCACCTAATATAAATCCATACAAAATTATATTCTCTAAATATTCATTAAAATTTTTTGTATTATTATCTTGTATCTCTACTGGTGTATTTGCAACTCTTTCCACATCTATATCATCACGCAATATGCCACTAGAAAAGAGTATAAACATATTCTCCAATTGCAATAGAATTAACAAAAATTATAGCATATTTATTGTAAAGCTTTTACCCTATGCCTTTATCCTGCAAATTTGTAAAATATTCATTTCCGTGCAGTATAAACATATGAATCAATTTTAAACTACATGTAAGTGAAACTATTAATTTTTATATACATAAATACTAATCACTACAATTAACTTGCTTTAATTTTTGCATCTCGTCACTCACGTGGAGCATCAACTGTGCCTTTTATAGGATCCTAACCTAATCATGTTTCTTTTCTTATCAGTGATGTCCATAATTTCCATTGCTCTTTCGTCCAATCCCTTTTGTGTTTCAATTGCTTTCTAGTGAGGTTTAAATTAGCAACATATATTTCACCTTCAACCCATGACCATCCTTTGTCACCCTACCCAACTCCATTTCTTTCACAAATCGTAGTACCTTGGACACATATATCCAAAAACATATTAAATTGTTCATTTGTCTATTTAATTATTCCAACTTTGGTTTTATTTTCAGTTGATTTATTTTTATGACCCATTTAATAACTTACATAAAATTTAATATATATATATATATATATATATATATATATATATATATATATATATATATATATATATATATATATATATATATATTCTTGAAAAAGATAAACAAGACAATATAAAACTGTACATAAGACAGTATAACATGGCAAGTGACAAAAGTAGTAGAGTGCCTCCCACAAACATTTAAAAATCAAAAGAGGCAACAAATAAATTAAAGCAGTAGTTATCCATAGTAAGGAGGACAACAAATCCAATAGAACAACCCTAATAAATTTGAGGAAACAGACAAAAATACAAAATGAGGTATGAAATAGCAAAGAAAACTAATTACATTATTTTTACTAGGTACAAACTAGCAAAGAAAACAGACAAAACTAAATTTTCAACAGAGAAGGTGACATTGTTTAATTTAAGACTAGTTATATTATTTGTATGCTTTAAATTGGAGAGTATAATGCTTCAAACTGGACACCTCATTTAGTACCATTATTTTTAAAAAATTTTAAGCTAAAAAAAGCATCAAATAATTGAAACTATGTTGACTTGAGTAAATGGTCCTAGAAGATGAGCAAAAATTTCAAATGTTAATAGAATATAAGCATGACTCAGTATTAATTATAGTCTTAGGAAAACACATCAACACATGCATTTATCCGTGTAGAAGTTACATGTATTCCTCATGATATAAAAGTATAAGTTCATAGCATATCTAGCATAATAGATTAAAAATGACAATAATGTTAGCAATAATAATGATATGGTAAAATACAACAAAAGAAAATTATCTACTTAAACACTTTTGATTTAAATTCCCATAATTCCAACCTATTCAAAATTCCCATTTAATATTCAGCATCAAAATTTGAATTTAGTCTTTAGTCTTTTTTACACAAGTATAAATTTAACATGTAAAAAGAGTTAGCATAATTTCTAATAATGTACCCTCTAGCCATTTTGGACACAGATAAATAATAGTTTTATGCATGTGTGTGTTATTAGTTTATTTATAACTAGCCATCACACAACTAAACAACAGAGACAAACATTCCCCTTGTTCAACAGGTAAATATGCACTTATATACTGTTATACTAGAAAGAGCCACACTACTCATAATCTTATTGCAGTAAAATTACCTAATCTAATATATATAACATCTATAGAGGTGACAACTCAAATGAAATTGTTTCCATTGAAAACCTTAACACACATGCCTATACTAGAAACATGAATCATCACATCTTTAAGCAAGTTAGCCTCTACTCAGCTGGGATCAAGAGGATAGTATTTTCAAAAAACTTGGACTAAAAAAGATAAACATCTTTTACGCATATTTTTAAACTATTATAATACATTGAGATATTCTCAAGAAGGCATTATACGAGTCAAGCTTTTATAATTTTTTGATGAGAAATTCTCAAGAATAGTTGGAAGATGGATGGATGTAACTAAAAATTTTAATACACAATTTCATATACAATTAAGAAAAAATTACAAATTTTGTGTTTGAACTTTTCAATTTTTTTATATGAGTGTCTTTTTTTTAGCAATCAAGTATCTAAACTTTATAAAAATATACCAATGTAATGTCTCCGGCCAATTTGATGCTGACTGAGTTCTTAGCAAGATCAAACGGGATTCACTTTTATTCCAATTATTAACCATATCATTTGCTACATGTGTTCCATTATTTAAAAGATAAAATTATCCTTATTGAGTCACCTTTTATATTTGTAGTAAAAATTAATGTTGAGGTTTTTTTGTCAATTCATAATATTTAATAAGGTAATAAGGGTATTTTTATCCTTTAAATAATATAATACATGTGACACATGACATGACTAATAATTGAAATAAAAGTGGATCCAATTTGATCAAATTCATCACTCGGTTAATATCAAATCGATCGGAGACACTATATTGATATTTTTTTTTTTAAAAGTTCAAACGCTTGATTACAAAAAAAAAAGTTATTCAAATAGAAAAAAATGAAAAGTTTAGACACCAAATTTATAATTATTTCTATAATTAAAAACATAAAAAATAATAGAATAACAAACAAATAAGTTAGATCCACAAACCTTGATGATCTAAATTTTTGAGCCAAAATGATGTGAGACTTTAAAAAAATATATAATAGAGAATGATTTTTTTTTTCTTTTGCTCAATTGATTTTTGAATATATAATTTTTAGAACATAAGGACATTTTAAGTCATTGTGTTATAAAAAATAAAACTGCTCGTAAAAAGCTTCAAATTGAAGTTGATATGAGCTGCACTTATTGAGGTGTTGAACAACTAACAACTCTTTTTTTAAAAAAAATTAATCAATTTTATTAACTGTTGAAAACTGAACAACTATTAATTATATCCAATCGATAAAATAAACACCCTCAAATATATGGCCAAATGCTCCTTTTTATGCTTGAATTTTACCTTTTGATCTATTACACTTTTCAATTTTTAAATTGTCTATTACATATTTTAACTTTTATTTTATTTCTATAATATCCATGATTTAGAGCATTAGAGCGTGTGTCCAAAATATGTGTTGATGTATATGGATATATTTCAATAGGTTGAAAGTTTTTTTTCACCCCTAAACTTAATTTTGATCTATCGCATCCCTCAATTTTCAAACAATTACATATTTTACATTTAGACTTTTATTTTGTGTTTATATTATCCATAATATTACAATGATAAATGTGTCTAAATTTATTTAATTTCAATTATTTATCCATACTAATAATAGATATATTTAATAAAAAAGTTAAAATATTAAATTACAAATGACAAGATATAAAATAAAAATAAAAATATATAATAAATAAATTTAAAAATTAAGAAGTGTAATATGACAAAAAGTAAAGTAACGGTGTATTCGGCCTCAAAATATCTACGTTATCATTTACATCTGTACGGCTATCGGTGCGCATCATTTACATCTGTACTGCTATCGGTGCGGGCAATAATTTTCCAGAATAAAATATTTATCCGCGAGTATGGCAACCCACGCGCTTTCGTTGCGTCTAAATTCGTCACTCCTCGTTATAGAAGGTATATAATAAAAAAATCTAAAAAGAAAAAGTAAGTGAAACGTGTCATGCAATGTATGGGAACTAGTTGGAATTCGGCTTCTAAGAACGATTTTTTCTGTTTCTTCAAAAGGAGGGAGCACCGACTTTCAAGTGGTGTGGGCCAAACGTTTCTATAAATGCTGGTGCCTGATCAAAGCTGAGCTTCACCCAAACAATTAAAAAAAAAAAAGGGAGCAAGCTTCAAATTCTGCGTTCTTTTTGTTGGCCTCTTTTTCTATTCTGTACTTTGTGTGTTTTTCTTACCCCTTTCTTTCTAGAAATTTCGAAAGTACCTAATCAGTTCTTTCAGAAATTTTTTTCCTCCTGGTAGTAGTGTTGGTCGTGGTTGGTTTGGTAAATTGAAATTGATACCAGGGGTAGAATTGGAAAAAGAAAATATCTGTATGAACTGGTTGGGAAAACTTGGTTACTATAATCTATCGTCAAATTCGAACCATTTCTTAACGCAATTGTTGATATTTTTTCTTCATTACTCCCCCCAATTGCATCCATCTCTTTGTAATTTATTTCATCTTAAAACTATAGATTTCTTATCATCATCGATAATTAGCCGTAATCTAAATAGTTTTTGCAAGTCCAATCGCCGATTATCATTCAATTATGGCGTCTGAATTCAGGAGCAATCGCCCTCAATTGGGTAGAGGTTTGTCTGCATGTTTCACTAAATTATTTACTTATGATGATAGTTATGGTTATTTTTTAAGTGTCGGTGGCTCTATTATTTGTTTTTAATCTATTTGACAAGTATGGTTGTTTTGTTGTAGATTTTGATTTAATTTGATAACAATCGTTTATAGTCTGACTTGTGCAATTTGTGGGCCCAGCCATTTGTTTTTCGGATGCTGAGAGGAGGGCAGCAGCCTCACGATCAGTGATTGTGATAGGTGGAGGTATTGCAGGTGTTGCAGCTGCTCGTGCTCTTCATGATGCTTCATTTCAGGTATGATTATCGATAGCAAAATTGTGTCTTCTTTTGCATCTGCATAATGATGTATTATCTTGTTCAGTTGTAGCGATTGGGTGTTCTTCCACTAGCTTGATACTGTTAAAAATGTTCTCTGTGATGCTATTCTGGTGTATTGGTGCCTTGGTGGGTGTGTCAAGTGTCACATGGCTACTCTAGAGGTGACCTAGGATCTCAAAGCTTGGATAAACAAGTTGATCCGGCAACTATTACAGTTGTTAGAAAGTTTGTCATTGATTGTAATTCTTAGATAGTGATGCACATAAGCAACATGTAGTACCATAAAATTTTGGGATTTTCTATAGTATATACCGTCTATGTTTATTTATGTTTTAATACAGGTGTATGTAATGCATGCTTTTTGGCTCTTATGCACTTATCAGCTCTAGGGTGCTAAAATAAAAGATGCACATTTCTTATCTGATGTTTTTCTTTCCTTGTCAGGTTGTGTTGTTAGAATCTCGTGACAGACTTGGTGGTCGAGTTCACACCAATTACTCTTTTGGTTTTCCTGTTGACTTGGGGGCTTCATGGTAACTTTTCTTTTGAAGTATGCTGAAAACGTTATTAATATCATTGTTTTTTTTTTTTTTTTAAGTATTATGTGTTAATAATTTTTTTCCAGGTTGCATGGAGTTGGTCCAGAGAATCCTTTGGCCCCTTTGATTGGGAGGTTGGGTCTACCCTTGTACCGAACTAGTGGTGATAATTCCGTGTTGTATGATCATGATCTTGAAAGGTAAAAAATAGCGTTAACCATTTTTTTTTTCTGCTTGCTTTTGATCAATGCCTCTCTTTATTATGATGAATGCCTCTCTTGCGGTCCAATAATTTCTAATGCAGGATAGTCACAAAGAATTGAATGTTAATTTAAAAAATGAAAGGAGATATAATTATTCTTTTATGCCTTTTTCAGCTTCATATTCATGATTCTATTGGTTCATGCCTACAATTTCATTCTAGCTTGCAAACTTCCAAGCAGGGTAATTTAGTGGGAGTCTTCTCTAACCAATATACTTGTTTTAATGAAAAACAAAGCATATGTTACGAGAATTTAAACACAAAAGATGCTGTAAATATTTGAACTAATACCTCAACCTTTAAGCATTAGAGCTCCTAATTTAAATGTCAGAATTGTATAGTAGGATTAACTTCTGCATGTGGTATGTATGAAGATCAAATGGGAGTGGGACATAAATGAGTTGTGGAATGCAAAGGCTTTCCCCTCCCCTCTAACCAAGCTGATGATCGTTGCAATGCATTTAAATTCTAGGATTGGAAATTTTGGTATTTTAGATAACTTAATTGGATATGCATGGTCCTGTAATGTCTAGAAGAAACAAAATTTGTGCTAAATAAGCCCCATGTGAAATTTATGGCATTATTTTATGTTGTGTCATTAGCACCAACTTATGTTGAGGTTTAAAAATTGACGTGCATGTGTAGCTTCCTTGAACTAAAAATGAATTGGCTTGTCCTGAAAAAACATGGTTATCAAAGGGGCGCCTTAGGCACCTGCGCCTCCTAGCCTCCAAGGCGAGGCATTTCACTTAGGCGCACCTTAGAGTCCAGGAGCACGCCTTGGACGAGGCTCAAGTGCCCCTAAATGAAATTGCTGATATAAATGTCTATTTTTGAATTGGGCTGGGCCAAACTTATTTTATTAGCCTTGTTAATTAAAAATTTAAAATGAGCTGGGCCTAACTTATTTTATTAGCCTTGTTAGTTAAAATTAGGGTTTTTAGAAAGGAAGAAAAGAAGAATTTGGGACAGCAGCAGCTCTCTTTTGAAGATTTATAAAATATTAATGTCTAGAATATGATTTTATACATGTTATAAGTCTTATTAGCTTTATTATATGTTTTTTTTTTTTTTTTTTTTTTTTGCGCCTCACTTTGAAAAGGTGCGCCTGCGCCTTGCTCCTAGGCTCCAAGACCCTTTTGCACCTTGATGCGCCTTTTGCCTTTAATAACTATGTGAAAAGAAATTAAAAATACTAGGGTTATGACGTTTTAGGCCCTTGATTTATTTATGTATATATTTTTTATTTCTAACTTCGAAACCATGGATGGTAGTGCTGATGCCTATTTTTTTAAACTCGATAATTTTTTTTTTTTTTACAGCTATGCACTATTTGATATGGATGGGAATCAGGTTCCTCAAGAATTGGTCTCCAAGGTTGGTGAAACTTTTGAGATCATTCTAAAAGAGGCAAGTCTTATTACTTTTAGTTTTTGTGCTTTCTTATATTCTTACTTTTTTCTGTCAATTATCTTCCACTAAACCTTTATTTAGGATCTAACAGCGTTGTTTATTTTTTCTTTAATCTTTTCTTTTGTTTTATGGATTTTTTTATTTTGGTATTGTATTTCTTGCATATCAAAAAGATTTTTTCTGTTCTTGCTGTTTAAGACCTAGGTCACAAGAGAATGTTGGCCTACTGCTTATGCTATGGCAATTCTAAGTTTCTATTCATGTCCTGGAATGCAGACAGACAAAGTAAGACTGGAATATAGTGAAGACATGTCCATATTCAATGCGTTTTCGATTGTTTTTGAAAGGAGACCGGAATTAAGGTTTGATAAGAAAAATGATATCTTAAGCATCTATTTATTGTAATTTTTGTGAAATGTGCATTGTGGAAATGTGATTGGATGATATCAATTTCAATGTGCAGGTTGGATGGACTTGCCCATAAGGTTCTTCAATGGTACTTATGCAGAATGGAAGGATGGTTTGCTGCTGATGCTGATACCATTTCCCTGAAGTTCTGGGATCAGGTAAATTGTTGCATATAAACGAATTAAATTTTTGTGAGCCCTTGGCTCTATGCTGGATCATGAGTTTATTTATTAACAAAAAAAGATATTATGTTGAAAATGGGCTGAAAGCAAGCGTCAGATGGTGGTGTTTTATTATCCACATATATATATAGTGGATGGGTTCTATATTTTCAAAAGATAACGTATTTAAATTTAATGATGCGTTTTTTTAATTCTAGCCATACAGTGTTGTAGTAGAAGATTGATGGATAGCTGATATTGCTGAATACTGTGGCGAAAATTCAAATATGGTTTTTATATGCAATGAACCCAAATTTATGTCAACTGCATTTTGCAGCTTCACCCATCGTCAATAAATAGTTGTTATGCTGGTTTTTGACTTGGTTATGAATGATGTCAGCATACGACTTGTTCTATTTATTTGGCTAAAAAATTCTTTTTACTTTGATGAAAAAATCTTACTGATCCAAAAGTATCATCAAAATTCAAAACCAAGTCTATCAAAGCTGAAATAATATTTATTTGGTTGGATCAGTTCATTTAATTAATTAAGAGCATTTTATTTTCCTTTTGTTTTTTTGCACAAAATTAAGTGGATATTTTTAAACTTAAATGATAAATGAATATAAGTTCACTAGAAATGTAATAATAGAATTAGGTTCAAATCATAATTTGGTTGTGTTTTTTGTAAGGTGTAAAACAAAAATGAACTGAATTTACAGGAAAACCAAACCAGGATAATTGTGGTTTCATTAGTCTAATTCAGCAATTTATTTTGAATTGATCAATGCTGCACCTTTTCCATATCCATATCTCTAAGCCTAATACTAACAACATAGAGAAAGAATGAGAGATGTGACTTCTGGTAGAACAATATGATGAAGGATGACAGCAAAATTTCAAGTGTTGAATTCAGCTGGTCCTACATTGTGGACAAGAAGGCTGGTGGTTATTGAAACCTAATGGGTTTCAATTTGGCACCATCAAATTAACTTCTTATTAATGAGAGAAACTAAATTTATGAGACACCGTTTATGGTTGAAGCTAATTGTCTTAATAATCAACTGGAGCCATTACCAATGATAAAAGAAGAGCAAAAGTACTTCTGAATTTATTATGGCTTTCAGACTATTTATTCTTTGTTGAACCTGCTGCACGTTTACTTGTGATGGATGAAATCTCTTTTTTATTGAAAGCAATTTGCAACTCATGAAAAAAGAACAGCGAATAGTGAGGTATCTGAATAGGGGCAGAAAGGGGGGAGAGAAGAAATGTTTTCAATAATTTATTAATAATTAATAAAAGATTTGTATTCAATCCTCCTCCCAATTTGGCTCTCTGTTTAATTGAAGCAATAATTGGAAGTTGCATGTCAATTTTGCCAAAAAGCTTAAAGCTCAGTAATTTGGTCCCAGCCCTAAAGTTCAGTGACCAAAATGAGTTTTGTCTGTTAAAAGTTTATTTAAGATCATTTTGTTCAGGTGTGCTAGATGACACTTTGAAACACGTTCATATATTGAATTGAATGAACATTTAATTACTTGCTCTTAGAAAGCACCTCTGTCTGTTCAGTTATATATATATATATATATATATATATATATGTTCTTGTAGTTATCTTACAACCATTAACTGATACTAGGATACCCATTATTGCAGGAGGAACTTCTTCCTGGTGGGCATGGGCTAATGGTGAGGGGCTATCTTCCTGTCATTAACACTCTTGCCAAAGGACTTGATATCCGGTTGGGCCACAGGTATAATACCCATTATTCTTGTCCTCTAATTTACTTGAAATGTATATGTCAAAATGTGGTGCATGCGAGTAAAAGCACTTCACTCTCTTTATGTGCATTTGTATTCTTTTGGGTTGGCATGTGCAGTTATCTATTCTCAATATCCCCTGTTTTCTTTTCTAGGGTAACGAAAATTGTTAGGCGTTATAATGGTGTAAAGGTAACCACTGAAGATGGGAGGACATTTGGGGCTGATGCTGCTGTTGTTACTGTTCCTCTTGGAGTGCTCAAATCAAGGACTATAACTTTTGAACCTAGACTTCCTGATTGGAAGGAAGAAGCCATCAGGGATCTTGGAGTGGGAATTGAGAATAAGATAGCATTGCACTTTGACAATGTGTTCTGGCCAAATGTGGAGTTCTTGGGAGTGGTTGCTGAGTCGACATATGGCTGCAGCTACTTCTTAAATCTTCACAAGGCTACTGGTCACTCTGTTCTTGTCTATATGCCTGCTGGACAGCTTGCCAAAGACATTGAAAAAATGTCTGATGAAGCTGCTGCCAATTTTGCTTTCATCCAACTTAAGAAAATTTTACCTCAAGCCTCTGCTCCGGTAATTAAAGTTCTAAATCTGGTTTTGCCTCTCCTTCCATAATTTGAATTCTAGTTCCTAGGAGTTCTGAAGTCGTAATCTATTTTTTTTTTTTCTCCTCCTTTCTCTAAATGCAGATTCAGTATCTTGTCTCTCGATGGGGCTCAGACATCAACTCACTTGGTTCCTATAGCTATGATACAGTAGGCAAATCCCATGATATGTATGAGAGGCTAAGAATTCCTGTGGATAACCTATTCTTTGCAGGAGAGGCAACTAGTGTGAGCTACCCAGGTTCGGTGCATGGTGCATTCTCTACTGGATTGATGGCTGCAGAAGATTGCAGGATGCGTGTTTTGGAGCGCTATGGGGAGTTGGACTTATTCCAACCAGTCATGGGTGAGGAGGCACCAGTGTCTGTGCCGCTTTTGATCTCCCGAATGTGATTCTTGGGCTGGCTTTGGTATAACAATTATTGAAACTTACATTTTCTAGCATGCGAAATGAAAATTTCCCTGGATGCATTGGTTAATGTGTATTCTCTCGTGTGTTTTTGAACTAATAGTATTTATGTACCCAACTCACTTGAAGACATGCTGATGCACAGAATTATTCAAAAAGAAAGCCTTCATAAAAAATAAAGGGACAAATACAGACTTAGCTTATGGTTGGGCATATTTTTATTTAAAGATTTATAATTTTTTCGTATTATGTAGAAGTATATGATTTTATTTTTTAATATTTTAATACTGTAGTAACTAATATCATTATTACCCTTTTTAATAATATAAATGTTTTATGCTTAGTTAACCAATCATATAAATATAATATAAATGTTTTATTCGTAGTTAACCACTCATCAATATGGTTTCTTGGATATTTTAAGAAATATTGTAATTTTATTTTAAAAATTATTTCTTTTTACTTATTATAAAATTAAAAATACATTTTATTTTATTTTTGAGAATTTATTTTAATTAGTTGAATGTTATACTACTTAATAAATAATTTTACTATTAAAAATTTATATTATTTTAACATTATATTATATATTTTAAATAATAATATTTAATATTTTATTATATTTTTTCCTAAAATAAATGATCCTCTGAACCATCCTTTTCTTCTCTTCTGATCGCATCGCATACGGCCCTTTTTTTTTTACCCTTGCTTAGCCAGTATAGTAACCCATCTCTTTTATTTGGCGAGTGTTGTGTCACTATACCATTAGCTGCCTACACTTATTTAATTGCCGCTGCCATTTATGCCAGTTGACAAATGAAGTACCTTTTTGTTTAAAAAAAATTTCATTTAATTTACATTAGATAAATTTGCATTTAATTTGTGTGAGATTTAGTACATTCCTTTTGCACCTTTTGAGCTTTGCCATGTTAAATAATAAAATTATGAAAATTATATGGGAGAATTGTTATTTGCATTCTATGTTTTGATTTATTATATTACTTTATTCCTAACATTTGAAAAAAATATTTATTTATCTATGATATTTACAACAGTTAACACTTATTAGTCATTTTTAAGGGATGAAATAAGACACGATTTTGCATATGTCAAGAATAAATAAATATTTTTCAAATGTTAGAAATGAAGTAGTGTAATAGATAAAATTATAGGGGGCAAATAACAATTATCCCAAATTATATTATGTTCCTTCTTGAAGTTTATAATATGATCATATGCTATCTCCCTCCAGTTTAATGTTAATTGATATGATCAAAGGACTTGGATAATAAAAATAAGGGTTAACCAACAATTGTTGGTCAATTGGCTTAAAAATATGTCTTGAGTTTTAAGTGAAATTAATTGTTAGGAAATCTTTACCGTTTTTGTAGTCCTGTTTGAGTTGATCATTAGAAGAATTTTGTTGTTTTCTGTTTGAGTTGAATCGGCCTTATGGCCCTGTTCAGATTAAATCAAATTAGTTAGTCAATTTTAGATATTAGTGATTTAGGGTAAAAAAAAAATAGAAGAAGTTTGGGTTAGTCTTCAAACTCATTGTTTGCACTTAAACTAATTAGCTACTAAAGGAAAGAAGTGATTAGTTGTGGGATTTTTAAACTTAGAAAGTGGAAGTAATATGAAGTCTTTAGTGGAAAATGTGTTTTAGTGGAATTAAAAGGGCAGTTAGCAAAAAGAGGATGAAGAGAACTTTTTCTAAAAAATAATGAGATCACTTGACTAACCAATAGAAAACTTAAAACAAAAAATTCTTAACAACAATCATGAATGATTTAGCTTTTAATTAGATTCAAAACAACCCCCTAGACATTTTTTCCCAATTTCCAATGGCTTTCATTTCCCCAAATCTTAAAATCCCTAAAAACCTTAGATGTATATAATCTTCTGGCTTTTATTCCTCAAACATTGCTCAACCATCATGTACTATTGCTTGGAAACACATTTTGCCTGCAGGTTGGGGTGAAGAATTTGATGAAGAAAATAAGATCATAATGGCCAATAGTCGGACACAACACAAGTTATATGTTTTGAGCATAGATATTCAGTATAATTTTGATGATGATAATGTGGTTAATGATTGATTTGCCATCAATATATATGCTTATCATACCTTAAAATTCGATAGTTCCTACCATAGTCTTATGATGAAATCTCTTTTAGTGTAAATGAAACGAAAACGCATATTTGTACTCTTCTATTGCTCTAAGACTTCTTTTACATACTCAAAAAGCTTAAATGTGAAAACTTTAATTATGTTTTTGTGTCCAATGATCTAAAAAGCCTTAGGGCTTGTTTGTTATAAATAAATTCCACAAAATTTTGTGAAATTCATTTGAAATTCTAAATATTGTGTTTGGTTTAAATGAATAAGTTGTAGAATTCATTTGCAATTTCATATTTTTAAATTTGAGGAATTCATTATAAGTAGATGAAGTTCTAATGAAATAGTTGGAATTTGCAAACGAATTCTACAAATTTTCAACCTATATTTCTAAAATAACTAAAATATCCTCATTATTTTTTATTTGAAAAAAACTCATCTTTTAGTTTAAAAAGGAAAGCTAGATTACGTATTCATGATGATTCCATTTCTAAATTTCCAACAAGAATTATAAGCCTTAAGGTCAATTAAAAACTCAAGAGGCTCATTAACCTAAAGACTACACCTAATAGCAAAATCATAGTAGTAGTAGTATGTATGTATGTATGTTAGTAGTGTGTTTGTGAACTTTAGTGCTGAGACTGGGAGGACTGATTGGGCTATTCTTCTTGCTCATGACCACATGAACTGAATAAATTGAGTGTAATTTTCTAAGAGGTTTAGATAAGCCAGAAGCTAGTCATTTTTACAATTATTCAAATCATTTTAATTAATATAACCTTAATTTAGATTTTTCATATAATCATAATTGTATTTTTTTAATGAATTTTGAATTAAAAATTAAAAATTTTAAAATTGGAACATTAATTTAAAAATATAACTAAAAATAATATATTTAAAAAAATTAAATAAATATTAAAAAGAAGTTAAATATTAATTTGAATGTTAAATAATCGTAATATGAAATTAAAAAAGAAGGTAAAAATATAATCTATTTAAAAAGAGTATTTTTTTTTACCAAAATTAAAAATTAACTTGAATTCTATATTTATACTAAACACAATATAACATAATATGGAATTCATTTCAAATGAATTCCATTAACTATTCATTTGCAAATGAATTCCATTTCCAAATGGAATTGAATTCCAAATGAAATGAATTTTTTAGTAGAATTGAACCAAATAAGGGCTTAGAATAGTCTTGGACCCTTTAGGTGTGAGCTACCCACACACTTAGGTAGGCTTGGCAAGACACAACTCTATAAATACCCAACCCCATTTTGAGTTTAGGGGGCTTTTTTTTTTTTTGACACATTTGATGTTACTCTCAATTAAAGATTTAGGACACCCATTTAGACTAAAAGCTATATCTTTTCTTGCTCTTTAGGATTTTTAAACCCATTTTGCTACTAAACTCACATTTATCTTAGCTAATGTATGCTACAAGATGTATTATAGTATGCATTTTCATATCATTTTTCATTAAAGTGACAAGGATGACTTATTTTAACTCTTTTTGAAGTAAACTTACTTCTTTTTTTTAACTCAACAAGTCTAGTCACATAATTTGTAGAATTTCTTGTCCTACTCATAGGGGTGTGCAACGGACAGGTTGAGTCAGTTCAAATTGTCAAATCGTAAATCCGATCGGATAACCGGAAGTAGGTATTGCAACCGAATCGAGCTAAGTTGAATTGTTGTATAAAACTAACTGTTTGGGTAATCGAGTAAGATCAGTTTAATCAGTTCAGGAGAACGAGTTGGGCCACTTGGGTTAGGCCTTCATTTATTAGGCTTCCACATGCAAGTACTGAATATAACTAAAATATTATTTGTAATTTTTCCTATTAATGGCCCAATACTAATGGCCTTCGACTTACATAATGTTTACACCCAAAATAACGGGCTTTGATTTACATTATATTTATGAACAAAAGAATGGGCTTCCAACCTTCCACAACCTAAATAAAGTATTATACTATAGTTAGTTACAAAAAGAATCTTCAAATTGCATACATAATTCAAGTGGGAATTGAGACGTGGAGAAGTGCTGCAAAAAATAGGTTCCACCACTTGGTATTCTATCTAATGAAATAAAAATTGTATTTGTGCAGGCAACAAAAACAAATTCAGAGATCAACAAGGCTATCCTGCAAAGCACAATTTCAATTCATCAATTCTAAGTATGGAATTGGTTCATATAAAAAAAACTACGAATTTGAGGCCCAGTTTGTAAATATTTCAGTAAAAGAATACCAAATGTCAAATATCTAGCAGCAGGTAGGCAAAAGCCAAATTATTTGCCACTAAAGCTATTTAAGCAAATTGTGATTCATAATACTAACAAGTTAAAAGGTGGAAGCACATTATCCTTACCTCAAATTAAAAAAAAAAAAATAGAAGTAGCATAAAATAGACATAAAATAAGAGGCTTAGTTGGCTTTGAGAAATATGAGGCTCAAAGATATTAAATCATGTCATATAAAAAAATAATTCCATATTTCATGCAATAACAATCAATTGTCACCAATGAAACTTAGGCAAGTTTTCTTTTGGCATTAGACATAATGGTGGAAGCTTCATCATCACCTCATAATAAAAGAAAGTGACTTAATGAAGATAATAACAACAACTTGAATAACAAGTTGGTCACTTATTCAATTCATAGTCACCTCTTTTTAAAGTGACTTAATGAAGATAGTAACAACAACTTAAAGAACAAGTTGGTCACATATTCAATTCACGGTCATAAGCTCATAGACAGGCACAACAATAAATAAACAGACAGCTAGATTCATCAAAGCCTCATAATTAACGCATTAAGTGACATAATGAGACTGCAATAACAACTATAAAAAATAAGTTGGTCACAAGTCTCAAATCATAGTCAGAGGCTTACAAACAATTAGCACACAGGCTTACAAATAGTCAACATACACACAATATATAAACAATCAAGTTAGAGTGGGAATGAGTTAATTTACTGAAGTTGTTAACAAAAAATGCTAATAAAATAGGATGCATATAGATTTGTTAAAGTCAATGAAGCGCCACTACCCAATTGAGGTGGCTCTGCCAAGAACATAAGGAGAAAAAACATTAGAAAGTACTAATTCATACTTTAAAACAAATCAAAATCAAAATAAATAAAGACATAAGAGTGGGACAGACCTTTTTCAAGATTTTTTACATCATCTATTGTCTCTTCAACTGAAATTGGGTTATTAGACAATTGTATCCAAGCTTGGGTGTAAATGAGGGCTTCCACAATTCTAGGAGTTAAAGAACTCCTAAAAGGATAAAAAAAAACTCTACCTTATGTACTGAAAGTGCTTTACATGCAACTGTTGAGATTGAGAATGCTAAGACATCTCTAGCCATGCAAGACATAATAGGAAATCTTTCGCAATTTAGCTTCTACCATCTTAAGACACCTATGCCATCCTCTTCTACTATGGCCTCACTTAGATACATTTTTATTTCAGATTATTTAGAACCATATAGTCTAGTCTCTAATTTATGCTTCATATATTTAGCTTTCAAGACTGACATAGGATTGCCAATAGAAGGGACAGTAGTGGATGTCATAGAATGACTACTTTTAAAAGTGGATTGGGACTGAAACTCATATGAAACAGCAACAGGAGTATAATAAAGGGCTTATAGTCCTCAAATAGTTTAAATAGATAGGACTTTACAAGATTATAAAGTCTACTTCCACCATCCTCATACATTTGACCCAAAGAGCACTCTAAATACTCAAGTTTATTTGTTCGATCCAAAATGTTAGCAAAGAAAATCAAAAAATTCATTTTGTCTATATCACCCTAATATTTATCAAACTTTGCTTTCATATTGATGCCTATATTGATCATGCTATCATTAGCTGATTGAATACACTCAAATAGGACACAATATAAATAAGACACTTAATTGAAAAAGTATTAATAGTGACATACAAAGAACTAGAGATTCTTAATGTCATTTCATAGAACTACTTTAAGTATTCTACCATTGCATTCACATAATGCTAATAAAAATTATTAGGCACTTTAGCACCTAAATCTACTTTAAAATCTGACTTCATCTCATTATATTTCTCAAAGACTTTTCATATAAACATATTATTTTAGCATCATATAAGTACTATTCCACCTAGTGGGCACAAAAAAAAAAATAAAGAAGCCTTTGACTCAACCCCAACTAAATTAGATAATTCTTTAAACTTCCTTAATCTACTAGGTGAATTCCTAATATACCTAACTGCCTCCCTAACTTTTTGAACAAAAATTGAAACCTCTTTTAACCCATCCTGTGCAATGAGGATCAAAATATAAGTAATGCACCTAACATGCAAGTATTTAGCTCTAATAGCAGAAAGCAACTTTTTTCTAAAATAGTTTATTGATGTGTCATTACTAGAGGCATTGTCCACTGTCACCATAAATATATTCTTTAAACTGTAATCCAACAAGCAATTTTCCAATGCTTTAACAATAAACTCACCCCCATAGGAAGTAATAGGAATAAAAGACATAATTGTTTTATGAAGCCTCCACTCTTCATCTATAAAATGTGCAATTGTGAACATATAGTTAAGTTGTTGAATAGAGGTTAAACTGACTCTTTGACAGTGGTCTTTGAAAAAGTTTTCAATTTCAGTCTATGATCCAAATAAGTATTGTAAATGTCCCATGTCCCTATTAATAGTCCACTTAGAAGGCATTTTTAATTTAGGGTAGCAAGCAGACATGAATTTTTGAAAACCCTCCCCTTTTACAAACTTAAAAGGTAGTTCATCAATTATAACTATTTCAGCAAGTTTGTTTCTAATAAGGTCTTGGTCAAATTTCCATGTCCTAGTTGCCCCCACAAATTTATATTCACATGCTTCTACAACATTAGGTTTAAAAATGAGTAAAGATTGCCTAGTGTCTTTATTATATGGATTTTTCGTATAAGTAAGAATATGGTTTCTCAAAAGAGATGTGCCATGCCTTTTTGAATGAGCATTATAAGTCTTAGCACAATAATGACATCTACCATATACTATAACCCTTGAAGCATCCTTAACCTTTACGAACTATTTGCTTGCTCTTTTTGTTGTACGTCCACCTCTTTTTCTTGAGGAACAACATTAGTATGATTATGCTGATATTCCATCTAGATCAAAAGAAAATAAGAAATTAGATATAGACAATGAGAATAGAAAAGTATTAAACCAAAATTATTTAATAAAAATAACTAATTCATTAAGATTTGAAAATGACCTTTGATTTTGTAGCCTCTACTTAAAATGAAGTCCAGAATTAATGCTTATGCTTTTATTAAATTAATTTAAAATCATAAGTGATAGAAGAAGGTTATGCTTCCACTAATTTAATTTAGTTGATTTTTATCAATTAAAAATGTTCAACGCTAGCAATAGAGAGAACAAATCAATGATAACATAAACAATATATATATAGATCAACTGAAATAATCACACTCAATCATAGACTTATGAGTGTGATACAAAGAAAGTCACTTATTAAATGAAAAATTACCTTTAATGCAATTAAAATAGGAAAACAGTTAAGTTAAAATTAATATAAACACACATGGATGATAGATATGAAGTTTAAAGACTAGATAATTGCCTTTATTACTTATCAAATCTACAAAATTCAACAAAAAACTTTTGCATGTTTTCAAAACACCATAAAAAAAAAAAATCCATTTAACACACAAATCTCAAGTTATCAACAACTAATCACATTGAAGGCTTTTAAAATAAAAAAAATTGTGCTTCCACTTTTGCATGCATGTTTCCAAAACACTTACTTTAAAAATAAAAACATTAAACACACAAAACTCAAGTATATTTTAAAACTCTATATGGACCATGAACAAAAAATAGAACCATAAACTAAAAAAAACACATAAAGAATTGTTTACAAAACCCATTAAGTAAAAAAAATTAACACAAAGATTAAGAATACAAAACATAATAAATAAAAAAATGCTTAATAGGCACACAAATTTACCAGATCATGAAATAAAAAGGCGATTCTTCTATCACTGGCGGCTTTAAATTTTTTTGTTTAGTTAATAGAATAAAGAATATGAAATAACAAGAATAGAAGCCTGAAAATAGAGATCGATCCATTTGTATGGACAAAAAGAACAGTTGAGAGATAGAGAGTAGAGAGCGTTATCGAAGTTTAGGGGCTACTAGAGTAATTCAACTATGGGGGAATAAGGGTTTGGAAATTATATAAGGCTAAGAATTCAAAAAGGGAGTGGCAAATAAGTTAGATAAATTAGGGTTAGGGTTTTATTTTAGTAAAAAGAAATTGAAGAATCAAGAGAGAAGGAAGGGGGTGAGGTGGCCATGAAATGGGATTAGGGTTAGGGAAATTAAGGTTAAGGGTAGTTTAGGATAGTTATATACCTAGGTTAAATGCATTATTTGCCTTATAATTTTGAAAGTTCGGATGGGTTGATAACTTAAACAATAAAATCACCCATTAACCGATGTTTGATATTATCCTTTCTGACTTGATCGAGCCACCATCAACCTGAACCATCACCCATTCATTCCTTATTGTCGGTTCAGTTTATACAAAAAAATTTGGCCCGGTAGGGTCCTACACACCCTAACCAACTCACCTTCTATATGTCGATAACATTCTTCTTTTTTGCAGAGCTACCTAGTCTAATGTTGATATGCTCTTTAAAGTTTTTTCTCACTATAGAGATCTTTCTAACCAACGGGTGAATTAGGAAAAATAAAAATTAGACTTGGGAAAATTTATTTCTTCCAAATGTGCTAATAATCTTGATCTAGTGTGGGTATGCAAAGTGTTTTAGTTCCTTTAAGATATTTAGGGGTTCCTATCTTTCATAAAGCTCCTAAATCTCATTGGTTAAAGTCAATTAATGATCATATTCTTTTTTAAATTTGTTGCTTGGAAGGGTAATAGTCTTTTTATTGCTAGAAAGCTAGCTTTGATCAATTCATTGGTATATTTTTATTTCCTCCACTCTTTTATATCTATAGATGGCCTTTTCTCTTCTTAAAAGCATAGAGAAGTCGATTTCTCGAAGGTTTAGATCCCTCCTTTGATTGGGTGGGTTGAGATCAATACAGATGGTGCGACTAAAGGAGCTCCTGGACAAGCTAGTGTGAGAGGGATTTTTTTGCTCTGTAATGGCTCAACCATTACTTCTTTCAATGTTCCATTTGGTTCTAGATTTGCATTTGAAGTTGAGATTTTAGCGGTGGTGTGGATGGCGGGGTTTAGCAGACATCCAAGATTTTTAAAACTACGATACTATTTGAACTCAAGGCTCTAGGGAACACACTATTAGATCACAAAGACATAATGTGGAGATGATGGAGTCAACACCTTGGGTAATAACTTGGACATAACTCGATTCTTTAAAAAAAAGTTAGCACCACAACCAAGAGATTCTAGATACGAAATACCAACTTCTCTTAGTCTTGTGTTCATTTAGAATTACCTTAGTAATTATTAAATTATTCCCTATTTATATACAATTTCATTTAAACCCTAATTTAGCATCAATCTAACTGCAAGGCAACTAGCCATGAAAGAGTACATAATAAATGCATCCATATACCATAATGCCCCTAAATTAGTCTAATCTATATTAATTTTATTTAAGGTGAGCTAAATTTACATTTTGATTTACAAATGAAATGGAAACTAAAGGTGAGCCTACATTTTAAGTTAATTAATGAGTGTAAGTCTACTTGTTTTAATTCCATAAAGTAGGCCTAAGTCAATTTGATTTTATGAGCAATTAGTTTGAAATGGATTAGTGGGCCTATATCTATTTTATTTTTAACTAAATGACGTGATCTTAATTCTATTTATTTTAAATGGGCTGAGCTAAGTCTAAATTAATTTTTTAATTAAGCTAAAGTGAGCTTATGTCTAAATTAACTAATGGGCCTAAATTAATTTTAAAGCTAATTAAAAACCTAAAACCAATTTTAAAGACCTATTAATTAAATGGGTTAGAGACTAATGTGGGCTTAGGGCCCAAAATGAATAAAAGCAAGTTCAAATCATTAATCAAAACATGCATTATGTGATTTCTAAACCCTAATTCAATTACATGCCACTTAATTAATCTATTGCCTTATTAATTTTAATTAAACTTTACCAAATGAACCGTAATTTACTAGTCATTTTTAAAATAAAAAAACTTAAAGCATTATAGGAGCTATTACAACCTAGGTGAATTTAAAAAATAGAAATTATATACAAACCCAATAAAAGCAAATAAAACACATAACACAAAAAAAACATAAAATAATGAAAACTAAATAAACCTAAAATCTATATGAAATAACTATAGGTTTAAATCCATGGCATCCCATGGATCTTCAATTGGTTACAATTGTGCAATCGCATCTCCCTCACATTTTGCTCATTACCATAGGCAAGAAACATAGAAAAAAACAAAGAAAATTAATTAGAACAAATAAAAAATAATAAAATAAAAAAGAAAAATTAAATTAAAATCAAATCAAACAAAGAGAAGAAATAGAATGAAAGGATGAAGTGTGATGCTGTATTGAGTTGCTCCTCAAAGTATTATTCACCATTTTGGAATAAATTTTGTAGATTGATTTTTATCTCTGGCTTTGATTACTTTTGTTTAGACTTTTTTTTTTTTATGAAAGACAGGAATGTAAAAAAAAAAATTCAAAAAATGGGTTTTTTTATTTTTCCTTTTTCATCCAAGGAAGCTCTCTCTTTTCTTCTCTTTCTATGTAAAATTTTTTTCTTTTTGGAAGAAGGTGCCCCCTTCCTTTATGTGAAGAATTGGTCTTTTATAAAGGGACTTGAAACCCTAACCTTCTATGATATTTGATAATCATAAGAGATAAATGATTTAATTTTTAAATTTTAATCCAATACAACCTGATAATTATCAAGATTATTTATTTATTTATTTTTTACCAATAAAAAATCAGAGAAAATTATTTTTAAAAATAAAAAATTGATAAAAAAATGAAATCATCACCGATCAGACTTGTAGAATTCTTACTAGAATTGTGTATTTTCAATCGAAAATATATAATTTTGATTGGAATTATACATTTTCGATCAAAATTGTATACTTTCGATAAAAAATGTGTAATTTCAATTGGAATTACATATTTCCATATGAAAATATATAATTCCAATCGGAATTACATAATTTTAACGATCAACTTTTTTTTAACTTTTAATTACCAAATGACCCTTAAAAGAATCAAAACTTTTCAATTAGGTCCCTAAAGAAAACATTGCAATTAAGTCTTTAAAAAAATGCAATTAAGCCTTAAGATTGAAAAATCAATAACCACAGACCTATTTGTAATAAATTTTCATTATTGGGGTCATATGTCACATCTACACTCAACTATCCTAAAATTGGGTGCTTACAGTTACCTCCCTTTGTCGCTGTTTGCTTTACAAATTGCGAAAAAGTAAATAACCATACAATTTCAAAGCAAAGAGTTAGGATACTTGTCTGCTACGAGACTCTTCATTATGAGTGACTGTAGTCTTATGATTAGTACCTTTAGCTATTATGCAGCATCAAGCAAATTTCACTCTATTTGCTATAGAACATCTAGTGAAGTGTGTTTTGGTGAATATAGCTATATTCCCTATTGGGACATTTAATTATGTGATTGGCTAATTTTCTATATTCCTTATGGGACATTTAGAAATGTGATAATTGAATTTCATTATATTCCTTGTGGGATGTTTAGTGGAAGTGATAAATTTTGCTATATTCCTTGCAGGACATTTAGAGATGTGATTGTGAATTTCACTATATTCCCCGTGGGACATTTAATAATGTGATTGTGAATTTCACTATATTCCCTATAGTATGTTTAGTGATTGTGATTTTTATTATATTCCATATGGAATGTTTAGCGATGTAATTGTGAATTTCACTATATTCCTTGTGGGACGTTTAGTGATTATGATTTTTGCTATATTCCCTATTAGACATTTAGCGATGTAATTGTGAATTTCACTATATTTCCTATGGGATGTTTAGTTATGTGATTATGAATTTCACTATATTCCTTGCGCGACATTTAGTAAAAATATGTTATAACTACTACATAGTGTGTAGCTAATCATGATAATGCTATAGGCCCTATGGAGTGTCTAATAAAATAGTGTACATGTTATAGGTCCTATGGAGCATCTAGCAAATTATGAAAAAGGCATAATAGGTCCTATGGAGCGTCTTGTAAATTGTGATTTTTTGGAATTTTTATTATAACTATTGTGTAGCATATAATAAAGTGAATTTGAAAATTATATTATAGCTATTGTGTAGCATATAATAAGGTGAATTTGAAAATTTATGTTATAACTATTGTGTAGTATATAACAAGGTGAATCTAAAAATTGTGTTATAGTTACTATGTAGCATATAACAAAATGAATTTGAAGATTATGTTATAACTACTGTGTAACATATAACAAGGTGAAAACGAAGAATGTGTTATATCTACTATGTAACATATAACAAAGTGAATATAAAAATTCTATTATAACTACTGTGTAGCATATAACAAAGTATAATTTGTTATCTAGTTACCATCTAGTACTTAAGTGAAATGTGGTGTCTAACAATTCTCTTATGTGAGTCCTTGGTAGTGTTGGTGCTGATCTCACATGTTGGGTGTATATTCTTATGGGTTTGTGATTCTTAAACACTTGTTGAAGTTAATTTAAGCATGATGATTGTATAAAAAAGGCATTATATTTAAGAAAATTCATCAATTCATCATGAGGTAATGTGCATTTAATGAATCTCACTAATCTTGATTTTTATGACTATCATTTATTTGCATTTCATAAAGTTAGAGGTATCATTAACCATTTTATACTGAGAGCATATTTTTACTAAGTAAAGAGCTAACTTCTATACCTAAATTTAGGGAGAATTTGCTAAACAAAACTCATGGAAATTGAGCATAAACAAATTGAATTCTGAGTATCAAAATAGTTTTTGAGTTATTTTTATGCTTTACTTCCTTATCCGAGTATTCCCCCACCTTTCTGATATTCCTCAGCATGGATACCATTAGAAAGGTCCTTTGGATACTCATACTCTTTTTAGAGTATTGGAGTAAATAGAGTAGATTCTGGCATGGTTGTATTTTAGTATTCCTCAGCCTTTCTCATATTACTCAGCGTGGATATCGCCAAAGGCTTCATATTAATACTCTTACTCATTTATGAGCATTGGAGTATATTAGGAATGCATTTTATCACTTGCTCTTATTTTGATTCCCCTCTTTGTATTTCCCCACCTTTCTTGTATTACTCAGCGTGGATACCGTTAAGGGATTTTGTACTCATACTCATTTATGAGTATTGGAGTAGATTATATGCACATTTATTATTCAAAAACTGAAATAATACTATAAAATTCAAGCAATTTATATTCCAAGTCATCAGACTTTGTTTTTCTATATTCTTCCCCTCATCTAGGTGTAAAGCAATCATAAGATTTATTAGAATTCTTAAACTCTAAGGACAGAGTTATTAACTGAACATCAGAATTCTGCAAAGCTGAAAAAAAAGAGTCATTAAGATCAAAGTTCATGAGATAAGATTTCCCATATGATCTTATGAATTGGATGAATTTACTCTCAATTTGTATATTCTATTATTGAGAATTGTACTTTATTATGAAATATAAATAGATAGAGTTATGTTACTTCCCTTGAGCATTCGTTGAGATATTTGCTGTGCAAGGTGATATTTTGATAAGAGATTAGCATTTGCTAGCTTGCTCATTCTTATTATTGTGTTAGTTCTCTTCTCTTTCTTCATTCTCTTTTATTTTTCCTTTTTGATTGTAGTGATAATGTCTCTAATGATAAAGGTCATGATACTCCACCATTGAGGTCATGGCCTAGGGCTGAGTTTATCTTTTTGTCATTCTTATTAATGCTATGACAAAAGGCTTCGCTCCTCTTCCTAATATTTCTTGTAAAAAAGGTTTAGGAATTAAATATTTTAATTCATGATTAAAGGTCATAGCCTAGGGCTGAGTTTGTCTTTCTATCATTTTTGTTGATGCTATGGTAAAAGGCCTTACTTCTCTTCCCAACATTTCATGAAAAAAAAGTTTAGGAGTTAGAGATCTTATTTCATGATTAAAGACATTTTCAAAGTGCATTTTTCTCAGTTTTAAAGTGCATTCTTCCCTGTTAAGGGCCGAGCATATGTATCGCTGGCATGCTAGACCTTCTCATCGCTGCAATCCACACTTTATACTAGTTTTAATGTTGTTGAGTTCTTCTTAATTGATCAGGAGTTGAGAGATGCTCTCTAAAGATGTAATGCTATATCTTTTCTTAAGCATTCTTGTGGTAGATTTAGGAACATTTTTTAGAGTAGATTTTTGTTGATCCATATAACATATGTGTAGACACCCAATTTTGGGATGATGAGTTATGGATGTGATAAAAGACTCCAATGATTAAAATATCATGGATAGGTCTTCAATATTTGAATCTTTGAAACTTCAAGGGTCTAATTGCACTTTTTTCAAACAAAGGATTTAATGTTTTTATGGACTAAATTGTAATACTTTTTAAGGATCTAATTGCAAAACTTGAATTCTTTCAAGAACCTTTATATAATTAAAAGTTAAAAAAAGTGATCGGAATTACCCTAATTTTGATCGGAATTATTTACACTAATTCCAACAGGAATTATGTAATTTTGATCGGAATTACACAATTCAGGTTGAAATTAGACTCCTTCCGCAAATTCTTGAATTTTCTAGATAAATCTCAAATTTTCTAGATAAATTGAGTCATAATTGGACTGAAATTCTCCTAAAATTATTTTGATAATATTTTTGAAGGAAATAGAAGTCTTTTAGGAATCAGTTTATAACTAGGGTTTCAAGATGTATCCTTATATAAGGAGGGCTTTTGCTTTGGAAAGGGGGAAGAAAGAAGAAAACAGAGGCAAGAGGAAAAAACAAAGGGAAGAAAGAAAAGATAAAAAAAAGGGAATGAAGTAAAAGAAAAAGAGAGAAGAAAAAAAAGAAAAAAACGAGAAGAAAAAGAGAGAGAGAGAGAGAAAAAAAAAAGAAAACTTTATTCTCTACAAATTCTTTTTGCTTTATTTATTAATTAAAGATCTTTGAAGAATTTTTGAAGAATAATATTTGAAGTTCTATCAAGAACTGTGATTCTACAAATCTGAGGAGCACTTCATTAAAATCATCCATAAGCATATCCTCTTCTTATTTTATTTGATTTATTTATTTCTTTTCTTGATTTTCTTGATTTTTATTTTGTTTTATTATTGTTCTATTTTATCCACTAATCATAATTTTTAAGGTGATTATGAAGGAAAATACATGATGATCAATACTTGGAGAATCAAATTCATAAGAGGTGTATGGAATGCCATGGTTTATTTTATTTATTTATTTTTGGGGTTGTATTAATTATCTTATTATTATTTTCAATAGATTATTGTAATAGCTCCAATAGTGGGAATAGTGAAATTATGTGTGTGGTTGCTTGTTTTAATTAATTGGTTAGTAAAATTAGGGTTTTAATGGGGTAATTAATTAAAATTAATGGAGGAAGTAGATTAATTTAGGTTTCATGTTAAAGAAAATTAGGGTTTAGAAGGAATTACTTTAATTAGCTGTTTGACCTTTAATTTAATTGTTTTAATATGTTTTATTTGTTTTTGGGCTTGTTTATTTATTTTTATGTGTTTTGTGCTTGTTTGTTTATTCTTAGGTGTTTTGGGCCTTAAGCCCATATTAGATTTTAATTCATTCATATGAATTTAGGTTTTTAGGTTTAATTAATTAAAATGCATTTTAGGCCCATAATTAATTAGATTTTTAGGTTAGAGATAACTTAGGCCTATTTAGTAAATTAGACATAAATCCACTTAATTTAATTTAATTAATTAGAATTAGCCCACTTAAAGCCTTTTTCATAATTTGTAGATTTAAGATTACTTTAAAATTAAAATATATAGAATTAGGCCCATTAATTTAAATACCTCTATAATTTGTAGATTTAGGCCCATTTTTAGAATTAAAATAAATAGACTTAGGTTCATTTAATTAAAATTAAAAGAAACTAGTCTTTAGCTCATTTGTAAATTAAAACATACAGATTTAACTCATTTAATTAAAATCAATGTATATTAGAATAACTTAGGGATTATGTGTTCTATTGAATGCATTATTTACTTGTATTTTCATAACTGGTTTGCGTTTGAGTTAATTGCTAGAATAAGGATTTATATGAAATTGCATGTAAATAGATAATATAGTAATTCATAAAGTAATTCTAAATGAACACAAGACTGAAAGAAGTTGGTATTCCATACCTAGAATCTTCTGGTTGTGGTGCTAGCTTTCTTTTAGGGAATCGAGTACCACCTTTTAAATTTATCCTAGTTATTACCCTAGGTGGTGACTCCTCATATCCATGCCATGTCTTTATGATAGTGGTTAGTGTGTTCTTTAAAGCCTTGAGCTCAAACAGTGTCGCGGTTGTTAAAATCTTGGATGCGCACTGAACCCCGCCGTCTATAGTATGCTCTTCATCACTCTAATTATCTTTTACTTTTACAGTTTGTGGGATTAGGTTTTCCTTTTATTGAGACTCTAGGTGATTTCAAGATGATGCTTCAGATAAAACTATAGAGATAGAAGTTGAACATGAGGAATTTAAACATCCTATCCAACCTCTTGAGGTTGCTAGGATAAGGCCTTTATAGGTACCACTATCGATGTTATTTCCTTAAATAGGCCTATGAAGCATTAGGTTTGTCTTGATAACATGACTCCTATTTTCATCCTTTCAGACTCTGACTACTTTCCTGCACTTTTCAATAGTAATTTGAAATATTAGTAGTAGAGTATTTGTATAATCTTATTTGGTCTCAAAACTTTTATTATGCAAAGTAAGTATTTCATAAAAGATGTATGCAAGTGTATGCATGCTATGTATGATATGCATCATCCTAATAGGTTTTTTTTCTTAGAGTAGAGTTATATTATTGATCTTTGAGTGTGAAAATGAGGAGCTTTAATAGTATCTTGCAGACTAGAAAATTGGATGCTTTAGTATTGGTACTTCTAATGTTAGAACTTTTAATATAATTCATTAGATAAATGACCAGGCTAGCAGGTGGGGTCCATGGCTTGATACTGGAGCTTATTGAATGACTGATGTCTTATTGAACATTTTCCTTTTATTGTTGCTTTAATATAATAACTAATACATCTACAAGCTTCTTTCTATCCTAGAACTCTTTTGTTGACTCTTATACTTCAATGTTTCATCTTCATTCTTTGAATGCAGATTTACTATTCTACAATTTTTGCCCCTTAATCCTTGTGCATTTTATTTTGCCCTTAAAGTCTGATAATTTTCCTCCATAGAGACGGTGACACTGCAATCATCACTCTTCTTGGTGAGTAGAGTCAGTCTCATGCCTGTCATTATGACTGGATTCATCAATGTTATTTTGGCAGTCTTTTTTCTTTTTATATGCTAGAAACTCAGTTTGTTCACTACTCCTGCTGACCTTTTGTCTTACTAACCCTATTAGTTGTAATCTCATATATTGAAGATGAAAAGGAGTGAATGAACTAACTGAAGAGAGTTCTAAATATTGAAAATAACTATACCTACTTTTAGTGCTGGTTAGACAAGGTGAGGAATCTATAGCTTCAAAGAACTCTTGAGCAAAATATAAGGCTTGATGATGATGCTATGATTAATATCAATTACAAATCTTGAGTTACCTTGTAGATTACTGAGCCATCTAAATTCTCTAGGTATAATAGGACACAATATTTACAAATAGAATGATAAAGGGGCAACAAAAGAGAAAATAAAACTAAAATAAAGATCTCATAGCTATGATTTTAGCTTTTAGCTTTCCTTATGTTTTGGCTTTCCATTCAGATACTTATGTCATATGATAAAGACAAATATATGATATTTGAACAAAACTTTTAGATTTAATTTTACTCACTCATTATGGAAAAAATGAGAAAATTCATTACATCACATGACATAACTCTTGTTATCAATTAGTCCTTTTAGATTTTTCTCACTACTTATTTTTCTCTCATTTTTATTTCTCTGATTTTGACTCGATTGGTCCTTTATGTGTTTTCTAATTAGTAGGATCCTCTCTTTTTCCTTTCTTTTTCTTTTCCTTAAATTTTATCTTTTAAGAATTTATATCATGTGATATATGAATGTTCTTTAAATTTGCATTTGTGCCCATCCTGAATGAATCTAATTAGATCAAATTCATGTCAAACATGCAGATACAATCGATATTGTAATGCACAGTACCAACATGATGCACATTACATAAGTAAGCATGATCAAAATTCATATCATCGATCAATAAAATAAAAGTTCTAAAGAAACTAAAATGTCATTCAAAGAAAACATTAAGAAAATTTTTTTATATTCCAAATGTTAAGGATGCTAAGTCTCAAAGTGGTTGTCCTTCATATGGTTGACATAGCAACTATTCTTGCATTTTCTCATCCTTGTTATCTCGCACTGGGTTCTCAATTTTCCATTATTGGAAAGTCTCAACCCAGGAACATCCATACCAAACACATTAACAAGTTCCTTTATACTGAGGTAGGACTTCCCATGTCCTTTTTTAACAAAACTCTCCTTCAGTGGTTTTACTTTCTTTTGATCCTTCCATACTTCCATTTTGTGTGTTTCTTTTTTCTCTAGCAGCTTCTCATTATCAAACTCATACCCCATCCTCTAGGTGTAATTGACTTAAGGGGAATGTTAAATGAAGGTGGCTTAAAGTAAAATGCCTTTTCTGGCTACTTAAGAGTCAAAGGTTTCATAATTTTCTCTACATTACCAAGGCATAAAAAGGCTTCTCATTGGTTTGAAGGTTGATGTTCTTAAAGGAGCTTAGCGCTTATTTTTCATAAACTCCCAAATTGATCATCATGGTAGTTGGGGGTGGAACATTTTGATAGTTTAGGAAATAATTATTTTTGGTGCATGGGTTTTTAGGTCTATAATTTTTTTGAAGTTTATAAGGTTTTGAATTTTGTGTTTGAGGCAAATGAAGGTGTCTGTGGAATTTGTAGTAATTATTCAAATCATAGTTAAGGACATTTGGGTTTAGTAGTTTGGAAAAGGTTTAGGGTTGAAGCAATCCCTTTTGTAGTAGACGGTCTAAGACTTTTAATAAGGGTTGGTTGAAATTGGAGAATATCTTTAGTTGTTGGATAGCATGCACTTCCACAGCCTTGCTAGTACTTCCTTATTGTGTGCTTGTAGTTGGGTATTTCCTTACTCCAGTGATTCTAAAGCTCTTCTTTTTCTCACTCTCTATTTTTTCAACTTGTAAACCGTCATCATAAAAGTCTATAAATATTTTAGGATTCATCATTTGTAACCTTTCAACCAGATTAGGTAATGCATTTCAAACTATCACCCTAACTTGATCTTTCTTAACTACTTTATTTTTCATTAATCATGCCTTATTCATAAATCTATTTAAAAGTCTGAAAAATATTCATTAGGTTTCTACTTTGTCAATTCTAAATCCCTAATAGACACCTCTAACTCCACGTTATAGTCATACTACTTCAAGAAGGCAATGTATAGTACTCTTCAGTTAGCTCTAACAAACTTCTTTAATCTATGATACTAGTTCACAGTAATATCCTCTAAGGATAGTACAAATATCTTTATGATGATAGATAATAGAGTTTTAGCAGTGCTCATAGTTGTTATGTATTGACTTAAATGGATCCTTGGATCCCCTGAATCGTTGAATTTATGCAATTGAGGCATTTTGAACTTATTGGGCAACTTATCACCTTCCATGAACAGTATATCATCAAAGTCGAATGAGTAACCTATGCCTTTTCCTCTCATCAACTCTTCCATCTTTGACATCTTCTGATTCAGTACTTGCATTTGCTTGGACTCAAGTTCTTAAAATAGCTTAAGTGATTCTTTCTTAACTTTCTCTACAATATTGTTATCAAAATTTTCAAACTTCATTTCCATAGTAGGTACATTCCTAGTAGCATTTAGTGGTGGTTCCCTAGAAATGTCATTATTAATAAGTACATCATCCATGACTGGTGGGACAGAAGTAGTAGGGGTATAACAGCAGTAGGAGCAACTACAGGAGTTGATGCTAACCCAGCTAAAACTTATCTTAATGCATCTTGTATTATGGCTCTCATATCGTCCATCAAAGCTCCTTTAATGTCCTCTAAGGTCTAGTTTCCTCCATGTTGTTGTTCCATCTTTTTTATTTGAGTTGGTGTAACTTTTAGGTAAAACGGGTTAATAGGGCTCTTTTCCAAACTGCGAAGGATCTCTTTAACTATCGATTTTGGACTTAAATCATTCTCACTACTCCATTTCCAAATATAGGAAGACACAGATGAATCTATGATGGCTAAAAAATAAGGTGTCTATATGATGCATGAAGTGCATGTATGCATGATGCATGTGCAATGCAAAGTCAAATAACACGTAACAAGTAACAAGTTACAAGTAACAAAGTCAAGTACACAAATAACATGTCAACTATATAATATACATCCTTCTAACCTTATTCCTCCCACACACAAGTTCAATGGTGAGTCTCTTTTCCTAGGATTTTTTGTCTTGGCCTTAATATTAATAGGGGATATCAAGAATTGATGTGCATAATAAAGCTTAGAAACATCATTTCTAGGTATAAAATATTAGCCTAATCTTTATTAATCCAAATGGGCCTCAAAATGATCGGCTTGGGCCTTTATAGATATAAATACCTTATAGAAACAAACATAAGTGATTTGGGTAATCTTACGGGAAGTTACTAGGCCATTACATGAGCTGAGTCTGATAGAAAAAGTTAAGGTTCCCTTAGCAAAATGCCTCCTCTAAGACTTGAGTTATAGGATAAGGTCAGAGGGGCTTGGCATCATTTACAAACTTGAGAGAAGACTACCCCTGTGCTTTAAGACTTTGGTCAAATGAGCCCAGTAATCTCTCTTAAACTGAGTTAAGGCTAAGAGTGATGGTTAGGCAATTTTCAATCCCATGAAGCTAGTAGAATCAAGGGACTATAAACCAACACCATCGACTCATAGGGACATGCAAAATGAATGTAAGAATAAAATAATAATTAATAAAATAATTCTAAAGAACATAAGTTGAATCAGTGTCTCTTATCCCCAGTAGAGTTGCCACTGTAGACGGTGGGGTTTAATGTGCATCCAAAATTTTAGTAACCGTGACACTATTTAAAATCAAGGCCCTAGGGAACACAATACTATATCATAAAGACAACATGGAGTCATGAGTTGCCACCCTGGGTAATAACTGGGAGAAATCGAAGATGGTGGTAACTTGATTCTCTAAAAGAAAGTTAGCACTACAAGTAGGAGATTCTGGATATGAAATACCAACTTCTCTTATTCTTATATTCATTTAGAATTACCTTATTAATTATTAAATTATTCCTTAGTTACATAAAAATTCATTTAAACCCTAATTTGGCATCCATTGAACTCCAAGGCAACTAGTCATGAAAGAGTACATAAAAAATGCATCCATATAATGAAACGCCCCTAAATTAGTCTAGTCTATATTAATTTTATTTAAGGTGAGAAAAATTTACATTTTTATTTATAGATGAAATGGAAATTAAAGGTGAGCCTACATTTTAAGTTAATTAATGAGTCTAAGTCTACTTGTTTTATTCTAGAAAGTGGGCCTAAGTCTATTTGATGTTATGGGCAATTGGTTTGAAATGGATTAGTGGGCCTATGTCTATTTTATATTTAATTAATTGAAGTGATCTTAATTATATTTATTTTAAATGGCTTAATTAATGGGTTAAACTAAGTCTAAATTAACTTTTTAATTAAGCTAAAGTGAGCCTATGTCTAAATTAACCTAATGGGCCTAAATTAATTTTAAAGCTAATTAAAAACCTAAAACCAACTTTAAAGATCTATTAATTAAATAAGCTAGAGCCTAATGTGGGCTTGGGGCCCAAAATGAATAAAAGCAAGCTCAAATAACAAATTAAATCAAATCACCAATCAAAACATGCATTCTGTGATTTCTAAACCCTAATTCAATTACATGCCACTTAATTAATCTACTACCTCATTAATCTATTACCTCACAATTCCGGTCGGAATTTTTTATTTTTGGTTGAAAATATATAATCCCGATTGGAAATATAAAATTTCAATCACAAATATGTAATTCTGATATGTGATTAACCTTTTTTTTAACTGTTAATTAATGAATGACCCTTAAAAGAATAAAAAATTTTCAATTAAGTCCCTAAAGAAAATATTACAATTAAGTCCTTAAAAAATGAAATTAAGCCTTGAGATTGAAAAAACAATAACCATAGACCTATTTGTAACAAATTTTCATCATTGGAGTCCTCTGTTGCATCCACACTCTACTATCCCAAAATTAGGTGCTTACATGTGGTCTCGACAATTGAAAGTGCTTGGCCTTTACACCGTAGTCCAATTTGGATTGAGAGTGACTCTATTTATGTTATTTGGCTTCTTCAAAGTAAAATTTCTCTAGTTCCTTAGAGTGTTTGTAAATTGTTTCAACATTGTTTAAACTATTTAGATTCTATGCAATATCATGCTAATCACATTTTTAATGAAGGTAATATGGTAGCTGATAATCTCTCTTCCATGGTTGTTTCATTAAGTGCATCTTCTTGGTGGGATTCTTATCCTTTTAATGACCTTATGGATCATGATGCCATGGGTCTTGAAATTTTTCATTTCTCCTAACTTGTAACTTTCTTTGCACATTTTGGATTGGTTTGTACTCTTCTATTTTTTTTTATCTTTTAATAAAGGTTATATTTAGGGTATGTAATGTGCACATTAAGGGAGTGCCAACCTAGCTGAGATGCCTGGGTGCACCATCTAATGCCTTTCCATGATAATTCTTATAAAAAAAATCATATATAACATTAAAAAAAAAAAGAAAAAAGAAGGCAACAACAATAATATCATATTTCTATGGGATTAGGGGTGGCAAAGTGGGTGGGTTTAGGTATGTGTTGAGTATAAATGGGTAAAACCCTTAATCACTCATTTACTTATTTATGACCCATTTATTATTTAGAGAAATTTATAGATTTGGGCTCATTTCCTAACTTTTTTACATTGATTTGTCCTATATTTTGGATTAATTACATTTGTATCCTTTTCCCTTTTCATGAGTGTCCTTTTTTTTCCTTTGTGTCCATTTTGCTTATTTTTCTATTTTTCTATTTTTTTAGTTTCTTAGTTGGTTTTTTATTTTCATTTTTTCCATTCCATTTCTTATTTTTATTATTTCTTTCTTTCTTTCTCTTTGTTCTTTACTCCTCTTGTTTTTATAATTTTATTTTTCTATTTTTTATTTTTTCTTATTTTCTATTATTATTATTTTTTAATTTTCATTTCTTTTAGATTTATATTTATTTTCCTTTTTTTAATTTTTTCTATTTTTATTTTTTCCATATTTTTTCTTATTTTTTGTTATCCTTATTTTATCAATTTTATCTTTATTTATTTTTTATTTTTTACACATACACACACACACACACACACATATAAGAAATGTTTTTATTCTCTCAGATTGTTTTTTCTCCCCTCTCTCCTCTTTAAGAGCTCTATCTTTTTAGTTCCTAATGGTTACTATCCTCTACACTTGCACCTAAGATCTCTTTTTAACTTCCCTATGCTTGATAAGACCTCCGTCCTCATTACACTCTTTTCCTTGCCTCATTGTTGCTCTTAAAAGTCTCATTTTTAAGCCACCAGTGCAGGTCTGTAACAAGTGCCCCCCCCAACTTGACCACCATTGTCATATTTGCATTTAATGTAGTGACAAGTGGTTAGTAAAGAGGCAGCCCCTCTTCAATAAAGCATCACCTCATCGAGGTAGCTACCATAGAGGCGACGCCTCTTTGATGTGGCATCACCTCTTTGGCCCTGGCCCCCAATTGGGCCTTTAGGTTGAAGTGGGTTTGGGCTCATTGTAGGGTCTAAGCTCTTAAGTCCAATTTCAAGAAGATTTTAGGCTTTTCTCCTGTATTCAAGTTTCGTTCATTCTCATCATTAGGCCTCATCGTGGGCCGATCAAACTAAGCACCCAAAGTTTGCCCCTATCACGGGTCAATCAAACCGAGTGTCTACAGTTTACCCCTTGATTTTTTAAAATACCAAATGTTTGCAATGATAATTTTTTCAATAATGAACGTGCAGAACAAAGTAATAAATAGATAAAAAGATATACCTAACTTCCAAGATGCACTTGAGGGAAATACTTCTAATTTTGATCCATTAGCTTTAGGAATTTAAACCCAAAAAGTTACTAAGAAACTTAGAACGTGATAATGACCTTTAAGGATTCTATCAAAATTGATTTTCCATTCATTGAAATGTGATCTTCAAGAACTCTATCAAGCCTATTTCATCACTCATTAGGATATGATCTTTGGGAGCTCTATCAAGCCTATTTCATCACTCATTTCTGATACTTCGACTAGAAAGTCTTTATCTTTCACTCCACCAATTTTGGGTGCACCCTGAGATAAATTCTTTTTTTTTAAATATATATAAAAACTATTTTCTCTTTTCTTTTTTTATTCTTTTCTTTTCAATTCTTTTCCCAAAACCTTCTTTTTCTTTTCTTCTTCACGTCTTCTCTCTTCAACAATGGACGATGCCTATACCCCTAATTTGCCATAGTGAAACCTAATGCCACCTCCCATAAAGCCTCTACATACCCTCAAATTCTCAATCAGGGATGAGATTTTGCTCACTATAAGTTTGGGCACCCATTCATATGCTTTGGCTTCTAGAGAGGTTAGTATCCAAACCTACTATTTTTTCCTACAAATAAACATCGAGTTATGATTAGTTGATATGCATTCATCATTAGAAATAGGAATGTGATTGATTAAATTAGGAAAATTTAAAAACTACTTTGTGTTTACTAACATGAAGAGGCATTACCTTTTCGGTAAGGTGATCACCTAATTAATTAGGCATCACCTCATCAAGGAGAGCCATCATCTCTTTGCTAGAAAGAGTAGTGTTTTATCATGATTTATAGAGGTGTCACCTCTTCATGTTAAGGCATTGCCTCTTCAACAGTGTTTATCATTTTATGTGTTTATTTACAAATAAATGACATAAATTTCAACTTCCCTATTTGTTTTCAGCATGACGTGCTTACTTTCAAGGGTACTTGGAACTTTAGTGGGGCACGACCCTGGTACAATGAGTTCACTGAAGACATCAGAGATTGCATCCAGGATGCTGGATTTAAAGACTTCATCCTGTCACTTCCAAAGGCTCAGGACCATACTGACTATCATGCATTGCACATGTTGATGGAGAGGTGGTTCAAGACCATATATACCTTTCACCTTCCTTTTAGTGAGTTGACACTAGACCCTATCTCCTTTGTTGCTATCACTAGGACCGCATGTGCAGATGATGTTGTCCCATTCAACATGATCATTCATAGGATGACCCCAGAATGAGTGGCTTACATCAAGAGGCTCCTCAGAATGGTCCCTGACATTAAGGGGACCCATACAATCAAGATTAACTCAATCTAGAATCATTACACCTATGCTTGGGTTGAAGCAGCTACCACAGACCATGAGATTGACCAAGTGGTAAGGGCATTCTTAGTCTATCTACTGGAGACTACCCTCTTTGCTAACACTATTAGCTCCATCAATTTGATTTTCCTGATGCCTCTTCAGGACTTAGATCGAGTGTCCTCTTACCATTGGGGCAGCTACGCACTAGCCTATTTATACAAGAGTATGGATGAGGTAGTTTGAGCAGCTACATGATTTTATGGGTTTTGGAATGTTGTCTTGGTAAATGTTCCTTATATTTTTTTTTTACTTCTTAGCTCTATTTACTGATTATTATTTTTGATTTTCTGCTAACTCCATTTTCTTTATAGGTCTGGGCTTTGGAGCTTGAGATAATTTGAGGGATCACTCATGTTAGTGATGTTTACTTTTTGGCCTTAGCTCGGTGGGGTGGTAACCACTCATAGAGGAGTCATTTGGCTCGCATGTACATCCATTGAGAGTGGCTAAACTCCCTCACCTATGGTAAGGTACCTCCAAAATACAAAAATGTCATTAGCATAATAAAAACACAAGTTTAATTTACTTATTTGTTTTGTATTGTTATAGTTGCCTCAAGATTTATAGGGCTCTCAGGACATATGGCTTCCAGAGATGACCCACTCGAGACCATTATCCTTACGACGAGCGCTCCTCTGTAGACCCAACTACTGAGTTTAGTATCTCGGCAAGAGTATCCTCTACTAGGACAATGGTGCTGATGCTAGATGCATTCCTGCATCACCCCTATAAGCATGTTCTGGGCACACTTACTAGAGGGTGTCGAGCTAGCTTGAGTAGTTTTAGGGGATCCTCTTGTGGACTATACTGTGAGGAGTAAGAGCCGCTACTTGGACTTTGTTTAAGATAACCTACTACAACAGGTGCCTCTTACTACTACTACTCCAACCCAAGTACTCATTTGACTTCATCTCTTCCTTTTTTATCCCTTCAGATCATGTACTAACTCGACCCTTTATTCGCAGATGGTGGCCCCAGGTCCTACTCACATATTTAGGCCTCATGCACTTGAGTGACCACTCTAGCATCCTCACACTGATAGTGGAGAGGGTACTTCGACTGGAGCGCCACCTCACAGAGCCCCTACTGGATCTAGTTTATAGATGGTTACTGGTTCCTTGACTTAAGCACCTGACTTGATTGCTCACTGTTGGGTACCTCCAGGACACTTATGTTATAAGTTTTTGATATTAGATGAAATTTTGTCAATAACATGCACTCTTGATGCTACTAACGTAAGCCCTTTTCTTTTCATGCTTTCATATTAATCTCAACAAAGCATTAGTAATAACTAACTTTTAATCATGCATATTCCTTTAAATCAGGGAGTGTTCATGTATCGCCTAATTGAGGCTTAGTAGGACCATCTTATGTGTGTCACTCAGTAGTGGAAGGCAATAATTTTCCATATTTTGTATGTATACATGCTCACATAAGTGCTTGCCTTGGGTCATGTATGGACACAATTAGTCAAGCCAAGATCATGGCCCTCTAGTGCTAGGTTACTGCTCTTTAGGTTGAGGAAGAGGAAGATGAAGAAGAAGAAGGAGAGGATACTAATGATGAAGATAATGATGGTGCATATAGGGATGGAGATGGTGGTAGTACAGAGGCTACTGAGTCAGAGGCATTATAGGCTAGGTTCCCCTTTTTATTAGTATTTAATCCCTAATACAGACAAATTATTTTGATTTCACTTCTAGATGTTTAGGTTTATATTCAACTAAATGTTTTATCATTTTAATTCATTCCAAAAGAAAATGCTTCATAAAATTGGTCATTCAAGCACAAAAATGTTCCATTAATGAATCAAAATAGGAAGGAACAACTAAAAAGTACAATAAAAAAATGCCCTCAAACTACCACAAAGTCGATCCCATCATCAATGAGGCATCATTCCATTGCAAAGTAGCAATGGAAAAATGCTTCTTTATGATGAGACAACACCTCATCAAAGGGCGATCGCCTCATCTATGAACCCCCTTTTTAAAACTCCTTTTCTTCTACACAAGGACATATCCATTCTCTCTCCTTACTAACACTTTAACTCTCCATTCCCTCTCTCCTAACATCTCCAATACCCTTAAGCATGATTGAAAGAATCTTAAAACAACTCCAAACACATTTGAAGAGATTAATTGGTAAATCATGAGTAAAGTTAGAACCTTTTCATATATCTATTTTTTTATTACTACATACCAAAAGAATCAACTTCCCTTTCCTCTATATTGTGGCCTAATTTTAGGATCTAGGTAAGCATATTTTTAATTTCAGCACATTAGAAATATGCCCCTTGATAGAGGAATTCAAAGCTATTCTAGGCTGCTAACTAGATTTTACTTGTCAACTCACGATCCTTGAAGTTGGAACTCTATAGTTACATTCTATTCAATATCATATGGCCCAAATGTTCAATGTTCCACCCCAATCCTCATTTCATTGCATTTTTTGCCTCGAGATCCTATTTGAGTCCTTTCTCAAAATTATCACAAGCGTAGAGAAAAAAGAAGTCTATTAGCCCTGAATGATGTCCTTTAGCCTGTATGCATAGTTCTTGCTAGTTTCCCCTTATGGAAATTATGGCTAAAACGTCATATATATACTAGATCAAGTGGAAAAAAGGTTCAATCCTTTCCCTCTCATTTTTGCAAAAACTATCATCGGTTTAGATAATTTCTTGAAGACTATGAGATTTTGTAGGAGCCCATTGTTGTTAGAAGTTAGCTCTCTTCCATTATATCACTATTTTTTGCTATTATGTCACTTTTTCTCATTCATTTGTCACTCTTGCATATGTGGCTTCATGAAAAGCTAATATTCCTATAATTCCCATGAGATATCATGCATTACAAGGCAAAACACTATCAGACCATAAAGATTCATCTTATTCCTACAAACATCCATGGTTAGTTGTCGACATTCCCTAATACAATGGTCCATTGGATGTCTCCATGGTGGAGGCTTTAACATGTGACCATATAGACTTACACGTGTTGCATTCCAATAACGAGTTTCCACTTTACTACATTTTATAATCCAACTTTGCTTTATTGACAATATGGATAGAAACAACTAATCATAGAACTTGTCCATAAATTTGAGCCAGAATCTTTTACTCATAACTTTCTTGATATTATAGCTGTGACTTGACCACATAGAGTCATTCTAGGGAACTTTAACTATGACGGAGACCTATCTACTGATGATTAATACAAAGCATGGATCCAATTACAATAAATTAAAAAAGATGAGTTTGTAAGGCACATAAAAATAAGAGAGCTACAAATGTTGAGTGTTCGAGGTGTAATGCAAAAGAAAAGGAGACAAAACTAGTTTATAGGATTAAATCTCTACTTTACCCTTTTTGTTAAATGGAGTTTCCTTTTAGTTAAATAGTATGAAAAGAGCACTTAATGTCATATTTAGTACTAATAAAGGTAATATATTTCATTTAATTTGAGCATAAATGACTATACATTTCGCTTTTGACATAACTCCTAGTGTTAATTGGCTTTCCCTTCCAATTTTTCTAATTAATTATTTTCTACTCTCCCTTTCCTTTTACACAACCTTAACTTTTTCCCGGACTACCTCTTTTAAGGTTTTCAATCCAACAAGACCCCTTTTTTTTTTCTTTTTTTTTTGTCTCTACCTTTTGCCTAAACAAACGCTTTTTGAGGTTTTCTCTCTAGTGAGACTTTTACATAAAGTATTTCTTGAGCTTGTCTAGGTTAATGGGCTCTTTGAACTCATTCCCTTTCAAGTTGGACAAAATAGCAACACCCTTAAAGAATAACTTCTTCACTACATAAGGACCTTCCCAATTTGGCTTGAACTTTTCTTGTGGATCCATTATGATTAACTTGGTGAGCTTCAGCACTAAATCACCCTCCTTAATCTTTCCTAACTTAATCTTCTTGTTATAAGCCTAAACTATCCTTTTCAATTACATCTAGGAATGATACATAGCTTTCATCCTCTTTTTATCCAATAAGGTTAGCTATGATAAATGGCTTTCCACCCATTGATACTCAAGGATTTTGGATTTTAAAAGGACCCTTAAAGATCGAATCTCAACCTCCACTAGCAATACCACTTCACACCCATTCCCTACGGAGAATAGAGTAACCCCAGTCAATGTTTTAACAGTAGTTCTATATCCTTATAGTGCAAACTATAGAAAATCAACCCAATCCTAGTAATTCTCCAACATCTTAGCCAAAATCTTCTTTATATTTTTATTTGCGGCCTCTACCACTCCATTCGCTTATAGTCTATATGGAGATGACCTATGATGTTTGATCTTGAATTCTTTTAATAATGCAACTATCTTTGCCTAAAATTGTACACCATTATTAATGAAAATATGATGAGGTAGCCCATATTTGTAGATTATGTTTTTCTCAATAAATCTTACCATTTTCTTTGAGCCGACAGTAGTATAAGATTCAACTTTGACCCATTTAGAGAAATAATCAATTGCCACTATAATGTATCGATGACCATTCGATGCTTTCAACCTTATCTCTCCTATAATATTGATTCTCCAAACTGTAAATGGCCAAGGAGAAATTAGACTAACATCCCCATAGGCTTAACAGTTATGGCATCTCATTATGAACTTAACACAGTATGTCTCCATGGTCAGCCAATAGTAACCTTATTGACCTACTTTCTTTACTAAGACTATCCCATTCATGTGTGGCCTATATAGTCCTTTATCCACTGCCTCTATAATTTTTCAGGCCTCATCCTTGTCGACACATCTTAAGTGGACTTCAAGTGGCATTCTTTAGTACAACATGCCATTATAGCTGATAAATTATCGAGACAACATCCTTAATGACATTCTTTCTTTCTTATCTGCATCTTTCAAAAATTGTCCCATTTCTAAGTACCATTACAAATCATAAAACTAGGGCTTTTCAGCAACATCAATTGGCATCAGTCTTATTTATTCATAATAAAGGTTTTGGGACTTTACTAGAATTAGGTGTTTCACTTTTCTGATACAAAGTCAATGTAGCTAAGGCATCAACTATTTAATTCTCATCTTTGGGTAAATGAACAAATTTACATTGAGTAAAGGATAACAAAATGATAGCCAAATAATCTTAATATAGACACAGCTTGTCTTCCTTTGCTTCCCACTCTTTAGAAGCCTACCTTATCACGAGCATAAAGTCACCATACACTATGATCTCTTTTGCCCCCACATTATGGAGCATTTTTAAGTTAAAGATATAGGCTTCATACTCAGCTTGGTTATTAGTCACTTTAAACTTCAAACTCTAATCTTTTCGCCATTAGGATCATTTCTCCTTTTAGCATGATTAGAATTATACCAATGTCTGCCCCCTTATTATTAACTGCTCCATCAAAGTACATTATCTACTCCTGGATGTCAGTTGCTCCCAAATGCTTATCTAGAAACTCCAACTCCCATTCTTGTTCATCATTGACTAAACTCTAAGCTAAGAAGTCTACTATTGCTCTACCTTTCACTACCTTCTTCGCCATGTAATCTATATCAAACTCAGTGAGTAGAACTAGCCATCTAGCTAATTTTCCTATTATCGAGGGAGTCTATTGGAGGTATCTAAGAGGGTCATATTTAGAGACTACCTGCACTCTGTAAGATTAAAAATAATTCCAAAGCTTCTTGGTTGCCCAAATTATGGCTAAGCACATCTTTTCTACTAGGCTATAATTAGCCTCATACTGTATGAGCTTTTTACTCAAGTAATACACAACATGCTCAACTTGACCTTCACCCTCTTGACCTAACATCGCACCTACTACATCCTTCTCAATTTCCAGATAAAGAATTAAAAGCTTTCCCAACTTTGGCAGCTGTAAGACTGGAGGATTCATCAAATAATTCTTAATAGCTTCAAAAGCATGTTGGCATTTATTGTCCCAAATTACGGATTGATTCTTTCTTAAGAGCTTAAAAATTGGCTCATAAATGGTGGTCAGCTTAGCTATGAATCTATTGATGTTTTGTAATTGCCCGATGAACCCTCTAATTTATTTTTCATTTTTTGGTGTAGTAATCTCTTTGTTTGCTTTAACCTTGTCCGATTCCACTTTTATTCCTTTTTGGCTGACAATATGTCCCAGCAGCTTCCCAAACATTACCTTAAAAACACACTTCTTTAGGTTTAACCTGAGATTGTACTTCTTTGCTCTTGCCATAAACTTGTTTAAGGCTTTAAAGTGCCCTTCCTTGGTTGGAGATTTTACCATCATATCATCCATATATACCTCTATCTTTTTATGGATCATGTCATGTATTAAAGTGGTAGCCATCCTCTGATAGGTAGCCCCTGCATTTTTTAGTCTAAATAGCATAACCAAGTAATAGTAAACCCCCCTACTCAATGATAAAAGATGTTTTTAGCTTATCCATTACCGCTATCATGATCTGATTGTATCTTGAGAAACCATCCATAAAGGAATACATTGCACTAGAAGCCGCACTATCAACTAGTGTGTCAATATGTGGTAAAGGAAAATCATCTTTTAGATAAGCCTTATTTAAATCTCTATAATCCATGTACATCCTGACCCTTTCATCCTTTTTTAAGACCCGGACAATATTTGCAAGCCACTAGATGTCTTCTACCATCTCTAGGAACTTCACCTTTAGTTGCTTTTTGACTTCTTCTTTAATCAATAAAGCTCATTCTAGCCTTAAATTTCTTTATTTCTATTTAACTAGCATGATGTGGGGATATATAGGGATTTTATGTTCTACAATGTCCCTATCAATCCCAAGCATATCCCCAAAGCCCCAAGCACATACTTTATGTCATCTTTTTAATAATTCTTTCATTTTTTTCACTCTCTTTAGAATTTAAGTCAAAATCAATTAGTATATTTTTAGGGTTATCGCTTATTCCTAAATTTAATGATGTAGTTTAATTAGAATTAATGTCAAATATATGCATGAAATGATCATCATAAATAGAATAACCATTAGGAAACACATAATATAAGTAGGCAAAGTTAGATTTCATTGCATTAATTTTTGAAAAAAAACACATCATCAGTTTCAAATAAGTTTGTAATAAAAACATTAAAATCATCATAAAATATGTTAGTGATGGAATTCAAGATGAAATTTTCAAGATCTAACTCCTCTTCTTAATCATCTGTAGCTTTGATCTCCTCAGCAGTAACGTCCTCTTCTAACCTTAGGCAAAATAATTCTTCAACCACATCTTCTTTAGTAGTAGACCCCTTGATCCCATCCATATAATCAACAAACATTTCAAACCTAGGGACCATCTTTCCAACTAGCATCAATGGCTCGGGAGTTCCCTTATATGGATAGCTAGTTCCTTCTTTAGCAAAAGCATCCCACAATCCCTACTTCTCAGTTTCAACTGCAACTTCTTATCATCATCTTCAGAATCCTCGGGTCCAGAATACCCAATGCCATACTTCAAAATAGGGACTTTTGGCTCCACAAACTTAGGTGGCCCATTATGCTCTTTTTCTAATCCTAAGCTAGGCATGAACTTCATGCTATTCATCATGTTCATGACCTTCTCATCTAACTCATCTTTGTCAAGCACACAAACCTCAAAACTTGGGCTAATAGGAATCTCCTTGGGAGTGAGCTTCAAAGCAACAACAACAACTTCAATTTTTACTAAAATCATAACCACCTTCCCTTCGTGTTGAAACTTAATTTTTTAGTGCATAGTGGATGGTACACCTCCTAATGGATGAAACCATGTCCTTCCTAGTAAAATAGCAAAAGTGATTGGGATGTTAATCATGTGCAAGTTTACCCAGCTCTCAATAGGACTAGTCTTTACCAAAGTATGAAATGTTCCCTCCACAAGTCGCTTTGTATCATTATATGCTTTGATAACCACATAAGAAGGCTTAAGGTCATCAACAGTCAATCCCATCTTGGGAAAAATCATAAGAGGGCATACATTTATAATAGAACCATTGTCCACCATTACGCAATAGGTTAATTTGTCTTTTCCTTTAACCTTAATGAATAAGGCTTTATAATGATCCCTTCCTTCAAATGGAAAATCATCATTAGTGAACATAATAGCACCCTCGGGACTTTCCATTAAGGAGATTACCATCTATAAGGGAGTATAGGCCTTAGGGACCTTTTTCTTATCCAAGTCATGAACTAGAGCCTTTTGATGTGTTATGGAGTTCATTAGCAATTCCATACGCTAGTTGTAAGCACCTAATTTCATGATGCATTTATGCATGAATGTGATGAAAGCCTCTATAAAATTGACCTCTAATGTTAAGTTTCACAATTTTAGGCACTAAATTACAATGTTCTTTAGGTTTAATTATAAAAAATTGAATTTTTCAAAGACCTATTTGAAAATGTGTGTAATGCCAATCGACATTACACATTGCCAAGGCACTAAAATTTTAGAGAAAAAATATTTTCTTGATTTTAATTTATTTTTAATAAATGAATTAATTTTGATATTTATCTGTCTAGTATGCGTCTTTTACGCATATAATTTTTTGAAATTAAAATTCTTATCCTATTTATTTTGAGAGGGAGGATAAGAGCTACCTCTCATGTGATGACGTAAGTGGTTAGTTAAGGTTAGAACATGATATAAAAAGAAAAGTTTGAGAAAAAAAGAAAGAGGATAGACTACGTAAAGAGAGAAAAAAGAGAAAACCCTAATAGCTATTGCAAAAAAAGTTGATTGAAAAAACACAAAGAAAACAAAAGAAAAAAAGAAAAAAAAGTGAAAAAAATAAATTTTTCAAAAAAATACATTCTGTTCCAGGCCCAGAAATAAACAAAAACACAGAGTCAATTTTCTTAAGATGGTGAAATCCCATTCTGAGAGGCATTCAAACAGTATTTGCATAGCATCCTTCTTCTACTCCTTTCTTTTTTTATTATTAATTCTTTTTTTATATTATATTATTATTTTTTTAGTATTTTTGTGTTTTTTGTTTAATTTTCATTATTTTTTTTTCATTTATTCTAATCTTTCTTATTATCTGTGTTTCATGTTTCTATGATGATGAACACATAATTGAACCAAGGAAAACCCATGGAGAATCCATAAATGAAAACCAAAGAATTAAGATCCCAATTTATGTATTGTTTCATTTATCCCAATTCTTATGTATTTTTTTATTTTGTTCTATCTAATTTATTTTTTTAGGTTTTGAATTTATTTAGTTAATTTTCTTAAGGGTTATAATTTTAATTTATTTTCTTTGTTATTTTTGGGTAGATTTTGTAATAGTCCCAATAGTGGGAATAGTGAAACTCTTTAATTTTTTGCACTATTAAAATTAATTAGTAAATTAGGTTTATTTGTTTATTTGATTAAACCCTAATAAAATTAATGGTGGCTTTAGATTAATTTAGGTTGTATGCAATTAAAATTAGGTTAAAAATCACTACATATATGTTTTTGATTCATTATTTACTTCAATTTGTTATTTGGGTTTGTTTGCATGTTTTATTCTTTTTAGGCCCATACCCACATTAGGTTCCAACCCATTTAATAAATAAAATTTTAATTGGATTTGTAGGTTTAATTTATTTTAAAATTAATTTAGGCCCAATTAGATTAATGTAGACTTAGACCCATTTTTTATTTAATTAAAATTAATTTAAACTTAGCTCAGCCCATTAAAGTATTTTCTTTTTAAAATAAATAGATTTAGGATCACGTAACTTAATTTAAAACTAAGTAGAATTAAGCCCACTAATTTATTTCTATTTTATTTCTTAAAACTAATATATTTAAGCCCACTTTTTAGAATTAAAAAAAGTAGACTAAGGCTCATTAATTATCTTAAAATGTAGGACCATCTTTAGTCCATTTCACTTATAAATAAAAATGTAGAATTAGCTAAAATTTAAAATAAAATTAACATAGTTTATACCTAGGGATGATGTGCTTCGTCTGCATTTTTTACATGCAATTTTATGATTAGTTTGCTTTAGGGTTGGATGAATGTTTAATTAGGGTATAATAAAATTGTGTGTAAATAGAGAATAAGATGGTAATTCATAAAGTAATTCTAAATGAACATAAGACTGAAAGAAGTTAGTATTCCATTCCCAAAATCTCCTGTTTGTGGTGCTAGCTTTCTTTTACAGAATCAAGTACCACCAAAATTATTTATCCTTGTTATTACCCTAGTTGGTGACTCCTCATCTCCACACCATGTCTTTGTGACAATGGTTAGTGTGTTCTCTAGAGACCTGAGCTTAAACAATGTCGCGGTTACTAAAATTTTGGACGAGTGCTAAACCCCATCGTCTACAGTGGCGACTCCACTAGGATAAAAGATATTGATTCTACTTGTGTTCTTTAGAATTATTGTATTAATTATTATTTTATTCTTGCATTCATTCTGCATGTCCCTATTAAACCGATGGCGTTGGTTTATGATTCCACTAGCTTCCATCACTCTTAGCCTTAACTCAGTTCAAGAGAGATTACCGAGCTTATTTGACTAGAGTCTATAACCCAAGTCCTAAAGGGGGGTAATCTTCTCTTGAGTTTGCAAAGGATGTTGGGCCTCTCTGACCTTGTTTTGTAACTCAAGTCTTAAAAGAAGGCATCTTACTAAGGGAACCTTGACTTTTCACTAGACCCTAACCATATATAATGGCTTAATTACTTCCCATAGGATTTACCCAAATTTCTTGTGTATGTTACCATGAGGTATTTTTATTTATAAAAGCCTAAGCCCATACTTCAAAGAGCCCATCTGGGTTAATAAAGATTGGGGGAGACCTTTATACCTAAAAATACTATTTCCATGCTTTTATTGCTTTAAGAGATATTTGACATGAACATTGGTTCTTGATATCCCCTGCTGATATTAAGGCCAAGATAAAAAAAATCCTAGGAAAAAAGACTTACCATTGAACATATGTGTGAGAGGAATAAGGTTGGAAGGATGAATGTTGCACACTTGATTAATACTTGTTATTTGCTACTTGTTGCATAACATATGCATCATGCATACATGAATTTCATTCATCACACTAACACTTTATTTTATAGCCATCATAGATTAATTTGGGTATTCTCATATTTAGGGATGAAAAGGTGGCAGACTAAAAAGAACATATTTAAGTCCTAAAGCCATAGCATAAGAGATCCTTCATAAATTGGAGAAAAGTCCTATTAATATGCTTTACTTGGAAGTTAAACCAACTCTAACTAAGTGTATAGAAATGGAACAACAAGGAGGGAACTGGACCTTAAAAGACATCAAGGGAGCTTTGATGGATGACATGAGGGCTATAATGCAAGATGAATTAAGACAGGCTTTATATGTAATTAATCAACCACCTGTTGTTGCAGCAATCCCACTTGTTGTAGATGCTCCACCTGCTACCAATAATGTTGGGGGTCAACCTGTTGCTAAAAACCCATATGTTATTAATGTGAAGCTTGAGGATATTGAGAACTACATGGTGTAAAAGGCAAAAAGAGAATCACTTAAACTGGTACAAGACCATGAGTCCAAGCAGATGCAAACACTGACCTAGAAAATGTTTAAGATGGAAGAACTAGTTAGAGGACAAGGCATGTGATATTCATTTGAATTTGATGATATGCTACTAAATTTAATAGTAAGCTACCTAAGAAATTCAAAATGCCTCAACTATAGAAGTTTAATGGAACTGGTGGTCTTAAGATTCATGTCAGTTATTAAACAATAACTATGAGCACTACCAAGGCCTCATTAGCAGTGATCACTAAGTAATTTGTATTTTCTTTAGAGGGAATGGCTATAAACTGGTACCATGCGTTGGAAAAGTCCGTCAAGGATGACTGAAAAGAACTATGTACTACTTTTTTGAAATAGTATGATTATAACATTAGATTGGAAGTGTCCATTAAGGATTTGGAATTGACTAGGAAAAAATTAAATGAATCCTTTTCTGATTTCTTGACCAGATTTATGAAGGCAGGATTTATGAAAAAAAGTTGGCTGAGAAGGATCATGTTAGTTTGATAATCCATAATGTGTCACCTAATTTGGTTAAGAGATTGCAAATGATGAATCCTAAAAAATTTATAGACCTATATGATGATGGTTTGTAAGATATTGAGAGTAAGAGGAAGAAAATTTTTAGAATTATAGCAACCCGAAATTATCCAACTAAGTGCACACAGCAGGGAAGTACTAGCCGAATTGTATAGGTACGTGTAGTTCAGTAGCCTATAAGATTCTCTAATTTTAACCAACCACTTTCCAAAGTCCTAGACCTTTTGATTTAAAAAGGCCTGCTTAGACCCTTAACCTTTTCCAAACCACCAAACCCAAATGTTCCAGGCTACGATCCAAACAACTATTGTAAATTTCACCAAGTAGTTGGCCACTCCATAGACACCTGTGTTCACTTAAAACATGAAATCCATAACCTTATATTCTATAAAAAAATCATAGGCCCCAAAAGGTCAAAATACAACCCAAACACTAGAAATAACCCTTTCCTAAACTACCAAAATGTTCTACCACCAGCCACTATGATGATTAACTCAGGAGTTAACAAAGAGAAAGTGTTGGACTCCTTTGAGAACTTAACCCTTATAGACAATGACAAATCCTTTAATGCCTCTAAAGGAGTAGAAGATATATTGGGGTGACCCTCTGAAAAATTTGACTTTAAGGTGTTCTATTGAAAGCCACCCTCTGCTGATATTCCCTTTGAATTAATTGTGCCCTCAGGATGGGGTGATGAGTTTGATAATGAGCTTATGGAAGAAGAGAGAGAGTATGAAACCTCTAAGCATCTATTGAGAGTGGTTAAAGGTTTATTGGGGCAACCGTCGGGCAAGTTTGACTATAAAGTATTTTACTCTAAGCCCTATTTACATGATATACCAATAGAGGAGATTGTACCATCAAGATAGGGTGAAGAGTTCGAAGATAATGACATAAATGGAAAGAGCAATGGATCTTTTGTTTTTGAACAGTCTTAAAAGGGAGTTAAAGAGTTACTAAGCCAACATTTAGGCAAACTTAACATGGAGGAGCTGAAAGGGAAAGAAATGTGCATGATGGAAGTATGGAAATATGGAAAGAGGGATCAAATTATTGGGGTTATTGACATTTGGTATGACTTTGATGAAGAGAGCCCTGGTGGTCTTGATGTATGGAGTGATAATCCTAATGTGAACCATGTCACCAGAAGTGGAAAGAATTATAAAGCAGCATAAAAGAAAATTTAAAGAGTCACAGAAAAAGAAGAAAAAGAGGATGTAAAAGTAGAGGAAGGGCAAAAAGAAGACCTAATCTTAGAGCAACTAAAAAAAAGCTAAGGTGAATGTGAGCATTTAGGAGTTATTAATGTATTCAGGTAGCCACCAAAGAGCTCTTTTCAAGGCTCTATCAAATATGAGTATCAAAAAAGCAACTACACTTGAGGCTATGGTAGTAAAGGTCACAAAAAAGAAGCATGGCTTGATAACATTCTCAAATGATGATTTGCCTTTAGAAGGTAGAAATCATAATAAGGCATTATTTATCCTAACTTAAGTAAGGGGAAAGAGAACCAATTTTACAATGGTAGATGACGGTTCTACTATTAATGTGTATCCATTAAAAATCCTACCTAATTTGGGTTTGAAAGCTGATGATTTGAAAGGTTTAAATCTTATTATCAAAGCCTAATGATAGCACTCAAACTATAGAGGGCACATTCCAACTCTAGTTAATATAGGAATTATAAAGTCAACTATTGAGTTCACTATATTAGACATCCCCATCACATATGCCTCGCTTTTAGGAAGGCCATGGTTCCATGCTCTAGGAGGGCTAACCTCAATTGTGCACCAAAATATAAAATTCCCTTATAAATGAGAGGTTGTAACTATAGAAGTTAGAACCAGTGCAGTTGTGGCAGCCATATAGGGTAAATAGAATCAAGTATGTGTTCCCCCTAGTTTCCAAGTTGCTGGAATATTCAATGGAATTGAGATGGACCTGAGAGTTGCAAGGATGATAGAGAGTATAAATTATCAAACTAGACAGGGGTTGTGAAAGAATAAGCAAGGAAACCCTAAACCCCTAAAATTTAGAGGTCAAAGTGACACCAAAGGATTAGGGTGCACTGAGAGAGAACCTAGTCGCAAAAGAGGAAGGAAGAAGGGAAATGCCAAGATAGATAAGCCCTTAGGGAGAATCAGGCTAATGAGCGAGAATTTTATTAAGCTAGGGGAAGGCAAGTACTATTTGGGTGCTAAGGAATTTATCAGTGTTGCTGGAAAAGATATTCCTGGGTTGAAGATCTTTAAGGAGCAAATTATAGAGAACCTAGTAAAGGATAACAAAGAGGAAGTGATGAAGCATGTAGCTAAGAAGATGGGTGATACTGTTGTCAAAGAGCTACTGTGTCTGCCACTTAAAAAGGAGCCATCCCAGGATTTAGCTACTATTATTAGTAATAGTTTTAATGATGATTTTTATGAAGAAACTAATGTAATAACATTCAAATTTATGAGGATGAAGACTTTGTTTTTTCCATGGTTAATGATATGAATTCTGGTTTGGCTTACTTATATAATGTCCATCCTGATGGTTCTATGCATTTTAATATTGATTGTATTTGCATATTAGATATTAATTCCATTCAAGTAGATTCATTAAACATGGGCACAAATGATAATCCTAAGAACATTTCTATATCACATGTTGTAACTCCTGAAGAGAGGGAAAATTTTGAGAGAAAATTAACAAAAAGAAAGGTAGTATTTGCTTAGACTTATGAAGATATGTCAAGTTTAGATGGGGAAATCATGGAACATCACATCCTAACTTATCCAAAAATTAAACCTGTTAAACAAAAACTACACAAGCTAATACTAGAGTGGACTAAAAAGATAAGAGAGGAAGTTGCTAAACAAATCTAGGTTAATATTCTAGAAGTGGTAGATTATCCTTAATGGTTGGCAAACATAGTACCAATACCTAAGAAAGATGGTAAAGTACATATATGTGTGTATTTTAGGGATCTAAACAAAGTGTGCCCAAAAGATGATTTTCCTTTACCTTACATTGATGTGATAATGGACAGTGTGACATTGAGCATAATGTATTCTTTTATGGATGGGTTTTCAAGAGATAATTAGATAATAATAGTAGTCATGGATAAGATCAAAATAACTTTCATTATAGAATGGGGGACATATTGTTATAAGGTTATGCCTTTTGGATTGAAGAATGTAGGTGCAACATATCAAAGGGCAGCTGCTACTCTTTTACACGACATGATGCACAAAGAAGTAGAAGTATATGTAGATGACATGATGGTCAAGTTAGAGACAATAGAACGACACTTTAAAGCTTTAGATAAGTTCTTGGCTTAAATTGAGAGGTACAATCTGAGGCTCAACCCAAAGAAATGCATTTTTGGAGTTACTTCAGGAAAACTGCTAGGGCATATAATTAGTAGCAAAGGAATTGAAGTAGATCTAGATAAAGTGAAAGTTATCTAGGAATGTCGGTACCAAAGAAAAATAAAGAAGTAAGAGGATTCATTAGCAAGTTGCAGTATATTAGTAGGTTCATTGCAAAGCTTACTAATATTTATGACCTTATCTTTAAGCTTTTAAGGAAAGATCAACTTGTGAAGTAGAAAGATGATTGTCAAAGGGCTTTTGATAGGATTAAGGACTATTTTTCCAATCTGCCTGTATTAAAGCCACCAAGGCAAGGTAAGTCATTGATCATGTACTTGACTCTAGAGGAAAATGTAATGGGGGTAATGCTAGCATAAGAAGGATTAGATGAAGTAGAACATGCGGCGTATTACCTTAGCAAGAAGTTTTTGCCATATGTGGAAAAGTATGATTTGGTAGAGAAGACATATATGATAATGATCTAGGCAATAAGAAAATTAAGGAATTATTTTTAGTCCTATAAAGTTTAGGCTATTTCAAAGATAGATCCTTTAAGATATCTATTTCAAGCATCTGTTTTAACTAAAAAAAATGTCTCAATGGCTCGTACTCCTGACTGAATTTAATATAGAGTACATTACCATAAAGGTTATCAAAGGAATAGTAGTAGCAAAATTCCTAGTTCAGAATGTAGTAGCAGTTTATGAATAGTGGAATTTAGAGTTTTTAGATGAGAACTTAGTAGTCGTAGAGCATCGGGAGTGGAAGCTTTATTTTGATGGGGCTATAAACAATAAAGGAGCCAAAGTAGGAGTGATTCTTGTTACACCAGAAGGAGAAACAATAGCAATAGCCAAGAAGTTAGATTTCAAGGTAACAAATAATATGGTTGAGTATGAGGCATGCACTCATGGAGTAGAGGCAACAATAGCAGCTGGAGCAAAAGAGTTGTTGGTATATAGGGATTCGATGTTGGTCATCAGTCAAGCTAATGAAGAATGGGAGGTGAAAGAGGAAAAGCTGAGGCCTTATATCTGCTATTTAAAAACTTTAATAAGGAACTTCTCAAAATGTCTCTTCATCCATTTGTTAAAAGACAATAATCAGATGGCAGATGCACTAGCAACACTCTCTTCAATGTGGGATAATGTGACTAGATTGACTATGAAGCCTTTGGTAATCGTAAAATCAAGAGCTCCATGTTATAGGGGAGAGCAAACTATGGGTATTCAAATAGAGCCTAAAGAGAAGTCATGGTTTTATGACATTCAGAGGTTTATTAGTGAAGGAAAGTATCAAGATGAAGTGACTTCAAAAGAGAAATATACTCTTCATGTTCTCACACATAATTATGCGAGTCATGATGGAGTATTATACAAAAGAATGCTGAATGGAACGCAGCTCAGATGTCTTAGGAAAAAGGAAGTTTAAGAGGTAATGAAAGAGATTCATGCAGGAGCTTGCGGTTCTCACATAAATGAAATGATCTTGGATAAAAAGATAATGAGACAAGGGTATTATTAGATGATTTTGGAAAAAAATTGTATCAGAACATTAAAATAGTGCCATCAGTGCTAGATCTATGGGAATCTTAACCATTTTACTCCTACAGTGCTAAATAGTTTATCATCTCCTTAGCCCTTTTCAGCATAGGGGATTGATATTATAGGAGAAATAAGGTCGACAGCATCCAATGGGCATAAGTATATAGTTGTAGAAATAGATTACTTTTCCATATGGTTAGTGGTTGAGTCCTTCAACACTCTAAAAGAAAAAAAAATTGCACGATTTATTAAGAAGAGTCTTATTTGCAAGTATGGGGTCCTGCACCATGTTGTGATAGATAATGGTGTCTAATTTCAGGCAGAAATGGTAGAGTTATTACAGAAGTATAGGATTGAACATCATAAATCTTCAATTTAGTGCTCTCAAACTAATGGAGTAGTAAAAAGGGATAATAAAAATGTTAAGAAGATTCTGTCTAAAATTGTCAAAACTTACAAGGATTGGTCTTAGTATGAGTTTCTTCCTTTTGCTTTATGGGGATATAGGACTATAGCTAGTACTGCCATGGGCTAAACACCATTCTCTTTAGTGTATGGTTGTAACTGAGATCAAATCTTTGATAGTGGTTATGGAAGGTAAAATACCTAAGAATGAATGGGCGTAAAAAAAATATGATCATCTAGTATCTCTAGACAAAAAGAGGATGAATGCTTTGTTTTATACTCAAATATATTAAAGAAGGATAGTAAGATCATTCAATAAGAAGGTTAAGCCTGGAAAGATAAACATTAGGGACCTGGTGTTAAAACAATCTTGACCAGTAGTATTTGATCCAAAAGGAAAGTTCATACCAAATTGGGAAGGACCATATTTAGTTAAGTCGATTCTACCTAAGGGAGCTGCAAAAATATCAAATCTTGAAGGGAATGAGTTCACTGAGCCAATCAACCTGGATCATCTCAAGAAATACTATCTTTAAAAAAATGGTATAAAGGAAATAAAAATTTACTAGCTAAAAAACCTGAAAAGGTTAGTTATGCAAAAATTAGGACATTCCCACTGTTCAGAAAACCCATAAAGGGATGGCAGGTAAAAATTAGGGAATAAAAGAAAAGAGGTGATCCTACTGATTAGAAAACTCGCAAAGGGCTAGTCAGGTAGAAATTAAGGAAATAAAAGTGAGAGAAAAATATTCAGTTAGAAAATCTAGAAGGACTAGTTGATAACATGAGTTATAGCATGTGATGTAATATATGTACTCATTTTGGCCCTAATTAATGAAGCAAATTGAAATTAATTTTTTTTAAATATTGCATATCCTATCTTTATTATAAGACATAAGTACTTAAAGGAAAAAAAAAGCATGAAAAGCCTAAAAAACTAGATCTATGAGATCACTATTCTAAATATGTCTTAGTTTCTTCTGTTGTGATTCATCCTGCAACACTTGAGTCCTCTTGTACTTAGCAAATTCGAGTGGCTCTGTAGTTTGCACAAGCTTTGTAGTTATCATCAATAGTCACATTGGCATTCAAATGCATGTTTCTCTCGAAGTTCCTATGAGGCTACACGCTCCTAACCTTGTCCAGAAAGTCCTATCTCAAAAGAGAAGCCTTCAAAGTTAGTAAAAATAGTGACAATGAACTGTGGGTGGCCATACTAACTACAAAGATGTGAAAGGGAGAAAAAGGTACAGAAACATAGCCCAGGAATAGGAACACTATGATCATATAGCTCAATGGTTATGAATTTTAATTCCACCAAAGGCAAACCCATGTGATCTCAATATCTACAATGCCCCTCAATTAGTCAACCCATTGGTTTATAGTAAGCTTATCCTTCATCTTCAATGGATGAGACTATAGCTTATGAGATTTATAAGTCAAAGCGTTAGCAAGAATGATAAGAAAACTCAGCTTTTCCTATAGCCATATTTAAAAAAAATAAAAAAGCTTGTTAAGTTGAAAACCTGAAAGGGCAGCTTAGGCAAAAGTTAGGGAAAGCTTGCTAAGTTGAAAACTTGAAAAGGTGACTTAAGCAAAATTTAAGACAAATAAAAAAGAAAGAAAAAAATAAAGGATTCTATATGCTTAAGGAATATGGATAAGATGAGGTGATTGAATCTAAAAGAGCATTACCCATTATTAAAAGGAATTTAATGGAAGAAGCTTACTCAAAACTAGCTACCAGTTCAAGTGATACATAATAGTACTCAAAATAATGTAGAATCTATAAAGTAATAGTACTATAGAAACAGTCAGATACATGCACGCTAAGAGTCAAAAATAAAATAGTCCTAATCAGTCATCATAAGCTCCCAAATTGAGCCAAGGCCTCCATCCTCCAGTCAGATCATCCTGCTGATAAGTATCTAAAGGCCTAGCAGATGAAGTCCTAGCACTATAAGGTTCAATGCCCAAGTCTGCAAGCTACTAGTGAAGCATCTCATTCTCACACTCTAGACCACTGGAATAACTCTGCACATACGGGAAATGTCATATCATATGAATTTCATGCATACACTTTGCATTTTTTAGTGTATATACTTACTCACCAACTATCTATGACTTGTATAGTAAATAACCTCTGAGATGAGGCAAGACCATGTAAATATTCTACCTGTGTCTGGGGAACCTGTGTTATAAAATTTTCTATTAACCTTCGTATCGAGTGTATAGATCATGCTGGAAATAAGTCAAATAGACTCATATGAGAAGTATCTGCCAAAGAAAATATAGGAAGCTGAGCATCGCTAAAGTTTATATACTGCTCAACCAGAGTCTGAGTAGCAGGAGCACAATAAAGCATAGACATGTCCAAAAGAGAGACATCGCCAAGGATAGCACTTAGTCCTAACGTGTTGAGTTTAGTGTGTATGACTAGGTCTGGGCTCAGATCTTTCAGTATTCGGAGCAGTCTTAGTCCTCTAAGCATTTTTTTGTCTCTTCCCCCATCGCTTCGGCAATAAGGGAATTAATCTCCTCAAACTGTGAAAAATAATGAGTAATTTATGGGGTCTAAAAAACTAAATGAAATTATCAAAAGTTACCTCAACATGGTAAGTAGGAATTTGCTCTATGAGGTTCTCATGAATGAACTGCTAGTAATTGCGAGATTGCTTAAGAAAAGTTGAGGCAACATATCCCTATAGTGTCTGTCTCAGCTCTAAACCCATCAAGTGTGAGCTATGTAACATCGAAGGAGGGATATCAGAAGGAATACAACATCTCGCTCCCCTAAATACCACATCTGACAACCATATCCGAGTAGAATCCTCATAGACTTAAGGCATACTACTCCAGACATAAAATTGCATCTCTAGATGTCATCAGCTCCCTCTAGCCAATTAGAATTAATATGGAAATTATGTTAATTAAGTTTAACTTGGATCATAAAATACTAATGATTTTTTTTTCTTACCAAGTGCCACTCAATGGAGTTTATTTGGTCACGATAGGTCTGAAGAATATTCTTGATGCTAGATAGACGGGAAGAACCCCATCTTTGCATCACAAGGAGACTCCTATCAAAGCTGATAGCATCAAAACCCTGGATTAGCCCAATCTTTATGCTCTAAATTTGGAAAAGGAAAAAATAAATATAAATCATAAAAAATATATATTTTTTATCGATAAAATGGAATGTTGATCGGCATTACATAATGCTGATCGATATTACATAATACCAATCGACATTGTATAATGTTGATTGAAATTGGGCAATGTCAATTGAAAATCCAGACTTCTTATTGGGATTCCAGATATTCGATCAGACATACAACAAACTCGAGCTAAAATTTCCATATTTTTAGGTTTTAATTTCAAAATTTCATGCATTTTTTACCAATCTCTAATCTAATTTGAATAATGTGCATACTAATTTTCATTTTGAAATTGATTCTAATTACTAACTTTATAAATAATTTTTTACAGAAATGAGGAAATATTACCTCATTACCCACATATGTGCACCTGTGGAGATGTAGGTAAGTAAAAGGGAGGATGGTAGAGCCTTCTTGAAGTCCAAGGCTATTCTAAGGAAAATAAGGAGATAGAATAACTGGATCTACTAGAATTTCTACTTCCATGTATGGTATGTGTCATAGGGCAGCCATAGGATTTGACAGATTGCAAATCGAATGTCAGATGATCAAACAATCAAAGAAAGAAAAAAAAATCAATGCAAAGGGAAAATGAAAGGAAAAAATGAAGATGGAATGGGAAATGGAATATGACATGAAAAAGTGAAGTATATAGGATGGAAAATATCCATTTTGATCCACCAAAACTTGCTTGCATTCAAGAGCAAATTTCTTCCTTACAATTTAGTCCATTTATAATTCACTCATGAAGTTCATATCATTAATTAATAATTCCAGAATTATTAATTACATAGTTAGTTAATATTAAAATTCCAGATCCTCTATCAAGTACAAAATAAAAAATATAATTATAGAATTTGATTTTTTTTTTCATTTTTGCATTGTCATTTTTTGTCAATGATGTTTAAATTTGTTTTATTATATGCTACACAGTAGATGTAATAGAAATTTTAGATTATTACGTTACGCACTACCTAGTAGTCATAACATGAATTTCAAATTCAATATGTTATATGCTACAAAGTAGTTATAACATGAATTTTCAAATCTTTTGATTCACCAAACACTACACAGTAGTTATGGTATCATTGTTAGATATTCTAAATGAACTATAGCACATTTTTTCAAATCATAAATCACTAAATGTCCTACAAGGAGCATAGTGAGGATCATTACATATATTTTGTTAAACGTCTCACAAGGAATATAACAAAATCCATTATCATTAGACGTCCCAAAGGGAATATAGTGCAATTCACTAGACGCTACACAGTTGTTATGGTATTATTGCTAGACATTCCACATGAGCTATAGCATGTTCTCAAATCATGAAATGCTAAATGTCCCACAAGGAATATAACAAAACTCATTTACATATATCTCACTAAACATCCTAAAGGGAATATAGTGCAGTTCACCAGAAACTACACAGTAGTTATGGTATTATTGCTAGACGTTCCACAGGAGCTATAGCATGTTCTCAAATCATGAAACGCTAAACATTTCATAGGGAATATAGCGAAACTCATTTTTATATATCTCACTAGACATTCTATAGGAAATATAGTGAAGCATGCTAAACATAGAATCTTGCTTAAAAATTGTATAGCAATTTAAGCATCAATCTATTAATTAGGATACAATTAAGTATCCTAACTCTTTCCTTCAAAATTGTATGCTTCTATTGCTTTGCCGTAATTTGTCATGTAAATAGCGACAAAGGGGGGCAACTGTAAGCACCCAATTTTATGATGCATTTGTGCATGAATGTGATGAAAGCCTCTATGATGAAAATTTAGTCGAAAATTGACCTGTAGTGTTAAGTTTCACGATTTTAGGAACTAAATTGCAACATTTTTTGGGTTTAATTATAAAAAAAATAAATTTTTCAAGGACCTATTTGAAAATGTGTGTAATGCCGATCGGCATTATGTAATGCCATCATAATGCGATTGGTATTACACAATGCCGATTAACATTCTGTAATGCCGAGACACTAAAATTTTAGAAAAAATTTATTTTCTCAATTTTTTAATTATGATTAGTCTAAATTTAATTTATTTTTAATAAATGAATTAATTTTGATATTTATATGTCCAGTACACGTCGCTTATGCGTATAATTTTTTGAAATTAAAATTTTTATCCTGTTTGTTTTGAGATGGAGGATTAGAGCTTCCTCTTTTATGATCACATAAGTGGTTAGCTAGTGTTAGAATGAGATATAAAAAGAAAAGTTTGAGAAAAAAAAAAAAGAGGAGAGACTGCATAAAGAGAGAAAAAAGAGATAACCTTAATAGCTACTGCAAAAAGAGTTGAATGAAAAAACACAAAAAAAAAAAAAGAAGAAGATAGAAAAGAAAGTAAAAAAAAACCTTTTAAAAAAATGCATTCTTTTTTAAGGTCCTGAAATCAAGAAAAACACAGAGTCAATTTTCTCAAGACAGTGTAATCCCATTATGAGAGGCATTCAAATAGCATCTACATAGCATCCTTCTTATACTCCTTTCTTTTTTATTATTAATTCTTTCTTTTATATATTTTTATTATTTATTTTTTTTTTTTGTGTTTTTTGTTTAATTTTCATTATGTTGTTTTCTTTGTTCATTTATTCTAATCTTTCTTATTCTCTGTATTTCAAATTTCTATGATAATGAACACATGATTGAACTAAGAAAAACCCATGGAGAATCCATAAATGAAAACTAAAGAATCAAGATCTCAATTTAATACTTATGTATTTTTTTATTTTTTTCTATCTAATTTATTTTTTTAGGATCTGAATTTGTTTAATTTATTTCTTAAGGGTTGTAATTTTAATTTTATTTTCTTTGTTATTTTTGGGTAGATTTTGTAATAGCCCCGATAGTGAAAATAGTGAAGCTCTTTAATTTTCTACACTATTAAAATTAATTAATAAATTAGGTTCATTTGATAAAACCCTAATAAAATCAATGGTGGCTTTAGATTAATTTAGGTTACATGTAATTAAAATTACGTTAGAAATCACTGAGTATATGTTTTTTATTCATTATTTGCTTTAATTTGTTGTTTGGGCTTGTTTGCATGTTTTTATTCTCTTTGGGCCCAGGCCCACTTAGGTTCCAACCTATTTAATAAATAGGCTTTTAATTGGATTTTTAGGTTTAATTAATTTTAAAACCAATTTAAGCCCAATTAGATTAATTTAGACTTAGCTCAGCCCATTAAAGCATTTTCTTTTTAAAATAAATAGATTTAGGATCACATCACTTAATTTAAAATTAAGTAGAATTAAGCCCATTAATTTATTTCTATTTTATTTCTTAAAATTAATAGATTTAAGCCTACTACTTTTAGAATTAAAACAAGTAAACTTAGGCTTGTTAATTATCTTAAAATGTAGGTCCATCTTTAGTACATTTCACTTGTAAATAAAAATGTAGAATTAGCTAAACTTTAAAATAAAATTAACTTAGTTTAGACTTAGGGACGATGTGCTTTGCATGCATTTTTTACATGTAGTTTTATGACCAGTTTGCTTTAGGGTTGGATGGATGTTTAATTAGGGTTCAATAAAATTATGTGTAAATAGAGAATAAGATAGTAATTCATAAAGTAATTCTAAATGAACACAAGACTGAAAGAAGTTAGTATTCCGTTCCCAGAATCTTTTGGTTGTGGTGCTAGCTTTCTTTTAGAGAATTGAGTACCACTAAAATGATTTGTTTTGGTTATTACCATAGGTGGCGACTCCTTATCTCCACATCATGCCTTTATGACAATGGTTAGTGTGTTCTTTGGAGCCTTGAGCTCTAATAGTGTCGCGATTGCTAAAATCTTGGACACGCGCTAAACCCCATCATCTACACTAGCTATAGCTTTTGCTTATTTATTTAGTTCCTCCTTTGATCCCTCTTCTTCAACCCTCTCATTCACAATTTCTTTTTTATCTTTAGACATTGGATAGGCTTCACCCTTCCCTTTCAGCAATCCTCTTAATCGCTTGAATCTCCCTTTCCTCATCATTATCCCATATGTCTACTTGTACTGGTTCCCTTCCATCATTAGAGCTCCAAATCCAAAATCTAATTGATAGTTCAACAGGTTCATTGAGTTATGGGTCAAATTCTGGTATGTTTTTCGTATTAAGGCTAGGTTGTGATGGGTTTAGTTTAAAGCTAGAATTTAGCGGGCTAGGTTCAACATCCATAAAAGAGTTCATGACTTGCTCTTCTGTGAAGCCAGTATCAATCATGAGAATATGTGCATTTGGTGGTAAAACATTTCTATAGTTAGGTAAAGGGTTATTTTGGGTATTCAATTTTCTAGTCTTAAGGTCAGTGATTTTAACCAAATCAATCAAGTCTTTATTTTCATTGGGAATAATTATCAGTATAGTGACCAATGGCTTAATGAAATTTGCAATAAAATTTTGGGTTTGGTAAAGGTTATTTAGAGGGTAAGGGTTATAGGAGATTCTTTTCCATCTGTTTCTCTAAGACTTTTGAGTATGGTCTAAGAAGATTAAAGAATCTTCATGGTTGTCTGATAGCATTGATCTGCACATTATAACTTGATCTGCTTGCTTCTTTGCCCTCGGATCATCCACTAAAGAATTTATTTTCTTGAGCTAAGTCATACTCTTTTTGAACCCTAAATTTATACAACTTTTTAAAATTTTAAATTTTGAGATCTTTTAGCTTCTTGGACAGTAAAGGAACATAACCTTCAATTGTTATCATTAGTTGATTGAATTCAGTAGGGTGGTGTCTCATATGTGCTAACTTTCCCCTCCACCTTGTCAGGTAGTTAGCAAAAGACTTATTGAACCTCTATTTAGTGTTCTTTAAGTCTCTCAAAGATACCTCCATCTGAGTGTTCAAACCATACTGCTTTATAAATACTGTAAATAGCTATTTCCAATCACTTTACACGTGTGGTTCCAAGGCATAATACTAACGGATAGGAACCCCCTCCAAGGACATAGGGAACTATTTGACTATTTGAGCTTTAGACAGTCTTATTGTCTTAATATAAGTCATATATTACTTCAAATGCAAGTAAGGGTGATCAATCCCGACATACTTCTTCATGTCAGGGAACTTGAACTTTTAGGGCAAGGGATCATTATCCTTGTCTAAATCAAGGTTATTGTAGTCCATTGGGGTGTCAATTCCCTTCTCCTTTATCATCATTTGGATTTGGGCCATGGCTTGGACATATTTTTTGCCCAATTAAATTTACATTATGTTAGGCTATTGGTTCTACTAGTAAAGTTTCTTAATCATCATTTATTTATTGCCTTGCAGAGGTTTCAACGTCAAGATCAAAAGGTGGTGGCTGGACTGCTGGTTATTTCTATCTGACCAGCCCTATTATTTTTGCCATCGCTTCTCTCATTATTATTTGGGTTTTTTCAACCATTTATCTCTTTAACTCCTATTTAAGGATTAAAACCTACCATTATTAATTCTTTAGGATTTTTAACCAATCGTCCTAAGTCATACCATTTCCAAGTAGATGAGGAGTGTGAATCTATATCTGCTACCACCACAGGTTAGAACTATACATGACGTGTATGCATGATATGCAAGCTCATTTTATTTTATTATTTTGAAAAAAAGGAAAATAAACACACATTATTTACACATAACAAAGAGATGAACAAAAAGCTCTTGAACGATGGTAAGTCTCTTATCTTAAGATTTTTTGTCTAGGTCTTAATCATTAATAGGGAATGGTAAGACCAATGTACATGTGAAAACTCTCTAGATGGTTCAAATAACTGTTGAATTATTTATATAAATCTAAGTTCCATTCTTAATGGGTCAAGATTTACCATTAAAAAGCCCAACTTGTCAAGGTTCATAAGGTAAAAGTAGGCATAAAAGGCCCATCTTGACAAGGTCCATTTACAATGAGCTTGAATATGCATGAGAGGCCCATTTTGATAAGGTCCATTTATAATGGGCTTGGTATTTATTTTGAGAATCCACTATATGGCATAAAATAAATGCATTTATGAAAAAACTTAAGGAAAATTGCTAAATCATTATATGAGCTTGAGTCTCGAGTAGTAGGCTATAGCTCCCATAGCTATATACCTCCATTTACGTCTCTCCACTTAAGGGTCCATGGGATGTAAATAAGTATGTGCTATGAGTGATAATAATTAAGTATTCCACCACCAAGTTTGAATGACACATAGGTAGCAAAATAATTATTATTATCGGGTTAATTGGGACTTTAGTGTTCGTTGTGTGAAAAAATGTTTAGTGAATGCAAAAGAAATGCAAAGGAAATAAGAGAATAATTAAAAATGATAAGATACAAAACACTGGAATCAGTTTCTCTATCCTCAATGGAGTCACCACTGTAGGTGGCGAGGTTTAGCAAAAGCCTAAGTGTTTGGCGACTATGGTATTGTGTGAGCTTAAGGCCCACTAGGAATACAAGATAAACTTAGAGCCTAAATAGGAGAATGAGTCACCTCCTGAATGAGAGTTGGGACACAATGTACGACAATTGGATTCCACAGAGGTTCTTAGAAACTATCATCAGAGAACGAGTTTGGAAACTAGGTATGGGTTTGGAATAACCACCCAACCTTGCGATTGGCCTCTGTTTGCATTTTGTATTTTATTACCTTTAATTATTCAATTATTTCCTTAATAATATGCAAATTATAATTGTTTCCAATTAGCTTTCAATTTTATACTTTATGTCCATGTTTGCACATTAATCCAAATTCATGCATTTTGAAGGTGATTCACTACAAGTAATAAAAAATATTCATAAAAAAATAAGTACACATGCAAATAAATGGGGGAGGAGAATATATTACAATCCTTTTTACATGCAACACTAAGTAAAATAAAACAAAAGCAAAAATAAGCATAAACATAAATAAAATAAAATAAAAACATGAATTAAATTTGGATGATTAAAATCATCCCAAATTCTTGTAAAGGACAAGATATTAACTTCCTAAAATTATAAAATCCAACAAAAGGAAACCATGAAGTTAATTTATAGATCGAATCAACATAAATAAGGGTGGTAAATGCTTAAGTATTAATCAGACAAAATAGTAGAATAATCATGTAAATAAAATTAAAATACACAAGCATTAAAATTCATGGAAGTACAAATCATACATGATTTGTTATAAATATCAAAATGAAATTGCATGAGACTATGCCAAAGTGGTGGTCACCTCTTCAATGAGGCACTCGCCTCATTTTAAAGAGGCAACGCCTCTTCAGCAAGTGTAAAGGCACCAAAATATAAGCTTCAATTTTAAGTAAACAATATCTATTGTATATACTCAAAAGCTTGCAACTATCTTCAATGCCTTAAAAGATTATTTTAAGAACATGGCATAGAGTAAACAATAAACACATAAAATAACCAAGTAAAAAAATTTTACAAATTTACAACTCTAATATTTAAAAGAAATGATGAGTATTACTATTTGTGGAGTTTATTTTTCAAAATGATTGGCCCTCATTTAGTATACGGCTCCACTTGAATGCAAGATCTCTACCTTCTTCCTTCAAGAGAATGGATGTTCAAGCTCATCTCCTCCCCTTTTCTCTCAAGAACATTTTTTTCTCTCTCCCCTCTCTCATCTTTTAGAGCTCTCTTTTTTTAGTTCCTAATGGTTGCTATCCTGTACACTTGCTCCCAATATCTCTTTTTAACCTCCCCATGCTTGATAAGACCTCCTTCCTCATTACACTCTTTTCCTTGCCTCCTTTTTGCTCTCCAAAGTCTCATTTTTACTCAACCAATGTAGGTTTGTAACATATGGGCCCCCCAACTTAACCACCATTGTCACCTTTACATTTATTACAATGGCAAGTGGCTTATAAAGAAGCAGTGCCTCTTCAATGAGGTGTCACCTCTTTGGCCCTGGGCCCTTAGGCCAAAGTAGGTTTGGGCTCATTTTGGGGTCTAAGCACTTAAGTCCATTTTCAATAAGATTTCAGGCTTTTCTCTTTCTTTCAAGTTTTGCGCGTTCTCATCACTAGGCCTCATCATGGGCCGATCAAACCAAACACCCAAAATTTGCCCCCTATCACAGGCTAATCAAATCGATTGTCTACAAATATACTATTGAATACATGCTTAAGGCTTTTTTTTTTTAATAATCTTTCTAACAATATATACTTGCTAAAATTATCATATTGTTTTTTTATATCTATATATATTTTGAAGTGTATAAGAAACCAAAAATATATATATATGAATACTATTTTTAATATACTATTCATTTGATTTTTAATTTAATATGTATACATCAATTATTTTTTATATTTTTTTATGAAATAGTATACAACTATTTCTTACTCAAATTACCATATATTTTTTAATATTTGAAGTGTTTAAGAAACACAAATATACTAATAATATACTTATTATATACTATTTTTAATATATGAATAGTATTTTAGTTAATTAATTTATTTTAATTAATTGAATATAATTATTTTATTTATTAATTGAATACACACTTAAGGAAAACTATTTTTTTTGGAAATGTTTGTAGCAATATATTCTTACTCAAATTATCATTTTTTTTAATATTTTTGAAGTTTATAATATATATATATATATATATATATATATATATATATATATATATATATATATATATATATATATATATATGTAGACGGTGGGGTTTAGCACACGTCCAAGATTTTAGCAACCACGACACTATTTAGGTTCAGGGCCTTAAAGAACACACTAACCACTGTCACAAAGACATGGCGTGGAGATGAGGAGTCGATACCCAAGGTAATAACTGGGACAAATCGAAAAGGTGGTACTCGATTCTCTAAAAGAAAGCTAGCACCACAACCAGGAGATTCTATATATGGAATACTAACTTCTCTTAGTCTCATGTTCTTTTAGGATAATTTTATAAATGATTATTTCATTACATGCAATTTTATTAAATTCTAATTAACATCCATCTACCCAAAAAAGCAACAAGTCAATAAAATTACAAGTAAAAAATGCATCAAAAGGGCAATGTCCCTATGTCTAAACTATGTTAATTTTATTTTATAAGTTAGCTGAATCTACATTTTATTTACAAGTGAAATGGAATAAAGGTGGGCCTACATTTTGTTAATTAGTGAGCCTAAATCTATTTTTTAGTCTTTCTAAGATATAGGCTTAAGTCTATTCAATTTTAAAGAAAAATTAAATTAGTGGGCCTAAGTCTAACTTGATTTTATTTTAAGTGAAATGTGTCCCTAGGTCTATTTATTTTAAAAGAAATGCAATTAAGTGGGCTGAGCTAAGTTTAGGCAAATTTTAATTAACTAAGTGGGCCTAAAATCTAATTAATCTAATGGGCCTAAATTGATTTTAATTATTTAAAACCCAAATCATTTTTTCAAGCCTATTTATTAAGTGGGTTAGACCTAAACGTGGGTTTAGGGCCCAAAAACATTAAAAAAACATAAAAAAAAAAAACAAGCTCAAAACAAATAAAACACAAAAAATGGATCAAATAAACATTACAGTGATTTTCTAAAAAATCCTAAATTAATTACATGCAAACGTTAATTTAAGCTAATGCCACCATTGATAATTGAACCTAATTACTAATTAATTTTAAAGTACAGAAAATTAAATTTTTACTATTCCCACTACTGGGGCTATTACAAACTACGTACAAAATTAAAATTAAATGATTATACACCCAGAAATTAAAATAACTACACAAAACACCAAAAATGAAAAAAAAATCCTAAATCCTACTGGAAAACAACACAGGTTCTTCCATGGCATTCCATGGACCTTTTGCTCAATTTAAATATAGGCAGTATCCTCCTCAATCCACATGCACATATTAAAACAAAAAAAATAAGTAATCAGATTAGTAGTGAAATCAAATAATCAAAACAATAACTAAAAATAAAAGAAAAATCATAAACTAAAAATAATAGAAAGAAGTAAAAAATGAAACAGAAAATAACACTAAAGATTTAGATGCTGTGCAAATACCCTTTTTGAGCCCCTCAAATTGGATTATCACTATTGAAATTAAAATATTGTTGATTCTGGACTATTACTTTCGAAAACTTCAGTATCTAAAATTAGGGTTTTTTGCACTCGCAGTCTCTCTATTTTTTTCTCGTTGTGTCTCTGTGTGCCTCTCAAAAAAAATCCTCTAAAAAAAAAAGTCCTCCCACACACATCCAGACTTCGCTTTTTAAAGCAGAGTCTGCGCATACTGGTTTCCTCCAAAAGAGGAATATACTCATCTCTTAAAAAACAACCTAATAAGAATTTTATTTTTAAAGCATTTTAAACGTCTTAAAATTTTTGTCAGATAATAATAAAGATAAAATTGAATTTTCAACCAATCAAAATGCTAAAAAATCGATATAAATACATGAAAAATTAGCTTTTACGAGTCAAAATTGTGTAATGCAAGTCGGCATTGTGCAATGCCGATCGGCATTAAACAATGTCGGTCACCATTGTGTAATGCCAGTCAGCATTACACTAATGTCGATCGGCATTAAATGCCAACTCCCCCTTTTTTTTACTTTAAATTACTAAAAGAACCTTAAAATTTTGACTTATTTGTAATCAAACCTTAAAAAATGTTACAATTTAGTCATTAAAGTCCAGAAAATCGACAATCAAGTTCAATCTTTGAATGAATTTCATCATAGAGGCTTATGATGCAATTGCACACAATTGCATCCCGAAATTGGGTGCTTACAATATATATACAAATAGTATACAAATAATACACGAGTAGTATATAAATAATATACTATAATATAGTTATTGTTCATGTATTTTTAATTTTTTTATATTTTTTATTATATAATTAATTTAATATGTATACTTCATTTGCTTTGTCTAAAGTAGACCATCCATTTACAACATAATACAGAGGAAGCAAATCATTTTTTGATTTGAAACAAGTAAATAACTCCTTTATTATTATTAGCACAAACTATAACCATTAAATTATTCCAAACAATAACAAGGTATGATTCCATGGATCCATTACAATATCCAGGGCCAATTAATAAGGAACAAGTATTAACTATGCTTGGCCAACAATATTCAAAAAGAAGCCATTGATATACTAAGAAATATATCTGCTATAGGGACACCATCCAACAGTGTGCATTTACTACCCACTTCCTTTCCACCTATGTACAAACTCAACTCCAATGTCATCCTTAAATAATTAAAGTTTCACCTTTATACAATAATCCAAGGCCATAATTGATCAAAAATTACAATAATTAAAAATAGACCAATTTAATGTAAAATAAAAATAAGCTCAGCTCCATGAATGAAAACGGAAGTAAACATCATATTAGCAAGCAATAATTTAAATAAAAGAAGAAAGGTTCATGCATTTAGAGAGAGATCAAAATTATTCTTTCTTGCTTGCTATTGCTAGTTACACTAAAAAAGAAGACTCTATCAGTGGTTAGAAAATCACACAATTATAGAATTGTGACAATAACCCAACACTATAAACTACATGAAAATTACACATATGACATACGTAATAACCCTTAATTTATTTATAAAAATAATATATGGTATTGTTAATGTTGGGTTGTTATTTTATTATTGTGTTGTTGATGGACTATTGGATTTGTAGAGGAGGTGCTTGTTGTTTGGTTATTCATTGGTTGATGTTCAATTGTTGTCATTGATGTTGGGTTGTTGAGTTATTGAGTAATTGATGTGTTGTTCATGAACTATTTTTTTGTAGTTAATGTTGCATTGTTGTATCGTTGTTGGATATTATTGTCAGGTTGTTGCAGTATTATTGTGCAGTTGTTATATGGTTTTAACTCATTAAATGCATTTATCTCAAGCCTCAAAGTGGAAGGACCAAATGAGAATTTTTCCAATAATGTGGGGAATAAAGTTATAATATTCTATCTTCCTCTTTATTTTAGGGCTACCAGAAGCAAAAGTTCTAGAAAAGCCCTTGCACTCCCTTGATTGACATTATAATGCCTGAATATTACCCATTTCCATTCACTAACCAAACGACCTCCAATTGACCTAAAATTTGGTACCCAACTATTTTTCGATGTCCTCTACATGTTGGTGACATTTGTTTGAGCAGATTCAACCTGAAAATTTCATATTTTAGTTTTAAATTTTTGCTCAAGGTTGATGAAGTTGGAAATTTCATTTCTTTTCCTATCACTCAATGTTAGAATTTTTATTTAATTCCCCCACTATCTTAGGAGTCTACTGACACTAATTTTGCATCCGATCTCCACCAGTGGAATATTTGGTGAATTTTTAGGTATTTTTCCTTTTATTTTTTTATCTCCTTATTCAATGAGTATTTTGGTGTGTTTGAGGGTTTAGATGTGTTCCATTTTTTGTGGGGAACATTTTGGTATAATTGTTTTAGTTAGGTGCGATGTTTCCAGTCAAAAATCTGACGAGTATCAACCAAAGTCCAACAAGGAATAGTGACCTGTCACGACCCAAAACAGGGGCCATGACCGGCGCTAGGGAACGGGAATTCTTTCGAATCCGGAACCCGTAGCAAGCCTAAAAATAAAATAAAAATGCAATAATAACCATAAAAATATAATATGCAGCGGAAAATAAAATCATAAATATTACAATATCATCCATAACAACTGGATATAATTCAAAACTCATCACATCGCATATATAATCTCATAAATGTATAATCTTTATACAAATCCAGTTTTAACATAATACATCTCTTTAAACAAATACATAAAATCCAATACTTTAATTTACAACTACTGCAGTGTCTAGATAAAATAAATAAGACTCAAGTAGACAATTTACATAAAGAAGCCGGGGCGGAAGAAATCCGGCGTATCGACCTGCTACTGAGGTCTGAGGAAGTTGACTCTCCTGAAAAATAGTCAACGGAGGGGAGTCAGACCTCACTGAGTGAATTACTATAGTATATATACATACACTCTAAGTGATAATGCATACAGTCAACAGTATATGAGTAATATGTATATATACAGGCAAGTTCATACAGATGCAGAAAAATCATTTTATATATTTTGTCTGAAAATCAACTTTTATGAAGGATCACATAGAACCCTAGAATATCGCAACCTCAGAAAAATAGTGTTAAACAACACTCTAGCCATACAGGCTCACTGATTCCAAATATATCCACTTAATCCATATGGACAGTAGACTGGCCCCGAGACACTAAGTCAACCGAGCTCCAGTAGTCTGACTGCCAGTGTGATTGGCCCCGAGACACTTGGTCAACCGAGCTCCAGCAATCACACCCACAAACCACATCTCACATATCAATAATCATAATCAAATCAATATCCACAAATAGTTAGTAATAAAGCCTAAATACTATAGGCGTACCGGTACGTACTCGGTCCTAGTGCTGCCCACTAGGTAGCACGTTCTATTGATATCCTTCAGTAATAAATAATAAAACATTCATTCACAAATACATGATGCATGAATTTAAATAAATCAACAATATAAACCATATATATACCGAAAATATACCAAACATAAACCAAGTATATTTTGAGTATATATACGTCAAATAAATTCAATCAAATCATGAATTAAACTAAAAATATATTTAAAAACATTTTAAATATATTTTATTAATAAAACATGTATATAATTTATTATATACCAAAAATATATCAAAAATATACTTGAATATAAATCATATTATTTATGCATAATTAGTCAAAATAAAACATGCATTTTCTAAATCATGCATCCTAAGCATATATATATAATATAGTAACTCACCTAATGCGCTCCACGAGACAGGTCCGACGGGCCTGGTCCACTAACCCTCGGTCTCGGCGCAACTAAACAAGAAATAATTAATCGACATCAGAATAACCCTAACAGAAATCCTAGAATTCAATCTAGAGTATTCAACACAGAATCGGAAATTAGGGTTCGACTGGATATCACGTTTTACGAGAATTCTACCGGAAATCCGGCAGAACCTCCCCTGTAAAACGGACATCTCTCTACTCAAAAGAGTAGAGCCGACCCTGCAAAGAAAATACACTTCAAAAATAAACACCACAATCAATCACAACCCCTCGGTCGGACTCCAGACTACAATCTGTCGACCGGGGTCCACAAACACAGAATATATATTCCAGATACAACGAAAATATCCTTAAATCATAAAAATACATTTTATAGGTAAAATTACATAATAAATCTTGAAACACTGTAAAAAATCGATTAAAATTCATTTTATTAGAAAAACCGTATATTATATATATAATTGAAAATAATTCCCGAAAAATAGTTTTAATTAGTTAAAAATACCAAATAATTTGTAGAAATCATTTTTATACCTTAAATAAATATTAAAACCAATTAAATTACATTTTTAGACAATTTAGGGTAAAATTACCAAAATACCCCTATATATATATATATACCTAAATTACTTCAAAAATTCACCAAAAATCATACAATTATCCAAAATTAATTTTCTCAACATATTTATCAATAATATCAATAATTAAACTCAATTAACCAATTAAATTCAATTTAAAACACAATTAACTTAATTTTACAAAATCACATAAACTTCAATAATTAAAAATAAATACTTAGAAATTCATAAAAATTCCAAATAAATTTCTATAATTCATTTCAACACCTAATTCAACCATAAACTCCAATTTCATAATTTAAATAATTAATTTCCGAAAATTCGAAAATAATATTAAAATATTCAAAAATACCCAAAAATCCAAACAACCTCCAAAAATTCTACAAAAATTCATACATGAAGATTAAGCTACCAGGAACAACATTTGTGAAGGAAGTTTCCATGAATCATCCAAATTGAAGCTCAAAAAAATTGAAAACCAAAAGTGGCCGAAATATTCAACTCAAAACCTAAGCAATTCTAGACCGTTTTAGCTCAAACCAAAGCTAGAATAACACTCATCGGAGCTCAAGGAGAAGATAGAGACCGGCGGTGTCGAAAACGGTGGCCGGATGAGGGAGAAACGACGGTGAGGAATAGTGGTGGCGTCGGGCACCCACGGGAAGAAGAAGAAGAAGAAGAAAAAAAAGAAAAAGAAAGAAAAAAGAGAAAGGAAAAGAAAAAGAAAGAAAAAGGAAAAGAAAAAGAAAAAAAAAAGAAAAAAAGAAAAAAAATAATAAATTTTAATAATTTAATAATAAATAAAATAATCAAATAATAATAAATAAATAATAAAATATTAGGGTAATAATAAACCCTAATTAAATAAATATACACACACAGGCTTTATTTAATAATTTAAAAATATGTATGAGTTCATGCAAACCCGTAAATACATTTAAAATAATTAATAATAAATTGTTTACGTGAAAATTTCCCCGAAAATGAAAGTCCCGGAAAAATTTTACGTAAAATACTGAAAATAATAGACAGTAATTAAAATAGGTTTAAAATACATATCAACTCATAAAAATATCGTATATACAGTCAAAATTATTGACACTGCATATCCCGGTACAGTGTAAAAATATTTTAAAAAAACACGGGATATTACATGACCAGCCCAAAAAATTATGATTTTATTTTTAATAAATAGTATAAATTATGAAGATTAATCTTTATAACTAGAGCTAGGTCTGATTTCTCATCAATTTTGAGATAAAAAATTCTAAAAGTGTTTCGGTGGAAATTTCTCTATCTCTAATTAAATAGTCTCAATTCATCAAAATTAATTCTTTAAGCCTCAAATGTCATTTTTAGGGTGTTTTTTAGTCCATTTTACCGATTCCTTGATTTTATGATTTTTCTAGAATTTTTAAAAATTATTATGAATTTATTTGTTATATATTTTAAATAATATTATTATTTTAGAGAATACCATAGCAAGAACCTCAAAGCTTAGACAGATGAGGACACATCAGCTAACTCACTCCACTTATAAGTTAATATTTTGAAGTGTGTGTTAGATTTATGTATTTAAAGAAAAATGTAAACCTGAGATTTAATATGCTAATTTGGTTACTATTGAGATTTTATTACTTATATGATTATTGAAGTGATACTATTATGGAGGATAACTAAGAATATCATTAATTCTATTTTTATATTCACTTCTGGCATTCTTTAAAGTTTATTGCTTATTTATTTATATAAAGAGATTTTAGAAAATATTGGTAGAATGGGCTACCTGATGGGTGTCACTAGGACTGTAGGTAAACTAGTATTAATCTATGAGTTAGGCCCTTGTTTGGAAAAATGTGAAAAGGCTCGATTGATGTATAACTCTCGGGCATATGGTGTGATCTTTGAAAAGGCTCGGTTGATGCACAGCTCTTAGACATATTGTGTGATATATGAAAAGGCTCGGTTGATGTATATCTTTGTGGCATATCGTGATTATTTACTAGGGTTGATAGCTTGATTGATACTTAGCTCTCGGGAATCACCAGTAAATATTGGAATAAGTGACTTACTAGGGCTGGTAGCTTTGTTGATGCATAGATCTCGAGAACTACCAGTAAGTATTGGAATAAGTGACTGACTATGGCTGGTAGCTTGGTGGATGCATAGCTCTCAGGAATTGACAATCATATGGATTAAGAGAGTCAAATGGCTATTAGATTTGTGGTTTAGGGTTCTACTATAATTTTCCACTTAAATAACATTTTAAATAAATGTTATTTCTATTTTCAAGGGTATTATGAGATTTTATTGAAATCTTTAAGATTTGTCAAAATGATTTTGGGTAAAATAATGGTTTTAAATATAAGTTATATATTTTACTATGTTCCCATGAACTTGTTTAGTAAAGAAGCATTTTTGAAATAGCATACATTTCTTTATATTAGCTTACTTAGTGAGGTCTGACTCCCCTTAACTATTTTTCAGGATCTTGGGAGTCTATTGCTAGTTTCTCCTCTCTCTACCAGACCAATTCTTCATTGGCTACCTTATGTAGGTTATTATAATGTTATTAATACTTGTAGAATAATTTTAGCTAATCTAGACACTGTAGTGGTTTTGGAAGATTTGTTATTATATTTGTATTGGTATTGGTATGGTTTTATGATATGTATTTTGATATATATTGAGTTTAGATGTTGGTGATTTTGGAGATGTTGTTGTTGTTATATATTATTGGAAGTGTTATTTACATTATGCAGGTTTTGGATTTATTCTTAGTACAGAGAAAACTCTGCTAAATTTTTTTTAGAATTGTTAAATTGGATAATGTTTTCTTATGAAATTTTCTAAGGCTTACTACAGGCTTCGAAAGCTTTCTACTTTCCCATTCCTCAATGTCGATCACATGCCCATAGGGTTCAAGTCATGACAATATACCCATAAACTACACCATAACCCAATACCAAAAATTTACAACCTTTACCAAAAAATAACAATAATATAGTTACTGGGTTTTGATTTTATGATTTTAAAATCTAATGCAAATCAAGCAAGAATCGACATCAATAGAGGAAAGCCAATTACCAAGCCCACCACCAAAGCTACCACTAATAGTCTCACCTCCTTTTAAAAATGCAAATCAAAATAAATTGTTGCCAAATTCTGCTTTGCCACCACACCACTCCCATCAAAAAGGTGTGTTGGACTAAAATCAATACGTCGTGTGCCAAAAATTGTGCAATTCTATCATTTACTTAAAAAAAATGCACAAGTGGAGAACAAAAGCTTTTGTAATTGATTCTCAAATCAAATCAAAGAAGAAGAAGAAGAAGAAGAAGAAGAAATGATGATGATAAAATCACAATAAAAAAAAAAGCTTGAACAAATCCAAAAGGAAAATGCTAGCAATGGATTCTAATAGAAACACTACCATTTTTTATTTGCTTTCCATTGCCACCTGAATCAAATCATAGCAGTGAAGCTTGAGAAGAAGTGAGGTGGGCGGAGAAGCCATTGATGGCATGGAAAAGGAAGAAAAAGAAGATGATAAGGAAAGAGAAAGATAGTGACAAAAAGGGAGAAGAAGAAGAGGTTGTCGCATTGTATTGATGACGTTTTTAGGACATGCTTGAAAGTTTTGGAAAAAAAAAACAGGATCCGTGTGTAATTTATTAGAAACTAGGGACATTTGATGTTAATGCCTCTCATTTTTTAGTCATTTTTGTAAAAACCACTATTATTTATATGGGTACCCAAATCTATATAACCCATATAAACTTTATCCACTCAATTAAATATATTTATTTATATATACATTTGAAAAATTTACAAAAATAAAAATACACCATTTTATTTATTTATTCTATCCTTACCCTTTTTATTTACAAGCATGCCCTTTTTTTTTTCATTTTTACTACTTTCTTCCTTTTGCTTTTTTTTTAAGTGTAATTTCGATTATTTCTTTTTCTAATTTTTTATTTTAATTTTTCTCCCTTTTTTTTGCCTTATATCTACATATGTTTTTTGGAAATTATATTAAATGTCACAATGCATAAATTTTTAGACATTTTAGGATATTTTTTTTTTTATGAGCTTTTGGGTTACGTTTTCACCATCGTTTAGTTAAATAATCAGGAACATTCATCATGTTCATTTATATGGGAAAAAGAAAAGGAAAAATGATAATACGTGGCATGGATTCATTTTTACCTTCTTTTTTTTTTCTTTTTTTAGGCATCTCAGTTAAAATTTTTTTGGCATATTTTACAGTCCACTCATTTCACGAATTTAATTTCTACTAAACTAAAAAGTTATTTAACCTGTTGTTGTTGTTGTTATTACTATTATTATTAATTTTTAAATTTTTTATTTTTAAAAAGTATAAAAAATATATTTCAATAAACTTAATTTTTTTAAAAAAATAAAAACTTCATAAAAATTTATTTTGAAAGTAATTTTATAAATTAAAAAAAAAGAAATTAAAAATAAAAAAGAGAAAAAGTGAAAAAAAAAAAAGAAGGGGAGTAGAAGAAAAAAAGAAAAAAATTAAAAAAAGAAAATAAAAATAAGAAGAAAATAAAAAAATGGAATGGAAGAAAGAAAAAGAGAAAAAACATTGAGAAAATAAAAACACAAAAAGAGGGAAAGGAAGAAATGGATGAAAAAAGTAGAAGAAAATAAAAATTAAAGAAAAGAGGGAAAAAAGAAAATGGACGAAAAACTAAGGAAGAAATAAAAAATAAAAAAATAAAAAAATAAATACTGAGAAAATAAAAAATGCAAAAAAATTATTTAAAAAAGAAAAAAATTAAAATATAGAGATTTTTACACAAATAGATACTTTTTAAAAAAAAAATATTAACTATACCCATAGTTTTTGTTTATTACTTATTTTACCATTTTTAATTATAAAAGTGTCACTTTTATATACAGATATGCACCCTTCTTTTTTTTTACTTTATTTTACCTTTTATTTTTATTTTTTCTTACTTTTTATTTTTATTCTCTTTATTTAACTTCTTTATTCATTTTTCTCTTTTTTTAAAAATTTTATTTTTCTTCTTTTCTTATTTTTTCTTTTTTCATATTTATACTTTTCTCCTCCTTTTTTATTTTTATTTTCTCTTTATTATTTTTTATTTCTCTTTTTTTCCCTCCATCCTTTCTTTTTCTTTATTATTTTTTATTTCTCTTTTTTTCATCTTGTTTCAAAATTTTTATTTTCTCATTTTTCCCTTTTTTTCATCTTTTTATATTAGTAGAGCATTAGCTAATATATACATTTTTTTGGATTTTATTTCATAATTTTTTTGGCATTTTATGCTGAAATACAATCTATTTTTTATTTTTATTTTTTTGTTCCTTTTTTTATTTTCTCGTTCTTTTTTTAATAAATTAACCATTATTTTCTAAATGTTATTTTTTAATTTCAATAAATCAAATATATAATCCTATAAATAAAATAGTTAAAAATCTTGTAGTATCATTAAATTAATTTTTTATTGGGTTTTGTTAAATTGCTCTATGAAATTTTTTTTTATATATGTTTTGTTTATTTGTAATTTTTTTTATTGAATAGGGTGTTGAAAATGGTGATTCTGTATATGTTTCTACATATTCTTGTGGTTGTGGTCGACAAAATATGAAAGGTGTTGATGTGGTGTATATATATTGTTTTTAGTTTTTTGTAATTTATTTTTCATTTCTTTTTTATTTTTGATTTAATTTTGTATTCGTAAGATGCTAAAGATGATTTTGTTAATCGTCTTCTACAAAAGAGGTAGCATAGATCTACCTATATCTTAAAGTCTCATTTTGTTGTTGTATAGGAAACTAAAAATAAACCAAAAGTATACAAAAAAATATACTACAATTCAAAGCTAAACATTTTCTTTGGAGTTAAGCGAGTTATAACTATTGTAATAGAAAATTTTTAAAGAAATGAATATGTTTGAAAATTTTTTGGTGTTGTTAAGTCATAAGAGGATACTGCCGTTTTATGTTATGTTTATAATTTGGTATCATTTTAGTTTTATTTTGGTTTCTGATACCTTTTTTTAATTTGGAATCTTTTTTTTTTGGTTTATGGTACTTTTTTAATTTATGAATGACAATGTAGTTGTATCATATAATTCATTTTGGTATGTTTGTTGTATTTATGTAATCTTTATTTTATATCCAAATATTCCACAATTGAAGTAGAGTTATTATTTTACTTTCTTTGAATATATATTTTTTTTTGTTATTTTTGGTTTCCAATTAATTTTTTTATCCTTTTGGTTTATTTTTAGTTTCTAATTCATTTCTTTGTATCCTTTCTATTTATTTTTTTAATTAATTAATTAATTAATAAAATTTGATTGATATTTTCATTTGTTAAAATTGTACAAATTAAAATTTATTTTAGAATTTTTTTGTTTATTTTATGTTTCTAATATAATAATTTAGAATTCTTTCTATTTATTTTATGTTTCTAATATAATAATTTTATATATGTTTTTGTCAACTTATAATACTTTGTATATATATATAATAATAATACAAAACAAAATCATATATAAAATTAACATTTTTAAAATTAGTTTGCTTGTTTATAATTTAGTATCATTTTAATTTTTTTTTTGTTTCCAATACTTTTTAAAAAAATTTGGAATCATTTTGGTTTTTTTTTTTTGGTTTATGATACTTTTTCATTTTTATTAATGGTAATGTAGTTGTATAAGAGAGTTATATATATATAAATATATATATATATATATATATATATATATATATATATGTTTGTTGTATCTATGCAATCTTTATTTTATGTCCAAATATTCTATAGTTGAAGTAAAGTTATTATTTTGATTTTCTTTGAATATGTTTTTAGTTATTTTTTGTTTCCAATTCATTTCTTTTGTCCTTCCACAAGCAAAGGTAAAGTTAAAATAACACACAAATGATAGAGTTGTAAAATAGTTCAACTCTAGAAATTAATGCCAAGCCTCAACAATCTACCATAAAATGGAGAACATTAGTCATTTCGACTTCATTGTGTGTCATCCGCAAACTGATGATGAATCAAGTCAAAAAAATTTTTAGTATTCACTTCCCTTCAAGCTCTTACTTCTCCAAAAAGGACTTTTTGATCCAACCAAACAGTTGAGGAAAAAAAATTAAGATTGAGTGGATGTTAATAGGAAAAACAAGTACAAAGGAGTTACAAAATGCATCTTTTCTCTTTATGCAAGATGCCAAGTACTTCAGTAAAATTTAAGTGTGCAAAAAAATGATCCATAGACACAATTTAGTATGTGTTTCCATCCTAGCAGAAGTTGTGTGGCAAGATAGTAGGGTGTAGGATGTAAAAATCACATAGGCACAAGAAGAGGAATGCAAAGCCATTACAAAACAATTGACAATAAACATAAAACACGCAAATAGGAAATAGTAGCAAAAATTAAATACGACATTTATCCTCACAAAGAACAAAATTTAAAAAACGTTCAAAAAGAGGCACACACTCAGACACAAAAATGGCTTTTTCTCATACAAGTAAGTAAATTTGCTACACAATATTTGTTGCTTAAAACACAAGGTGCTACCCAAAGAGATTTGCAAATGAAGTAATCAAAAACTTTTTTTTTTTTTTTTGTGAATCTAAGTTATGGCCACATTACATATGAAGATATGGTTTTTCTTAATTATCTTAGAAGGTAGATATGAATATTCCAAGGCTGGAATCCAAAGTAGAAGCATAAGAATGAATTGGGATTAAAAGCAAGTAAATTTCAAGTAATACAAATTGAAGTTTAAGTAAATTTACATAAATTTAGTATTAGTGAAACTTCAAGCTTGAAACCAACAAAAAATAAACAATTTTTATAAAAATTATCAAACATTTTCAAGTCACAAAATTGGTTTGTTATTGTTAGAGTAGAGGGGGGGGGGGGGGGGGGGAATTATCATTATTGACATTGAATCATAGGGCTACTAGTAATATAATTGCAATTGAAAACAACATAAAAATTAGTAAAAGAACAACTATAACATTCAATTTGATTTGAATTTTTTACCAATACAATAAAGATGGAGTTTGCCCAATTCAGTTTTAATTAAAAAGAATCCAAAAATCGGGTGCAAATTCGAAGGAGCTATAATTAGAGACAAAGAGTACTAAGATTACTTGAATGAGCCAAAGAGCAATGGTGGTGTTGACGATACCCCAGCAGACGACAACTTTAATGTTGTTGAATATGCTTAAGGTTGAGAGCAGAAAACCAGGGAATGGGCTAAGCATCAAGCTGACTTGGAAGAAGAATGATGGGTTGAGATGCTTTGGCCAAGCTGAGTTCTTTGGAAAGTGAAATTAGAATAGAGATCCAAAGATAATTCCACATATCTTTAGAAATGGAGGAAGAAGCAGTAGAGGAAGAGGGTAGAGAATTGGCGTCATTTGGGAGATTGGAGGAGTAAGATGAAGAGGCAGAAAGGGATTTTGAGAGGAAAGGAGAGGGTGTTTTGAGGAAATGACAATTTTATAGTTGTGATCTTTAGAAGTAGAAGCAAAAGAAGAAGAAAAAGAAAAAGAAAAAGAAGAAGAAAGAAAGAAGGAAAGAAAGAAAAGTCATGAAAGATAAATTTGATCTAGAGAAGAAAAAGCAACAGACACTGAGCATTTTTTTTTTCCTTAATTCTTTTTATTTTCTGTCACTCACGTTATTGGGTGCACACATGTAAATTTTTTTTTTTAGGTGCAAGGTTAGAAAAAGTTAGGGTATTTTAGTTGTTGACTTGAGTTTTTGGAGCATTTTAGTAAAGATCCCTAAAATATATGGATACCCTTACCCAAATTCATGAAACCCATTTAAATGAAGGTCAAAATTTATAACCTTTTATTACCCATTTAAATTTTATATAAGATTTATTAATGACCCATACCCATACCCATACCCATTTAATATAGATGAATTAGTGTGAGTAAATAGGTATTGGTAATTTTTGCCACCATTATATGGGATATATACATGAAATGGTCAAAATAAAATATAAAAAGAAGAATTGATTAATAGTCAGCAAATCATTGTGATTTCAATTAATATACTTCTAAGTTTTAGGGTCTAGTGATGTTATTTTTTTCTGCATTTTTAAATGTTTCCTAAGAAACCTAATAATTATGCTTTAAACCTAATATTCTGCATTTTTAAATGTAATTTTTATTTAGGACTAATATCTAGATGATTACATAAAATCTTTACCATTATGGACCATTGCCAATTCAAAAGAAACTTAATATTCATGCTTTAAAAACTTTAGAGATTAATAAAAGAAATAGTATGGGAAAAAAAGTGTTCAAAGCTAACAACTCCAGAGGTGAAACCACAAAACTTTCATAACCATAACATAGAACAGTCGGGCTTGTATATATTACATGATAAATTTGCCCAAGAAAGTGAAATCCAAGTATTACCAACGATAGAAAAGACATTAATATATATATATATATATATATATATATATATATATATATATATATATATATATATATATATATATCTGGTCCCTAAATCTCCATTTTCTAAGTTAAATTCTTTGAGGAAACACAAGTTCTATAATTAACAAATCGAATTAAAAAATAAAAATAAAAATAACCGTGACGAATGTTATGCATATAGGTGTAATTACCCTCCAAAATGGCTGAAAATTAGCCATTAATTCAAGTTTTTTTCTAATTTTTTATGACCCTACAATTGATGAATAAGTAATTATAAGTTGTTTTTAAGGATCCCTGTAGGGGACATATCTCGGGAGTCATTGCTCGATGTCGCAAGTTCGCTGCTACCAAACTCTTGGCTTGACAATGCTATTTGCCTAAACTTCTTCATATCTGCGTTATATGAACTCGCATCATAATCTGAGCTTCTATTTGAGCTACTGAAAATAGAGCTTTGCCCAGGTTTTGTTCCCTCATTCAAGTCATCTAGTGATACATCTCCTTCCAAGGCACGTACAATCTGTTTGGCATATAAATTTTAAAAATTATATTAGCTAAATACTTCCTCGCACCAAAACAACGATAAACACAAAATTATTTTCTTAAAGGGCAAGTATCAAAATTATATCTAACAAAAATCTAAATAAAAACAATATATATTCATATGAATTTAGACAATCTAAAACTTATTTTTAAAAACTAACAAAAAAATTATCTAATACTTACTTTTATTAATAAGTATCTTAAGTCGTAAAAAATTTGAACTTTATTTTCATTCATTTGTTAATTTAATTTTTATATTTAAAAAAAATAGCTGAGGAGTTTGAATTTTAATTTACTATTAATTTAAAAGAAAAAATTTGTGTTGGTCAATTACTTTCATATATATATATATATATATATATATATATATATATACAATTGATGTAACTTGTGAGTAAAACTCATTTTCAAACCCTTAAATTTTCATATTTTCTTGCATTGAACTCTTAAACTTTAATTATGTTCCATTAACCCCTCATATTTTTATATTTACACATATTAAGGACCTTTAAAAAAAAAAATTCATCCCTAAACTAAACTTATGTTCGCAAGTTAAATTGCTATAATTTAAGGGGTTTTTTTTTTCCAATTAAATACAAATTCAAAGGGTATTATATCATTTTCTTTAAAAATAGTTCAATAAATTAAAAATTAATAAGTAAGTGCATTTAAAGTAAAAAGATAAATTTTTTTTTATTTCCAATTAATACAGAGTTTTAGTTTATTTTTTATGTTAAAGAATATTTTTGATAATAATTGAAAATAGTGAAATATATTTTTGTTTAAAATTTTATTTAAAGCATCAAAATTAAAAATTTTAAAGATATTTTTATATTTTTGGTATCTAGTATGTTTAAAAAATTAGTTAATGGTGAGCCAAATTTAATTTTTCAATTGTTTTTATACTGGTTGATATTTCATATTGTAAATATAATTGGTACTATAATTATTAGTGTTGAAAAGTTTTATTATATATTGTAAGAAATCATATTTATTTTTATGAGATCCCACTAATAGAGATCAAACAATTCATGGTCAATACTTAAGGGTCAAGAGTAAGGTATCAAATTCAATATTTCAAGTTCGTATGTCAAATATAGTAAAGTATAAAAAATATTTTACTATTAATATTAAAAAGTTACTATTTTTATTAAATTTTTTATGTGTTAAAATAATTTTTATCAAATAATAATTATGAATGTTTTATCATATGATCATTATTGAAATATTATTTACCTACTAATGATAAACTAAAAAATTTACTAATTTGAACTAGGAGATATTTCTACCTTTAAACCTACATGTTTAAATAAAAATAAAAAGATTAGTTTTTGGTTCATTTAATTTGTTAAATGATTATGTAATGAAAAATACACAACATATTTGCAAGTTGTTATTTAATTGTACTAAAACGAAAAAAAAAAATTAAAGTTTGGTGATGTAATTTTTTTAATAAGTTTAGAGATGAAGTTTTTAAAACAAGTCCTTAACCTATGAAAAAACAAAAATATAAAAGCTTAATTCAAAATTAAATTTTAAGGATTAAATGTAATAAAGCTTAAGGGATTTAAAATGGATTTTGCCTAATTTGGATTTAAGAGTTTACACATCAATCAAAGTAAAAGAAAGGAAGAAAAAAAATTAAATAACAGAAATTATTAGTCCAATAAGTAGCAATAATGCATGAAAAGATTATAGCAAATGGAAAAGTTCATATAACTTACTAATCTTTTTCTAGAAATAAATATATATTGTTTAGTCAAAATGTGGAAAATAATGCAAGACAAGATGTTCTGAATCTGTTGAATGTTTATGAATAGAATGAGAAGGGTAGATATTATGGGTTGCCTTTTCTAATTGGTAGAAAGAAGTCAAATGTATTTACTTTCATAAGAGATTTTGTGTGTTGGGGTGAGCATTGGACAAGTTCATATCGGGTTGGATTTCCATTTTTTTAAAAATTCAAAACTGACCCGAACTGAACATTTCAAATCTGATAGAGGTCAGTTTTTGGATATTCGACCTATTAATAAGTAAAATAAACAAAAAAAAAATAACTAAATTGTTAGTAGTGAAATGGCAAAACCGCGTGTTTTCCTCACTTACAACTTGGGTTCGAGTCTTAGGATTGTGTCTTTGAGTGTTTTTTTTTCCTTTGATTCCCATAAAATTGTGAAAAAATATATAAGTTGTGGGATTTGAACCTAGTCCTAGAAAATTGTGGAAAAAATCATGCAGTTGTGGGATTTGAACCCACAACTTGGCAAAGCTTAAGTAAATGGTTCACTGCTTGGTTACAAATGGTATGATATATCAATTTAGTTATAAAAATACATATTTTGTAGCTAAAGTTCATGCTTTTAGTTGGGTCAGGTCCTGACCGAAAACTTGGAAAATTATAAAAATGAAACCCAAGTTGGGTCAGTTCGGTTCGAAAAATCGAGGCGAGCGGGTTTTACACACCCCTACTTGTGTGGGCAAAGCTGCAAGGTTAGAAAAGAAAGAAGTTGTTAATGATAAGGGAGGAAATTTTATAGAAAGTGGAGGCTCAATTTATCCCTAACTTTACAATGACCGTTTTTCTAAATCTACAAGATTTGTACAATAAGCTTGAAAAAATTATGAATTCATTTTGGTAGGCTTCTAAAAATCATTTGTTAGGGAGTGAATTGGAAGCGATGGAAGGAGTTATATGAACTAAAGTTTACTAGTGGTATAAGCTTTAAGAGAATGAGGGAGTTCAACTTAGCTATGATTAGTAAATAAAGATGGAAATTCATCACAAGGCCTTAGTCATAAGAAATCTTATAATGATTATAGCCTTTAATAATTTGGAAGGTCAAGCTAAAAGTTCACCTATATGCTATTAGGTTTTAGAATTTTATCACTTTAATTAAAGACTGAATTTTCATTAATTTGCCCTTCCAACTTACAAAGGTCATAACTACTATATAATGTCTCCTTAGTCATTGGTGGCAAAGGTTTACAAGGCTCAATATTTTCCAAACCAATCATTTTTTAAGGCCAAGGTAAATTATAAGCCAAGTCTAACTTAAAAGAGTGTAATATTATACAATCTATTATAAGAAAAGAGAGTAGGATGAAAGTAAGCAATGGTAACATCATTGATGTATGGAAAAACTCTTGTTTAACAATCATTAACAATGGTAGGGAAGGAAATTTTACATTAAGTGGTGGCTTAAGTTATCTCTAACTTTGCAATGTACGTTTTCTAAATCTACATGATTTGTGTGATCAGCTTGAAAAAAATGATGAATTCATTTTGGTGGGCTTTTAGAAATCATTCATTACAAGGTGAATTTGAAGCTATGGAAGGATTCATATGAACCAAAATTCATTATTGGTATAGGCTATAAAAGAATAAGGGAGTTCAACTTAGCTATGCTTAGTAACCACACATGGAAATTCATCACAAGGCCTTAGTCATGAGAAATTTTATCATGATTTTAGCCTTTAATAATTTAGAAGGTCAAACTAAGAGCTCACTTATGTGCTATTATGTTTTAGTATTTTATCATTTTAATTAAAGATTGACCTTCTAACTAACAAAGGTCATGACTACTATATAATGTCTCCTCAATCATTAGTGGCAAAGGTTTACAAGGCTCGATACTTTCCAAATTAATCACTTTTCTAGGCCAAGGTAGGTTATAACCCAAGTCTAACTTAGAGGAGTGTAATATTATACAATCTATTATAAGAAAAGGGAGTAGGATAAAAGTAAGCAATGGTAACATAATTAATGTATAGAAAGACTTTTGGTTGGAAATCATTAATAATGGGTTTGTAACAACTCCTTATGATAAAGGTTTAAAGAGTGCTAAAAGCTATGACCTTGATGGAAATAGGCAAACCCATATGGAATCATGATTTAATTTGGATATTTTTTGCAATAGGGGCAAGCAGTAGAATTTGAAAATCCTACTTACTTATAGAGCAATGAAGGACAAATTGTATTAAATTTCAAATAAGAAAATACTGTTATATGTGAAGAGTTGTTATCATATGATGCAAGGAAGTACCTTAAAAGGATGATAGCAATGTGGGGTTTTAAAGAAGTTGTTGCATTTTAGAACTATAATAAAAGTGAAAATGCTTGTTTGGAGAATTATGAAGGGGTGCCTCCCTATATTGGACATGTTTAAAGAAAATAGTGTTGAAGTGAGTGGAAGATGTCAGGTATGTAACAATTTAGGTGAATTAATCTCCATGCATTGTTGTTACATATTTTGATAGATCATATAAGGTTACCATAGGTTATACTGAATCAAGATAAGAAGTCAAAAGTGTTTTTTATGGTTAAAGTAGGTTTTTAATAAAACAAACTTAGCACAGTCAATTCATCATTAACACTTAACTCACTCTTTTTTTTCTTTTAGTTAATTTAGTTTCCCTCCCCAAAGTTTTCCCAATTGAAGAATTGAAACTCATTTTGTTTTTTAATGCAAGAGTCTTCAAAACTTATCTTTAGAGATAAGGTTTCAAGTTGACACTCTTCCCTTGTATTCTTCTCCTCAACTTGTAGATCAACTATTTCAATGACTTTAACACTCATCAAACATTGTTTATACCCTTTAAGTTGATTGGGTAAATCTTTATAGTAATAACTTGACATAAGTCTCTTTCACATGAGTGTTTTCATTTCTTGCCATGTAAAAACAGGTTCTTATCCATAATGGCTTATTAAGACTAGTAGTTGGTTCCACCAAACTAATGCATAACCCATGAACCTAACGGTTGCAAGCTTGACTTTCTTTTCCTTAGAATAGTTTGTGATAGTCAAATAAAAAGTCTATTCGTCTCTCATGCTAAATACATTTTAGGATCACTTTTACCATGGAAAGTAGGTGTCTTCATCTTTTTACTCCTAAGTTCATTATTTTATCTTCCATGCATCTAAATGCTTTCATCAATAGACTCATCATCTTCATTAATCAATCTCCCTCTTCGGATTTATTTAGGTTCAATTTGATTTGTATTATTAATGTTGTTTATGGCACATACGGTTTGCCTCCGCTCCATCCTCCCTACTCACTCTTGGACCTCGTAATGGCTAATTAATAGATAAATCATTTGTTCACTTCTAGACATAATCGTGTCAATAATACACATAATTATGTCACCAAAATACCCTCTTAGACATTGTTGTAACAAAAGCACAAATAACCATGTCTACTTTCAAAATTTTCCACTCTAAATTAATACAAAATCAGGCACAACCATGCCATTTTTACACATAGTAGTATTTGAGACTTTAGCCTTTAAAGATGATATAATTAGCCCAAGTTTTTGAATTTATAAGAATTGAGTCTAGGATTGCATCAAGATCATATCAGTAAATCTTATGTTGATCCTTCAAATAATCAAAGTCGTGGTCAATCTTAAATCAATCTTTGTTTTAACTTTAATAATTAACTTTGACTCACTAATATGTTTAGTTAAGTATGACTATAAGCTAGAAATTAAAGATCAATTTAAAGCTTAGTTGAAGCCTTCAATAACCCCTATAATTGTCCTTTAAAGCATGGGAAGTGGTTCAAGTCCAAGGAAATCTTTTAAAGCCAAACACATAATGGTTTTTCTAAGCCAGCTACTATTCATGATCCTAAGGGTACTTCACATGATCTTGAGGAGTGACCATGACATGAAAGCTTCTTGAAAACATCATGAGTTATTCACAATCCTAAGGGTACCACATGTACTTCTAAGGAGATCCTGACTAGTCTCCAATGGATAAATTTGAATGCAACAGCCATATTGTTTAACCCTCACAATCCTTAAGGTACTGCTCATAATCCTATCATAATTATACACATCTTTGCAAAAATTTGAATTTACAATAAATTAAGGAAATGGAGGATTTCAATGAACTTTAAGGTTTCTAACAACTATTTTTTCATCACCAACTATATAAACTAGACTCAAAACCTCATTTAAGAAGTTAGAGAGTTGGTGGAGAAAATTTATTGTCAAATTCATTAAGTCAAATTTAGTTCTTTTACATTTACTCTTTGTATAGGATTTATATGTAAATAAGCTCTTGTTGAGTTTGTAATTACCCTTCTATTGAGAGTTGGGTGAGTGATTAGTTGATAGGATTCTCTCTTCTACACTTTCATGAGGTCAAAAAAAAGGGGTAATGAGGATTAATGAACTTAGGTTAGTGTTGAGCCCTTGTTAAAAACAAATATTGTAAAAGTTTTAAGTCAGCCTTGAAAAATTTTTTGTGAAGGTTTAAGTGTGAGCCTTGAGGACATTTGGAAAAAAGATTTGAATGAGCCTAAAAAATGCATTGTTATAAGGTTTGGTGTTAGCCATTAAAAATACCATTTTATAATCAATCTTGGGAATAAAGATTGGTGTGATTAAGTAAAAATCCTAACTTGGGAATAAGTTAGGTGGGCGATGTAGGATCATTTGAAAATCCAAACTCCCCAAAATTATTTGTGTGCCTTTTAATCTTTTCTTACTCTCATTTTTTTTTATCTCTATTTCTTAATTCTTTTTAATTTTCCTTCAAACCTTTAATCTTATCTAAATTTATAATTAGCCTTATTCACCCTCTCCCCCTTTCTAGGGCATTTTCACCTTATAAAGCATTTTTAAATATCTTAGTTTTAACCTTTGTATTTGGTCCTCTATACTTAAGTGGATCATCATGTTCGGTGTTGGCTTGGTTTGCATCATAAGTTGAAGGTCAAGTCATAATTTCATTTGATTTCACTTCGTCCATGTAAAAAAAAAAAAAAAAACTGTCATATAGAAGTGTTGTTTTTTTTCTAATGATTAAACTACAATATTACACAAAATTCTAATATTATAATAAAAAATAATTATGATAAAATAATATATTTTATGATATACATTAGTGTTAATTAATATAATATAATAGTTGGCTATTAAGTAAATAAAACTTATTAATATAATAAAAATTACATATCTATAATTTAAACCATTACTCGTATTTATATTATGTATATATAATTTAGATTAATAAATAAGAAAATAGTCATAAAATTATTTTAACTACAAAAAATTTAAAAAAATTGAAAATTATTTGTATATATTTTAAGTGAAACATCGTAAATGCCAATATAAAGATTTTAAGATAAAACGTTAGGGCAAATTCTAAGGTTATTTTGATTTATAGTTACTTTTATTTTATTTTTTTTTAATTACTATTAAATGAAAGTGTATTTTATCATTATCATCCAATGTTAATTATTAATAAACTATATTTTACTTTGTAAAAAATCAAAGTAAGTACAGAATGCATCTAAAGTTACTGCCAACTTTAGAAATTAAAACTCAATAATAATTGTGATAAAAGAAAAAAAAAACAAAACAAAGCTCAATAAGGATGCTCTCTTGTCTAAGATTGTCGCCTGAAGATTGTTAGGAGCTAGCAATAGAAATCTCAGTGTTGGTTTTTATTTTTGTTCGTCGATAAGCAATCAACGCTGCTCATGTGCTAACACGAGCTGCTTGTTATATATAATGTGGTTCAAAATCCCTCCTTCTCTAATCGTAGATGTACGTAGTGTAGATTCTATTAATCAGTAAATCAAGTATTGGCTTTTCTTTTTTAAAAAAAAAAGGAAGAGATAAATTCAATTTTTTTTTTTGTCAGGTTAAAAAAAATCTTATTAAAAGTCTGTTTTCACCAGCCAGCCCTCAATAGGATTTTTCACTTTGTCAAAATGCATAACAGTAATTGCAAAATGAGATTATTAATTAAGTAAACCTGGCTCATTTTTGGGCGCTTTCTAGCAGAATGGCGAATGCTGGCAGCAGCACAAGCAACCATGCGTTTCATCTCTTCAACGTTGTAGTTATTCTCCAAGCGAAAATCAGCCAACTCCTTATAGTTTCCATCCTCCAACGATTTGTTTAGAAGTGGCCGGGCCTATTAAATGAATAACCAAAGAAGACTTCGATTTTAACTTGGAACAAATGTAGGAAAATAATACTTTAATGTTCTACAAAGGGGAGTATTGTGGAAAGAGATGTACTGAAAATTAACAAAAATATAGAAAGTACAAACCCAGTCCACTAAACTATCTTCCATTATATTTGTAGGATCAACAGGTTTCTTCCCAGTTATGAGTTCCAGAAGCATGACCCCAAATGAGAAAACATCTGACTTCTCTGTCAACTTACCGCTTGATGCGTACTCTGGAGCCAAATACCTGAATGAATACTGGGGGTCAATTCATTATGCTTTCATTTATCTTCATGAACGAAAAATACAAATCAGAAGTTACATTCATTTTTACGAACATTGAAGATTTTGTCTGTGTGTCAATTACGAAAATTTCATTTATCTTAAACTTTTAATTAGTCCCATGTAGTTGAGGATTTGCGATTAATAATTAATCCACAACTTCTACAATGTGAATAATTAGCCTCTATTCCATCAGCAAGTGTGAGCATTTATTATTTTGTTGAACACTGTTTCTAATTGGTCACATTCTAAAGATTATGTCCCTATTATATCAAACATATTATGGCATAATTAAACTGCCTATAAAACGTGAATTCAAGGGGCACTGTGATTAAGGGTGTGTTTACTGTTTAGTGATCCAATTGCATAAAATTTTATGGAAAATATTTGTAAATCCAAGTTTCAATATATTTATTTTAAATTTAGATTTTCTAAAATCAATTTGTGATTAAAACATTTTCAATTTGTGGAATTGGTAACTTAACTGAATCCCAAAAAACAGTATGAATTTTCAAATGATTTTTAAAATTTTAAATTTATGTTTTTCACAAGATAAAAATTTCTTTTTTTTATCATTTTTATTTTTAAAAAACATAAAATTCATTTTAAATTGATTTTATGAAGTATTATTCAAATCAAACACACTATGTTGATAAAAATTTATTTGCAAATGATTTTTATTCAAAATTTATTTAATTAGTAATGAAATAAAGTTTTTAGTTGAATTAAACCAAACACTATGTATGCCTCATAATAGCTTAGGTTTTGTAATTTTTTTCTTTTTGAGGAGGTAAGAATCTGTAAAAATTAATATAAAATCACTTTCACTACATCTAGTTAAATTTTATACGAAATTCATTTCACATGCATAAAAATTTAATTTAATATTTATTTATAAATGAACGTTTAATATTTAATGTGTTAATAATGATTATAGGATTTGAAATAATAAAATTTTAAGTTAAAATTTTAATTTTGCAAAAAACTCCTCTACATGTTTTTAATATATGTATATAAGAGAGCAAATAACAGAAAGAAGAAGAAAGAGAATATAAAATTAGTAGAAAAAGGAGAAAAAAATAAAAAATATATATATATCAAACATATTTTTACCACAACGAAAGGAAAAATTGATAGAAATTGGACAACTGTTGCTAGTTTTTGATAAATTTTATGGATGATATACTTTGTTATAATTTTCTTTTAATATTTCGATTTATCTATTTTTAATTTTCTAATTTTATTTTATAATTCATCTGAAAGTATTTTAATATTTCGTAGATAAATTTGATGAAATATATATATATATATATATATATATATATATATATATATATATATATATATATATATATATATATATATATATATATATAACTGATAGTGCTTATAATTAATTAATATAAAAGTTTAGCAAATTTTAAGATAATTAGAACTAATAACAACTCATTTAGAATCATTCTTATATACACATTGTGTATTTGTATAAAAAAGATTAAAAATTATTAGATTAATTCTTAATTAATTATAACTATTAATATAAATAACATATAATAAAGTAAAAAATTAATTTAAATCAATGATTATAGTATATATACACAAGCATACTATAGTAAGAGTATCTACATTATTAAATTTAGTCAAAAAATGTTAAAAGTATTTTCTTATATATCATAAGTAAATTAGATAACTAGAAAAATATATGGAAATTTTGAAAATAAATCAGATCCAAACATTTACCTAACTAATTTTACAAATTTAATGAATTAGAGTCTCAAATAAATTTTTATCTATAGAGTTTAAATTTATCAAGAAAAATAATATATACTTTAAAATTCTTTAAAAATCTTGAAATCTTAAGTTTAAATATCGTTATTGTGGCAATAAAAAGAATTCTTTTGGAAATCCTTCAACATAACCTCCTAAAATACAGAAATAGTTCTTTGAAGTTTACCCAAATGTACCCATGACACGGGTAGAGACATGAGTATAATTATCTGAGGAAAGCTTAGCCAATCCGAAATCAGCAACCTGAAAAGAAGCATAGGAATATTATTAGCTACAGAAACATTGTCATTGCAGCAAAAAACCTGCAAGGTTTATTAAGATATTAGGATAAACATATAAAATTTATTCAAAGAAAAGAACATTTCTGAGAAGTACCATGGCTTCAAAGTTGAAGTCAAGGAGAATATTAGCAGCTTTGATATCTCGATGAATAATTCTGGGATGGCCTGAGCTCATTTTAAACAGCAAAAATGTGACTAAACGATGCACGCATGCAGAGATGAGAGAAATAGAGCAGATGTAGAGGATGTCTTACAATCTTCATGAAGGTAGGCAAGTCCTTTAGCAGAGCCTAATGCAATGCGGAGCCTTGTAGAAAAATCCATGACTGGAAGGCCTTTTCCTGCAGCCAAAACAGTTTTAGATGATTTATGATGTGGTTTAGATTTCAATTATCTTGCCATGCAGAAAAATTGTTGGTAACAGGTATATCAGGATTCCTTGCGGGTGTCATGTCATGAACTTAAAGCTGAGTAATTTTCTTTCCCGATTTTCTCTACTTATGAAAAATCCTTAGCATATCTCTTCCATGTATAATTTGAGCATTCTCCTATTACAGATAGTGGTATCTTATTAACATAAAAAGAATGATAATTTCAGGTTGGGACATTGCGATTCATGAAAATTTTCATTTTAATTTCTAAAACATAACTTGTTTAACCTTTATAAAAAATTTGACATTTTATTTTTGTCCCTCAATACAAGAAGAGTTGTCTATTTGATGGCAGATCATTTTAATAAAATGACTCCCTGTAATATTAGTGTTGCATGTCACGTGTTTCGACATGCAACATTTTTCTAAAAAGAAATATTTTGTTAAAAATACTAGCTACATTAATACGTTAATACATATGTAACTACTTTGTATTTATCAATTTTTATCATTTTGACACGTATATTTACACTTTTACCAATTAAGCACCTCTTATCAACACTTGCTTTCACATTTCACATTTCACATTGCAAGAGTGGATCAGATACATTTCTAGCCCACATTACATATAGCAAAAGCTTTTATTCCGTTGTAGTTAAAGTTTGGCCTCATAAAAAAATTAATTTTCAAAATTTGTATCTTTTATACACCTCCATATGACTTCAGTCATCATGTGTGTTCTATTTGAGTTTTTGGCTTAATTTTCTTTTATGGATAGATTTCATTTTAATTCTTAAATTTATATCTAAAGTTCAAAAAAGATCAAATTAACTTTTGTAGAGAAAAAAAATTCAAACATGTACTTTCTTACTCAATTAACTTTGTAATTTAAAAGAAACAATAAAATATTATTTTACAATTTATAAATAAATAAGTTATTTTAAAATAAAAATTAAAATAATTTAAACAAAAAATTAGAAAATATCTCAATATTTATAAATCATAAAAATTTCAGATTAAGAAAAAATAAAATTTTAAAATATTGTGAAATCTACATTACAAATTGTAAAAAAAAAACATAATTAAATAATCAACAATAATTGATTATTGAAATGTGAATTTTATTTAAATTTTCAATCGACCATTATTTACAACTATACATATAAATAATATATTTTTAAATTAAAATTCAAATAAGTGAAAATAAAGAAAATATATTGACACTTTAAAAGTCAAATTAATTATTATAAGCAAAAAAATACTTTTAATATGTACTTTCTGCCTTAATTAAGTTCATAATCTAAAGAAAGTAATAAGAATTAATATTTAAGTTTTCATTGACAAATATTTTATTTAAAATAACAATTAATATCTCCAAAAAATTTTAAAATATTTAGTATTCATAAAGTTATAAAAAATGTAAATCAAATAAATCAAATTTTCATATATAATTTAACTGAATAATTATTCGTACTGTAATAATTTTAATTTATTGATACTTCTTAAATTATGAAGTTAAAGCTCACCAACCATACACTATGATGGGAGCAATTTCTTTTGTGAAAAAGCATGAGAAGAAAATTAACATAGAAAATCATCAAGCCAATAAATACATTAGAATAAGCAAGTGGTTAACAAGTCAAGTATTTCAAATATTCCTATTACGAATCCCTCTCCAACGATTAATACAAAGAACTTAAAGAACAATAAAAAGAGAGAGGGGGGTTTGAAGAGGAACAAATTGTTGATTGAACTAGTTGAGGAGGAAATAAAGATTGAGATTTTTAACTCTAATCAGAGAGTTATTGACAATAACGAAGATGTTGAACCTATTTCATGCATTAGTGAGGCATTCTAATCTTTAAAAATGAAAATGTATGGATTTTTGAAATGTCAAGTTGTTACTATTTTGGTTGGAATTTGTCCAAATTAACATGAACGTTTTTTCTTAATGGAAAACAAGTGGTTCTCGATAAATATACAGTTATATAAAATAATAATTTAATTATGTATTTTAAATTATAGATTATGTGTAACATATTTTCTGAACAACAATTGTAATATATTTAGATAAATATGATAAATTTTTATGGGTGAATATAATTTATTATTTTTCATTTACAAAATAGCTTATGTGTCTTTTTGTTGGTTAAAATTTTATCATGTTTTTTTTTTTTTTTTGAAAGAATCATGTATTTTTTTTTATTCATATCTTTTAATTGCATAATTTTTTAATGAACAATTAAAATCTACAGTTTTATTATAAATATTTTTACAAATTTTAAAATAACATATGTTTCTAACACTATAACTTTTTTTAAAAACAAATGACCTACATTTCAGTTACATAAAAATAATAAATAAAAATATATATAGTTTTTTTTTAAAAATTTTTAGTAAATTTAACTGAATTATTTTAGTAATTGTATGAACTTAATTGTTAATAATAAAAATCATGAGAATTAAATGAAAAAATAAAATTTATATGGACTAAATTTGATATTTTTAACTATTAATTTTCCAATAAGAGTTTAATGTGCTAAAAAAATAAAAGTGTGGGTGTAATGTGGCAAAAATTGAAAATGCAGGGATATAATGTGACTAAAAAGAAAAGTGAAAGAGTGAAAATGAAGGTAGATCAAGATGCGTATTTCATTAGTAAAAAATACTTCAAAGGTTTGGCTTAACTAGAGGTTAATCCATGATCAAAATTCTTATTTTAATTTTAATTTTTTAAAATTTTTTCTCTTTAAAACCCTATTTTTCTTATTAAAAAAAAAATTGCACATTTTGTTGTCATCAAAAAAATTATAGGTAAAATTTGAGTTGCTTTGGTCATTAGAGTATACCTTAAAAGATAGGATTTATGTTCAGTAAATAACTTACCATGAAGGTGATACTCCAAAGTCTTGTTGGGCACAAATTCGTAAACCAACATTCGCTGTCCTCCAGCAATACAGTATCCAACAAGGGACACCAGATGACGATGATGAACACGGCTAATAATCTCAACTTCAGCCTGGAATTCTCTCTCTCCCTGTCCACTGCCGGACTTAAGGCTCTTGACTGCAATTTCCTTTCCATTAAGCAGCACACCCTTGTGCACGAAGCCAAATCCGCCCTGTCCCAATAAATTAGCCTGATCAAACCCACCAGTAGCTGCTGCAAGCTCATCATATGTGAAGGTACTTTTGTTGAGCCCAAGAGCAATGTTTGGTGAAGGAGGCGGCAAGGGCGGACGGTGCGGACCAGAGAAATTGGAGGTCATTTCACCGCTCGCCATAATCATTGGTGGAGGCGGAGGAGGACCATGCCATCCATCACCTGGTGATGCTCCCATTTGACCTGGAGATTGGTTTATCTTCATCATGTGATCTGTACCAACTGGCGATCCTTTGTGCCAATTTGTTTGGAAGGAGCTGTTGTAATATTGGTCACTACCTGTGCATAAACCATTGCAGAGAATAAATAAACATCCAATGTTGCTCAACCAATGAAGTAGAAAATCTCCTTTAACGATGTCAAAGAAAATATTTTGGACTTCGATAGAAATTATTTTCAGACGACCTGAGGAGAGCCAGATCCATTTTCAAAACGAGATCCTCTTATATTAAAATGTACAAAGTCAATGATTAAAATTTCAAAATACACGTAACAGATAAATAGGTGATTAAGATTTTCCTAAAACTTAATTGAAATCAGATGCAAGATTACACATAAGAGAATTTAAATCAAGTAATTATATTTTACGTTGTTTGAGATGAATCAGCATAATTTATTTATACTAAACACGATACCAAGTAGATAAAATAAATCAATACCTTCTTGGTAACCCCCATAGAATTGCATATGTTTATGCTTTTTCTTCCTTCTTTTGCACAAAGTTGCTCCACATATGAGCATAAGAATAATCAATAACCCAAACCCCACTGATACTCCAACTATAATTTTTATTTGCTCATTATTTAAACCACTGTCATCTGAAGAAGAGGAAGAAGAAGAAGCTGGTGGTGGCGGTGGTGGTGGCGAAGATCTGTGTGGCGGAGGGGGTGAATGGGGTATAGAAGGTGATGAAGTATTACTGTTAAGAGGTGGGGGTGGAGGTGAACCTTTAGATTGCGGTGGCGGAGGTGGTGAAGACAAAGTACTATTTGGTGGAGGTGATGCATTTGATGGTGGAGGAGAAACAGCATTGGGTGGAGGTGCAGGTGGTGAAGATGTGGGAGATGATGAATTTGTTGATGGTGAAGGTGGAGAGTTGTTATCTGGTGACGCAGCAGCAGAATTATTAGGGGATGAAGACATTTTTAGTTTGTTATGTCATGAAGCACTTGCAGCCAACAAAGGTTATGTGCGTCTGCAAAGAAGCCGCCGCTGGAAACACCACCTCTCCCCCAGCTGCAGGTCTCAATCTATGCAGACCCCTAAAAAAATGTCGGCATTAGTATGCATGGATGATTTGCATATGACAAATGTGTTATTAACCATTAACCATCATTCTACAGCGATTTATTTGCGTCTCTAACAAATGATTAATAACTTTTGCTTACAATTGTTGTTATTCATATTTCTAATCTGTCGGGAATCACTGACCACAAAGGATGTTAAATGAGAAATACCTGAAAGAAGAAGATCGATCGGTAGGATCTCAAAGCAAAGAGGCAGAGAGGTTTCTGCATTGTAAAATTCCCATTTTCTTTTCTTTGGCTTCCTACAAAAGAGGACTTTCTTTTCATATCCTTGCTCTTCTTCTATCCACTTGTCTTTTGCTACTCTTGTTTAGCTTATTCAATCTGTTAATTATATTTTTACCATTTCAAGGCCTCCAAAGCATATGTGTTTTCCCCCTCATTGGACGAATGAGAACCCTTTAAATCACTTCCCGCAATAGCCTAACAGTTCATCAGATATATCAGCAATGGACGCCACTTTTCACACTTCGTAACAAACACATGTGACATTATCCAATACAAGCATTTGGAATAACCGAGTACATATTTAGCAGATTTAAATGTTATCTACTAAAATACCTCTATTTTGTCCTCCCTTTATAGCAGGAAGTGATAAAAATAAACATTGTAAGATAAGATCATTAGTTCAATCTCATACTCTCCCGTGTCCTCCCAATTGTTTGAAAAAAAATCTATTTTTATTAATTATTAAAATTGTCCAACTTATATACACCTATGTTCTTTTTAATTACATGAGTGTTCATTTCTTCCTTTTACTTTATTTTTTCCTCTTTCTTATTTTTATTTTTATTTTTCTCATTGCCTTCTTTTTTTGTTTTTATTCTCTTATTTATTCTCTCCTTTTTTCATTTTCATTTTTTATTTTTATTTTCTTATTTTTTTATTTTTCCTCTTTCCTCTTTTTCTTTTTTTATTTCTCTCATTTTTTACCTTTTCCTTTTTTTTCAAATTTTTTTATTTTATCATTTTTCCTTATTTTTTCAATCTTTTTTATCAGTGGATCATTAGCCAATATGTTTCTGTTAAATTTTATTTCATAAATTTTTTGACATTTTATGATGAAGTATAATCTTTTTTATTATTATTTTCTCTTTAATTATTTCTAAATTTTTATTTTTTAAAACTCCAATATATCAAAATAAATACAAAACCATAAAATGCTACAAATAAAATAGCTAAAGTTTCAATAGTATCATTAAATTAATTTTTTTATTAGTTAAAGTCCTTCATTTTTTTAAGAAAATGAAGTTTCATTAATTAGAATCAAATATCATGGATTTAGTTTGAAGGAAAATTCCTCCGCTGAAATTCAACTCCACATGCTTTCTTTTTCTTTTCTTTTTTTTGTTTTGTATCTTTTTGAATAAAAATAAAAAATCATTAATGATTAGTAGTGATTTTTTTAATAGCGAACATATGAAGTTTATTGTTTTGGTGCAATGATATTGTATTAGAAACATAAAAGATACTATAATGAGAATATTATATCACAAATGTAAAGTATACTATAATGAAGTTATTGTATTAGAATCATAAAATATACAAAAAATAAACTAAAAATATACCAAAAAAATAAACCAAAAGTGTAAAAAAAATATTTTAAGAATAAAAATTCATTAATAATTAGTAGTAATTTTTCTTAATTTGTTTAAGTAGTGAACATATGAAGTTTATTGTTTTGGTGCAATGATGTTGTATCAGAAACATAAAAGATACTGTAATGAGAATATTGTATCATAAATGTAAAGTATACTATAATGAAGATATTGTATAAGAATCATAAACTATACGAAAAATAAACTAAAATATACCAAAAAAAAAAAACAAAAAGTGTACAAAAAATATTTTAAGAATAAAAATTCATTAGTAATTAGTAGTAATTTTTCTTAATCTATTTAAGTAGTGAACACATGAAGTTTATAGTTTTGGTGCAATGATATTGTATCAGAAACCTTAAATAATTAGTAATGAGTATATTGTATCAAAAAAGTAAAATATACGAAAAATGGACTAGAAAATATACAAAAATTAAAAAAAAATTAAATTTAATGTCTTTAGAATTTATATTCCAGTAATGATGAATGAAACCACTAACATAGCAGACGTGAGACTAATATATACCAAAATATAATTTTAGCATTTTTAAGATTTCAAGTAGACTAATTTATTTGTAAAATACAAAATAATACGTCATAACTTCAAATGAAGAAGCAATACCAAATCATAAATTCATGTAAAAGAACTTATAAGATACTAAAAAATTATGAGATTTGTGAGCTATGTGGATATTTAATCATTATGACTTAAAAACCGTTCATCTTTTTCTTAACAAAATAAAGTTTTAATAATTTGAATCAAATACATGGATTTAGTTTGAAGGAATATTTCTCCATTGAAATTCAGCTCCACATGCATTTTTTACCTTTTTAAATAAAAATAAAAATTAATTAATAATTATAGTGTTTTTTTTTTTAAATCTATTTAGGTAGCAAACATAGAAGTTTATTGTTTTGGTTCAATGATATTGTATTGAAAACGTAAAATATAATAGAATGAGATATTGTATTAGAAACATAAAATATACTATAATGAAGATATTGTATCAAAAATGTAAAACATACAGAAAATAAACTAAAAGTATATAAGAAGTAAACCAAAAGTATACAATATTTTAAATTTCATGTAGTTTGAATTTATATTCTAGTAATGATGAACAAAATCACTAACATAGCAGACATGAGATTACCTATAATAAAATAATTAACAATGATGATGATAATTTATTCAATCAAAAACAAAGAAAAATGAAACGAGATTGTTAAGAGGTTTTTTTATACATGAAAAATAAATAAAAATCTTCCAGTTTTTTAATTTCAAAATTTGTACTCCAATCACTATATATATATATATATATATATATATATATATATATAATACTTTTCATTTATTTTCGGTTTTCGATGCAATTTCATGTCTTCTCTTATACAAATCAGCTTATCCTTTTCAATTCCTACCCACCTCCCTACCTTTTCCTTCGTCCTTTTCAAAACAAAGTACTACTTACCAAACCTTACACAACAAAGAAATAGAAAAACAAAATGAATAAAAATATATTGATTTTAATTAGGTTTTTACCTAATTGAAAATAACTTACTAATTAATGTTTAAAAGCACACAAAGTAGATTTTCACTATTTCTCCATTATCGAGTCTATTACAATCTCTACATAGAAAACTAAAATTAATTATATAACCCCAAATAGCCAAATAAATAAAAATACAAAATAAACACTAACAAATAAAACACAGCAATAAATTAAATAAATAGAACCTAATAACTATGTAAAACTAAAACAAAATCTAATCCATGACATTTCATAATTCTTCATGGGTTTAGCTATTAGCTCAATCACGGAGTACTCCACAATTTTAGTTACTTCCACCATAGCCATTAACATAAAAAAATAAATAAATAATATTAGAATCAAGATCAACAAATTAAATAAAAGAAATAAAAGAAAGAAAGAAATCAGGATAGAGAAAGAAATCAAATAAAATAAAGAAGGCATGAGAATGGTGGATGCAATATTGATTGCTTCTCAAAGTGCTTTTGGTCACCATATTTAGAAATAGAGTTTGTAGATTCAATTTCTTTTCTCAGGTGTCACTGTGTTCTTTAACAAAAGGACCTAAAGAACATTAAAAAAAATAGAATAAAAGAAAGATTTTTTTCTCTGCATGCTAAAGCCTTTTTTTTTTTTAATTAAAACCCATAGGTTTCTTTGTAAAAGAGAAAAAACAATCTCCTGTGATTATCATAGGAGATAAAAGCAATCTTTATGTAAAACAATTAGCGATAATATCGTATTTATCAAATACAAGAGATATTTATCCCATTTTTAATATTTTTTAACCAATAAAAATTTAAGAAAATATTTTTGAAAAATTAAAAATCAAAGAATGGAGCCGGACAAACTTATGCAATTCTGATTGGAATTGTGTATTACTTTTCCTTGTCTAAAACTCTTCACAATAGCATCTATCTTCTTCAAAAAGTTATCATCAAAATTAGTATCAGAATATCAGATTCCTCAACATTAGTATTTAGGCCAACAACACCTAAAACATCACTTTTCAAAGAAACATCATTTTCCTTCTACTCTTCAACATTTTTCTTCTCTTCTTCATTTTTCTTCTCCTCTTCTTCATTTTTCTTCTCTTCTTCATCATTTTTCTTGTTTTCTTCATCAGCACTATTCTTTTCTTCATTAAATTCTTTTTTTTTTTTTGTTACCTATAATGTAAGCACCCAATTTCGGAATAGTCAAGTATGGATGCGATAAAAAACTCTAATGATGAAAATTTATTACAATTAAGTTTATGGATATTGATTTTTCAATCTCAAGGTTTAATTGCATTTTTAAGGACTTAATTGTAATATTTTCTTTAGGGACCTAATTGAAAAGTTTTAATTTTTTCAAGAGTCATTTCATAATTATAAGTTTTAAGAAAAGATTGCCGATCAGAATTCTACAATTTTGACTGGAATGATATATTTTTGGTCAAAAATACATAATTCTAACCAGAATTACACATTTTTTATCAAAAATTTGTAATTTTGATCGAAATTGTACGTTTTCATAATTGTATATTTCATATTGGAAACTGAAATGTGTAATTCTAATCGGAATTATGTATTTTCGACTGAAAATACACAATTTCAGTCAGAATTGCATAGGTTCCATCATTCTTTTTTTCTTATTTTTTAAAAATATTTATCTTAATTTTGATTGGATAAAATAAATAATTTGAAAAAAAAAAGATAAAAATAATCTTGATAAATCTTGATTTATTAGGTTGTTTAAAATTAAAATCTTTATCTCCTCTGATTTGATAATCACAGGATGTTAGCCTCCTAATTTATAAAAGTCAATATATTTTTAACGTGAAGGGGGTTCCTTTTTGGGAGGAAAAAAAAAAGCTTTGAGTCAAAATGCATATATATATATCAATGCAGTCTAAGCTGGAAAAATAAAAATCAAACCTGCAGATTCTATTCCAACAACAAATGGTGGACAGAAACTCTGAGGAGCAAATCAATACTGCATCCATACACACCATCCATCTCTTCTTCTTCTCTTTTCTTTTTTTATTTTATATTTTAATTTATTTTCAATTTTATTTTTTTTAGTTCTATATTAATCATTTTTTTATTTGTTTTGATTTTGATGGTGGGAGTGACTTGAACCATGGAGCTATCATGTGAATCAATTAAAATCATGAAGATCCATGGAACGCTATGGATAAAGGCTCTATAGTGATTTAACATAGATTTTAGCTTTTTAGTGTTTTTTTATTATTTTTGTATTTATGTGTTTCTATGGTATTTGCACTATGTATTTAGTTTTGGGCATTGTAATTAATTTGTACATAGGAACTGTAATAGCCCCAGTAGTGGGAATATAGTGAAACTCTTTACTTTTCTACACTTAAAATCAATTAGTAATTAGGTTCACTTGGTAAGAATTCTAATTAAAATAAATGGTGGCTTTAATTAATTTATGTTGAATGTAAATTAAATTAGGATTAGAGTTCACTGTATGAATGTATTTATATGTTTGTTTATTTGTTTTGTTATTTTGGACTTTTTATTTTCTTTGTATTAGTTTTGGACCCTAAGCCCATCGTTTATGTTTTAACTCATTAATAATAGGCCGTTTAAAAATAGTTTTTAGGTTTAATTTGTTGGGTTTCATGATACAAATGCAGCGGAAAAATTAAAATTTTATCACGTACCCAAGCCTGGATCCATATAATTTGACTACTTGATTAAATCTAGGATTTCAAGAATCTCACCAAAACGTAGAAGAGGCAAGATTTTCTGGAAGGATGAGAGGAGGTTCACATCGGTAACACCTTACCTCAAGCTTTTTGGCTTGGTGGTTCGGATCAAGACGTCTCCAAAAGGATGCGTCCTCTATAGGTATCCACAAGAATAGCCCTTCACAAAATGAATTGGAGTGTGTGTGCTAGCAACCTCCTTAATTGTCTCACAAATCAAGAACAAAAAAAAAACTTTGTCTTTGTTTTCTAAGAAGAAAGAAAACAAATTTTGAGGCAGAAAAACAAGTGTGTGAAACCCTAGAGAATATAACATATTTATAGACTCCAAATTAGGGTTTCACCTACCAATGACCTTTTGGTAATTATATTCTGATTTTGTTTAAAAAATAAATCAGAAATAATATCTTATTTATTTATTTAAAATAACATTTATCTTAAATAAATAAATAAATAAAACACTTTAATTATTTATTTCCACAGAGTTTATTTTGGGCTTATTAAACCCATATTCGTTTTGGGCTTATTCTAAGTGTGTGACCCTGTAGGTTCACATAACATTGGTGGTGGGCCTAAATCTCTATTTAGGCCTACAAGTCATAAGTGGCCTCTAGCAAGATATTATGACTACCCAAGTCATGTGAAGTCAATAATCCAACATAACCTAATTACAATGAATTTTATCGTCCCTTTATCACATGATATCTTAATTGAACATAAGGCATAGAATGTCATCCTTCAATATTATGACTTGATTCCAAGTAGACTGAAAATGATAACTCTTTATCAATTTATTTCAGCATGGCCATGCAATTTTCTTCAGTCTATCTCATCAAGGGGCCCATAGATATCTTTCTCATATTAATGAGGGATAAATTCTGAATCACTCACATTCCTCACATAACTAATTTCATATCCAACAACATTCCAATTTAATCGTCTGGTTAAAGACAATGTTAGAATGTGTCAAAACATAAAATAGCTATGTAGAAATCCATAATGATTTCAAGGTCAAAGGACCAAAATAAAATTACAATGATGAGAAATACTTATGACAATAATCTATGTAGTATTCTCATAGTGGGTCAATCCAGTACATGATCTCTCATCATGTACCTATGAGTTGACTTAATATCTCATATTCATGATTAGTAAAACATAACCATCAGTCAGCATCATACTAGCCTTAATACTTTAATATTTATATAATGAATAAATGACTAGGGATAATTAGAATAGAACTCTTATTTTAATCTAAGGGTTTTACTATCAAGTCACATACTTGATGGACTTAGTAAGAATTAACCATTCATATAATTATCATAAAATCAAATGATAATGAAATACCTCTTTATTAATAAAATAAGAAAGTCAATACATAATCAAATGATTGACCTAGTGCATACCACTAACATAATTCCCCTAAAATAAATTTAAGCCCATTTAGGTTAATTTAGACTTAGATCCACTTTAGTTTAATTAACATTAACTTAGACTTAGTTCAGCCCATTAATTTAGCATTTTTAAAATAAAAAGTCTTAGGATCACTTCATTTAATTAATTAGAATTAGGCCCACTAAATCAACCCAACTTATTTCCATAAAATTAAGTAGATTTAGGCCCACTATCTTTAGAATTAAAATGGTAGACTTAGGCTCACTAATTTAATTAAAATGTAGACCTACCTTTAGTTCCCATTTCATTTGTAAATAAAATATGTAGATTTAGATAACTTAATTAAAATCAATATAGAATAGACTAATTTAGGGATGTTGCGATCGATATGAATGCATTGTTTGTGTACTCTTTTATGACTAGTTGCCTTGGAGTTAGATGTACGTTAAATTAAGGTTTGAATGAAATTGCATGTAAATAGAGAATAATTTAGTAATTAATAATGTAACTCTAAATGATCATAAGACTAAGAGAAGTTGGTATTTCGTATCGAGAATCGTTAGTTATGGTGCTAACTTTCTTTTAGAGAATCAAGTTACCACCACCTTCGATTTATCCCAATTATTACTCTAGGTGATGACTTAATCATCTTCACGCTATGTCTTTGTGATACATTTAGTGTGTTCTTTAAAGCCTTGAGCTCAAACAGTGTCACAGTTGCTAAAATCTTGGACGCACGCTAAACTCCATCGTCTACACACAACAACAACATAAAAAAATATTAAAAAAATATCATTTCTTTCAAACACACTATCCTTATTATTTTTACCATAAGAACCAACATCGTAGTATTGCTCATTATCTTCATTCTTATCAACACTGGAAGAAACATAATTAAATTTCTATTGAAAAATTCTATCTAACTTCCCTTCTAAAATACAGAATTTCTACTTAATAAAACTTTTCAAAGACAAAATTTCTTGATTAAGCCTTTTATCTAAATCATCAATTTTCTTCATCAATAAAGACTCCCTATCACCAACACCATAACCAACGCTTGATCACTTTTTATGACTTTCAAATTTTATATTTTTAGATTTTTGCAAAGTAGGTGATTCAAAATCATCTCCATTGTCTGCATTTTGATCACGAACATGAGATACATTCACTTTTTCAAGTTTTTCTTTCTAAAAAAATCATTCAAATCCAAAGATTCCTCTTTAGCAAGAGTATAACAATATTCATCAATTTCAACTAAAAAATAATAAATAATAAAATAAGTAAACAAAAAATAACAAAAAGCAATAAGAAACAAAAAAGCTTAAAACATTAGGAAAAAAAGCAATTACTTGAGAAGAAGATAAATTCACAATCTCTAAATTCAACTTCTTGAAATTCAAAATAATAAAATGATGTCAATTCAATAGACGAGGAATTAAAGAATGCTCATTAACAGCAAACACATCATCAGAATAATCGCAACATTCATAAAAAAAATTAAAAAGATAATGGAAAGCTAAAAAGATGGTAAAAATAATAACCATCACCCTTCTTCTCAACCCTCATAAGCATTCCCTTCAAAGAATCCAAAATAAAACTAAAAACATCTTTTGTCCAAGGATATTGATTATACAAATTAGTATTAACAATATCCAAATAATCTTTAATAATAAACTTGCCCTTAGAAGAAAAAAACAAAAACAAACTAAAAAAATAAAGAACAACCAACTTGACAACATCCTCATCACAATCTGCCTTTTAAGAAAGAAACAATCTCAATAGCATTCTTCTTCACTTTTGAAGAACTATTAAAATACTTATCAACCAAAGTATTCTTCATATATTTCCTAATATATTTTCTCTCAAAATCACTAGAACATTTCAGGCTAATAACAACAAAAAATTCACTAATTGAAAACTTCAAAAGAAAACTAGCAACACTAAACCAAAATTTCATTAGACTTTGATTAGCTAACTTCCTTTAAAAGCAAGCAATGAACAATTTGAGCCTGGAACTTCACATCCTTCATATCCAAAATTACCCAAAATAAATTTTTCTAAATATATTCAATTGATTTTCAGTCAATTTCTCCTTCCGTTTTGAAATTATATTCTCATTCATACTAATTGAAACCTAACTATTAAAATGGTCTTTTGTTTTAATGAAATACTGCCATTCCTGAAATAAATAAATAAATAACTCAAAGAAAGCAACAAACATAAAACAACAAATACACTAACAAGAAACAACAAAAAACAACAAAAAAAATGAAAATTTAATAAGAAAAATAGTAGTTTCTAAAAAATATATTTAAAGGAAAAATAAACATACCTTAAAGCAACCTTTAGATTTCTTTGGAGAGCTTTCACTAAAAGACAAATTCTTCTTTTAGAAACACTATCATTCTTCTTAGAAACATTGTTATTCTTTCTCTTCTTATAAACAATATCATTCTTCTTCTTGACAGATGAAGAAGAATCCATATACTTCTTCTTTCCTGATGAAGGAGAAGCAGCCATCTTCGAACTAGATTTTGCAACACCACCACGTAAACGAGGAGGCATCCTTCTATAAACGATGTAGCAACTATCTTTTCCTATAATGACTAACTTAAACTCCAATGAACAAAACAAACACTTATTCAGAAAAAGAAAAACAAGAAAAAAATGACAAGATGAAGAAGGAGAACTAAAGATTTTAAATTCCTAGAAAATAAAAAAAAAAACTAATGCAAACCACCATTTGAAAATGAAAAAGTCTACAAATGAAAAATAGAAAGATAGAAGCCCAAAAAAGAAAATGAAAAAACCAATTTTGGAAAAATGGAATGAGCCAAACCATAAAAGAAAGACTTAAAACCAATTTTGGAAAAATGGAATGAGCCAGACCATAAAAGAAAGACTCATGGTCAAATAGGCTATTTTATGAAATTTCCTCTAACAAAAATGGGCCTAAACAAATAATAAAACAAATAAATAAAGAAAAGCCCAATAAATAAATAAAAGCAAACAAATAAAAATCCTAATTTATTCTTCTTAACCCAATTAATTTTACTAACCCTAAGTTTAATATCTATGCCACTGATTTTAATTAAATTACTCAATTGAAACCCTAATTTTACTAACCAAATAATCAAAATAAAACACACAACACACAAGTATTCATTATTCCCACTATTGTGGCTATTACACTTATCTACTGAAAATTAAAAATTAAAATTAATACAAGCCAAAATATTGATAAAAATTCAGAAATTAAAATAATACAAAAATACAAAAAAAAAAAAAAGAAAAATAATACAAACTACGTAAACTAAACAGCTATTATTGCCTCCATGACTTTGGCTATGGTTTTCGTCACAGTGTGTTCATCATGTAACTCCATCCATCATGAAATAAACAAAAGTAAATGAAGGAAAAATAAATTAGAATGAATCTAAAATATTTAATAGAAATAATATCAAAATAAAAAGAAATAAAATAAAAATCAAAAAAATAAAGAGTAGAAGAAGATGTTTGGATGCAATATTGATTCTCCTCAGAAAGATGATCACCATTCAAGAAAAGTCATTGGTTTTATTTTTTACTTTGATTTGTTTCATGGCAAAAAAAAAAAGAAAACAAGGTAAAGAGGACAACACTTTTGGCTCATGGCCAAAATCAGAAAAGGCAAAGAAAATTAATTAAAAGCATCCTCCTCCTATGAAAAAGAAAATCACATATTTATAAAACACCACTCATGTATCCCTAAGTTGGATACTTTGATAGAAACAATTTTTCTTATTATTTATCTAATAAAAAAAGATATTTATCAATTTATTTATTAAATAAAATAAAAATAACAACCAATAAAAAATAAGAATAAATTAATAAAAAATTAATAAAATTAAAAAATATGGGATGACCTTTTTCCAATCGGAAATACAATTTTTATATCATAGACCTCTGTCCATATTGTAATATAAACTAGGGGTCCATCACACGTGTGGAAAAAAAATGCCCTTTATTATTATTATTATTATTTTGCTATCACCTTCTTCTTATTCTTCTTTTTGAAAAAAAACATGCCCAATTACAGTCTCTTCACCATCAAGAGCAGGAAACAACTCATGAATCATTGAGCTAGCAAAAACACAAAGTTAGGTATATATATATAAACATAAGGATTTAGAGTAGAAGGAGAGGGAACTTGTTTACCTTAGGGCGTCTTAATCCACTTCTCCAAAGAGGGGTCTTAGTAGTGTTACAATTTGCATAGACCCTAACTGAGTTGTTACTACTATTGTTAGACAATTTTTTACTGCTACTGTCATTTTTTTGTAAAGATGATGATTGGCTCATGGTCTTCACCTCATCTTCAAACTTGTGCATAAAAGCTTTAAGTGTAGTACTATAATTAATTGTTTAATCCAAACTCATCATCTTCCTCATCAACCTCTTCTTCGAGGACATCCACTTAACTTATGAATTATGTTCTCTTTGATAGTCCTTAATACTAGTCTTGTCTTCTTTCTTACAAGAAGAGAACTTTTTGCCATTCTTATTCTCATTCACAACCTCTGGATGATCCCATGATCCACCATGTGAAGCATATATATCACGTCCCTAAGATCAAGAAAAGTTATAATATAAATTATTATTGATCAAATAATAATCAAGAATTATAAATAAGACAACATGTATATATGTTCTTGTTTGATGAATCACAAGTGTATAATTAATGAACATAGATGTTGTGTTCAATAAAGTTATAGTTTTTTATTAATGAATATATAGAATAATAAATTAGAGTATTAAAAGCAATAAACTTATAGTTAATAACTAATGAATTTTTATGATTTAATCAATGAAACTAGACTATTTCTTGTCAAGACAACTATATTTTTGACCAATTAACCTACTAATTTTCATAATATTAATATTAAGTTTTAATTAATCTTAATCTTAATATATATATACATATATATATATATATATATATATATATATATATATATATATATATATATATATATATATATATATATATATCTCACAAGTATATAGTTAATGAACGTGTATGTTGTGTTCAATGAATTTATAGTTTTTTATTGATAAACATATATAGAATAATAAATTAAAGTATCAAAAGTGATGAACTTATTATTAATGAATTTTCATGATTTAATTAATGAATATATATTATTTTGACCAACTAACCTATTAATTTTTACTTAATATTAATATATTAAATCAATATTATTAATTAATAATACACTCTAGCCATAAAAACGTAGTTTTTTCCTTTTCTTGTACACTTTTGCATGCTTATTTTTGGTATCTTTATTCTTTTTGGCATTTACTTATATTAATGATGTTATTAGCATAATTAGGAGATTTCCTTGACTATAACATTAATATCATTCTTTGAATATATATATATATATATATATATATATATATATATATAAAATAAAAATATGAATCTCTAATTAATAACAAACGAATTTTTACTTTATAACTGATGAATTTATATGCACAAACACTAATGAATCTCAAGTCAAGTTATGATAAACAATAGGAAGAACTTCTAAAAAAACTCTCTCGTAGTGGAGATGAACTATAGGTGAATACCTCCTTGCTAGGTTTTATGCTCTCTTCCCTCGCATTTATTGCTCTTTACGTTTTTTCTCTTGTTCTCTCATTAATGTATGTGTCTGGTAGAAAGTGTCTCTTGCTATAAATAATTTCAGAGTTGTTTTTACCTACTTCTGGTACTTTTCTTCTTTACTATTTTGAATGTTAAGTAATGAATTTTATTATTAAACTAATTAAAATGTTGGCAAATACTAATGAATTTATAGGCAATTAGTAATGAATTTGTAGGCAAATACTAACAAACTTGAGCTAAGTTCATAAGATAAAATATTTAAGTTCATTAATCTTCACCTGCAATTTCATTCATATTCACCTGCAAAATCATTGGTCTTTTTAACATGATTATTTTGATCATCATACATTAGAGGTACTTCATCATCTTAATGATGTTTATGTTGCTATTGTTTTTTAATTTATGGAATCAATGCTTCAGCTTGGATTTCTCCACCAAGCTAAGCTATTTGGAGGACAAATGCTAACAACACAAGAAGCATTCCTTGTATTTTTATGTAATGCTTACTATTATTGGCCTTTGCAATGTAACTCTCCTCAAAAGAAAAGGATAAAGAAAGCAAATGGGGAACATCCAAGTTGAATCCGTAGTAGCTTTAGCCATATTAAATCTTCCACCACTTGGGCATGGATTATTGAGGCAAAGATAATAAGAAAGAGAGCGGAGAAGAGTAGAGAAATGTTAGGAGCTTCCATGGATGCACAAACTAAGACAAGAATAGAGAGGTTTAATAGAGAGTAAAGCTTTTTTAACAATGGAAGTGGAGCAGGGTAAGGATAAGGAGTCACATAAAGAAGATAAGAACTTATTGGGTTACAACTGTGTAAGGATTAAACCATTAAAAAAAAACATGTTTTAAGTCCCTCATGTGAAGGACCCCTGGTCCATATTGCTATATGGACAAAGGTCTATGATATAATTTGCCTCGGAAATACATATTAGAAAACAAAATCCTTTGGCCAAAAATGGCTAATTCTCATTTTAATTTACTTTGACCATAATTGTTGCATTTCATTTTCATTTGCAAATTGAATTTATTTGGGCTAAAGTTGGCCTAATTCTTTTTTTTACTTTTTATATTTTTGTGTTTTATTATTTTTTAATCCTCTTTTTTCTTTGAAATTTTATTTTTTTAATTTTTTTGGAAAACTTATTTTATATATTAATAAATAAATAAAATTTGAAAAATAGGTCTTGAAAGAAATTTACAATTTAGTTCAAAAAGAATAAATTAGATCCAATAAAATCTAATTTTATAATCAATTTTTATCATTAGGTCCTCTATCACAACCCTATATCTAGTATCTCGAAATTGGGTGTTTACAACAACCCCTATTTTAGCGAGCTTTTCAAATTAAGGGAAAGGGAAAGGTTTATGACTTCTCTAGATTTTGATACCCTCTTTGGTTTCACTAGAGAAGGCCATGTTTAAACCTTCCACATGGATGCCTCATTCATTTTATGTCAAACAATACAAACCTCATGCCACTTCCTTTCTTGCTAACCACATAAAAGCCCCATCCCTCAACTCAAAATCCTTTTAGTGTATTCACCACTTCCTCACTTACACAATCAATGCCTATGGCCAAAGAAATGAAGCTATTTCCATTGATGACTTATTATTGAGCTCACCATGGCAGCCTTGTTTCAGTCGTAACTTACTATTGAGCTAAATTTTTACTTGGCTTCCTTTGAAAGTAATATTATACCTATACTTATAATCACACTCAAATAATACAAATTACATGCTTAAAATTAAGTTTGTTGAGATTGAAATTAAGATTGATTATTGCTAAGGTCAACAATCTCCCTTTTTTTTTTATTTTAACAAACTTATTTTAAGTTTGAGAAGGATAATATAAAGTGACTTGTGTGTTGATTTGAATCCCAATAAAGTATGTGAATTATACTCTCCCTTAATTTATGCATATTATAAAAATAATGAATTTAAGAAGTAAAGAATTCAAATAATGAAGAATATCAAAGGAATGAGAAGGATATCAATTTTAAAAATAATGAAATTTTAAGAATCTCCCCCTTTATGCTACTCAAATATCAATTGAACAACTCTTAAAAAAATTTCAATTGAAAAAAAATACCAATTAAAATATTTAATATATTTCTTTATTACTCTCCTTTTTTAATATGGTAAGAAATATAAATTTATAAATCATTCCCCTTAATAAAATAGAAATAATATAAAATATAACATGAGAGACATAAAAACATGGCCTAACATGACAAATGTGTTAAAAACATACAAACATGATCATTTAAATAAATGCTAAGCAATATGAAGGAAATAATTTCAAACATATTAAAATAAATAAAAATAATAGCACTTACAATGCATGTAGTACTACTTAACACATCACAAACATAGTACATATAGCATTTGTGTTGCAATTTGACAAACTTAACTATCACATGATCATGTAGAGCTTAGTTCTAAAGGAAAAATATGACTAAGAACTAAAACAATGAAAACAAAGATGGACTAAATCTTAAAAAAAAATTATGTCCATTTAGCCAAGTATCACATATATACACATATAAACAAAGTAAGTAAAATAAGGCTTTCTATCACATATAAAAATATGACAAAACTAGCCACACTTGCAATAGTACTATGCATGTATAAACAAAATTATGTAAAATAAATTCAAATAGCTATGCATGAAAATTTTAATTCAAACTCAAATATTTCTCCCCCTTTGTCAAAATGCAAAAGGAAATTTAAAAAAATAAAAAAAAATAATTGAATTAATAAAAGGATAGAGTTACAATGATATTAAAATATTAACTGCAAACTAAAGTGAAACACAACATAAACAAGACATAAAACTAATAGCTCAGGGCTTATATCTAAAAAATATCTAGAAGATAAATCGAACATGAACTATCTCAAAATAGCTATAAAAATAAATAAACAGCTCAAGGCTTAGATACATAACATATATTGAAAATAAATTAAACAAAAATTCATAAAAACACATAAAATAAGGCATAAAAATCTAGTCTTGTTGAGGAGGAGGAAAGAGGGAATAATTTTGCTAAATTAAAATAATTAATTAATTGAATTTAACTATATAATTAATTATTAATTTTCAAAAAAAATGAAGGTTTTTTAAAAAAATGAATGAACACGTCATAATGAACATATTAAATTTAAACATATATAAATGCTTAATAATTAAAAAAAAATGTTAAGATCAAAATCAAAATTAATAATCAAAGTAATCAAAGCAATCAATAAGCACAACATGATTTTACATGAAAACAGTCCAACCATCAATTAAGTATAAAATCAAGACAAACTAAAACCATCAATTATTCCAAGATCATGCTTAATGAAATTCAACCTCTCTTCATTGAGAGGTTTGGTGAAGATATCTGCAAGTTGATTATTTATATTAATAAATTCAAGTGAGATATCACCATTTTAAACATTATCACACAATAAATGATGTCTAATGTCTATATGTTTGGTTCTTAAATGTTGAATGAGATTTTTGCTAAGGTAAATAGCAATTGTATTATCACATTTGATTGGAATGTGATCAAGTTTTATACCATAGTCTAACAATTGTTGTTTTTGCTACAAGACTTATAAACAACAAAGACTTATTATAATATATTTAGCTTCAACAATAAACAAGGCAACCAAAACTTGTTTTTTACTAAACCAAGAAACTAAACATTGTCCTAAAAATTAACAAGTTTTAGAAGTGCTTTTTTATATAATAACCTACCAGCAAAGACTACATTTGAATAACTAATCAAGTTAAATGAGGAACTCCTAGGATACTAAAGTCCTAAATGAAAACTTCCACTTAAATATTTGAATATTCATTTAATTACATTCAAATGAGACTCTCTAGGACTAAATTGAAACCCAGCACATAAGCAAGTAGTAAACATAATGTCTAGTCTACTAAAAGTTAAATGAAGAAGGGATCTAATCATATCTCTAAAACTTTTCATCAACTGGCCTTCCATTCTCATCCTTATTGAGTTTGGTATTGATACTCATAGGAATATTACTTGATTTAACTCCATCCATGCCAAACTTCTTGAGAATTTCCTTAGCGTATTTAGTTTAATTGATGCAAATCCTATATTTGCATTGCTCAATTTGAAGTCCAAGAAAGAATTTGAGCTCACCCATCATGCTCATCTCAAATTATCCTAGCATCAACTTGGAAAATTCCTCATATAAGTAATATTTAGAAGTACCAAAAATAATATCATCAACATAAATTTGAAAATTAATAAATCATACTTGGATTTGTTTATGAATAGAGTTGTATCAACTTTTCCTTTAGAAAAACCTTTCTCTAATAAGAAGTTGCTCAATCTTTCATACCAAGCTTTTAGAGCTTGTTTCAATCCATATAATGCTTTTAAAAGTTTAAATACATGACTAAGAAAATCAAAACTTTCAAAACCCGAAGGTTGTTTAACATATAACTCCTCTTCAATTAAACCATTCAAAAATGCCCTTTTAACATCCATTTGAAAAAGTTTAAAATTCATGAATGATGAAAATGCAAGTAGCATTCTAATAGCTTCTTACCTTATAATTGGGGAAAAGGTTTCATCATAATCAATGCCTTCCTCTTGATTATAACCTTTAGTTACTAGTCTAGCTTTATTCCTAGTTATAACACCTTGTTCATTCATCTTATCTCTAACTTTTAAATTGATTTGACTCTTCTTGCATAGTAAAGACCCAAAATTCATCACTTAAAGCATCATCAACATTTTTGGGTTCAATTTGAGAAATTAAGGCTAAATTAGTAATCATTTTAAGTTGAGATCTAGTAGTTACCCCCTTCATAGTGTCACTATAATGAGGTCTTAAGGAAGTGCTTTCTTGAATTGTCAATCCTTTGGAAGTTCATCCTTCAAAGTTAGCTGAGACATTTCATGATCATCCTCCTTACTTGGAGCTTCAAGTTTCAAAGACTTACTAGCATTTTCTTCTTGAGTGTTCACTTCCACATGCTCATCTACAAAATCATCAACACTACAAACATCCTTTCTAGGATCAAGTGAGTTTCATTCATCAAATATAATATGCATTGACTCTTCAACTACTAGTGTTCTTTTATCAAAGACTTTATATGCTTCACTAGAAGAAGAGCTTAGGAAAATTCCTTCATCAACTTTAAAATCAAATTTTCCAAGATTATCCTTTGTGTTCAATATAAAGTACTTGCATCTAAATACTCTAAGATATGAAATTTTAGGTTTTCTATTATTCCAAAGCTCATAAGAAGTTTTGTTTAAGTTTGGTCTTTTGAAAACTCTATTTGAAATATAGCAAGACATGTTAACTGTTTCCCCCTAAAGTATAATGGTAAGTTATACTCATGAAGCATTGTTCTTGCTATTTTCACTAAAGTTCTATTTTTTCTTTCAACTACCTCATTTTGTTAAGGAGTTATAGGAGAAGAAAGTGTATGTGAAATACTATTTTCATTACCAAAGGTTTTGAAGAATTCATTTTCAAATTCAATTCCATGATTACTCCTAATAGATGAAATGCAAAAACTTTTTTTCTCTTTGAACTTTTTTTAGAAAACTTTCAAATGCTTTAAATGCATCATTCTTATAAGTATAAAAACATACCCAAGTAAATCTAGAGTAATCATTAACCAGTACATAGGCATAGTGCAATCCACCAAGACTAGCAACTTTAATTGGTTTAAATAAATCCATGTGTATAAGCTCAAGTGACCTAGAGGTGGACACTACATTTTTTAAATTAAATAAGGACTTGGATTGCTTTCCTTTATGGCAAGCATCATAAGGTTTATCCTTAGTGAATTCAAGCTTAGCTAAACCAATCACAAGTTTGTGTTTACAAAGATCATCCAAAAGCTCAAAATTTGCATGTCCTAACCTTCTATGCCATGTCTATATGTCATGGGAGATAGAAATTAAGTATTTTATGTCTTTGTTATCAATTTTATTCTTCTTCAAATAATATAAAATTTTATCAATTTTATGTCTTTGAAGTCAATAATATAAATAATGTCTACTCTTTTACTATAAAAATTACTTTATCTTCTTTAAGACCACTAACAAAGTAATTTCTAGGATAGAAAGTGACTTTATTTCCCTTGTCATATAATTGACTTATACTAAGCAAATTATGGTTAAGACTATTAATAAGCAATAAATGATGAATAAATAAGGATTAAGGATTATCAATTTCTCCAATGCTTACAATCTTTCCTTTGGCATTATCCCTAAATGTAACATGTCCCATCCTTTGCATCAAGCTTGTTGAATTGCTCATTGTCTCCCATTATGTGTATTGAACATCAATTATCGAGATACCACTTTCTTTTTGTTCTTATGGATTTCAAGCACACCTACACAAAAATAAGTTAAGTATTCTTTTGAACCCAAACCTTTCTTTGTCTTGGTTGGTTAGCCTTAAAGATAATCCAAAGGAAGCAAGTTCATGTGTAATCTTTTATATAATCACATATTGTTAGTGTGTCCTTTGATCATACAATATGAACATATAATATTTTAAAATTTATTTCTCCTAGGATAATACAAATTCCTAATAAATAAGACATGTCTTTTATATTATGGTTGTGTAGGCTTCTTAACATTAGTAAACCTTTTGGACCTAAATGCATAAGAATTTTTCACATTTGAATATTTCACATTATTCTTATAAGGCATATAATTTCTAAATTATGCATAAAAATACGGAGTGTGGTTCTTAAAGTATGCTTGTGATCTCGGATGAATGTTGTTCATACAAGTACATATGTGTGTATAGTGTTGTGCAGTAGCATGCTTTAGGATATTCCTTTTAGGGAATATATAGGCATGCTTAGGTTGAGGTCTTTTAGCTTGTGCCTTAGACCTTTGAGTTAAGATTGGTTGAGCCTTATTAGACTTAATATTGACTCTAAAGATGGAGACTTTTTAGCCTTTAAAACTTAAGTCTCAAGGGAATTGGAAGTAAAGGGAGAGGGATCACTAGAGGCTTTAATAAATTTAATTTTTGATGAGATGAAGATGAGAATTCCTTTATATATCCAAGTCCATAAGTGTTTCCATGGATTTTTTATGATTGAAGAAGATTTTCTAAAGTCTCTTTACCTCTCTTGAATTTGGAAATTGAACTTTTCAACTCCACTATCTATTTTGAAAGCTTTTGATTTTCATCATTAGCGTTCTTGAGTTCCTCATTCAAGCAGGTAGAGATTTTTAAATTATTAAGTTTTTCATTTGATAAAACAAGTTTAGAAAAATCATTTTTTAACTTCTCAAAGTCCTTAGACAAATTTGAGAGCTTATCCTTACAGATCTTTTTCTTAGAAAGTAAGCTCTTGCATTTAAGCATGAGTTTGCACATAATTGAGCTCCCATCATCATTATTATCATAATAATCACAATCATATCACAATAAGAGTGAGAAGTGGATGTTATCTCATTGTTGTCCTCAAGAGCCATAATGCAAAGGTTAGTAGCTTTTTATTGCTTATCCTTAATCTCTGATTCAAAAGAGTTATCTCAAATGGCTTTAAAAGTTATTCTCCTTTCTTTTCTTCCTTTGCATTTATGCTTAAGCCTTGGTCATTCACTTCTAATATGTCTAGGCTTCTTGCATTCATAACATGAGACTTCTTTATTCTTTATGAAGTCACTCCTATTAAATAATAGTTTAAAGGATTGAAAAGAAAAAGATTCACTTCCTATGATCTTGAATTCTAGCAATTAAGTACTTAGAACCCAAGCTTTAATACCAAATGAAAGTTTCCTAGAGGGGGGTGAATAAGGCTAATAAAGGATTTTAGAAAAATTAAAATGAATTTAAATAATGAACAAGAATTAAAAGAGAATAAAGTAGGAAGAAAAATGAGCACAAAAATTTAAGGAGTTTGGATTCTCAAGAATCCTATATCTTACCTAACTTATTCCTAAATTAAGATTTTTCAATACCCACAATTTTATTCATAAGATTAAGATTATAAGAGTTTGGGTCTCACTCTTTAACCTTACACAAATAAGAGTTTGAATCTAACTCTTCAACCAAACAAATAAGAGTTTCTAGGCTCACTCTTAAACCAATTCCCAAGTGTTTTAATGGCTAAACACTTAAATCAATTCCACTAGAAATATACCTCACTTCCCTTTTAATCTATCCTAAACATTAGATGAAGATAAAGTCCTATTTCTATCACACAACCAACTCTCATAAAAGTTAATCAATACAAAGAATATTGATACAAAAAAATGAAGCTTAATGAAGATAATTAAAGAGTAATGAAATGTGTTGTTCTTGTTATCACAACTCTATAGCACATATATATAGGTTAAGCTTAAAAAATATAGCTGTTGGAGCCAATAATTATATCTCCAACATCTCTTTTTTGTTAAATTCAAAAATATATTCGTTGGATATTTTTGAAGTTTACTGTCACCATGGAAGCAAGGCTTCAATCACAACCTACTATTAAGACAAACTTTCTATCACTATGGCAGCTTTGCTTCGGTTGCAGCCTACTAATCATATTATGTTTCCAATATCTCTTTTCTTAATTTCAAAAATATGTCTATTGGTTTTATTTGTAGCCTACTATTGAGCTTGGCTTTCTGTTACTATAGCAACCTTGCTTTAGTCGTAGCTTACTATTGAGCTCACCATGCCAACCTTGCTTTAGTCATAACTTACTATTGAGCTGAATTTTGACTTGACTTTCTTTGAAAGTAATTTTATACCTATGATTATAATCACACTCAAATAAAACATATTAAATGCTCAAAATTAAGTTTGTTACAATCAAAATAAAGATTAATTATTGCTAAGGTCAACACTAATCATTTCAAACTGAAGAATGAGTTTATATAGTGACCCTCATTATCACAATCGAGATATGGTTGATCATGGATAGGACAAAGCAATTCACAAGCTTAACCAAATTAAAGACTAACTAAAGAATCTTCATAGTGGCCCTTATGGTCGTATGTCACGATCCACTTGTCAAAATAATAATAGTCACAATAAGGCTCCAACTAGTATATTTATCAATTATTATGATTGTGATGGGGTATGTCATAATCGTGATGAAGTAATTTCCTATAAAAAGTTATTCAAGCATTAAATGAATATGGTAAAGATTAGGGACATATTTTCAGCACTTAAATAGCTAGTTTTTCATCATCAATTATAAATACACCTCTCAAACACATCATTTAAGAGGTTAAAATGTGGTTAAACAAATTTATTACTTAGCATTCAATTGTATTCAAAGCTTTAATTCTTATTTTCTTTATTTTTTTTAAAACCCTTTGAGTTTGGGTTATATGCTTTAATGTAGGATCTTGTTCTTCTCCTTTTTGGGTTAAAAAGGAAAGTGAGGATCTTTCTAAAAGAATTGGTTGAAGTGTCAATCATTAAAATACTTAGAATATGGAATTAGTTTAAGTTGAGCCAAGAAAAACTAAAAGTTTTTAATTGGCTTAAGTTAAACCTTAAAACTCATATTTTTAAACTCAATATAAGGGAATAGATTGGTGTTGGTGATTAGAAATCCTAATTCAAAAAAATTTAAGCAAAGACATAAGTTTGATTGAAAAATTGAACTCTTAAAGTTCATGAGTCCATTCTTAATCCCTTCTCATCTTCCTAAATTTTCTTTAATTTTCCTCTTAATTTTTAGTAGCTCTATTCATCCAAGGGCATTTTCATAAAATATGGCAAACACTTATCTTGGAATCAAAATAATGATTTTCATTGAATTGAGGCTGAATTGAATTCAACTTATCAATTTTGCTTAATTACAAGTCACAGCTTTTTTTTAATGCTAACTCATGGCCAAATTAAGAACAAACTCAAATTGATATATATATATATATATATATATATATATATATATATATATATATATATATATATATATATCAATTTGAGATTGTTCTTAATTTGGCCATGAGCTAGCATAAAAATAGTTATAATTTATAATTAAGCAAAATTGATAAGTTATACATATATATTGTCTTGTTTTTGTTTTTATTTCTTTCATTCTTATGTCTTATTTGACATCAATTCATTTTCTTTGTGATTATAGTGTTCAAATTTGAAATGTATGTATGTATATATGTATGTATGCATGCATACATGCTATACATATATATATATATATATAGTAATTTGAGTTTGTTTTTAATTTGACCATGAGTTAGCATTAAAAAAAGTTATAAGTTATAATTAAGCAAAATTGATAAGTTATACATATATATTGTCTTGTTTTTGTTTTTATTTCTTTCATTCTTGTGTCTTATTTGACATCAATTCATTTTCTTTGTGATTATAGTGTTCAAATTTGAAATGTATGTATGTATATATGTATGTCTGCATGCATGCATGCATATGTGTGCGTGTGCGTGCGTGCATGTGTTTAAAGACAAGAAAGAAATTGGAATATGAAAAAAAAAGATAAAATTAACTCAAAATAATTAAGAAAAATAAATTTGAGCACAATAATCACAAAGAAAATGAGTTGATGTCAAACAAGACATAAGAATGGAAAGAAATAAAAAAAAAATAAAGAAAAGTAAAAATCCATACCTGATAACTTTACTAAGTTCTTTTAATAATAAAAGAAAAGAATTAAACCTCACAAAAGAAATTGAATTGATTAACTATCTCCTAGTTACACATTTTAGAGGTCTTATATAAAAAAACTTGAAAATAAAGTAAAACCAATCTTACAAGGAAAAGGAAAAATAAAATAGGAAGTTTTGACCAAGCTTAATCCAACCTTCTAGAAACCTAATTAGCTCTCCTAGATAAAGAAAAAAAGTAAAGAAATCCTAAAATTTGTAGGAAACCCTAGCCCTCTACTTAAATGCAAAATAGGAAGTTTTGCCAACTAATAATAACTAAGAAAATATTTGACCAAGTCTGTGCTAGCTAATGGCAACTATGCAAATTTGTGATCAAATCTTCATATAATCATACATGCATAGTTGTCACTCCTTAGCACTTCTAGGGTTTCTTTATAAGTATAGAAGCTTCTTTGAAAGATTTTTGGTATCTTGTAGATTCTCTATAATCTTCATTGAATTTTCTAGAAACCTTAAAATGCACTTCATTTGAACTTATGTCAAACTTTCTCCAAATTCACTCGGTTGAGCTCCATTTGCACTTGCACTTTAATTCTCACATCCAAGTTTCATCTCTTACTTCATGAATACTCCTAAAACATCCTTGAACATCTTCATATGTGTTTTAGTCACTGGACCATTATACTTGAATGGATCATCATGTTGGATGTTTGCTTGGTTTGTAAAACTCTTTACCTCTTTAACTTGCTACCTTTAGTAATTATCTTGTGATTTGAATAATTATAAAAAATTTGACACTTTAACAAAAGAAGAAAATATTTTTTGATTTAAAAAATATATATAGGAAGATCCAATTTTGTTTAAATTTTGTAGACGAAATAATGAGGAGAAGAGTATTGGAGGATTAAGTAGACTACATTCTTCAATGTTGCCACACCAAGGAAGAACAGAACACTTCGGTTAAATAAGGATAGTTGCAAGTGCTTTAATTAGGTTTCTTTTAGCTTATGTTTTGTAAAAATGCTTATATGCATATAAGTGAATGTGACTAATGTCATGGGTAGGTAATATTTCTCATAAACATGGCATGCTACTTATTAACATGCTAGGTTATTTGTACCGATGGTACCTAACTTTTTAACTAAATACCACTAAAGTATCCAACTGTTAAAATGTAACACAAAACTCTCTATCCTTTCATTTTATTACTATATAAAGTGCCTAAAAATGATTTTCGGCCAAAGATTACCATGTGGCGATATGACATCTGACATGGCGCCACATGTCACATGGCATCTTACATGGCACCACATGGTGATGATGTGGCATTTGCAAGGCTGACACGTCAATATAATAGGACCATTATTAAATGTGAAATACCATAGTGGGACTAATGCTAAAAGTTGGGTACCATGAATGAAAATTTCTTATTTTTTAGTTGATTTTTATTTGCTTAATTGGTTTTTGTTTTTTGATGATAAAATTTTGAACTTTATATTTTTAAGTGAAAATTTGTATTTTTAATGTATATCTCGATTTTCAAATAAAATGAAATTTTCATAATTTATATTAATACTCACAGATTTCAATAAAAATCATTTAAAATTTATTATATAGTGTTAACTCGTAAAATCGGCTCGAATAATAGTTTAATGTACTATTATTTTGATATGAAATACAGAATATATATTTTTTAACTTATAATAAATATAAATTTTTATTTTTATTATAAAATATTCAATTAATATAATAAATATAAATTTTTATTTTTATTATAAAATATTCAATTAATATAATAAATATAAACTTTTATTTTTATTATAAAATATATTAAATATAAATGCATATATTTCATATCAAAATAGTAGTGAATTAAACTACTATTTAAGATGGTTTATGAGTTAGCAATATATAATAAATTTTAAATGATTTTCATTTAACTGAATATTAATTTAAATTATGAATATTTCATTTTATTTAAAAACTAAATTTTAATTTTAATTGAATATTTAATAATAAAAATAAATATTTATATTTATATTTATTATAAGCTAAAAAAAATATATTATATATTTCATATCAAAATAGCAGTGCATTATACTACTATTCAAGCTGGTTTACGAGTTAACAATATATAATAAGTTAAATGATTTTTATTGAACTAAATATTAATTTAAATTATGAACACTTCATTTTATTTAAAAATCCAGATACACATTAAAAACACAAATTTAAAATTTATTATATATTGCTAACTTGTAAATTGGCTCGAACAGTAGTTTAATTCACTACTATTTTGATATAAAATATATATATATATATATATATATATATATATATATATATTTTCATATCAAAATAGCAGTATTAATTTAAATTATGAACATTTCATTTTATTTAAAAATAGAGATACACATTAAAAATTTGAAAATTTGTGCTTTTAATGTGTATCTCAATTTTTAAATAAAATGAAATGTTCATAATTTAAATTAATATTTAGTTCAATAAAAATCATTTAATTTATTATATAATGTTACCTCGTAAACCAGCTCGAATAGTAGTATAATGCACTGCTATTTTAATATGAAATATATAGTATATATTTTTAGCTTATAATAAATATAAATATAAATATTTATTATTAAATATTCAATTAAAATTTAATTTTTAAATAAATTGAAATTATAATTTAAACTAATATTCAGTTAAATGAAAATAATTTAAAATTTATTATATATTGCTAACTCATAAACCAGCTCAAATAGTAGTTTAATTTACTACTATTTTGATATGAAATATATGCATTTATATTTAATATATTTTTTAATAAAAATAAAAATTTATATTTATTATATTAATGGAATATTTTATAATAAAAATAAAAATTTATATTTATTATAAGTTAAAAAATATGTACTATATATTTCATATCAAAATAGTAGTGCATTAAACTACTATTCGAGTCGATTTTACAAGCTAACACTATATAATAAATTTTAAATGATTTTTATTGAACTCTCTTAATATTAATATAAATAATAAACATTTCATTTTATTTGAAAATCGAGATATACATTAAAAATATAAATTTTCACTTAAAAATATAAAGTTCAAAATTTTATCATCAAAAAACAAAAACCAATTAATCAAACAAAAATCAACTAAAAAATCAGAATCCCACTACGGTATCTCACATTTAATGATGGTCTCATTATACTGACGTGTCAGACTTGCAAATGTCACATCATCACCATGTGACGCCACGTTAGTGCAGTATGACATGTCAGATGTCATGTGGCGTGCCACGTGGTAATCTTTGGCCGGAAATCGATTTTAAACACTTTATTGGTAATAAAACGAAAGGTTAAGGAGTTTTGTGTTAAATTTTAATAGTTGGATACTTTAGTGATATTTAGTTAAAAAGTTGGGTATCATCTGTATAAATAACCCTGATATACTTGAATGTGAAATTCTTGATGTTTGGACGATTGATTTCATGGTTCAATTTTCTAGTTCGCAGGGAAACAAATATATCCTAGAGGCTATTTATTAGGCATCCAAATGGGTGGAAGGTACAAGGCGCATGCTCAATTTAGGCCAAAAATGTTATATGGGCGAAAAAAGAAATGAAAGCATTGGTGTAAAAGAGCCGAAAGGGTTTATTTGCAGTCAATTGATCAAACTAAAAAAGACTGAGGGCCAAATTGGTCATTATTCCAAAGATACGCACCACGCATTGCAAGGCTATGGTTAAAATCAATCTCTATTATCTTTTAAATTGCAATTCCACCTTCCTTTGCATTGGAACTGGGGGCTGGGCTATCGTAATGGCTATTTGCATTAGTAGCAGTGCGTGGCACTCAGTTTTCTGTCAGAAGAGAATTCATAGAGCGAGAGCTGTTGCTTCTGATCAGAGTGCTGCTTCTTCGAAATTCGAGGAAGAGAAGGTGAAGTTGGGAGGATCTGATTTGAGAGTCACAAAGCTGGGAATTGGAGCTTGGTCATGGGGTGACAACAGCTACTGGAACAACTTTGAATGGGATGGCAAGCTCCTAATGTTTCCTTCTAATAGAAAACACAAATTACCACTACATAAAATTCAGAGTTAACAATTTGTCAAACGTACCATTAATATGCAGCTTAATGGTTTGAAATTTGATTATTTGCCTATAATGATTTTTATAAGCTTATCAGCACTGCTTATGTGTATCATTTGACTCCAATGCTGAGGTACTGAAGTCAAGCCATTAGTTTTGTGGCAGTAGATTTAGTCAGTGTTGTTACTCATAGCTATTCTGGGCATTCATCCTTTTTGTGTTTGATGATTTCCCCAACTTTTACTTGTTTTTTAAATTAATTATATGATAATTGCTGCATCTTTTTTCTTAGCATAATGACATGTTTTTTATGCTATATGATGCTGGCAGATAGGAAATTGAAGGCTGCTAAGTGTGCTTTTGATGCTAGTGTTGACAGTGGTATAACATTCTTTGATACTGCTGAAGTTTATGGATCTAGGGTGAGGAGAGGATGTTGTTTACTTTTTTTTTTTTTCCTTCTCTGTAGATCTATTTCAATGATATTAAGCATAATTGTCTGTTCGGCAGCTTGCACTTGGTGCTGAACATTCAGAAACTCTTCTGGGAAGGTACATTATTAATAATATTAAGTGTAATGTGCATCCAGAAACTTAAAAATATTAAGTGTACATTCAGAAACTTAAAAATATTAAGTGTAATGTGCATCCAAAATAGAGTAATATTATGCTACAAATGAAGTTTTGGCTTTTTGTTCACATAATCACATTTTTGGTACTTCCTTACAGATTTATCAAGGAAAGGAAAAAAACATATCCTGAATTGGAGGTTGCTGTTGCAACAAAGTTTGCAGCTTTGCCTTGGAGGCTAGGACGCCAAAGTGTCCTAACTGCCTTAAAGGATTCCCTTTGTCGCCTTGGACTTTCTTCGGTAGCGCTGTATCAACTGCATTGGTATGTACTTTTTTGAGGCTCAGATGTGATTCCAGCTGTAAGTATTTCTGCAATACATGCTCACTCACCGAGTTTTTGCTGGTCTTCAGGCCTGGAATTTGGGGAAATGAAGGTGGTTCATTTGCTGCAGCCTTATGTTGTTGAGCAAATAAATACCTACATCAAATATATTAAATTCTTTTGAAATTTAATCTTTCAGATTCAGGAGAAGCTTAGTATGTTGAATGTTCATTTCAGGTTATCTTGATGGCCTTGGAGACGCTGTGCAGCAGGGTCTTGTAAAGGCTGTTGGTGTCTCCAACTACAGTGGTAAGCTTTAATTTCTGTTATTCATGTTGTAAAAAGAATTTCACAACTGGGATATGGGAAGGCATTCCCACTATCAAATGCACATAATTCTTGATTTAGTTTCTAGTTGTAATGAACATATTCAGATTTTTCGTAGATGAAATTTATGCATATAGTTTCTAAATATAGAGAACCGTCTTCGCGATGCTTATGAGAAGCTTAAGAAACGAGGTATTCCCCTGGCTTCAAACCAAGTGAATTATAGCCTGATATATAGGGCACCAGAGGAGAATGGAGTGAAGGCAGCTTGTGATGAACTTGGGATCACTCTGATTGCGTATTCTCCCATTGCCCAGGGTAATCAAAAAATTTCACATCCTATAACTTTGACTTGGCAGCAAGCTTTTATTTATTTATTTATTTTTGCGATTAATAATGTGGCATGACATAGTACAATGATTAAAGCCTTTAGATTGCAATTATGGCATAGACCAAAGAGTATCACACCTTTTATCTTTTTGAGACACGACTTTGATGTCCTAAAACGGAAAAAGAATAGTTTTTCTCAGTCCAAACCTTTCATGTATTTAATGTTTAATCAACTGTCTTGAAGCAATTTAACAGAGTTGTTAGAAACGAAATTGCTATTCAGGATTTAAGTAGACAGGCTTCATTGCTTGTGTCAGTGATTTTCCATCTTATTCTGTTCTTTTCAAAGCTATTGTCAAACTAGGGAGCCATTGAAATTTTTCTGTGAATGTAAATGGAATTACTATGCTTAACTACAGCATGAGTGATTATTCTTCTGTAAAAATAACAAAATTTATTGAAGCAAAATAATAGAAATATTGAAGCAGTTATGCTACTTTAATGCATTTAGCTTTTTTATTTTCTATTATAATTCGTTCATATTTTATCCCTTTTTCTGTAACTCTTTACCATGATCAGTACTATTATACTTTGGTTGTTGAGTAAAAGCTGAGGAATTAAAATTATGCAGGTGCTCTAACAGGAAAGTATGCACCAGAAAGCATACCAACTGGTCCTCGAGGCCGGATTTATACACCTGAGTTTCTCACAAAGGTAGGCATTTTCCCCAATGAACATTGAAATAATAGTGAATGGACACCTCTGTGTAATAACTTAGTACCTGACAGAATTGCTTATATTAGCTGAATGCTATTTTTAAGAGTTATCGGCAAACTCAACCTTATATCATTCATTGAGCCTCTTAGTCAAGGAAATGTGAACACAGCTGTTGTGCATCCTAGGAAGGAGCAATTGTTCTGCTCAATTCAGAATTGAATCAAACTTAAAAAACATAACTATGGATATTTTTCTAAATTAGAACTGAACCAGACCAAATTTATGTGTCGAACTGAACCAAAAGAATAATACAACCAGGTGAACAATAAAGGGTATCATCCTAATGCTATATGTTTTCACCTTAACCATTTATTTGAAAACTTTGCAGCATCACTTGTGACACCCAAACCAGACACCTTTAAAATTCTGACCACATATTTGGAGTATCTATATGTTTGCCACTTCAATTATTACTTATTTATTCTGGAGAAGTAAAAGATCTTCTAATATGAAGAAGATGAAGCCATAAAAACAAAAACAAAAAAAAAAAAAAAAGAAGCTATCAGTTTCAAATTTCAAATCTTAAAAATGATCTAGCAAATTTAATGTCTTTATGGTTCATTGCAGCTCCAACCTCTATTGAACAGAATCAAGGAAATAGGAGAGAACTACAATAAAACTACCACACAGGTTAAAACTTGCCCTTTAGTATTCAGACGTGTACTTTGTCTATTTGTTGCTTCAAGCTTGTGTAAGCATGACTAATATAAGCTAGATTTCTCTATACAGGTGGTCTTGAACTGGTTGATAGCCCAGGAAAATACAGTTCCAATCCCAGGTGCTAAAACTGCAGAACAGGCTCTGGAATTTGCAGGTGCACTTGGGTGGAGACTGTCAAGCGAAGAGATTAATGAGCTGCGCTCCATGGCATTGGAAATAAGACCTGTTATTGGCTTCCCTGTTGAAAAGTTGTAATTCTTCTTCGATCTATTGAGAAAGTCACTGCAGGTGTGACTACTCTCTTGTAATTCACTAATCCCCAAACATAAGCTACCCTGTCCAAATTTCGAGCGCTGTTGAGCTGTTCACTATCAAGTATGAACCATTAATGGCTTCAATTGTGGAAGCTGTATAGCTGATATCTATGTTTGTTGATATGGAAAATTATAATGTCAGGTCCACAGCCAAGTTAAGACAAATTTATGTAGATCAAAGAAATGTATAATTGGAGCAACTATAACATTAAAATGTGCGTGTGTGTGTGCTTGTGATTTTTTTTTTTTTAATTGTACGATGACTTCTCGTATGAATACGATTTCTATGAATAAGGACACTGGTTTTGACTGACTACTACTTTCAGCTATCTATATGGTATACATAGCATACTTATTCATGTGGTATTGGCCAGAACCCACTAAAGGGTTTGTGTGGAATTGACTAGAAACAGTAAAGGAGTATTTGGATTAGCTAATTTAGATAGTTGATAGACGTTTTTCCTTAATGAATTACATTTTATGTATTTGGTGAGGTTCCCAAATCAACTAATGATAACTGTTTTTACTTAAAACAATTATGAATCTGTTTATTTAAATTTATTTTGTATTTAAATTTTATTACCCTTATTAAAAACAATTAATAACAACTAGCTTATTTTTAAACTAAATGCATATAATTGATTTTTATAAATTATGATGAAATTAATATTAGTTCAAATTATAGCTAGCAATTATATAATTATGATATTTGTATCTATATTATTTTTTAAAAAGAATATATTAACAAGATTTAGAATTTAACATTAATTTTCAAATAGTTTTAATAATAAATAAAGTAAAATTGTTAAATTATTATATATTACTATATAGTTCTTATATAATTTACATAAATAAAAAAAAATATTATCAAATTATATTTAAAAATAATTTATACTCTTAATGGTTATTTAATATGCTAACAACAACGATTAATATAATTTTACTAAACGATCCATATATATTGGCTATCATGAAATAAACACTTGGAACCAAATAGGTACTAAGTAAACATACTTTTGACCAATTGATTGGATTTATATGGATTTTGGGTGATAACTAATACGGATTTTTTCAGAAATAACAAAAAAAAATAAAAAAATTCAAAATATAGTTAACTTTTTTAAAAAATATATGGTATTTGGCAACAACTAGTAATTATTTTCATATACTAGTAAACAACTAAAAACAACCAATGTTTATCAAAATCAACCAAACCAAAAGCAGCAAAAACAAAAAACAATCACAACACACACTCACCAAATGAATGAGGACCTATGATATCCATTGCACTGAAAATAAAAATTCAAAAAAAAAAAAAAAGGGAAAAAATAGAATTAAGAATTGCCCAAGTGCAAATAACAAAAAAAATAACACCCACTCATTAAATTAAACAAAAAAAAAACCTATGAATTGATAAAAATCTATCAACCCCTATAGCACCAAAAATATAAATCCATCAATAAAATCAAGAAGAAGAAGAAGAAGAAGAAGAAGAAGAAGAAGAAGAAGAAGAAGAAGAAGAAATATTAACCATAATCGTTTGAACTTTCTTTGTAGTTGGAGATCCATTATTAATGGGTTAATTTTTCAAATTTTATAACAGTTAATGATGTATTTGGTTGAATACATGAATATTTTGGTTAATTTTGCAAAATTAGAAGAAGAAGAAGAAGAAGAAGAAGAAGAAGAAGAAAATGCATACAACGTGAAAACAAAAAATAAAAAAATGTATTTATGAAAACATAGAGAGGCAAAAATAGTAGTATTAATTTAATAATAATAATAATAATTGTAATTTTGAAAAAGTTTGATCAAATAATAGTTCACAATGAAATTTTTAAGGGTCATTTCAAGTTCGCTAAGGAGATTTTGCTACAACTCAGTCATTCACAGATTAAGTGTTTGTCTATGCATATTTTTACTTCGCAGCATAGTAATTTGTTGTCAAGATTCTACAAGGGTTTAATAAATTAGAGGCTTGCAATTATATATATATATATATATAAGCTAGCATGGCAAAGTTACAGCTGATGTGTCGTAATTTGATTCATCAATAACATTTTGTTATAAATTTTAGACATTTTATCAGAAATGTTATGGAATGATGATTGCTTTCTTGATTATTTATCTGAATATTCTAAAAGGTTAAACTTTATATTTATAATTTTAATCCACACAGTACTAGTTTTTATGCATGACAACTATTGAGAAAGTACTTGAAAATTTTGTTTATTAGATTTACAAGACATAAATAGTTTGACTAAATTTAGACAACAGACTTTACACTATATAAACGTAGAATAAAATAATCACACTAAAAATCATGACATAGACTTAGACTGTGACTACAAAGGTTAAATGTAGACAATTTTTATTTAAGGCTTTATCAAACTTTTTAGACATTTTAATTAGAAATTTTCCTGAAATTCCAAACTTAAAATTTATCAAGGAACCCACTAGTCCACTTTAAAGTGACTCAGACTCCTCATGAATGTTATAAGACAAACATTACATAATATAAATTGGCAAATTAACCAAGAAACTATTAGACTTCATAATTTAGAAGAACAGTACTTAAGACTTATCACTAGACGTAATACACTTTATTTTAGTGGTTGTAATACAATTGGATTACAACATCACATCACTATTACAAAGTGGGATATATAATGCACTAAGGAAAGACTAATATATTTAAAAGACTGTAAAATTATTTGTACACTTTAACCAGACATCTGACCTCTACCTATCCTTCTTTAAATATATTTTTGTATATCTTTTGGCACCAAGACACTTGGCAACGTATCCTTTACAAAAAAAAAAAAAAAAAATTGATCCCCCCCCCCCCCCCCCCCCCCTCTCCTAAGGTATCAAAGCAATTGTAACTTTAGATAAGACAAAAAATACTTGCTTTTATAGACATACTAAAGAATATAAACATTGTTTACATTCTACAGACTTGCATTTAAATACACTGATAGACTTAGTAATTTCACTAGGACAATCTTTAAATTTTCATCAAGAAAAAATTTATAAGATTTTGGAATTACTTAACAATACTCATAGAAAAAAGATAATATTAATAATTTGACTAATCAAATTAATTATCTTAAAAATACACAAGACACTTTTAATAAGACATTAGATTTTATTAAAATTAAACACCTTCCTCACAAAAAAAGACATCAATTGTAATACCCTACATATTACTTAAATAAATAGGGGTATTTTTTTTTTTATCAAATCATACTATAAATAGTTATTTTTCCATCATATTATATTTATTTTATGATTGTTATTATTGTGATTATTATTATTATTTTCATTATCGCTATTAGTGTTATTTTAAATTATATTAAAGTCATTAGCTACATGTATGTCTATAAACAAATAAATATATATATGTGTGTATACTTGTGCATATAAATAAATATATGTATATATGCATATTTATAAATATATGTATATAGGTATATTTATAGATATAGATGTAGGGTTTAATTATTATATTATATGTGTATGTATATTAGTAGGTTAGATGATATATATATATATATAGTATAAAGTATAATTATATATATATGTATAGATATAGATGTTAGAAACCACTAGAACCCGAAGAACCAAACCCCTCATCACCGTCTGCCGCCACCCCCGCTCTCTTCCGTCACTGTGCCACCTTCCTCTTCACCTGAGAGCGCCATTGCCGCCGTGTGTGGAGCTTGCTGGAGTGTTGCAGTAGCTGCCTTCCTTCTTCCTCGCGAAGCAGCTCCTTCCTCTCCTCGCGCAGCAGCAGCTCTGCATACTCTCGTCCTGCCCAGCTTCGACTCTCTGCCCGTGCCATCTCTTGGTGGTGTCAAGCTGCCTTCTGCCTCCGCCTGAACTGCTCTATCTCCCCCATCTTCTCCGGTGGCAGCAGGTCTCTTCCCCTCCCTCTGTTCCGTCCAGCAGCTAGGTGGTGAGTAATGCTCACCCGATTCCTCCATTTTCTTCCTTTAGCTCGAATATTTCTTGGTTGATTATCCGAAATAGGGTGTTGTTGTGCTATGAGGAAGATAATTGCTCATTTGAATTATTTTTGGGAATTATTTGAATTTTCAGAATTTTGTTTGAATTTTTGCCATTTTAATTACTTGATTTAATTTTATTCTTAAGTGAAATTAGTGATTAGGTTAAATATAGTTAAGTGTTTTTGAGTTTATTAATTTTATTTAGGGTTTTAGAAATTTTAGAGTTAATTATAGATTTTATAAAGTTTAGGTATTTAACCAATATTTATGTTAATTTCAAAATTTATTGTTAAATAATTATGAAAATTTAATAAATGAGGTTATTAGTGAATATTATAAATTTTAGAACTCAAATTATAATTTTTGAGATTTTTATACTATTTTTATAATTATATTTGAGTTTATGCCAAATTTGATTTTTGGTTAAATAATAATTTTTGGGAGAAAATTTTTGGTTGATTAAATATTTTAATTATATTAGGGAGGTTTATTTTAAGAAAATAAATTTTTGGCATGATTAAAGAATTTTAAGGAATTATTCTAGTATTAAAAGCACATTATGTAAATTGTGTATTTTAGGGGGGTAAAAATATAATTTTACACTAAGTATGATATATATATATATATATATATATATATATATATATATATATATATATATATATATATATATATATATATATATATTTATATTTATATTTATATATTTATATTTATATTTATATTTATATTTATTTATATTTATATTTATATTTATATAATACATTACAAAGGTTTTAATTTGGATAATAATTATATTTATATTGTTGGTGACGGAATACGAATTTAAATTGTTCAATTTTGAATAATTGAGATTTGATATAATTTTCAACTATTCTAGTGTGTATGTATGTGAAGTATATATATTTGAGAAATAAATATTACTAATTTTTTATATTTGTTTGAGTTGTGATCTCGGTCGGGACAAATTGTAGTTTTGGAAGCCCGACTCGATGTGGGTGTTTGTGATTACTGGAAGTGCATTTTCTATGCAGGTCTGGCTCTACCTTTGGTAGAGAGATGTCCGTTTTACAGAGGAGACTCTGTCGAAATTTTGGTAAATTTTCTCGTAAAACGTGATACTCGTAAAATTCCTACCGTTAGTTAGGTTAAATCCTGTCTGTCGAGTCTCGTCCGGTTTTCCTCGAGTCAGTCTGGAATTTTATTATTTTGTTGAATTCTAATTTCGATTCCTTAGTCATGTTTTAAAAGTCGATTCATTATTTTTCTTTTAGAGCATATCGGAGCAGAAGCTGTGAGACCGAGGCAGACGCGTGGTCGTCAGTCTTTGCATTCATCCTGTAAGTCGATAAAATGATTTGTGCGTGTGTTTTATTTAAAGATGCGTGCGCTTATATTTTTATGTTATTATTATATGATTTATTTAATTTAATGCTACTATTTAAAGTTTAAGCCCATTTTATTTATTTAAAATCGATTTGAGAAATTTTGGTAGAACGGGCTACTTGGTGGGCTTCACCAGGACTATGTGTACATGGTAGAGATTGAGAGATGGATCCGATGTATATATGATTGGTGAATGTTAAACTGGGACGGGTGCCTCGGTGGAAGCCTTTGCTCTCGGGGACCGCCAATGATTGGAAAGTCAATAATGGACTGGGATGGGTGCCTCGGTTGATGCCTTAGCTCTCAGGGACCGCCAGTACCATTTAATTAGATTAAGAGAATGACTACGGTTTGGTGCCTCGGTTGATGCCTTTGCTCTCGGGGACCAGTAGTCTAGTTGAAATAAGTGGGTCCAGTTGGCCATGTAGATTGTTGGGTTTAGGGTTCTACCAAGATTTTTCAAAAGCTATAAATATATATATTATAAATTATTTTCACTATAAACATATATAGTTTTCAAAAAGGCTTTCAAATCGTACAGTTCTTTTATTGACTTACTTAGTGAGGTCTGATTCCCCTTAATTTATTTTTTTCAGGAGCTTGGGAGTTCAACCTCAGACTACCTCCACGCCAGGTTTCTTCTTCACCGGCTATTTTATGTAGGTCATTGTAAGTTGTACTGTGTGTTAATCTAGGTTGCTGCAGTAGTATATGTACTAAGAATTTGGATGGTTTAAGCATAGTTATGTAGTTTATTTGTACGAAACACACTTATGTATAAGATTTAAGTTCAATTTATAATATGAGATGTTGAAGCACATTATTATTTAAGTAGTGGAAATTGTGTATTCTGAGAAAAATCAGTTTGATAATGTGTTCTGTTTTAAAGTAAAGTTTAAAATATGAATGGTTTTATTTTCTTTTCCTTTAGGCTTACTACGGGTTTCGGGGGCCTTATGCTTACCCATTCCCTAGTGCCGGTCACGTGCCCTCGAGTTCGGATCGTGACATTAATGCTTTATCTCAATTAATTTTGGAAAATAAATCAAAAGAAATTGAAATTCAGACTAAAAATATTCTTCAAAAATTAGAACAACAAATAGACAATAATTTTGAAGAAGAAATTATTTTACTTAAAAACATGATTAATGACCTTAAAAAGACTATATTAGGATATTAATGGATAATTATAAAAATAGTTACTATAAAGAAGCTATCCAATATACTCAAATATATAACGACTCAACAACCTAATTTGACATAGGTTACACTCAAAACTCTAAGGTACAAGCCCTACAAGACAAAATACTTGTGGCCCAAAATGATACTATTATAGCACTGTTGGCCCATTTACATAATAGGCTAGACAATATAGAACTTAGACAAATCCATATTGAATCTAAAATCACTAAAAACCCATTAGACATTAAAATTGAACTAGACATTATTTCATCTAGACTTGGTAATCTTAAAATAGAAACAGACAAGGGTAAGAAAATTATACTAGACAAAAAGCCCAACAACAAATTCCTTATTGTAGGAAAACCTAAAACATAATGAGTAATACTTAGACTCAAACTAGGACCTTTAATAGAACATCTAGGACTTTAAGAGACAATGATACTAGTGATAGGTCTTCATGGTTATTTAGGAGACAAAACTCTTCACAGACTTTAAAGAAACTATTGACTTAGAAAATGACACTAGCATATTTAGTGACACACAACTTAGGACTTTAAATCCTAGGACTATTTATCGACAAAGATGGACTGACACACTTATGAGATGAACTTTTTTAATAACAGTTAGACAAACAGTCAGGATAGTATGCCCTGATGGACATGAAGTTGTAATTCCTTTAGTATCCCAAGAAGGAAGTAATCAACTTAGACATCAAAGAAGACTTAATTATGTACACCTAAGACTAGTAGTTATAGGTATACGAACACTGGCTAGAGCAGAAATAGGAACTAAAGTTCTCGTAATGCTCTATGATACTAGACACTCTGACTTTGTCAAAGCCATTATAGGAATAACAGAAGCAGACATGAATAACAGTGGTAGTATTAACTACATTACCCTAGACTTTAACATGACAATCTCAGACTTTAAAAAATACATTAAAATTAAAATACTTACTAAGGGTTATCCAAACTTTGTAGGAGACAATATACTCTTAGAAATACAGTTTATAGGTAAGGCCATGCATAATATAGCCACAACCTATAAGTTAGACTTAAAAGGACTTATAGACATGGTTTCAATTATAAGAACCAGGATGGTTCCACCTAGACAAATAAGTTCTGAAACCCTAGCAGGTTTAGAATGGAACTTAGGACAATTAAGACCCACAAATGAAACACTCACACCAACTAATGCTGAATTTTACCAGTATACAGACAATACTTATAGTGTTAGATTTATAGACTATGAAAAGGGTAAATCAATTCTAGAAGAAGACAACACAGATGATGAATCTTAGATACTTGAGTCATCATCAACAAATCTAATGATTAAGACTAAACTTAATGAAAATTCTCTAATACTAGTTAAAGGAAACATATAGGGAGGATCTGCATTAAGAAAAAAGACATATATTAAAAATTATCTATCAAGAATATCTAACTTTGACCCAGACACAGATGAATTTTGGTTAGATAAAGACTTTAATATTAGAAAAGTTGAATATATTACTCTTTTTGATTTATGTATAAACCCTAATAAAGAAATAAACATAATAGAAACTTTTCTAGACAATAATGAACATATTGATAAGTATGAAGAGACTTTTAATAAAATTGACCAACTCATCCAGTATAAACAAAACTTAGATACACTCAAAGACACTGATTTTGTTAGTATTAATACAAATAAAATACTAATGAATCAAATAGAGACTAGTGAACAATCAAACACTCCACAAACACAAACTAGGAGGAATCCTATATCTAGGACAACACCTACATAATTTAGTGCAGAAGACTCATATACTACTATTTATGACAGAGGAATACCACCTAGGAGACCAGCTGAAATACAACTTGCTATTATACCTCTTAAAAGACATAATATAGGATAAAGACTTATTCCTTATAGGAATTATTACTTTGGATCACAAACACTCTTAAACATTGCAAATATAGATTCACAAGAATAGGACACATATATAGAAAAATGGTCCTCTTTAGTTCTAAGACACTACATCCAGTATAACAATGACATAACTACCAGAGAAGCCATGATTAGTAAATGAGAGACATTTCTAAGAGAAAGCGTTAGAGGTGCTTGGGAACAATATAAAAGAGAAAATCCTGAGGAGCTCCAACATATAATATCTCTAGGACTAAACATACTTAACTTTACTTATCTAATACATAGAATGACCACAGGACAAGAAACAACTATTGGATCAGAAATTAAACAAGAATAGGAACTTAGAGACTTTAAACAACTACAACTTTATTATTGGGAATAAATTAAAGAATTTTCTTATAATTATATGCATTTAGCATCTATCTCAAGAAATTACTTTTCATAAAAATTAGGAAATAGACTTTTCTCAAAACTTCTGGGAGAACTAGGTCTCGAAATACATAATAAATAAAAGGGAAAAATTAGAGAAATTGCATCAGACATGGTAGTTGGATGTGACAATATAGGACACAAAATCCAACACATAATGCAAGAACTTAAAGATAAATGTACTGCTATTGCAGTGCAAAAATAACTTAAAACACAAAGGACAGGGTACTGTATAAAAATACATACCCCTCAGGTTTATGAACACAAACATAAATCTAAAAAGACTTATAAAAATAAGACTAAACTAATAAAAAGGTTTAAAAAGAAATCTTGCAAGATTAGGAAATCAAACGAAAAGAAACCCTATCTTGAAAAAGACAAATATGTTAGAAGAAAAAAAAATGATAAAACTTATCAAAATAAACTTACATGCTTTGCTTGTAATAAAGAAGGATATTTTGCCAAAGAATGCCCTTATAACTATAACCTCTATATTTGAAATGCAGAGGTTATAAAACAAAGTAACATGAATCTCATCCATGTTAATGAAGATATATCAGACACTTCTTTAATTTATTCAATTATATCTAAAGATATATTTGAAGAAATTGAGACTATTCCTAAAGACTATTCTTTTATAAATGATTTTGTAACAAATACTGACAAAATAAAAGAATTAGACATTGATACAAAATCAGACAGTGACAGTGAAATGAATATATAAATTACATGTTTTCATATTCAAAAAATACCAATTCTGGTTGTACACATGACTGTCATTTTAATACATGATCAAACATTAATCCTTATTTTAAATGCAAACATTATCCATATATGACTATGTGTGCTAGATGCATAAAATGCATGTTAGAAATCTACAAACGATGTTTAGAATAACACTTTCATATTACATTCTTTAGAAAAAATACTACTTATACACCTCAGACAGGAATAAGTAACCAAAGACTTACTACTTTAAAAAATAGAGTTGTTGTTTTAGAAGATTATGACATACTTAATGAGGAAATTAAAAAACTAAAAAAAGGAAAACAACATGAAAAACCACCTAGTACAGGAATTCATATCACTGAACTAGGTGAATCTTCAGACTTATAATTCCATAGCTTAATGGCTCTAGAAAATACTAAGATAGACCAAATAGAAAATTTGGTATATCATAAAATACCAACTATTTGTAATAAGACACAACTCACTAAACTCAAAGTCTCTATAGTACTAAACATAAAAGGACATGAAATAGTATTACCTACACTTATAAACACAAGAGCTTCAGAAAATATAGCAGACCTAGGTATAGTAGAAGCTTTAGATAAAGCATCTATAAAATACCATCCCACTTGACGTAAAAGTACATAGTATGACGGAATTGCCTTCCTCATACACAAATACATTACTAATGTCTATTTAAAAATTATTGATAATTGCCAGCAATATGGACAGGCTTATAAAGTTAGCCACTTTTAGGTAAACACACTCAATCACCAGTACATCAAAATGATAATAGGATTATCCTTTTAATTTGGTGATATAGGAGGACTCTTTGCTACACAAGACTATGTTTTCTTTATTAAGAAATCAATACTTAGCCCAGTAATATCAAAGTATGCGCTTACGCAATGTGGTGAGAATTATAGGATACCAATAAGACTCCCAGAAAAAACACAAATACAGACTGACACTTTAGACATTCACAATTGTCCTTTTAGTATTAAAGGTCAATGTAAGACAAAAAAAATGAAACATTTCTAATAGGAAATGAAATAGACATAGAAGAACCAATCCCTGAAATAGAAAAAATTAGGGATATAGACTTACTTGATTTAGTAGACTTGACTAAGGCTAGAAAAGCTATAGAACAACATACTGAGTTAGATGACATAATCAGTAGACTAGAACAACTTGGTATAATAGGAGAAAATCCTACTAGAAATTGGGACAAAAACAAAATTACTTGTAAATTAGACATAATTAATCTTGATCTTATAATCAAGGCGGGAAAGATTAAATTCAATACATAGGAAATGGAAGAGTGTAAAATGCACATCAACTAACTCTCAAATTTTCATGTAATTAGACAAAGTACTTTGTCATGACCCAAAACAGGGGGCCATGTCCGGCGCTAGGGAACAGGAATTCTTTCGAATCTGGAACCCGTAGCAAGCTTTAAAAGAAAAACATGTAATAAAATAAAATAAATAAAATATTATTCAGCAAAAATTAAATCTCAAATAATAAAATAATTTATCAACTTCCTTTAAATAGCATAAGTCACATCTCATATCATAAATAAAATCTTTAAGTACAAATCTTCAGAGTAACACTCTGAATTAAAATCCTCGTACATATATAAATACCAATACAACTCACAACAGATTCAAATACATCTACTATTACAGTATCTAGAGTACAAAATAAACTCAAGTAAACGATTTACATAATAAGGCTGAAGCAGAAGAAATCCAACGGATAGGTCTACTGCTGAGGTCTGAAGATGAAGATTCTCTTGAAAAATATCAACAGAGGGGAGTCAGACCTCACTGAGTGAATTATTATAATATATATACATGTATAGCTAAATGTCAAATGCAGACACTCAATAGTATATATAATAAATACATATATAGACAAATACACACATATGCAACGAAAATCATTTTAATACTGAAAATCATCAGTTATGAAAGATCAAATAGAACCCTATATTTTCGCAACCTCAAATATCAATAGAACTCACTTAAGCCATACAGGCCCATTTAGTTCTAACTAATTCACTTAGTCCGACTGGACAATAGACAAGCCTCGAGACACTAAGTCAACCAAGCTTCGACAGTCTGACTGTCAGTGTGATTGGCCCCCGAGACACTTGGTCAACTGAGCTCCAACAATCACACTCTCAATCACATCAATCTCAATCATATCAATCATGTCATATTTCGTCAAATAAGTTAGTAATTAACCCTACGATCTATCGCTCCGGTACGTACTCGGTTCTAGTACTGCCCATTAGGAAGCACGTTCTATCAACATCCTTCATTTTTATTAAAACATACATTCAAGAAAATAAATGATGCATAATGATATTTAAAATAAACAAATATACCATATATATATCGAAAATATACCTAAAATAAACTAAGTATATTTCAGGTATATATATACGTATAATCAACTCAATTAAATCATGAAACATATTAAATTAAACCAATAATATATTTAAAAAAAAAACTATCTTTAATTAAAAAGGAAAAAATTCATTTATTTCATAATATAAGAAAAATATACTTAAATATTCAAATAGGAAATTATACAAAAATTGATATTTAAAACATAGAAGTTTAAAACATGCAACCTAAGCAATGCATATACATTATAATAACTCACAGTTGTGCGTTCCTCGAGACGAGTCCAACAGGCCTGGTCCACTAGGCCTTGGTCTCGACGCAACTAAAAAATAAATAATAACACAAAGATCAGTATAATTCTAACTTAACTTCTAGAAACTCGATCTAGAATTCTAAACACAAACAGAGAATAGGAATTTGACTGAATGTCACGTTTTACAAGAATTCTACCAAAAATTCAGCAGAACCTCCTCTATACAACAAATATCTCTCTACTTAAAAATTAGAGCCGGTCCTGCAAGAAAAACACACTTCGAATAGAATTCACAAAACATTTACACAACCCTCGGTTAGGATCCCAAACTACAAATTCCATCGACCGAGGTCCACAATTCACAATAAAATACACAAAATATATTAAAACTTCATAAATACCAAAAATACCCTTTTGGTACCAAAATATAGCAATTCAAATATTTAAACATTAAAAGTAATTATTTTACCCGTAATTGCTTAAAAACCCTAATATTATTATAATATTAATAAAAATCGATGTTCCTCGATAAATTCAAAAATATTAATAAAAATTCATTTTATAAATCCAAATTACTCAATTAGTCCAAAAACATACTAAAAATTACTAAAAACCCATTTATTAAAAAAATAGCATATTATATATAATTTGAAAATAATTTATGAAACATAGTTTTAATTAGTCAAAAATATTAAATAATTTGTAAAAATCATTTTTATACCTAAAATAATTATTAAAACCAATTCAACTTAATATTTAACTAAAATGACTACCAAATTACCAAAATACCCCTAGTATATAAAAATTCACATAATATACTATAAATACTCAAAAATTCAATAAAAATTATATAATTACTCTAAAATTATTTTCTCAACATATAATTCAATAAAATCAACAATTATACTCAATTAACCAATTAATTTTAACAAAATACATATATAACCTATATTTCCAAAATTGACATAAACTAAATAAAATTAGAATAATTACAAAAAATCACAAAAATTATAAATTAAATTCTAAAATTAATTTCAATCACCAAAAACACTAAAAATCGCAATTTCACAATTTATTTAATTAATTTACGAAAATTAGAAAATAATAATAAAATAATCAAAAATTCACAAAAATCAAAATAAATTCCAAAAATTACAAAAAAAATTCCCAAAGGTAGATTAATCTAAGGGGAACATTATTTGTGAAGGAATGAAGATTGAATCAAAAATAATGAAGTTCAAAAAAATAAAAAATAAAAAATGGCCAAAATTGAAAACTAGCTTAAAACCTTACCAAATCAAGTTTTTGTGCAAAAGGAAGCTTGGAATCATTCTCTAGGGAGTCTAAGGAGTCCAATGGCACTAGAATCACCGATTTTGGTGGCCAGAAAGATGAGGAACGACGAAGGGGAAGACTTTCGACCAAATCGAGTTCCTTGAGCTGCTATCGATATCGGAGAAGACAATAGGGGCGGCGGAGCTGCTGGCTGGAGGGACGGTTGACGATGGATGAGATGGAGGCACTCTAAACGGAGGGGAACGGATGGTGATGGTGAGGGTGGTTTGGTTTCGAGGGGGAAGAAGAAGAAGGAATAAGGGTTTTTTTTTTTTTTTTAATATTTGTATATATATATATATATATATATATATATATATATATATATATATACACACATAATAAAAGTATAATTTATACACAATTTAGTCATTAACCCTAATAATATTCATACATGCAAAAAAATGTTTTTCATTAAAATAATAATATTAAAATATAAATGCTCTAAATTAAAGATTTATTAAAACACTATTTCCCAAAATAAAAAAAAATTTAAAGACGTGTTTACGTAAAATATATTAATTAAGCATAAAATATTAACGATAATAATTCACAAATAGTAAAATAACCAAATATAAATTTCAAAATTATTAACACTGCATATCCTATTTAATATTTAAATAATTTAAAAACTCGGGTTGTAAGATACTTCTAGACATAAATCACCAGCCTTTATAATTCAGAAAGAATCTAAATTAAAAAAAAGGACAGTTAAGAATGGTGTTCAGAATTACAAAAGACTAAACGACAATATACATGAAGATGGGTTATAAGATACCAGACAAAGATGTGTTGATAAACAAAATACAAAATGCTAAAATCTTCAGTAAGTTTGATTTAAAATCTAGTTTCTTGGCAGATTAAAATGCATGAAAACAATATTCCTTAGATAATTTTTGGTTGCCCAAAAAGACATTTCGAATGGCTAGTAATGTCATTTGGACTTAAAAATGCTCCTCAAATCTTTCAAAGAAGGATGGATGAAGCATTCAGATAATGTAGTACTTTTACTTATGCTGTATATTGATGACATTCTTGTTTCTTTCTAACAGAAAAAGAACATATTGCACACCTACACACTATTTTTAACATATTTGAGAACAATGGTATGATTATATCAAAAAAGAAAATGGTCCTCAATAAAAGACACATAGAATTTCTCGGTTCCAAAATAAGATAAGGAAAAATTAGACTCCAGCCTCATATTACTAGGAAAATACCAGAATTTCTTGATAAGATTGAGGAATTAAAAAGACTATAAGCCTTTTTAAGACTATTTAATTATGCTAGGCTTTTTATTAAAGACTTATCCAAATTGACTAGCCCATTATATAATAAGACTTCTATTAAAGGACAGAGACATTTTAATAATGAGGATATTAAAATTGTATAAAACATTAAAAAAAAAATAGGTACAAAAATCTTCCTATACTTAGACTACCACTTAATACTGACTACACGATAGTAGAGACAGATGGATGTGAATTAGGATGGGTGCAGAATTGTATGCCAAACCTAATAAATATTCACCAAAGACAGATGAACAAATTTGTAGGTACTCCTCAAGTATTTACAAAGAAAAATGACTTACTTCTTTAGACTTTGAAATACTAGCTATCATAAATGGGATAGAAAAATTTTTATCTTTATATTTGTGACAAACCATTTATAATTAGGATTAATTGTGAAGCTATTGTAAATTTTTACAATAAATAGATAGAATAAAAAAATTAATGTTAATAGGTGGTTAAATTTTATAAATTTAATTACTAATAAAGGCATTAAACCAGCTTTTGAGCACATTAGTGGCAAGAATAATACTGTTATAGATAACTTATCTAGACTTATATTTCTTAACTAATGTGTTCATTATAGGAACTTACAAAGGAAGAAATCCTCAAACACGAACTTGGACAAGATTTGGTGAATAAGGGCCCATCTCCAAGATATTAAGATAGATCCATTGGATCAAGACAGACCCTCATTTGAGGAGGAAATGGCTTCTAGAAAGCCTATTTCTTACATTAAGACAAGTGCAAACCGTGTTTACAATGAAATTTGGACAGCAGGAGTTGCTTGTTTTCAAAAACTCGCATATTTTTAATTTTGCAGGCAGACATGACCTCAATGGTCCTAACAATGCATTATTGATAGCATTTGGAATCTCCCTATAGAAGAAAGGGGAGCTTCTAAGAAAACGACAGTAATTAATGCTATCATTAATTACTTCCAAACTTCTACTCCCTCCACTTAGCAAAAATACTCTTGCTATGTGCTTTATAATGGCCCATATGCAGGGATTTATGACAACTAAACTGAAATTAATGAAAGAATTAAAGTCCACAAACAGATGGCCAAGTTTGATAAGACATTAAAGACACCCAAATTTAAGGGCTTTTATGACTACAAGGAGGCCCAAAAAGACTTAACAAACGTTCTCCCTCCAAACAAAAAATATTTTACTTCCCCTGAACTTCTTAAAAGACCATATATTAGGTACCCAACTTCATAAACTTAGCCTATCCTTTAATCAACCTGGTACATCCTACTCAACCACTTTTACTAAAAACAACCGTACTAGTAAATACTTCCCATAAGCCAACTGTTATTATTAAAGAACAAAATTTCTTATTCATTAATCGGATGGCTTTCAGACATATCAACCTTCTCATGGACTAAATTCCCTTATTTTACAAAAATTTTTAAAATTGAGTCATAAAGATCAATTTTAAAATTCTAATGCACTTTAAAAAGGAATATACTGTGGATATATATACCACTGTGACTCAAGATTTCCTTACAGAAACACACATTATTCCTATGGAAAGACTACACCTTGCCACTGTCAACTTGTTTATTCATTCAAAACTTATGGCATATTATTAAACAAATTTCCTTTGGACAAAAGTTCAAAGAACTGGACATTGGCCCATTATCTTTTTACCAACATGGGTTTCTTATAGACTTATGGACTATTGATGCTTCAAATGTTTCAAACATTCCTGAAATATTGGAAATTCCTTTACTCGAAGCAGTTGGGTATGGAGCAATCCACACAAAAATAACTGTTGTTCCTTCAGAAGACATGGAAGGACACATAGAACCATGTTATTCTATTATGTTCATCCCATACTCACGGCACATTCCAAATATGCAAACATTCCTCAAAAGCTTACATACCATGATCCATCATGGACACTGCCAAAAGAAACTTAGGGAAAAGTATTAACACACTAGAAGGCTAGAACAGTAGCCTATAACTTCTTTTTTAATAATGATAATCCAGATATTAATGAATATGATTTTTGTGATGGTAATCATTATGAAAAAAATATTTATCAGTATAGATATACTTAACTTCTGGTACTATCATGTTTTTGGGGGTATTTCAAATATATATATATATATATATATATATATATATATATATATATATATATGCGCTAAATAAGTTAGCATGTCAAAATTAATAGTTGATGTGACATAATTTGATTCATTAATAAATTAAATTTATTGTGATATTCTAGAAAAAATATTCATTTGTGATATTATAAAAAAAAAAAAAGACAACATTTTGAAGTTTAATTGCAATATTTTATGAAAAAGTTTTTGATATTTTGAAATCAAAATTATGATATTTTGAAGATGACCATCAATTTTTTAACAATAAATATTAAGTTAAGTGGGTCTATTTTCATTTTATTTAGTTAAGACTTTATTAAGTATTAACAGTAATAATAATAATAATAATATAAATTCAAACAGAGTCTATACAGGCAGTGTAGATTTCTGTTTTTCACATTGTTTCAGCGTTTGACAAAATTATGTTAATGAAGCACTCTCAGTCCAAAAAAAGAGGAACATATTTTACCCAAAAAAAAAAAAAAAGGAATATAAGATAATCACTTTGAATTAATTAGTATTTTAATATGGACTGACATAATGCAATATACTTACAAGAAGAGGCTATATTGAATTGTCATATCTCACTTCAAACTTGACAAGTCAATGAATTTTTTAGTTTTTTCTCAAACGTAATAAGTGAGCCAA